>BDMV01000007.1:34307981-34907981 GCA_008326285.1 Oryza officinalis | reverse complement strand
TTATTATATCAAGTAAGCTGATACAGCTTTGCCCTATCGGCTGGGCTATAACAATGTGACATCGGCCTATCGGTCGATCGACCATTGTTTTCTGATATGGTTTACTTGTTTCTTGTTGATTGCAGATCAAATCAACTGACACGCTCTGCGCACGACTAGGCAAGCCAATTTGGACCTGCGCTGGAGTTAAGCAGATCTCCCAGGCCGCCGTGGTAACGCGAAACCCGTTTGATTGCTGGACGGGTCAAAATTCTGCGCCAACAGGCACGTATCGCATTGCAAGCTTCATTTAATATTCGTACTCATGATTGATCGCACCCATTTAATACTGATTAGGCATATTGCCTCGCCCCCTCTCACAACTTCCCTGTACTATCAGGAGCGGGAAAAGTAGGCAGCCCATCCCACACGTCTTAAGAGGTCACTGTAGATCATGTCCGAAGGTGTCAAGTCCAGCAAGATGGTAGAGCACAGTGAGAGAACAATAGTGCCATGATGTATGTAATAGTAGATTTGTCGGTGCCCCCCAAGGGAGCGTCTCAATGTATATAAGCCATATATAGCCTTTGAGAAAGGCATGCAACATTGAGGAAAAACAACAGGACTTAGACCAATCTAGAATAGATCGAGAAGAGCTTGGGTTCCCCTGAGCACTCCTAGGGACTACCCTCTAGCTGCACAAGGCATGTGTTGTTGGAATTGATTGATGGGCATACGATCATAGAGATGATTAGTAAATTCCCATTTCCTAGTGTTCTTCAAATTTTCAATTGTTGGTTTGTATCTAAATGTTAGCAACCAACCACTCACTGAATTCAGATAACAACAGCAGTATCTAGTACAAATTGAAAAAACAAGGTTGGATTTATGGATTTGTGGAGTTGAAAACTTTTTGGTTGAAGGGCTAATGGTTGTTATTTCTTCTTTCAGTAGCAGCCGCTAGTGTCCATACAATTTTTTCAATGAATCATTTGATCTATCAAACATAGAATAAAATATGTAAAGAATAAGAAAAGGAACATCATGTGGAACAATATTTGAATGATAACAATGTTAAACAGGTTTTTTTAACCTATAGTAAAGGAAATGATTGAATTAGATGTATCTGAAAGAATACTTCAATTTTTAAAGAGTGCAGCTATTCCAATTGCTGCCTGATGTGGGGAACTGCCTTCTTTGACGATGGACAAGCAATGCTGAGTTCTCTGTTTCTTCTGCTTACCAAGCATCCTTCGTGGGGCAGCAGTTCTTTGCATGTGCCAATCTTCTATGGCATGCGCAAGGACCGTGAAAGTGCAGGTTCTTCCTTTGGTTGGCGCTAGAAAGATATGGTGTTAGACCGCTGATCTGATGCTGCGTCGGGTATGGACAGCCACTCCGCAAGTCCATTCTGTGCCCAGGATCTGGAAACGGACAACCACATCCTCTTGGCTGGTGTAGTTTAGGGTTCTTTCCTTATTTGGCTGGGCTGCCATTGCTCTCAGTCGCTCGTCAAGGGCTCAAGATAGCATGATGCGCGGCGGCAGCTGCCACCCAATCTCCGACGTGCCTTTGACTCGTTTGTGCTCCTTGTTTCTGGGCATCTATGGAGGGAGTGTAATGCTCGTATCTTCAATAGGACCCTATTCTCAATGCTTGTTTTCATCGATTTAATCCTGCAAGAGGGGCGGGAACGGGTCATGTCTGACGCATCTCAGTTAGGAGCTTAGTTGGGAGCATATGAACCATTCTTCCTTACCCCTTGGACTGTATTTTTTTTCCTTTGGAGCACTCCTTGCTGTAATACTGGTAGCTCCTTTTAGCTAAGCTAGGATTTCTCTCCCTGCTCCATGCATATGAGCATATCCTATGATGGGAGCATTTCGGGGTATATATAGGTCTAACCACCCTGGTCTTTGGATTGTGTAACCTAAACCTTCGCACTGTGTAACCTAAATGCTTTATCCTAATTGAATAACTACAATCCTTTTGCGCATTCGAAAAAACTTTAATTTTTAATGTGATTAAGAACATCTTTTTTTTTCTGGATAAAAAGGATTTGTTTACTTGAAATACTCATCGCAAAATCCCCGCCCTTTCAAATGGTAGCAACAGACTCTAATGCAAGATGGCTTTTTTTTTGTGATATAACATAAGAACATATATATCTAACAACCCATAGGAAAAGGGAACATAAAAGCAACTGTAAATAATTTATTTCCCATCAATTCTTTCAAAATTCCAACCTCAAAAGATCAAAGGCTATAAAATTCAATAATGAAGCAAAGCTAACCAACCAGTTCACCAAACAATTTCAAAACCTAAGAGAAAAATCACACATATGAATAACTGCATCCCGAGCAATGGTTCCTAAGGAAATAACACCGGTTTTTAGGGCTCATCATTCTCTTTTGGCATCTTATTGAGGTCACATCCATAACCCCCAGTGCCAAAGCTCCTAGGAGGGCTAACTGGAGCAGGCAGCTCCATGTTGGCTTTGATCTCTTCTCCTGATATCTTCAGAGTTTCATCAGCTAGCTTCTCTGCCTCTGGTGGCTGGTCATTGAGATCAATGTGACAACCTCCGCTACCAAACCTCATAGGTGGGCTCATTGGAGCAGGAGGAGTCTCCATGCTTAAGTTGACCTTGGGCAGCATCTCCAATGGCGCTAACGGTTTATCAGTCATATTACCCAGCATCTCCAGGCTGGCCACCATCTCAGTGTTCTCTAACTGATCATGCGATGATATGGGATCTTCCACTGTGGTAATTGGCGCCTCAGGCTCGTACTTTCCCATGTGAAAGATCCTCTGTTGGTTTTGTTTAATTACCTGGATAGAAAAAAGAAGGAAAAACAAAGTCAGTGATAGTCAAGATCAATTGGGGCTAGACGTACAACATTTTCTCTAATACATAAATTAACAAATCATAGAAGTGAAGTAAAATATGGCACATGCCATCTATAGAGAAAAATGAATGAGCACAATCCAGATTAACACTTCAGTGGTATATACCTAAAAATCTTACCAGCTTTTTGTTCCTCCCTCATACAAAAACTATACTACGTACAATAACATGTTGTTATATATGCAAAGTACGTAGCAAAGTATTACAAAATATGGATAGCATGCAGGTCTAGCTTATATGTGCAGATCACTTTATATTAGAACACGATCCAAATAACCAACAAATACAAATCAAGCTTATAACAGAAGAACATATGTGGTCAAATCAAGAGGATACAACATAGTCTAGATATATCAGTTTCAAGCACAGTAAAAAAATCAATAACATGCACCCTAAAAATTAACAAAAGCTTGGAAGATCTCAGCTCACACAAACCTTTTGTCAAATGTTCACTCTGTTTTACAAGGGATATTTATTAGATGTGGCATACTACCAAAGGAGAATGGCGACCAATATATAGGGGGAAATTTGTTTATACTTAGGAAACAATAATGAGTATTAATGGGCACCTTATAGGAATATCATTCTTATTTTATCTTTGGCAGAACTTTAATTTTCCCAGTCATTTTGTAGATAAAACTAGCTCATTATTGTGAACAGATAATTTCTTACCATCCAAAGCAACAGAGAAATATGTGACCACTATACCCATTTCTATATCCCGATGAAAATGGCAAATGATGTCATTATTCATACTCTCTTATAGGTTCTCGTACATTAAAACTAAAAACGAAGCTTCTCTAGACCTGAAAATATAATCCCGTAAGAGTTCATTTAATAATTCCCACGCATTTGTAGTATGCATACTAGGTTTTATCATAAAAAATACCGCTATTTTTTTTTGCGACAATGCTACAATTAATATATGCTTTATAACTTTTCGAACCATGAGTCCATAACAATGCACATGCTTTAAGTTAGCAACTAGCTTAGCTTTCTCTTGAGACAATACTTTGTGTTCGTTCACATTCGATGAAAAGTTGGTACTATCCATGTTTGTATTTTGAAGTTGTGAAGCATGGTTTCTTCTTGTCATTTGTTCAATTGTGAGTGGTGAGCTACAGTAAGAGTGTGACGCTCCTAATTAATTGGAAAAGGAAAGGGAAAACAAAAGAAAAGAGCAAGCTAGCTAGCAACCCAGCCGCAGCAGCAGAGGATTTAATTGGGGCCAGGCCCATCGCGGCGGCGGCGGCAGCGAGCAAGGCAACAGCGCGAGCAGCAGGTCAGAGCAGCAGCATGCAAGTTCAGTACCACCTTGGTCCTCGGGAAGCTAGCTAGATGCACACTAGTTTTGCACGATCACTAACATAGGATTTCAATCCTCTTGCACGAAACAAGAATGAAAGCTTAAAGTATATTACAGTGTAGGTGTAGTTCAACTGAATGAGTTAGGTCTAATATCACTGTTTTTAGCCCGTATGAATCATGTACGCAGGCATACAGATAAGATTCGACAGAAAATCTTTGAGTACACGGGTATACATATAGGGTTTGACGTCCCTAATTAATTGGAGAAAAAGAGAGGGGAAAAGAGAAAAGAGCAAGCTAGCTAGCAGCCCAGTCGCAGCAGCCATGCAAGTTATAGTACCACCTCGGCAAGCTAGCTAGATGCACACTAGTTTATAAGGTGAGATGTTCGATCACTAGTAACATCGGATACAAATTTTTTTACGTAAAACAAGGATGAAAACGTAGTGTGCTACAGTGTAGGTATGGTCGAATTGGATGAGACCTTATAAACTAGATTGTACCCTGCGCGTTGCAGCAGGTTATCTAAGTCAACAAACAAAATTGCAGTTTAGAGAGACACATATGGAATTTTTAATTATGTGTCATGTGATCCATGAGGAATATTGGAAGTTAAATTGCATAATTGATTTTGAAGATAAATACTTGTAAGATAGTAGATCTAAACATATGGATTCTAATTTTTATCTTATTCACTGAGAATGATATGCACGTGAGTTATTCCATTTTTCATGTAAGAAATAGTTGTAACTGGAGTATGAGACTTCTTCCGAATTTCGAGGACTTCTTTTGTGGAATTCCCTGTAATAGCGATAGAAATTTTCTTGTTTGGAGAAGATCTCATTTTTTTCAATTACATGCAGAATTTGTAATTATCTCGAGTGGTATGGACAGGAGGGTGAAGAACATAATCTTCTGATAGTTCTGTGGTAACCCTGAAAAGAGATATGTATGTCATGAAATATTGCAGGTAGGTAATAGCACTTAATAATTAATCATAAGAAGATAAAAAAACCTTTTGTTTCGTTTTTCATGTTCCATGTGAAGGTGAGGTGTTCTGTGTTGAGAGCAGAATTGTAAAAGAGAATGTAGTGTGGGCAGGAGAAACAAAATGGTGTGGGTGACATTTATATAGCTGAGTGGTAATGGTGTATTTTATTGTGGAGATCTTGGTTTATTAATATGTGATATTTTTTATTATGTTTATAAAATCATACTTTGATGATGGAATGCTCGGTAGGATTGGAGCGAAAAAATTATGAGGTCGAGTTGTTCCTGTCGCAAAGAATTTTCCGATTATATAGCATCGGATAGGAGATGGAAGCGTAGACGGTGCAGGCGTATCACATTGACTGAAATTTTGTATTGGAAGAATCTCTGTCCATTGAAGGATTTTGAGTAGATGTAGTTATTTGTTGCAGAGAAAGTATAGGAGCATGATCTGGTAAGCACTTGCATTTGCATCGTTCATATATATCCATATTGTTAAAAAAATAAATTATGAATGAAGGTAAAAACTGGAGAATCCTACTAACTTTACGGGCATCCAAAATTAGTCTACGTCTACGACACGCTTGAGCCACAGAAGCATGGTTTGGATGAGAGACCTGACGCCTTGAACGGCCTCATCCTACTGCAAAACGTGAAGAACTTTCCGCACCATCAGTTGAATATACCCTTTTGTCCACTGATATATATTAATATATGCGTAATGAATACACGGGATATTATGGTACACATAATGCAATATATTACAATTGGCTTAGAACACGATACATATCGTTTTGCGTAGTGTGCCCTTTTAATTTCATGATTGCTATTTGAAACCTCTTGTCTTCTGATCTTGTCCACAATTAATATATAACAGACCTTGTTGTATACATAGATACCAAATAGAGAGTAGCCGTAAATTGCACAAACTAGCAAATAAGAGACCGCAAGATAGCAGCTGCCGTTTTTTTAACCAATTTGTTCCTGTATGGATGAACGGAAAGTGTATAAGGAAAATTAGCAGAAATAACCCAATGAGAAACTTAAAATCTTTCAAAATGGTAACAACAGTTACTAACCTGTGGTACTCCTACTGCAGTTTGGCTAGTGCAAAGGATACAAAAGCAACATTAGAGAAAAACTTGGAATAATCAAGGCACCAATCTGAATGAGAATTAGGATGATGGTCGAAGGATTTAAAAAAGATATACATAGCCAATTAATGTTACCAATGACATCTAGGCTAGCACACTACTACAAAAATACACATAGAGGTCAGCACTATAGGTGCCGGAATAGCTAAAACCGACACCTACAATGCTTTTCTCACCTCCATAGACTGAAAACGTACAAAACCGACACCGTTAAGCAACTATAGGTGCCGGTTCTAGAGAAAAACCAGCACCTATTTTATAGGTGCTGGTTTTTTAATATATTATAAGTATCGGTTAATTAAAAACCGACACCTATAATATATTATAGGTGTTAAACCGACACTCATCCCAAACCGAGCCAATCTCCACTCCTTATTCACTCCTCTCTCTCGCCGTACGCCTCCTCTCTCTCTCGCTCGCACTCTCCCGTCATCCGCCACCCCTCCCCTCTCCCGGCGATGGCGTCGGCAGTGGGCGGGGCGGCGTCGGCGGGGTCTCCCGCGGCGGATCGGGCGTCGGCAGCATCAACGGCTGGTGGGTGGCGTCGACAGGTGTTCCCGCGGCGGATCTGGCGTCGGCAGGGTCTCCCGTAGCGGATTCGGCATTCGCGGCGTCGACAGGGGTTCTCGCGGCGGCTCCAGGTACATGTACAACTTAGGACATTATTGATTCTTATTCTTGTTCATGTGAGATGCATTGTTCTTGTTCATGTGGGAGTACATCTGTTGATATGAGATTTATTGATGTGAGATCTATTGATGTGAGATGTGTCGATCATGTGTTGTTCATTTGTTGTTCTTGTTCATGTGGGAGTTCATCTGTTGATGTGAGATGTGTTGTTTATTTGTTGTTCATGTGTTGATCTGTTGATATGAGGAACTGAAAACTGAGATGTGTTGATCTGGGTGGATTACGGCCGAGGTTGGGGTTGCTCGAAGTATCGGCTCGAAGTATTGGCTCGAGTCATAGCTTTTTTTTTCTCGTGGATTTCACATTGGTGCCTTTTTTAATATGACATTGGTGCCGACGCACTCATCGGTGCCGTCTACTGGGTGCCGGTTGGAAAAACCTATTAGGGTTTCTCAACCGGCACCAAAGTCCATTTTTTAGTAGTGGCAGTATTGTCTATAGGGAGAGAGAAAACCGATGGGTCATCACTCCTAGGAGAGGATGAAGGGGATAGATGTAGGGGCGGCAATTGTGGGGGTGGGGATGGGTTGAGCCACGATGCGAACAGCTAGCTAGCTAAAAAAACGAAATTTAGAGAAAAAGACATCCTCCAAATATTTTCTCAAGAAAAAATTATAAGTGTGTTGAGAATTAAATACAGGAAACCACTTACATTTTACGAATACATCTCGACAGCTAAGCTAGCTGATAGGCGAAGTCGGTGAAAGAGCTGCAGCCGGCATCGCAAGCCGAGGACGCAGCTCCGATGGTCCATCACGCAGCTACCTACCGCTCCAAGGCGCGAGCCGTTGCTGCGACACGCGAGGGGCGAGCGGGGGAGTGGCGGCATATACCCAGTAAACGACTGAGTCGATTTTTTTTTTCTAATGGGCTAGTCGAGATGGGCCATACACAGTAACTGGACCAAACAACCTCTTGGACCTTACGTTACATGCAAAGGCTCTCCGTCGATTGAACGTTACGGACGTAAGCTTCCAATGGATTAATCGAACGGCTAATGACATGGTTAGATCTAATCTAGCGGCTTAGCATTTGTTAATGACGTGGCTAAACCAAATCCAAGCTAGTGGTGACACTTATATACTCTCTCCATTTCATCATATTATAAGTCGTTTAACTTTTTTCTTAATCAAACTTTTTTTAAGTTTAATCAAGTTTATAACAAAATATAGTAACACATTTTCAATACAAATCAAATATTGTATCAAAATATATTTAATATTAAATTTAATAAAAGTAATTTGGTGTCATGGATATTGTTGTCTGTCAAACATAAAAAATTGACTAAAAAATTAAATGATTTATAATATGAAACGGAGAGAGTAGGATTTATAGATTACTCACCCTCTTCTCTAGCTTCCAAGGCGGTACTAAACTTTTGCATGTTGCTTGCTTGCTTGCCGGCCCAAGGCCTCGGCCTGCTGCTGCTCTCTGCTAAGCTTGCCCAACTGTTGCTGCATGCGCTAGCTGCTCTTTGCTCTTTCCATTTCTTTCTTTTTTCTCTCTCTAATTATTGCGGGGTGTTATAGAAAGTATATATTAACTTGATTCTATCTCAGGTTGAATGTGTTCTTTCTTAGATAAAAGGAATAATTCGGCTTGTATGCCCAGACCAGATGTACACAACCAAGTTTGAATGTGTTTGACTATTGTAGGTTTGATGATGAGAATTTCTTCACAAAATTGGTTATTAGTCGGGTGTGTCAATGTGCATGTGAGTTAACCTGAGTTAGTGGTGAGAAGAACTAGAATGTGCTAGGGGGTGCTAAGGTTCAACATAATACCAATGCGAAGATAAACCATATGGAAAGAATTGATACAACATGCATGTCACATTAAGTGATCCAGATCCAAAGTAAGGCCATCCAAAATGAACCCAAAGTGAAAGAAACTTGTTAGCCTTGAGGATGATTGGTGGACCTTACAACTGAAAATAATAACAACATCATGTAGACAGAGAGGGAAGAGAAGGAGAGGCATGAGGGGAAAAAGGGGAGGCAGATGACCTGGACATAGGTAGTAAAGGAGGCACCCCTCTCCCCTCCCATCGATCACCCTAGCTAAGATCATTTCCAAGAGCTTTGCTATTTGGCTCTCCATGCCAAATTTTAGCAAGTATAGCAAGAAAAAAATTTTCTCAAAGAGATTCTCCATTCAACTCGCCAAATCCTTTTTCTCACTAACCAAACTTAGCAAGCCACAATGGTTGGCTATCTGAGGGCCCCACACCCACCAAAGAATGATGAGAAATAGAATAGTGAGAATAGAAGGGGGAGAAGAAGAGTAAGATATGGAGAGACTGTTGGATTGCAATGAAAATTTGGAGAGAGATCTTTTTGGATGGCTTGCCATATGTGTATTTGGAGAGACTCTTGGAGATGCTCTAAAGCATCATAGGCCCATATGGCATGTCGAGCAGACTGGCTAGACTGAGGTGCAGCACATTGAGCAACCTAGCTCATTCAAGAGGCATAGACTGACATGACTTGGTGATTCCTACTGACGTATTAGCGTGCAAGGTATGATGGCTAGCTTGTCTTTGCACAACCTAGCCCACCAGGGCCGTTGTTGAGTGAAACGATAATCCTAATTCCCCTCCACATACTAGCATCCCCACCTCGCAACCATATACTCACCTCTCTACTTAGTCGTTCGACCACTCTCTTAGGATCCTCATCCTCCCCAACTACGCACATGCTAGGCGCTCCGTCCTCCTCCTCCACAGTGTGTCTCTTCTTAGATTTGGTGTAGAGCGTAAGAGACGTAGATGGGGACTATAGTGACCTCTAGGATCTGTGCTGCGTCGTAGATGTTGCATCCCACCACCTCGGGTCCACGCCATCCATGCTCGTCCTCATCTTTACCTCTACCACGTCATCCTCGTGGTCCTCACTGCCACTTTCTCAAGTCCCCTTTTTTTCGCATCCTTTCACTCACTCAGTATGTTGTTGGCTTTAGTAGAGCCACTCTGGCAACCAACACTCATTATCTCCGACACCATCAACAAGGCCATCGTCGCTAACAAGAAGGCCATCGAGCATGCTGATTTTTGTGATTTTCTGATCTCCTAAAATTACAAGCTATTTTAGTCAGGATCGAAGACCGAACTGAACTAACCAAAAATGATTTGCTTGATTTCACTATAATACAATGTATTTCGCTCTTTTGTTTTAGACGATTGAAATTCCCTAGACACCAACATAACAACTCAAATTTTTCGGTCGGACAAAAGACCTATCCCTAATCCAAGTTACTATATATCTAGAGAAGGGGTCATCTGTAATACTACATGTGCAATACTGCTCGCTAACATGTGAGCCGCATAAAACCCTTTAGGCTCACATGTCAATGAGCAGGCACTGTATATTGCAGAGGACCTCAATTCAAATCCAGATATGCAAACGGAGCCGTGAAAACGATCGGTGAAGCCCAAGTCCAGTGTGCAACGCGTGTGTCAAAAGGTCCAAACGTTTGTTTGCACTTGCACTTGCCCTCTTGCAGCAGGTCGGCAAAACGAAGACCAACCACACCACCCAAAATCTTCCCTTTCCATTTTCGTGCGAAGTTCCAGCATCCTTCCCCCCCTATATTTTCGAGGTGGGGCTGCACCGACCAAACGCTGCGCCCGGTCCACGACCACCTCCGCCCGCACGGATCTCGAGCGCGCGGTGCACGGCATCCACGCCCCGTGGACCATGTCCAGGGAGGGAGGAGAGGCCCGACGGTCGCCGCCGACCTAACACCTTCTTCCTCCTCCATCTCCTCCGCGTTTATTCCAATCTCTTTCTCTCTCATCTCATCCCCTTCTCTCTCCTCCTCCTCCTTCTCCTCCTCCACCTGAATCTCTCTCTCTCTCTCTCTCTCTCTCTCTCTCCTGGAACAGGGGGGGCGAAGCAGCAAGCGGATTTCGTGGTTGGTGGCTCCTCCCCTTCCACCAGACTCGGCCGCCGCTCCCGCGAGGTGCGGGTGCCTGGGCTAGGCGACGATCTCCGGCCTGTTTCTTCTCCGGTGCATTTCGATCTGATTCTCCGTCCAATCCTGTGTCCTGCTTCCCCCCCCCCCCCTCCGGATGGTTCGAATCGATCCTTGAGAAGGTGAGGCGTTTAATTGTAAAGCTACGTATAAATCCCCCTTACATGCGTGAGAGGTTGGAGCGGGCGTATGAAGCTTCGCTGGGCTCACGGCTTCGGGATAGGGGCACTAGGTTCCACGAACTGGCCTCGGATAGCCGGGGGAGGAGGGGTGATGGTGCCATGGTTGGCATGAAGCTTTGCTTCTCATTTCCATGGTGTTGGAATGCAGCTTCTCAGCTTGAACAATTGAGGGAAATATTGTCGAACTTAGGGAGCGTATTGTCAGAGCAGTGATTATAATTTTTGGTTTTTTAGCATTCTTTTTCAATATACAAGTTCCGATTTTTATGTAACTATCTATTTTCAAGGATGGTTACTGTTTAATTTGACATCACGGCTGGATGGATCCATTTCCTCCTAGAGAGTTGTAGGTTGAACTCGATCTGCTTACACGCCTTTCTTGTTAGCGCAATAGGTATATCGAGAACCACATAAATCAGCTGTATTTTGTTCAGGTAATGGCCTCCCCCTTATCAAATGTCTCACCTGGGATACCTACTGGAACATTATGGAACAGGATAACTATGATTTCTCAGCAATTGGATTATTCTAAAGTGTTAGAGGCGCCTGTTTTCTTGTAACGGTGTGACCTATTGCTGATTGGTTGCTTTAGATTGACTTTGTCTGTGGTAATGCACCATGCATTTGAATAGTCAAAACTAGCATCCAGTAAGCGATGCCAAAGTGATTGAACTGGACATAGCATGGAAGCTTTAGAGTGAACGAGTTAATTGATAAGTGTAGTCCCTCCTTTCATTTGTTAAAACTTAAAAAGTCTAATACTGTTTATTTCGACACCCCCAAAACAATTCTTTGATTGTCATATAATGGAATACTTCTGTGTTGAAACATGAATGCTGTTAAGAGTATGCCATGTCAAATTGATGTATATGTCAGCAAACCATTGTTAATGTCAGGTTGAGTGGCTCTGTTTTTAACTTAGTCTTGAGGTGAATTGTTTAGCTACTTGTTGAAAACATATGTAGTCCTGCATTGTCTGTCCATGTCATATGTAACTGCAACAAGGTTAAACAAGGTTATCTTTTTAACTTAGTCTTGAGGTGAATTGTTTAGCTACTTGTTCAAAACATATGTAGTCCTGCATTGTCTGTCCATGTCATATGTAACTGCAACAAGGTTATCTTACTACACAACTGCATAGTGCTAGTCTAATCTATTATGACATCTCCTTACAACAGTGACTATTGGATGTTCATTCTTCAGTATTAGTAACTTTATTTAAGTGAAAGTTTTGTAATATTCTCCCTCTTATTTCAGAAACAAATGAATTGTGACGAATGAAAAGTTTAGCAATGTGCCTTAGTTGAATGGTTCCATTGCCACCTTGTTTGGCTGCTTTTGTGCACACGAACTCATCTTCAAGCTTATATGGGGTAGGTTCTTCTTGTGTTTACCTGGAATAAACATTAGTATCATGTTCATATCTCCTTCCATTTTCAATTCAAATTAGGTCATATTATATCATTTGCTTTAATTCATGAAGGACTACTATTTTTCAATGCCATCATCATTGTGGCAGTTCACACCTCAAGCATTTCTGATGTTTACTTCATGCAGTACAGTTGCTGCATAGGTAATCTGAGCAAGTCCCAGCCACTTCCAGATTCTAAACCAAAAACATCTGTAAGAAAGAAGCCTTGCCATTCATCTATTGGAAAAAGAAGGCAATGCTCATCAGGCTTAGAAGCAATGGAGAACAATGTTAGTGTATCAGTGTCCCTTGAGGGGAATATATCATCACTTCCCAACTCTATCATCAATGATTCTAATGGGAAAGATACCTCATTCATCAACCATGGTATGCATGATTTTAACTTCTTAGTTTCTTGAGTTGCTCAGTTCAATAGCTTCTATTTGTAGTTATGTGTATGTTTTCTATAAAAATCTTCTTTCTGCAGCGGCTATAGCATGGGCCGAGATGAGAAGGCAATGGACTGGAGACCAGGAGAAAGTTCCCAAAGAGGCATCACGAGAGCCAATAATAAGGTTTGGTTTCATCTTCCATCTGTTTGCTCATAAATGATTTGCATTAGTAGATCTGGAAAGTTTTTCGTATACCGGGTTGTTCATTCCCAGTTGTGAGTTATAGTTATTCAGGGATGGTTGTAACTACCTCTGCAAATAAGCGCGTAATTTCATCACAATATTCTTTTCCAAGGCTGTAAATAAATCTTGTAGCTGGTGCCTTACCAAATATTCATTGCCATGGCTGTAAATAAGTTCTTGACTTCTTGTTCCATGCCACCAACTTATTTTCTCACACCAGCCATTCGGTACAATCATTAACACCTTTATTTATGTTTATCACAGCTGGTGCACAGCATATGATGATCTGTTGTCGACAAGTGAGCGTTTTCCACAGCCAATCCCGTTATCTGTAAGATCCATAACAAAAGTGTTTCTTTTATTCCATAGATTATTTATGCGGTGATCGCCTGACTTACAAAATTCTTGCAGGAGATGGTTGATTTTTTGGTTGACATATGGCATGAAGAAGGGCTCTATGATTAGTTGGGTTTGACTGTTTCTAATAGTTATCCTGAAAAAAAGAAAAGAAACTACAAATTAGTAAGCAGGATTAATCTCAAATTGGGTATTGGAAAAGAAAATTGTAATTGTAAAATCTACAAAATGGTGTTGATATGATTTTGTGCTAGTTGGACCTTAAGCTCTCGGATGTGTTGCTATCTGCTGAATGACCCTATGACATGTCATTGTCATAGGTAAAAACTGAAAGGCACATTAACATTGTTTGTAACACGGCAACTTCACAGCAAACATCCATTTTATTGAGGTTGAGGTCTTGAGGAGCATTGAAAAATTTCCCAAATGCCAGAAAAAGTTGTTCTATGACCGATGTTGGCCTCTCATGTCCGTAAACAGCAGGAGGGGTAAAAACACCACTACCTGCACCTGGCGTATGCAAATTGTCAATTGGCAAAGCACTGTGCATATGCAGAGTGATTCTGTAATACAGAGGTGATGTGCTTTTTTCTTTTTCAAGAGAGCGAGCGAAATATGGTCGTGATGTTTATAAGATGGGCATTAGATACAAGCTGAATGTGCTGGGAACTTTTGCAGATTGATGTTTTCAATGCCGGAAAAAGTTTTCGAAAACAGAAAATTGTGAATTGTCTGGATGAGAAATCCAAACTGTGAAGATTTTTTCATCATGTTTAGAATGGTAAAAAACGAGAAACACTTGGGTCTTTTGTCTAGCACCATCTGCCTATGTTCTAAGCCTCACCAACCCATTTTGGGGCTTGTTCGATTAATCCTTCTCATAAGTAGGCCTGCTAATGGAGCTAAAGCCGCTCCAAAACTACCACAAACTATTTCCCTAGCACAAAAACCACCGATTCAACTCACTCCACTCCTCTAAGCCCCAAACCAGTCCAATCCATTGCATGTTTCTATCCAAACCAATCCAAACCATTTGAGCCAAGTGGGCTCAAACCATTTTAGCCCCATGGACTTAGACAAAAAGTTATGACCCAGTCTTCTCAGTAGCTCAACGTATCAATGCATAGCAGCAAGCCAGCAGATAACATGCAAATCAGTGAGAAGCACAATAGCTCTAATACCAAACGATTAAGCATAGTAGCACGTAAGGGATCAGATCCATGTTTTGGGAGTCAAAATATAAAATGGTTAAAGAACAAGTTGCTTGTATACTTAATGCCGTTGGCAATACATAATTGGAACATTTATGCAAGTTTTCTGAAATGGCTGCTAATACATAACTGGAACATTCATGCATGTTTCCTGAAATGGCGGCTGCTCATTGTTGCCCTCTAAAATGTTGAAGTTTTGGAGCTCATAGACATTCCACATAAGCCAAACTATTGAACCTCAGATGCTTGATTAAATAACAAGTATAATTTGGTTAAACAAAATAATAAGGTAATTAGGTAAATATTCTATCGGCATATACAGTCAAATGATAAAAGTGAAAAGGAACCAGGTTTGAACTACAACATGCTCTTTCTTTGTGCAAGAGAGCTAGTAAAAATATCAATAGCAACTTGCATATGGAAAGGTACATCTCTTAATCTTTATCACAGAAATTCGATCACAGCAACTTGCATAGGGTGCAAAAAATTCGATCTACTGCTGCTGGCTATGTATATAATAAAAAAATTCGATCTATATGTATAAAAAAAAACCTTTTTATAGTATCTCCCATAAAACCATATGTCAGATTGCTCATCTCCATAGAGGAGCATCTTTTGGTCAATGCAAGTATCATGGTCTGCCAGCAAAAAGAACAAGAATACATCAAACAAAGTTAAATATAAATATTAAAAAAATCAAATTATTTGTTGTACATTATAAATAATGGCCAAAACTAAATGGCATTGATGAGCTGACATAGTTGCCTCAGTCTCAGCTAAAGGCTACTAGCAGCGCCTGAATTAGATGGTGACCATGGCGTCAACATGGGAGGAGGCGGAGAGGAGCGGCAGCATGGGAGGTCGACGGGGGAAAACTAGAAGAGGGAGGGACAGACGACGCAGGGGCGTTGGATGCCGACGACGGAGTTGCTAGGCGGCGGCCATGGCGGCGACATGGGTGGCGGCGGTGGCTGGAGTCTCCGCCTCTCGCCCTTTCCACTCTTCGCTTTTCGGAGTCCAGACTCTGGTTGCGACTCACGATGTGTGATGCGTGGATGGTGGGGGGTTTGGGGGAATGGCCGAATAGGCCTCCACTGGACTCAACCTTTTGGACCCAATATTTTTTAACCAAAATCAGATCGATCCAAACCAATTTTTCTAGGTACCAAACCGCACTGGCCCAATTGTGACGGCATCCCATTTTTTTCAATCTAGAGCAGCTCCATTTAAAGAACCAAACCATTTGGCCCATTTGGCCTCTGACCATTAACAAGCTTACCCATAAGAGAATTTAAGAGATTTATTTCATATTTATTATGGTGTGAAATTATTCCTTTTCAATCCTTTATTTTTGGGATTAATGGAATAAGGACTTAATAAAATTTGATAGGAGAGTCTTTTCTCTCTTTTTTTTATCCAGCTTCTTTTTTTCCAGAAGGGTAGAAAACAAATGGAACTGCACCGTTTACTGCCTTGCCACCTGTAACGCCGCAAGACTTTCTCACGCACAGACGGTTTTTTCCTTCCCTTCACCCCTTCCTCGCTCGTCGTCCTCTCCGCGTGGCGGCGTCGGTAGATACCGCGTGATTCATTCGACGGCGGCGGCGCTCCGCCGATGGAGAAGGTAAAGGGGTTGCTGAAGCCGCGGCCAACGCCGCAGCAGCAGCTGCGGGAGTGGCAGCGCAAGCTCCGCAACGAGTGCCGCGTCCTCGACCGCCAGATCCGAGGTTCGCTCGTCGCCCCTCGCATCTCCTCTCCTCCCTGACCCTTCCCCGCGCGAGGCGACCTTCGGCGAGGTCTTTCTCTAGCTGTGTTCTCCTCCATGAGCCGGGGGGGGGGGGGCGGGCTTCCTTCTGAATCGGTGAAATTGTTCCTTGGTTGCTTCTGACTCTGATTAGCGGCGGTAACATTTGTGTTGCCTCACCAAGCAAATCTCGACTTGATTAGCAGCACCGGTTTCTGCGATCGATGGGCCAAATTCGTAACACTCTCATTCGTGTCATATGTTGTTAGTAGTAGTAATCTTCGTTTTGTGTTTGCAGATGTGCAGAAGGAGGAGAAGAACGTGGAGAAGGCCATCAGGGAGGCTGCAAAGCGCAATGACATTGGATCCGCAAAGGTGTGCTTTACTACAATCCTGTCGCTTTTGCTTAAGCACTCCGGTTTGTGATGCAGTACACACGAACAACATTTTTTTCACCCTTCTGTATATGGCTGGTTGGATCCCATTCGTCAGTTAATGCAACTTTAAATTTGATATATTTTTAGTCCGTTGAGCAAAATGCTGCTCATTTGGCTTTGCGAACATCGAACCTGGTAGGGGAATGTGGACACCGCTTAGATTGTAATTGTTCGCTAAAACTTTTGGACCTACCATGTGCTATAACCTCAGGTGCTCAGAACCATGTCGCTTTGATCGCGTTGACATGTGCAATATACATACTAATTTTTTCTTTCTGCTGTTTAGTTGTGATCCAACTATCAACAACGTACCCTTTTGGTCTTGTATCCCACAATGGTAAGTTAGAGAGTTAGTAACTGTGAGCGCTATCCTGACTCCTCTGACCTTTGCGGATTTGTGTTACTGCATTTCCACGTTGGGCCCGATACTACCTTCCATGTCATTTGATGTTAGCTGCAGGCTGCATCATTGACATACTCATGTGAAGCTTGCCAAGGAAACCAAAGTCTAAGTTGATTAAATAAAATTCCATTGAGAAGTTTAACAATTCAATAAATTGATTTTAGAATGAACAAGACATGAGTATATGACTTGCTGAGTAAAATCATAAATATTATTGTTCCCAGTAAAACATGCCTTGTGCCAGAGGCCCAGAGCACAAACTGTAGCAGTGATCGACTGGAGGCTTTGGTCTGTAGCCGCCAGCCAGGGCCACGGTGAATAGTAGCTGTTGTCACAGGATAAGCATGCACATGGTACAGGAGAAGAAGAGAAACAGAGGAAGGGGGAGATTAGCTATTTGCTTGTTTGATTAACTTAAATTCTTCTGGCCACTTGTAAAGAGGTGTGCCGATCCTAACAATGCAAAACTAAATCTGATAGCTTACCATTGGACTAACAAACTGAATCAAATGGATAATGGTTGGAGCCAAGATGGAGCTGACACCCTTGGGCCTTGGCGCTATGCCTGGTGCAGGAACAGTCCCACATGGCATACCCTGAGTGCATACTATGACTGTATGGCATCATTCTTGTAACTTCCATGTTTTTTTACATTAGGAATGGACATGGTCAATGTTTAGTTGATTTAGTTGAACTAGAGTGGGTCCATGTGTATGTTAGTTGATTGAGACATTTAGTTAAACTAGAGTGGTTCAATGAGTACCTATGGATTAACCAACTCCCGTCCCTAGTTTACATACTCCCTCAGTCCCAAATTATAAGACCTATATTTTTTTTACACGGTCTTCAGTGACATACTTTGAACATTAGCTTATTCCATGTTATGTTCCCAACGAATATGAAATTAGCATCACATTAAAGTACTTTAAAGTATGAATCTAGTGATATAACATGCATAATACTTTGCATAGATATGGTTAGTATGATTATTAGTCAAAAGTTACCGAGTTTGATTTTCGTTAAAAAGTACAAAACATCAGTGTACATTCATCCAAAACCATAATGGTATAATCACAAATTTACTAAATCCTATATAAATGGTTGGTTCCACTTCTCTACTGTTTTGGTTTCTATTTTTCATGCACTTCACAATATAAAAGGCTAATTTCTTAAAATTTTTATTCTATTTATGTTGTCACTTTCTCTTTATGTTGTCTTGTGGTATATGTGTCTCCATTTATCTTGCAATTACTACTCTGATGTTAATACACATGTAGTTCTCTTGGGCTATGTTGTTTCTTGAACACTCAAGTACTCAACTCATTCTGTATACACAGATCTGTCCATACACTTTTCAATTGTTACAATGTTACACAGGATATAATTCATTAGTTCCTGAAAGCTCTCCCATTTATTTTCATGATGAGCATGCACTAGTTCTTATACATCAATATATGTTTTAGTCCCCACATATGATGTTGAAAGTTTCAGGCTTTCAGCACACATTATCCAGTCCCAAATTTTTACAGCTGCTAAGGTGAAGACCTTTGTACTGTTGATGTGAATATTTCTTTTTTATATGTCAGGCTCTTGCTAAGGAACTAGTGAGGTCAAGACGTGCTGTTAATCGTCTCTATGAAAACAAGGCTCAACTAAATTCAGTATCAATGCACCTTGGAGAAATTGTTGGTATGTTCTTTTTTCTTTTTAGGAGCTGATATAGAGAGGATTTATTAGCAATTCAGCCTAACCTTCATTGTATCAGCCCACAAGTTCCTTGCAGGCAATTACATAACAAGCTGATATGTAGGTTCTCACCCACCTCATAAGCACCATATGGTAACATTTTCTACAGAAGTGGAACATAAAATTGTTAATTTTGAACTTTTTCTTAGTAACTCTGTAGCACCTGACAAAATAAGTTTCCGTGCTCATGTCATTTGATATGTAATGCAGTTCCTTTTATAATGGTTTGCTTGTTAGCATGTGAGTGTATAGATCGAAGCCAGGAATGAGAGAACCATGCTTGTTACATTAGTACATTTCACTTTTGTTTTGGCTTGAGATCTCTAAACATGACTAAGGAGTATTGCTTCATTTATTTGTTTTGTTTATTACAAACTATTAACTTCTGTTCATGCAATTTCAGCAACGGCAAGAACAGTCGGTCATCTGTCAAAAAGTGCTGAAGTTATGAAAATTGTTAACAATCTAATGAAAGCTCCAGAATTGGCTACCACCATGCAAGAATTTAGTAAAGAAATGACAAAGGTAATTCACTATTTCTGTTTTAGTAGTTCAATATGTACTATCAACCATCCCTTCCATTTCTTGTGCATTGTTTAAAGACGTTAGGTCTATACTCTGTACTGACATTGATCTTTGTGTTAAACTGGCAAACTGATCATTGGCCATGTGCTTGAACTCACTGACCTTTTGGCACTCTAGGCTGGTGTGATGGAAGAGATGGTCAACGATGCAGTTGATTCAGCTTTGGATTCTGAGGACATGGAGGAGGAAATTGAAGAGGAGGTTGACAAGGTTCTTGCTTCAGTAGCTGGGGAGACTGCCTCACAACTACCTGATGCTGTGAGGAAACAGAGGATAAACCAAGCTTCAACAAGCAGGGTCCCAGAAGAGGTAGATGCTTCACACTTTTGTTTGTGCGTTTTGTTAGGATGGCATGAACAATCAGCTGTGCAAAATAGTAGTCTTCCAGAAGCTATTTACTGGAAGGTTGCTTTTGAGAAGTTAAGCTGTCCTATATTGACAGCAACATCCTAATTCTAGTCGCCTAAGAATACCAAAATGAATAGATTCGTAAGAACTCCAGCAATCTTATCTGACAAAAAAAATCCTTTTGTTATGTACCATTTATTATTTAAATTATTAAGAGCATTTTTATTTCTTTTTCTATTTTGTAGCGACAAGCTGTTGCAGAGGGTGCTGATGATGATGAGGAAGATCTGGAAGAGATCAGAGCACGGCTTGCTAAAGTGAGGTCATAACATTAGAACTTTCGGAGTTCACTAGATAACATCCAGACCAATCTATGATAGATTGGGTCGATGATAGCTTAGCTTTTTCCCTCAGTTGACCAAGTTTGAACTAGCAACGTACTGTTGTATACTTGTATTGTAAACAGCCTGTATCTTGACATGTCTTTGATTTCATCCGGAGTGAAATGGTAGAGACAAAAATTTGAATAATGTAATCTCCGGTGGCTCTATCGAGTATCGACTTTTGTAGCACTCCCTCTGTTTCAAATTACCTGTCACTCACCAATCCTGGGATAGAAGGTCCGTAGAAGTATCCTGGAACTCGTTATGGATAGAAGTCCGTAGAAGTGAAAGTAGGAACCCAAGCTCTTAGCTTTGTCTTAAGTAAAATATTTTTTAATTTTAACCACCCATTTTCATAAATTCATATAATTTAACAAGTGAAATATATATTATGAAAGTATTTCTCGTAGTTTTTTTCCTAAAATTGAGTTATTTATTTTATTCCTTCCTTTAAAGAAAAGTACTTTCTTAAAAAAAGAGCATGTCTCTAAAAATGCTAAATATTGTTGTAGCGCGCTCTTGTAGGAACTCCTTTGGTTTTTGATTTCAAGTAGCTTCTCATCTAGTTTGGAAGGCTGAAACTCCATGTTTTAATCATATAATTGACTTGTGAGCCCGACCAACAACATAACCTTACTAGCTTGAAGAGCCATAGGAACCATAGTACCCCCGTCGCATAATATAATAACTTTTGACGTATATCTGAACATATCCTTGTTTAGATATATAGTCAGAAGTTGTTATATTTTGGGACGGAGATAGTATTCGAAATCGTCTCTTGGGGATAATGGCTTTATTTGCTCTCTTGAGGGTAATATTTATGATATTAAACTATATAAGTTTATAGGAGTAGATCAAAATTAGAAATTTTTTACTTGGCTAGCCAAGAGCCTGTGTGTTGCAACGAAAAACAAATTGAGTTTTTAACTTATTAAATCAATTAAATACATATTTTATTCAAATAGTACTTTTTATGATTTCCCTTATTGCACAAGTAGATAATTTTGAAATTTGGGGAGAGTCAATGGTGAAACAGAGGACTCGTTGGAGAGTGGTGTAATAGTATAGATTGTGGGACTTAAATGTCAGTGTTAGGAGTGGTGTGACAAAACGGACATCGTACCACTACTAATATTTTAATATTTTAAGTAGTATAGATTATAAAGCTAAAATGACAAGTAGTTTGAAACGGAGGGAGTTTGGCGAGTAAAAGGCCTGATTACGCTGGACCTCAAGACCTCAATTCGTTCTTAGGACCTTGATGTGCCATTCTTGAAGGAAGAAGTTTGGCGAGTAATCAGGGACTTGCCTTCTGTCCAGGCGTCGTCGTTGGATGGCTTCATGGGCCGATTATCAAGAATGAAATTCTAGCAGCCCTCGGAGAGCTCTATCTGACCAACGGTAGAGGTTTTCATTTTCTAAATGATGCTCTCATCTCTCTCCTGCTGAAGAACGATTAGGCCATGGATGTTTAGGATTTTTGGCTGATCAGTCTCGTTCAAAGCTTTGGTAAAATCCTCTCAAACCAGTGGTGGGAGGGGGATTAGTTTCATGGAATTTGGTAGTGGGAGGGGGATTAACCCAGTTCCCCCATGGATTATTTTTCATGTGTAAAATGTTCCCCACTTGCTGAACAAGAACTTTGGATATTGACGAGATACCTACGAACCATGGCAATAGGAGAAGGTACTCTTGCCATATAGATCCAACCGTAGCAGCCACCTCATCACGATGGACACCCACCCACTTGTAAGCAGATTTCTAGTGTGGGGAGAAAAAAAAGAAAGAAAAAGAAAGAAAAAGAAAGAGAGGGAGTAATATTTATATGAGAGCTTTAAAATAAATTTTCTCTTTAAACTACTTATCCAATCATATTTGGATGAAAGTAATATAAATTTTTTAACAGTGAAAATTCAATGTTTCATGTGTGAGAAGCGAATGCTTCAACTAGAATTCGACACTTTTTTTTACATATTTTAAGTTGTTGTGTTACAATGGATATTTTTAATGTTGTGTACCATGTTATCATATGTTTCAATTAGTATTATTTTTATGTTTTAGTAGTTCATTTACAAATGTTGCATATGGTGTTATTAAGACATTTCAATAAGCATTTTGTGATGTTTCACTAATTAATTCACAAGTGTTGCATGTGGTGTTCTTTAATGTTTCAATAAGTATTTTCTGGTGTTTCAACCGTTATAACTCGATGTTTCATGTATAACGTAAAAATGTTTCAATTACATAAATGGTCATATATCTTTTTAAATTACAAGTGAGACATTCTTATAAAGTTTTGATCATGACAAAAACAATGGTGCAATCGGACTAAAAATCAAATAAATATTTTTTTAAAAATAATCTAAAGTTTTATTAAATGAAGTTATTATAAAAAAGAGAGTTGAAGACAAGAGCGACATTTAGATCCCGTGCATACGGAGAAAGAAGGATACAGATCCACGCATGCATGCAATACAGAGAAGGACATGCATGCAGGGAGAGAAGGGAGAAGGACGTGCATGCAGATGCAGGGAGAGAAGAGAGTGTGTTTTGTGTAGAAGCTTGCAAAGATGGAGGAGGCGGAAAGAGGGAGAGGAGAGGCCCCATTTTTTTAAAAAAATTCAGGCGTCCAATTAGTAGTAGCATCCCTAATAATTATGACTAAATTTAATAAAACCTTATCTATTATGGTGCAAGTTACACAAAACCACATGGATTTTGGTACGTGGCATATAACCCTAGGTATTATGATCCTAAAGTTTAACAAAACGATGCTATTAGTCAATTTAACATACTCCTATATCAAAATTTTAAGAAGCTATACTTACATAGATGTAACATTTATATGATAGATAAAAATCTCATAAATTTGAGATATGATTATAGAACTCAAAGGTGTGATATATCAAAGTCCAAATGATCAATAGTGTGATTTTTGAAATTTTTTAGTAACATTTTATGAAGAATATATTTGCAATCACCACGGCATCAATCTTCCAATACAACTTTTTGTTTCTAAGAAACCTAAGAAAATAATACAGGAAATGCTCACAGTTGGGCATCCGATGTGAGCTACCAAATATTTTCTTCGTTAGTGCAAATACAAATAAGAGTCATTACTTCGCGTTGGGTAAACAACACATCTCATCTCATGGGAACTTCAAAATGCACGCTTTAAAAACCACCAAAGAAATCGATTTGCACCGATTTTTAAATACGAAGAAGGTGTTATACCCGATTTTATGGTTGAGGGAGACGATTCAATCAAGAGTAAGAGATGAGAGAGTCAAAATAGATTTACTCTGCTAGGGTTTAGTTTTTATGGAATTGGGTTGGGAAAAATGAAGTGGATCTAATTAGACAAAAACAATTGTGCTAATGTGCCGACAGAGGAGGGAGGAGGGAGGAGGGAGGCGGCACAAGAAGGATGGTTTCTTTGCTTCATGGATATACCTGTTTTTTTTTCAAGATTCTTGAATATACATCTGAATACCCCCAAATTATTGGATATACTTCTAATATTTTTCCTATGTGGTTTTAGGAGAAGTTATTCAATTATGATCCAATGGTCATAATCAATTGTTCTCAAAATTCTTAGATGAGTTGTTCCTTCCTCAAGTTTTCTCAGAGAGAATTCATGAGACATTAACATATATGCGATATCATTTTCTCCTTATATTTTTCACTAGATTTTAAAGGAGTTTAATTGGCATATCTATCTGTACTATGGTATGGTTTCTCCTCAAGTTTTCCCGTAGGATTTTGGAGGAGTTTTTATGATGAAATGAATCAAATAGTGATTACCATAAACCAATTAATCAAAGAGTTTAATTGTGCTTGTTTACGAAGAGATACCTCTTCATGAGGGGACATATCTTTTTAGGATATGTTCACACCTTCTAATCTATAAATAATTACAATCATCCATGTATTACATTGAATAAAAAATCATTCTTACATTTTTTTACTTCTAACACTTCTAACACAACCCGCACGCAATGCGTGTCCCATACAACTCTCGCGTGAGCTGCTGTCAATTCTAAAATTTGTCCATGAACCGCAATACCAGCTATAAAGCGTCTCTCAACTCTCAAAACCAGTGCAAATAAGGTCCTAAGACTGTTTTGGTTGACGTGGCGTCTACGTGGCATTGATGTGACATTTAAAATTAGAAAAAATCAAGAAACCCACATGTCACTAAGTGTTTGGTTAAAAATAAAAAAATATCGCTGGACCCACGTCATCACCCCTATCTTTCCCCTCTTCTCTCCCTTCCTCATCTCTCTCTCCCTTTCCTCGTCAGTGTCGGTGGCAGCGGCAGCGATGTCGGTGGCGGTGGTGGCAGGGTCGGCAAGGCGAAGGTGTGCCCAGGAGGAGGTGGTGGTGGTGGGTGGAAGGCAGCCGGGGTTGGTCCGGCTTGGATTCGACACAACCTTTTTTTTTATTCGACGCAGGAAGGAGGTGTTCCGATTTGCGGTGGGGCACTGCCGCGGGCGATTGGCAGCCGGGGAATGCTCTACCTCAAGCAGCCGGGCACAGATTTAGGGTTCTGGCAGGCAGCGACAACGACGGCGGGGCTGTGATCTGCCTCAACGACGGATGCGTGATTGAGCCATGGTAGTCGGCGGCCATGGCGGCGGAGGTGAGGGGATGCCTAGAGCTTCGAGCTCTACGAGGCCGAGTTGGTGAGCTCCTCGTGTCCAAATCATAATGGTTGTTGTCCCTGTTGCATGGTGCTCCCCTGATTTTTGTGGTCTGTGCGGATGCTGATGACGCTGCTGCTTGCTGTGCTTGCTTGATTCAGGGAAGGCGCAAGTTTTGACGGACAAATTTCAGAATTTACCATCGAATACGCGCTCCTTTAAGGATATGCCACCCAATTTGTGTACCTTTCAGAATACGCCATTGGTATGCAAATTTTCTTCATTTCATGCCACTCCGTCCACCCGCGTCGGCCGCACCGTTCTCGTCCGTATGTCCGTGGTGCCTCCTGTGCCCGTGTCGTCGTATGTCCGCCGCCACCGCCATCGTCTGCCCGTCGCTGCCCATGCCCGCGTCATCCGCGCCGTCGTCATCATCATCTGCCATCAGCCAAGGCGTTGTCCATCCGCCGGCTCCCGCGTCCGTCGCGCCACTGTTGTTCGGGCACTGGCACCTGCGTCAGTCACAGCCGTCCGTCAGCCAGCGCCGCCGTTGTCCGTCCGCCAACGCCGCTGTTATCCGTCCACCGGCGCCATGCTCGCCAACTCCGACTGCCCACCCGCCATACTCTGCTCTGTAGCTTGTCGCTATCCTGCAATAGTTTGGAATAATATGGGTTTCCTAAGAAGGTATGTATGAATGCTGCATCGAGCTGAGGAGTTGTTTTTCTTTTGTGTACTTGATCTTTTATTTTTTTTCTATCGTTAGTTAAATTTTATCTTTGCTACAGGCTGAGTGTTGCAATGGGATAAAGATGTGATCTTTTGTTTTTTGCATGCATGGTAACAATGGTGGGGGATGAAGCAAAGTGCATTTTATGAGTTAATACAATGGAGGAGGGATGGGCGAAGTCCTTTGCAGATGAGGGAGAGGATGGCAGCCCGAGGAAGACCGTTGTCTTTTTTTTAGCATAACTGAATTTTATGTTGTGCTGATGGACCTTGATGATTTCACCCTGTAGACTTAGGGACAAAGTATCTGCAAGATTTCATTAAAATACTTGTCCATTTTTTATTTGGTGCTAAAGATGATAGTTCTAGTTCCTAAACTAGTTTACATTTAAATATTTGACCTTGTGAGAATGTGACTTCTGATCGGCATGTGTGGATGTATACATGTGTTTCGTATAGATTAACTTCGGTAGATTTTGTGAATGTTATCTTAATTCGATTGTTGCATTACAATGATTCTTGATGTTGCACAAAAAGTTTTGATACTCATAGCTGGTCATCTAGTTGAATTTGTTACATCATGCATGTATTTCTAATTTGTTACTGGTTAGCAATGTTATTGGTTGGGCAATGACCGCATTCCTGGGCTCCGTTGTGCTATTGCTTGCTAGAGCAAGCAGCTAACCAGGTCGAGGCATGGTTATTTGTTTTGATGTTGCGGTCAAGCTTACATGAAAAATTCATTTATTTAATAGTGATGTACATCTGTGTGAAGATTGAGGAACTTCCCCCTACCCCACCCCTAGCCCCCAAATGGTGGCAGGGAAATCTCCTCTTCAGGGAATGTTTTCCATGGAGGTGGAGGGCGAAAGGGCTGGGGTTGGGCTGCAATCCTTGTGAATTAGCCCAGCGCGGATTGAATCCCAACCCGCAAGAAAATACACGTTCGGTTAAGCCCAGTCAGGGTTCTACCCCGGCCTTTCCCCCTCTGTCACCCTGGCCCAGGGAAAAAAATCAGCTACTCGTGAGGTATGGAAAAAATCCCCATGACGGGAGGCGGCGGCGCAACTGGAAGGCGATGGCGATGCAGCCCTTTCCCCTCCGACGGTTGTCCCCTCCAGTGGCTACCTTCTCACCGGTAAACTTCCTCCTTCTTTCCCTTCTCCTCTCTGGTGTCCTAGGGTTTCCTGGGTGTCTCGGCAGTGGCGGCGCCGGCGCACCAATCCACGTTGTGGCGGCTGAACGGTCTCCCGACGCAGGCAAGAAACAACATGGAGCCAGAGGCTTTGCTTCCATGCCGTCGCTGACACGGCAACCATGTCTGGGCATCTGGCCTTGGATGGTACTGAGGGAATTGGAACTGCCAGATCTTCTGCTGCTGCCTCTGGGGGGGTGAAATAAAGGAAATGCAATGTGTTGCTGACTTTGTGGGGGAATGGGAGGAAGTCCTGATGTTTTTTTATTAAGATAATAGATGCAAAATATGTGCACTAATCTTATGTTAGACCCTTGCTTTTGATGTCTCCTACTGCACTTATATTATTGCTAGTGTCACCATTTGATATATAGAGTGCATTTTTATAGATATGCCTAAGAATAAATTAATTGCATGCCTCAGTAGATAATTATATGTTGAATCTTATTGTCTTTAGGGATAGGTTAATTACCTCAGTAGATAATTATATGCTGAATCTTACAATCTTTGTCCAAATCAAAGATTGATAATTGGCCTGGTAGTATGTTGGATTGATTTTAGCTTCCATTTTCAGAAAGAAAGAGCTCCTACCGTTTCTTAAAGAAAAAAATTTCATGCATAACTAAAACATGCTTCCCTAGTAATATATTGAATGCAACTCAAATTCTTTGTTTGATAAAGATATTAGATTTTACTTATTGCTTATTGTTTTCACTCAGGCTTCAGTTCTTTTTTTTTTCTCTCTCTTTATATGCAGGGTAATACTTTTGATCTTTTCAAGACATTCTTGAAAGCAAGCATGGGTGACTCTCTGGTATGGACATGCAGAGGAGCACTTTTGTTCTTTTTTTAGCACTTCTGTTCAGGGTGAAGACATCCTTTGAAGCAAGCATTGGTATTGAATGAGACATATCTACTCATTTTAGTGCTTATGTGATTGAATCATTAGATGTATAGGGATAGTTTTTGTCAGATCTGTAAATCTTGTAAATTGTGATGATGCTATTCATGTTTAGATGGGCAAGCGATTAATTCTGTGTATGTATGCTGATGAGTATAATTAATTATGTGTATGGGTGCTGATGAGTATGATTAATTTTGTATATATCAATATATGCGTTGTTATTGTGATGATGTTTTTCCGCTCCTAAACCAAACACAGGTTTTAGGAGAGGGATTAGAAGAAGCAAAGGGATTCATCCTTTGGGTGAGATGGAAAAGATTCACGCAATTTCTTCTTGAATAGATTTTTTTTAAGGATTAAAACACATGTAACCGAACAAGGTGTAAAATAAAAGCCAATCACAAAAGGGCTCAAAAAATTCATTACCCAGAAAGGTCGATTTACCAGTCCATTACCTCTGGAACTCCACCACGCAACTCGCAATCGCAGCTGCCTTCTCTCGCCCTAACATAAACTTTGGCGCATAACATAAACTTTGTACTCGTTAGTTGCAGTTACCATGACACTTGCTTACAAACAACTCCATTTGGCGCACATCCTTTGTCAACTCTCGCACGCGACAGCGCGCTCACTCTCACTGACATGGTGGGTCCCACTGCCCACCCTCTTTTTCCCCAAGCGATAAATATCCGTCGGCTTCCAAAAGCTTCTCTCACTCCTCGGTTCGCTCCCGGATTCTCATCCATGGGGCCCACCAGTCAGTCTCACTCCCTCCTGCTCACCATCCTCCTCGTCGGCGCCGCCGCGGCCTCGCCGGACGACGGGAGCCCCTTCCTCCGCCTCCCCACCACCTCGGACCGCCCCGTCCCCACCCAGCAGCTCCCCCGCTCCGCCGCCGTGGGCCTCATCCGCGCCCTCAACCTCCACCCGCGCGACGCCTCCCCCTCCCCCTCGCCCCGCCACGGCGGCGGCGGCGATGACGACGTCCCCGCCGGGACCCTCGTCGAGAGGCCCATCCGCCTCGCGGCCATGGCCACCGGGAACAGCGGCGGCTCGTCGGCTGAAGACCTCGGGCACCACGCCGGGTACTACCGCCTCCCCAACACCCACGACGCAAGGTGAGCTCATCTCATCTCATCTCATCCCTCCTCCTCTTCCTCCGACGAGCTCTGTTTCTTGAGCGGCGGCTGCCTCGCACTCGCAGGATGTTCTACTTCTTCTTCGAGTCGAGGGGGAGCAAGGGGGAGGACGACCCCGTGGTGATCTGGCTGACGGGGGGCCCCGGCTGCAGCAGCGAGCTCGCGCTCTTCTACGAGAACGGGCCGTTCCACATCGCGGACAACATGTCGCTCGTCTGGAACGACTTTGGCTGGGATCAGGTACACAGCCTTCTCTTCTCCTCTGATAATCAATCATAAGCTAGTGGTAATTTTGTTATATTGTGAATTGGTATTGTTTCCACATGCCATTTATTTTGTTGATTGAGATCTTTGTGTAAAATTTTCAATTGCAGGAGTCGAATCTGATATATGTTGATCAGCCCACCGGGACTGGGTTCAGCTACAGCTCTGATTCGCGCGACACCCGACACGACGAAGCTAGTATTAGCAACGACCTATATGCCTTTCTTCAGGTAGGAATTGTTCTTACTGGAACACGATGCATAATGCATTCCATGTGATTATCCGGGGTATTTAGGCCACTCTATTATGCAAGCTGGTCGAAGGTGACTGTTCACTGTGCAGATGCATCATATATCATCTTCATGCATTGAATTACTAAATTTGTTTTGTTATATATAGCAAAGTTGTAGCGTCGGCAAAACAGTACTCACCTGTTTGAACCAGAAATAGCAGTGTCTGTGTATTTGTGTTGTGAGGATATAAATAGGCAAGAAAATGAGGCAAACTGCATAGCAACCAACTATATGGAAAACTGCATTTTTAATTTCTCTTTCATAAAGTAAGCTCCTTAAGCTTTTCTTTCCACGGTATTGACAGGCCTTCTTCACTGAGCACCCGAATTTTGTTAAAAATGATTTCTATATAACTGGGGAATCGTATGCTGGGCACTATATTCCTGCCTTTGCAAGTCGAGTGTACAAGGGGAACAAGAACAATGAGGGCATTCACATCAACTTGAAGGTTTTGTTTTTCTCTCTTTCTGGAAGTATATACATGGTTTTGCATTATATGTGATTGCAGTTGTGGTGAAAACCCATCTTTCTGTGATTTTCCAGGGTTTTGCTATTGGCAATGGGCTAACAGATCCGGCAATACAATACAAGGCATACACTGATTATTCACTGGATATGGGATTAATTACCAAATCACAATTTAACAGGATTAACAAAATTGTTCCAACTTGTGAACTTGCTATCAAGCTTTGTGGTATGTCCTGGTTTCCTTGTGTTAAAATCTCCCCTGTTATTAGTAACATAGCCTCTTGGCCTTGAACAGTGAAACATAACCTGAATTTTTGTTCAGAAATGTGTTAGTCAGAATTTTTGCCTGTATATTTTGTTACGCCAATGTTGTTTTTTCCATTTTTATTCAAAAAGCCACAAAGCACTTCCGATTCCCTATAATATATCAATCTCACTTTCTGTTTTATGATGTAGGTACCTCTGGCACTATCTCTTGCCTTGGCGCATATGTTGTCTGTAATCTAATATTCACTTCCATCAAGACAATAATTGGGAATAAAAATGTAGGGTGGAATACATAACTAATTCTTTCTTTCCATGTCTTGATTTTTGAAACATCCTAATCTGTGATCATCTCTTCTTTGCAGCATTATGACATCAGGAAGCCATGCGTGGGGAGCCTATGCTATGACTTCTCTAATATGGAGAAGTTTCTCCAATTAAAATCAGTCAGAGAGAGCCTAGGTGTTGGAGACATACAGTTTGTATCATGCAGCCCAACTGTATATGAGGCTATGCTGCTAGATTGGATGAGGAACCTTGAAGTTGGAATCCCTGAACTCCTTGAGAATGATATCAAAGTGTTAATTTATGCTGGAGAGTATGATCTCATATGCAACTGGTTAGGTGAGTATCTTGCTACTTCCTTCACACATCCTGAATATTGTTCCTTTTTGAGTTGTATTTTGCAATACAAGCCTTTGTCTACAAGTTGTTTTACCGTAATATAACAGCAAAAGTAGTAAAGTTAGTTTAGCATTTTGCGATGTGTACCCAATGATAATATTTCCATCTAGTCATTATATGCACCTTTACATATATCAATTGTCAAGTTTCAAAAGCTTGACTGCATTGATCCCAAGGGAACCTATATTTAGATTCCGAGTAAGTAGAAATGGCAAACATGGAGAACTCTATGTTTTAGTTTCTCTGTTTTGTTGCAGCCTGTGACATCTAATTCTAATCCCACTGTACAATGTGACTTATGCGCTCCTCTGAGAATGGGTTCTGTGGAAGAGATCCATTATGAAATTTCATGGTCTTCATTTTCTCTGCAGTTATGATTTTTCTTATGAAAGTACAATTTAGAAAACATGTTGTAACAAGGCATTTGGCCCATTGTGGGATGTCTATTACTCTCATAAGAAACAGTGATAAATCTTTTATGTTGTTCAGAACGGCAAAATGTATTAACAATGTACTCCGTATACAATAAGGAAGACTGTACTTCCCTAAATTTTATCTATATTTGGTTTTCCTGATTCTAGCTGTTGTGTCAGATGTGTATGCATAATATATTTCCTGATTTGAGCAGGAAATTCAAGATGGGTGAACTCTATGGAATGGTCTGGAAAGGAGGCTTTTGTTTCCTCATCTGAGAAACCTTTCACAGTTGATGGAAAAGATGCCGGTGTTCTGAAAACCTATGGACCTTTGAGTTTCTTGAAGGTCAGTTACACAATCTGACGATCTGTACAGAAGCTCCCTCAGTCCCTCTATATTAATTAATTTTCCTTGTTCCAAACAAATAATACTGATAGTGATAGACAATATTTGCAATCAAGAACAAAATACACATGCTGGCATACATAATACTCTCTATAGAAATGCGTTAAAAATGTATAAGCAGCAAGGACTATAGAATAGATCAAGACTTGCAGCGATTCTCACTCATTGTCAAGCTAATAACTAGAGACATTTTCTGAACAGGTCCACGATGCTGGTCACATGGTACCAATGGATCAACCAAAGGCCGCTCTGGAGATGCTGAAGAGGTGGACCACAGGAAACCTTTCTGACACATCCTCGAGCTTTCAGAAGCTCGATTTTACCATGTGATACACACGCTTGTCTCCTATAACACCATTGGAGACATAGTTTCTCCATAAACTAGTATAAAGTGCTTAGCACGCACGTCAGAATGATCTTAGGTAATGACAAGCTCACTGCTACCGTACAAATGTTATTTCCCTTGTACGGTGCTCGAGTTGCCGAATTATCGGTGATGCTACACGTTGAGCATGTAATAAAGCTTAGAATTGTTATGGACAGAAGCCAATCTCTTTGTTATGAGGGCTGTTTGTCCAGATCTTGTAAGTTCTAACACCATGTCCGTATGGTCTGTTCCTTGTGCTATGGATCAATGGATGGCATTTCGTGCTCCAAACTATACAGTCAAAAAAATTAAATCTTGCAGGAATTGGACATTCCAAACAGCTTGGGTTAAGTGGTTTGTACCTAACCTTTTTGCTGTACGTGACAACAATGTCCATACAACTTTCTTGCCCATTAAAAATATGAAGAGTGGCAAGATTGGTCAAACTGCGTCTGTGCTCCTACCCATTTACCTTTTCCTTTTTTTAAAAAAAAAACTCCATGAAGCCCAGTTAGAAACTGAAGAATTAGGATAAATTATTTGACACATTAAAAAAAGAGAGAATTGGATGCAGTGAGTCATAAATAACTCTGGATTTTGCCTGTGGCCGTGCTTACAATATTTGTATGCCTGAAAAATAAACAGATGACTAAAAAAACGAGTTTCAAACATATATGGATAGACCAACACATGAGAGTTAAGATAACAGTACAGCAACCTAGTGATAATCTAACAACATCAGTCATGACACTGCTTAATTCTAATACTAACAACGCAAGATATCCATATCTAGTCTGTATGTGGTGCCCATCGTTTTCTTTTCATCACCACGAGAGTCTGCAAGAAATTCATATACTGGAGCCTTTTGCTTAGCTGAAGATGGACACCAAAAAGAACATTCTGCCGTTTCTTGTGTTGTGCTCAATCTCTTTTCTTCTCTTTCTTTGGAGTAGGCTTCTGGTACAACACTATCTGACCCAAGAGCGTGCCATTCATCACAATGCCGATTGCAGAGCCCAGTATCACTTCCAAGGGGTTAAGGGTACAAAGGATCAGGGAAGTAGGCAAATATTTAGGGAGAACTCTATCGCTGATGTTCAACATCAGCAAGGCAGCAAATCAACGAGTATCGATGTTACACTGACAGTGATGTATTCTTTCAGAAAAGCATGCTCAACTAATCAACTGAACTATGGAGGATTTTAATGGAATGAACTGACAAGTAGGATGATTCCATAGGCTCATTTTTTCATTAACAATTTCTGAAACTATAATGTATTAGGGTAAAGAAAGAAATTTGTTGACAACATGCAATTCACCTACATAATAGGCACACTTGGAATAAAATAGAAAAACAGGGTCCTTAAGGATGGATGTAATGAACTGTAATCACTAATCAGAACCAAAAGGATACCACTTAAGGGAGTCTTCTCCTGGATGCTGGTAAACACTCTTACTGCAACAGAAAATGAGATTAAGCTTAGCTAGCTTTTAATACATCGTATAAAAAGGAATAGTACCACCCAGGACTGGTATAATGGCTGCAAAGAAAGATCTACTTAGCCAAATAAGGATGTGATTATTTCAATCCATGCTCATTATTCAGTATTTAGAACATGTGAACTCTACTTGTGCTAATACTACTTAATTTCAACCAAAAAAGGAATAACATGGATCGAGAAGTCAAAAAGTGCTAATACTACTTAATTTCAACCAAAAAAGGAATAAAATGGATCGAGAAGTCAAAAAGTAATGTCTTGGTAACTAATCTGGCATGTACTTAAACATACCTATGGAACCAGCAAAGTTCATGAAACAGGTCAGAAAGCTCAGCTCGCCAGTGCCCTTGTTCTGCATATTGTAGTAACAGGTCAGAAAGTTTGCACATGAAAAATGTCAAATGACTTGTTAGAAGCTTCCACTCAAAAAATTTGTACATAATGCTGAGTGAAAGATGTGAAGTTCATTACTAGTTAATCTCAAATTATTTATTATAAGGTCTAGACCATGATGTTTATTTAAATTTAAGGTTACCATTTTACTCCCTAGTACACCTAGTTACAGCAAACTTTCCATGAAAAGACAAACCTAATGTAGCTAGATGTACAGAAATCTAACAACGAACCGTAAAATTCTTCCATATCTGTGGAAGCCTAGCAAAGAAGAAGATAGCATGCTGTGAAGCCTGCAAAATATATTACACACAATCAAAACACAAGCACATACAACTATATCAAGTGCTACACAAAATAATCTTCCATTTATTACTTACATAGAGGACTTCAAAAAGAGCAGGGTCAATTTTCCCACCCAATACTGTTGGAGCCAGTCCACAATATCTAGACAGCACTAATCAGGAAAAGCAGGTCAGAAGTAGAAAGGTTCTCATAACATTCTGTGGATCTTTTGGATGTTTCCATGAGAATTAGCGCATCGATGTTGTCAGCACCCAAAGAATAATGAAAAATAACAAGATAAACTGAAGGATACAGTAAAGCTTTCATCCATGTTTTGGTTCCCATTGGCAGGGAGTAATAGTAAATGATCGCAACCAAAATAATTGCTGCATACCAGATGTAGACATTAGGAAGTTCAGATATCAATATGCTGTCCATTTGGACATTAGATGAAACACAAACCTTGGATTAACAGAAAAGCTAGTTCCCCATAAGCAGAAAATGGCAATCCTTTATGAATACAATATGCCAGAGCAATTGTGTAGCCAACAACCTCAAGCTCAAAGGATGCTACACTAAGTCCTCTTACACTTCCGTGCTTCAAAATCTTTAATATCTGTAACAAGAAATTTCGTAGTTATGTTAAGGCATCAAGAATACAAGGTTATCCTATAGTACAAGAAGAATTTTGAATAATAGTGGGAAATCTTTAAATAATTTATTTTCCTACTGTGCTTATTGACAAGATTTTCAAACATCCAGCTGCAAATTAATAATATGAAGCAATGCATGCAACTATACACAGATTCAGTTCTAAAGAAGACAGTAGTTTTCACTGTCTGGAATGGTTCTTTTCATTCTATGGAATCTTTACACAAGTGTTGTACTACAGCAGGAATGGGCGGTAGCTGCATAGCCACTACTGTAGGATGTAGAGCTGATTTGGTTATCTACCTTACCGAAATTTTGTTGTTTGGTTTGCATTCAAAACCTTTTGTCAGGTAGGGGTGTTTGATGGAAAATTAGATTTGCTACCAAAATAAGCCTTGCCAAAATTTTTGGCATTACCAAAATTTGGTTAAGGCAATGAACCAACCAGCCCTTAACTGCTCACTACGGTCTGCTGTGTAATGGCACTTCACTGCACAAGGCAAATATATTTCAGGTCTTCATATAATACATACACAGCATACTCCATAAATCTATTATTATTGTTTCTCAAAGCTCTGAGACATATGAACCAGTAATACTGATAAAAGGACATAGGATGGAAAGCAAATAAACTTCAAGTTCAGATTCTTGACAAGAAAAAAAAAAGGAAGATGAGGAAAGATTCTACCCAACATCTTCATGAGAGGCCGAAGATTGTATGAATTTATTATATATATAATTTCAACGTTTTTTATGTTATAAATGATGTCATCAGACTTCTTGTTTTATTTTTAATGCACATTGATTGAGTGAGTCCACATTTTTTGCATACATAGATGGGCCTGTTGCACCTGAGAAATTTCCGTTCTACCTTATTCACATACCACTACATGCTATTTAAAGAATGATTATTCCTATAATGCCCCATTCTCTAACTTCACTGATTGATTAACACATGTTATAAATTTTGTTAGACTATTATTAGTCTACCACTTTCCTTTCTAATCTTGAACAAATGTACAACACACATTCTCAAGTAGTCAGATCATGCACTACCCTTCCCCAATTCCCCTAATTGACATTGCAACATCCATGCCAATAAGTAAATTTCCGCAATTTGCAGAAACTAGCAACCCAATTTCCCCTAGGCATAGTTGCATGAGTGATCTCTGACATTTCAACTGTCCATGTGCTACACAAAACAAAGCAAGAATCATGCGGACGATAGCAATTTAACAAACAGAAATCACATATCTTTATTTGTTAATTCCTTTCCAAAAATTGGCACAAAAGTACACCTAAGACAACATATAAGCTACCGGACCTAATTGTACATGCATAATTGCATTACCATGAGAAGAGGCAAAACTCCTGCACATACATCAAATTAGTTTGTAAATGAGGAGCCTAGACACAGGCACCTGAGGGAGCTTGCCGATAGCGGATGCAGCAACGATGTAGTAGCCGAGGACCTTAGACATCAAAGGAAGCAGGCATTCCTTGGATAGAATTTTGGAATCCAAAGGCACCGAAAGTATGTGCCCTGAGCTCCTGCACAGGATTCCCACATATGTCCCAGTGGCTGGCCTCGTCATATTGCTCCTCTGCAAGGCCCCCAAACGTTGTCGCATTGGCGATGACTGGGTTCTTGCTTCAGGCATTCGCGAGAAACAGACTATCAAGGACAAAGGTTTCCTCGATAGTTTTACCACTGTAGGCGAGGGCTTTCTACGACATGCTGTTCGGTTGATTGGCCAAGATTGCAATGCGCTAACGCCGGTGCCAGAGCAGAGCACCGAGAGCCCGAAAACCATGCTCACCAATCAGAGTCTAGATTGAGAGGAGGGGTTGAGAAGTGAGAGAATTGCAGGTCTTTCTTGAGCAAAGGAGGGCTAATATTTCTCATGGGGAAGAAAGCATCTGTAGAATTCATGCCCTGCACACAAGCACCACGAGGATCACCCCCACCCCCACCCCCACAGCTATCCAAGAAACAAACAAAGAACTCCACCGGCGACTGGTCGATTTCTTCGTTCCTTTTGCTATGCCGCGCCAAAGATCACAGCCAAAGCCATAAAAAACAGCAGCGTTTTTTGTGCACAATCTCGCACGCCACGCTAATTCTCCTCGCACCCAGCACAAAATTCTTCACCCCATCGAGCACACAGATCAGCAACGCCACACGCAAGCGCACGCATCTCATCTCATCTCATCTCATCGTTGGGCGGCGCATATGGCGAATTGTGTGTGTGTGTGTGTGTGTGTGTGTATGGTGGGGGAGAGGGGGAGGGGGGGGGGGGGGGGGGAGAAACCTGCGGGAGCTTGACGGTGGTGGAGGCGGCGACGATGGCGTAGCCGAGCAGCTTGGAGGCGAGCGGAAGCAGGCAGCCCTTCTCCGGGATCTTGGCGTCCGCGAGCGCCGCGAGGACGCACCCGAAGTTGATCCCCAGGATCTCCAGCTCCATCGTCCCTGCCGCTGCCGCCATGGTCACGCGTCTCGACGGCGGCGCCGGCGGCGACCTACCTACCTACCTAGCTAGCTCCGGCCCCGATTCCCTCGACGTCGCCGCGGCGGAGGGAGGCGATGGCGTGGTGTGGTGCGGAGCAGGGAGATGCGTCCGTGACGTCAGCTTCCCGATGAGGAAAAGCCCAGATGCGTCACGTGTTGGGCCGAACCCACCCCAACACGCGGTTGCGTGGGCCTCGTATTGTCATGTGGGCTTTCGACCCTATGTGTGTGGGCTGTGTGGCCTTTGGGCCTCTTTGGGCACAAGAGAGGGATTAGGACAAATTAGGACTATATAATTTTCTTTGATCATCCACAGGAGGCAGAACCGCACAAGTGGTTAGCTAGCTGATTATACACAGTTTGTAGCCATAAACATCTCCATCAAAAAATGAAAATGTTGCCAGAGACATGCTTATTAAAAACTTAATTAATGGTTGCAGCTAGCATCTTGTGTCAAACAGTTTTATGTCATGCTTTGCATCTTTCGATTTCTTCTTTTTTTTCTGTATGTAAGAAGGCACGTCACTTTCTCTTACAAACAACATGACAGTGAAAGGGTGGCACACAAAGCTTCAGTTTTGGCCCCAGCAAAGGTGCTCCATTTCTTTCATGTGTCATCCAACGTGACATGACTGTGCTGTCAGCCTCAGATTTTTCCATCTTCTTTCTCGGCTTCTTCATGGTGAAGCTTTTGACCATCTAAATCTCAAGATTAATTTAATGATGCAGTAGTAGCTGATTTGAAACGTAATGCTCTAATAGGAAACAGACAATTGCTAGAGTTCCAGCCATGAACACCAACCTTCTGCTATTGCAGTGTAATTGACTCTTTGGCCGTCCTTGCAGCAGTTGCAAAGTAGCAAACAATTACCTAAAGCCAGTCATTATCAGCAGCTAACGGCAAAGAAAAACAGATCAAAGGGCACATACACACACCAGAGTTCTTGAGGCTTCAGTACACAGCCATAGTTCAGAGACATTGTTAGTTAGTTCATTTTTCAGAATGTACATTAGTACATAACTCGTTATTTCTGTGACAAAAAAACGTGCAGCTGAAACATAGCTCCACACAAAGACTGGAAAAGAAAGGCCTCCTATGTGTACAAGACTATACTTATCATACGGACCGCAGGCACGGGTATTCGACTGAAAATACACCAGGTGCTCTGCGAGTTCTCTTTTACATATGTATATGGTCTATATGAACACCAGCCCTGCATAGCGGGCATGACGCGTGCCTGAAAAGCCAGTTGTCGATGCATCGTACGTGAAACGTGTGCTGGCAATGAGGCAAGACCCGGACAGATTGCGATGCTCCAAAATCCTGGTATCAGTAGTTTCGATGTGTCAGTACAAGAAATTAATCTGTTTAGCATCTGTAGTTAGGATGCAGCATTCCAAAGATCACACTAACCTGAAGGCAAACTGCACAACAGCTGTTATCAGTTTCCTGATCAGAATTGGTTGCAGCGCTGAATGTGGTCTTCGGGATTCTGTTAATTAGATCTCTTGACATGCCCCCTGTATTTCCGGTTTCGAAAAGGTCATTGTTGTCGATGAATGGTGTACTCAGTAGACTCATCTGCATTAGACAGGAATCCGGCTTAAAATTATACATAGAAGTAACTCACGTAGCAATCACATGGAAATGAAATTATGCTTATCATGCCTAAAAAATTATTGCTTCCATAATTCAGATAAGAGTTTTGCATATAAAGGAGAAATATCTGCCCCTGTAAAATCTGACAAGAGTATGTGGACCGAAGGAAACACCACCTGGTCCAACACAAAAAATCTTATGTGTAGGCCTTGGATGTTGGGTAGTTAGATTCATACATAAATTATTGTGTTCATTCATAAATATATGTATTTAAGTTTTTTTGTTCTCATTTTTTTTAAAAAAATTACACCATACTTACCTGCAGCATTAAAACTCATGCTAATATCTTCTATTATCCGTTTTAAGTTATGGTTCAATGACTTGTTACCGTTATTGTATAGTTCAATTTCAAATTTGTGAACATAGGAAGCTTTTAACAAGGTTCCTTCTAGGCCATGGTACACATCCCTGTATTAGTACTCACATTGTACCCAAGTACTACTTGACCATCCATACTAATATATGAGATGGAGTACCAAATGACATGCATCATTGATTCTAATGCTTACTGTGACATGTCCAAAGGAAGCCATTTGATGTCTCTAGGGATTGATGACTTTAGCATTAAAATGCTGTTCTTGATATTCCAGTTACTACAAAAGTCTTCCTGTTGGAGTATGGGACATCATTCTCCCATAAAATCATTTCCATACTGATAAAATCATCTATATCATTAACTGTAGTGTTTAAAATTATTTTCTCAAACAAAGTGAAAGTGAAAAGTGAAATAGCTAATGGAGTAAACTATTATTTGAGCCATAAGAGAGTAATGGCATCTTATATGACCAAACATTACGAAAGCTCACAGGAAGAGCTGCATACCTGACTCTGCACGGCGCGTTGCAGCGCCGGGCTGACCTTCTCCCACACAATCCTTCCACTGAAGAGGCTAGAGATGATGTCAAGCTGAAACAACAAACAGAGTACATCAGAACAAATGAAACATAACTCTGCTCATCACCTGCTGCTATTGTATTTGCATGCACAAGAAATGGTGATATATAGCGCTAATAAAGTCGAAAACATTTGCTTTACGAGCATCGTTTCCGTGCTTTCTTCATTTGTTGGCAATTAGTAAAGCACATATTTTTCTCACATGCAAATGTCAAAATTACATCAAAGTGATGTAGGCACGATAGAGTAGTTGTGTGAAAATGATCTTTCACCTTTCTCAACACACAAAAGTAAAAGGATGGTGGTATTGGATTCTTCTTGCACACTCACCACGAAGATAATGCTGTATTTTCCTGATTCACTCGATCTCCAGATTTCGATGCACGATTCGACAGCCTCAATGGAGAAGACTGCGCCAGAGACCGCTCCGACGCCTGCGCCTCGTAACATGCCGCTTTCCGTGGACATCCCCATGAACGCTCCGATGAAGACTCCAACTAATGAGCCCACTGCATTCAACATGAGAGATGAAAACATCAATGAGGAGACTTTTCAACAAAATTGCTGACAAGTATGCACACAAGATAAGATACTCTTCATTGGAGCATCCAAAAAATCAGTGAGTAACTTGCAAGGACAAAAACAATGGGGACAAACAAAATACTAGAAGATATACTGATCAATCATGAAGCCCATAAAACCGTTAATAAAAAGAAGAAAGAAAGAAAAAAAGAAAAGCAGAAGCTTTTAAGTGAAGTATACAAATCGTAGGACGAAAGTGGGAAAGAACCTCCAAAGTTTAGCTTGTAGGATCAAATTGTTCCCAATTTGAGCAAGCAGCAGCCTACCACACCACAACGTGTAAAAAGTCGTAAAGCCAGGAGACGCTAGGAACATGAACAACAACAGAGTCTCCGCGGCGGCGCAAGAGTGAACATATAGCCTTAACAATCAATCAATCAATCAATTAATTCCAAATACCACACATATGCGAGACTAACAAGCACCCACCGAATCAATCCAAGAAACTAGACCAATAGACTCCCCCGCTGAAGCAAGAATCGAAGCAGGAGGAAGTGAGGCGCGGGCGGGAGACGTACCGACGGCGAAGACGCAGGTGAGCAGCGCGCAGACCGCCCATCCGGCGGCGGAGGCGGCGGCGGCGGCGCACCTCCCGCACGCCGTCCACAGCTTGTCGAGGCAGCACCCCGACGCCACCGCCGCCGCCGCAGCGGCAGAAGAAGAAGAAGAAGGCGTGGCGGAGTAATCCATGGGGGAGAGGTGGGTCAGCGCGCAGCGGCAACCATCCAAGAAAGAAAGAAAGAAAGAAAGAAAGAAAGAAAGAAAGAATCGCCGTGCCGCGGCTGCGAGAACGCAGGTGGCGGGTGGGATCGCGTATATATAGGCGGTGGGCGGGCGGGGCAAAGAGCAGGAGGGTTAAGGAGCAAGGGACAAGAGGTGAGGAAATCTCGGCGGCTAAGCGGGAGGAGTCGCGAGCTAGGAGATGAACAAGGCGAGGAGGAGGGGATAGCCGGATAGGGGAAGAGGAGGAGGAGCGGAGCAATTAATGCAGCAGAGGGAGAACACAGGGATAACCGGTCGTCTTTTCGTTAGCGTAGAGCAGCGGCACCCGGTTTTCTTTTAGCTTAATTTCATCCATGTCATTATAAATTTCTCATATTAAAAAATATCATTATAATTTTATTCGTAATATTAAGATAGCTGTCATTGAAATTTTATAGAATTAAAATCATGCTATAACCATCATGTTTTTTTAATCTTTTTTTCTATTCTTTTTCTTTTTCTTTCTTTCTCTTCTACTGATTGGCCACAGCAGCAACAGCATCGACACCACCACCATCGCCCTGAAGCCAAACCATCCCTCAACAACACGACACCGAGCACGAGCAATAGCGTCGTCCTGAGCATCGACCTAAGGAGGCCATTGACACCACCGCCTCCTAGTGGTGCGCCACACCCGCTGTCTGCTGCTAGGCTTGGGAGGAGAAAGAAGAAAAGGGGGGCAAACAAGGGAGTTGGGCTGCTGCCGCCTGACATTGTGGCGCCGATGACGGGGGCGCGGTGGGGCATGGGGAGGGTGGTGAGGGTGCTTGTGGGTGGAGCCATCAATGGGATCGTTAGGGAGGGAGTCGCTGAGCTCTTCCTTGTTCGTCGGCTGCCGCAAGGATGGTAGGAGTGGCGTCACATCAGCGTTGCGAGGTGGGGGAGTGAGGCGGGATGGGTGGCCGACCACCGTGCTAGTGCCACGAGGTGAGGAGGGGGAGGGAGTGGCATTGCGCCAGTCGTCGCCACAAGGTCCATCAGCTAGTTCAAGCCCTGCGGTGGCTGCTACTGTCGTCGCCTGGGCAGCTACGCAGACAACGACGCGACAACCCTGACCTCATCGCTCGCTGCGCCGTCCCTCCACGTCGGCCGCACGTGATGGAGATGACACCCGAAATGGCCGGGAGGTTGGTGACGCGTAGATGGTGAAGAGAGAAGAGGGGGATGGAGGAAAAAGATGAAACTGACATATGGGTATCATTTGTAAGGGTATTTTGTCTACATGATGACAGAAAACATGATAACGATAGCATGGTTTTAATTTAATTAAAATTTTAGTGATAACATTGATGTTACGAATAGTGATGATATTTTTCTAATATGACAAATTTATAATGTGGTGGATCAAATTAATCATTTTCTTTTTCACCGGTGAATCAATTTGCACATGTCAGTTGGACAGTTGCTAATGCTCACTCTCCGACTTTGATTCCAAATATATAGCTTGTTTTAAATTTACTTAGAAGAATTAAATTGTAGACAGAATAACCGACCAATTGCTACTTGCTGACTCTCCGATTTTGATTTCAAATATAGGTCGTTTTAAATTTACTTAGAAGAATTAAAATGTAGACAGAGTAACTGAGCCAGATTTCATGGTTCTAAAAATCACGTTACTCTTAATGTAGACGAGGAGTTAAATTTCAAAAAAAAAAGTTCGTGCAGAGATAGAATTTGTTTGGGAAGGGAAAACATAGAAGAGAAGAATGAAAAGGTTTGTAGAAATTGTAAAATGACTTATATTTAGGAAATAATTGAAGAACGACCTATACTTTAAATCATAAGAATAGTAAATCAATAAAAAAAAATCTTTGTAATTGTTCATTGTGGGATTTTGCATCACGATTTGCTCCTGGCGATGGGTAGGTCTTCTTCTTGAGCATGGATGGCCCGCTTGATTAGGTCTAAGGTGGTAGGCTCGTAAGCTTAGGATGAGAGATACGGACATCGTATGTCATGCCGGCGATGTGTAGGTGTCATTAAGTTGTGTGAAATTTCAATTTATTTACTCGAAATGTGTCAAATCCACTTATTTGAAGTGTGGAACTTGAATTTACTATATAAGTTATTAACATGTCATATCCAAAATTTTGAGGCTTACAACTTTTTGAATTTAAAATTTCCAAACTTATAGTTAGATGATCATAATTTAGAACTTATTTTCATAATTTCTTTATTAAATTCTAAAATAGAAACAAACAAACTTTAGAAAACAATTGATTATTCAAAGCAGATATGCTTGCTCCTACTTTTTCGATAATGAAAGCCCTTATTAAACTTAGCTAATTATATCAAGATGATAAAATTAAACTGAAGCACACTCTCGATCATCCTTGCTCCTACTTACCGTCATCTACTTTGACGGCGATTTTTGACAGTTGGCCATGGTTGCACACCATTGTCGAGCCCGCCAAGGGCCGTCACCCCTATGTCCCCCATATCCATATGGCCCTGACTATTGGGTCAAGAATCTGGATTGTAGACTTTTTTTTCATCTTGTACAGAATTGACTTATTCTTTTCAAGAACGAGAGCTTAAAGTCAAATAATGACCAACCATGGTGCCCATTCAGGCATTCAGCAGGGATTGTCTGAATTGAACAACATCAAAGGAGTCTATGGTACAAAGAAAAAAACACGGATGTACGCTATAATACGGAACTTTGCAAGGAGTTCGTTTTTTACATCGAGAAATTTAAGTACGTACGGATGGCCGGCCCTGCCGTACGATGCAGCATCGTCGTACATTGACCAGTCAAAAAGAACAAAAGAGATACACTTTGGTTACGTTCTTTTCTTATTATTAAGATAGATATTTATCTCGATTTACGTTAACACGTTTTATTAATGTTAAGCGATGTATTTTGTGTCAAAAATTTTTTATATAAAAATTGATTTATAATATCAGATAAATCTGTTTTTTAATTTAAAATAATTAAAACTTAATTAATCATATCCTAATAACTTTCTCTTCATCCTCCTGAGCAGGTTTGAACAGAGCCTTTATATAGTTTATACCTGCATTGTACTATGTATATATGACATTATAACATTGACACAAACAGAGAGTTGTGATGTACAATTTCAACAAAATGTACATACAAACTTTTGGACGTACATGCATGCTATCATGTTAATTAAAAATTTTACAACTATGGTTTGAAATTTTGTACAATGGAGTGTGCTATATGTGTTACACAATCGAGACTTTTTGAACAAAACTTCTCACACACATTTTGAATGCACTTTTGTGCAATGGAGCACGGGAGCATTCAACTAGAGCAGTAAAACGGTTCTCAGCCGTTCCAATATGCATATGAAAGAATACCACGTATAAAAATTTTATACCAGTGTTCGTCCTAAAATATAAAAATATAAGGTTTATATTTTTTATGTGGTCTTGGTTTATATTTTTTTATGTGGTCTTCGATATTACACTTTGATCATTATGTTTTATATAATATATTGTCAACCGTTATAATTTTAACACAATATAAAAGTTTATTTTCAACTAAACCTAATGGTATACTAGCTACCTGCACGGCCCTGAACATAAATACATATTATAAGTCTAATTATTAGCTTGTAAAAAGTTTTGACTTTACTAACATTTTGGGCGTTTATATATACTGCAAAGTTACAATCTAGCTACTCTATGTCGTTGGGTGTGCAACGTACGTACAGATATATATTGCCGTAGACCCGTAGTGGCCTGACCTGGAGTGTAGTGTACCCAATGGTGTACGACGACGATGGTGATATCGCAGCACTTCGTCCCAAATATCCGGGTTGCTTATGCCAGCCGTTGGAGCATCCCCATCCATCAGATCAGGCTCTCCTATATATGACGCGTCCCTTTTAATTAAAATGCGGTGGATATATATATATATATATATATATATATATATATATATATATATATATATATATATATATATATATATATATATATATATATATANAGATCAGGCTGGATCAACAGTGTTATTACCAATTGTTTTTAATTTTTAAAAAGACAGTGCTGTTACACCGGCAACCATTGACAAAACACGCAGCGAAATTGCTTGTACTAAGAGATAAAACTATTGCCTAAGCATTGTTCATACTCCGCTCTATAAACTTAGATATAAAAAAAACCAACATATAGGGCATCGAATCAGCTTCATTAAATTTCACCATAAAATATATATTGATAATGTATTTATTTAGAATTATAAATGCTGTTATAAATCTAGTAAAAGTTAAAGTAATTTGACTTAGGAACAGTGACGGAGCCTGATTAAAAGTCTTGTAGGGGAACTAACTAAGATGCAATATGTTTGAAGAATTATTAGGTTTAGGAGAACTATTTTCATAAAAAATACTCCCTTGTTTTATATTACAAGTCGTTTTTATTTTTTTCTTAGTTTTAAGTTTGACCAAATTTATACAACAGTATAGTAATATTTATAACACAAAATAAACTCAAAATATATTTAACATTACATTTAATAAAACTAACTTCTTGTTGTAGATATTGCTAAATTTTTTTTATAAACTTGATCAAATTCAAATATGTTTGATTAGAAAATAAATTAAAATGACTTATAATATTAAACGAAGGGAGTATAGTAGTACATGTTAAATAACATGTCAGTAACTAAAGACAAAGCATGAAGAGTATTTGGTTCAAATTAAAAGAGCTAATTTTCATAAAAATAATATTACATGTTCAATAATTGCTAACTCTAATGAATAGAAGAGAGAAAGAGAGCGCAAGCCGAGAAAACAATTCTTGAATAGAACAGAGAGAGCTGAGGGAGGGAAGGAAAATAATGGTCTCTCACAAAAAGAGAGGGAAAAAGTTCTTGAATAGACCGGAGAGGGCTTAGGGATGAAAAATAATGATTTTTCAAAAAAGAAAAGAGAGGAAAAGAGGGAATCACAAGGAATCAAATTTTGGACGTATTAATGAGCTACACGTCACAACCACCTTAGTGTATAACATAGATGTGTTAGTAGAAATTAATATCTATGGAAAAGTTGCCCATTTGACTCTATTTTAAAACCTAACCACCAAATTTGATAGTTTGCCTATTGGAGTCACCGTCACCCTGTTCCACACTTTCACTACACTGTTAGAGTTTCATTTAGAAAAAAAATAAATAAATTTGCTAATGCGAATTGACCAGAATGCCCCTAATTACATAGCCCTATCCCAAACGAACACTTTCAGTCTTGATGGACTTCTAGGCAGCGTGGCTGGCTGGAGCTAGGGTGCGGAGGAAGGGCGATGCCGATGCGCTGAGGGAGGGACAGCGACGACTGCTGCGCATCGAGGGAGTGATGACATCAACTGCGATGCGTGGAGGAAAGAAGGGAGGGATGGCGCCAGCGTGTGGAGGGAGGAGAGAGTGGCTGTGCGCGGGTTGTGCTCCCGCGCACAAACCTAGCAACCTCGAGTCTGCTCTATGTGCGCTATCGCCGCCGCCATGGGCCCATGGAGCTCCTCCCCTTCAAGGTCCCCCGTTCCTCCCTTCGTCTCCCCTTCATCCACGGCAACCCCTCTTCCTTCTGGTCACCAGCGACGATGAGATTTGAGGAGGCGGTGGTAGGAACGGCATCGGTGCGGGGGGATGGGCGGGGTTGGGGGAGGGGGCTCTAGCCAGTGGCCTTCATCTCTTCGGGCATCGCTTGGTGGTGGTGTGACACGCTCTATGGTGGCGACCAGATGGCATCTATTCAATGAAGAAGGGGAGAGAGGGGGTTCAAAATCTGTTAAACTCAATCAAAGCTATGCCAAATTCATTATAAATATTTCAAAAAGGTTCGAATAAAAAATTATTTTATATAACTGGGTCAAATGAGCAAAAAAATAATAAATTTTTCTTTAGTTAATACTGTTATCTTGCCTTCATGAACTTCATGAAATAGGATCAGCCTTGATCTTCAGTTTTGAAAAGCGGGATCAAATAAGCAAAACTTAAAAAGAATAAGGTCAGGTTGGTATTTAGACTTTATAATAGAATCAAATGAGTAATTGCCCATAATATCTAACACCTTATGTTAAAATTAAAATGATGAGAGTATGGTGTAGCAGTATGGTGTATCAAGTTTCTGGATCAGCTAGTATACATAGATCCTAGTCAGTAGTTCTTTTCCAAGTTAGCTTCTTAAGGGCATGAACAAAGGTAAAGTTTAATATGAGCTCTCTATATTAATTTATTTTAATAAAAACTAGCCTTCTACAATAATAAAGATGATAAGGTTTTTTAATCATTAATGTACTAAATATTTTTTTTTTCTTTTTTTTTTCTTCATCCTTATACAACAAACTTTTCGTTAATAAATGCTAAAAGTCGACTCTGAACCGTTGTCATACGTAGCAACGATGTTTATAGTTTTTTTTTAAATTTCGAAAAAAGTTCATTATTAAACATTATTGTACAGGCCTTAATCTGAAAGCCAGGAATTGTTGCGAGTTGCCCGGAAGTGTCCGTCCATCGATCGATCTTCTCAGCGGCTGATTAGTTAACCTGTTACTAGAATCTGAAGAGAATATGATGGTGACACACCAACAAAAATGTTTCAGTCTGCAGAACGCGGTGCACTGCTGCTTTTGGTTCTCTGATGATTTTTCCTTTCCTTTCCTTGGAGGGAACCCCACCCACCTCTTCATAGTACATAGAATGATTCAATTCGAGGTACATATGTACCAGGTGCCATCAAATCCGGCGATGTGCATGTATGTAGTGTACACGTAAGTTTTTTTCACATATTAATTGTCGATGAGCATGCATGTATGTACTCATGCATGATGAAATGAAAATATGTTATTGGGTGATCCAAACAAAAAATGATAATTATATTTTATTTAGTGTTAGTTGTGTCTTATATTTTGAAATAGAGAGAGTATTAATTATGTCTAGTATTTTTGTTCCATGCGTCTATATGAATTTGAGATTTTTTTTTCATGCATATATAGGATGATACTGTTGATTTCAGGTTTAGATTTTTTTTTTCTGCTGCCAATTAACCTCGTCTGCTTGATAATCCAGCACCATGTCGAGGAGGGGTTTTATCTTATGCAATTTGTTTAGCTAGTACTACTACCTAAAAAAACTTTATTCCTAGCTATGCATATGAACAATATTAATAAACAATTATTTAGTTTTTTTCCATGGTTACTCTCCCTCGTCTCTGTTTCGGCGATAGCATGGATAGTGGAAATCTACTTAGGCTTAGTACTAGCTAGTGTAAGCAATATGATTAATTAATTGAGTTCGATTTGTTTATAAATGGTGATGCATGCCGGATAATAAGAAGGTGACAGCGGCATGATGCTTCTTTAACCTGCTTCATGCATGATTGAAATGGTTCTATGCTTGTCTCTTACATTCAACAATGTTCAAGGGACCTCCTGGTCAATTTTGGTACTCCCTTTTATTTCATATTATAAGTCGGTTTATTTTTAATTTTTTTAGTTTAATCAAATTTATAGAATTAAAATAAAAGAGTTTGACAAATAAAAAAATCAAAACAACTTTATTATAAATGGAATATAAAAGGGAGGAAGGAGGTTTTATCCATTTTTATGGCACTCTTCTCCATTAGTATAGTTTAGTACGGAGAGAGCGAGCTGCGAGATCCTATAGCAGAGAAAAAAAATACTTGATTATATTTATTGTAATCTCTTTCTTTTTTCCTATTCTGCACGTATTTATTCATAATGTCCGGGGACTTGTAAGGTATAGTTCAATATACATGCACGAAAATATTTTAGATATCCAACATCTGCTGTAAGACGAATAACGAGTTGTTAACTGAATAAAAAGGCAAGTGGTGAAAAAAAACCTAAAGTTGATAGGCAAAAAGAACCATAGATAGATTCTACATGGCCTAGAGAGGATCATAGGTATTCAGTTGAATACCCATGTTTTTACAAAATACTCTCTCCATTTCATATTATTTGATATTTTTTACTAGTTAACCTTTTTAAGTTTGAACAAATTATAAAAAATATAGTAACATTTTTAACACAGAGCAAACATATTATCAAATATATTCAATGTTATATTTAATTAATTATAGATGTTGTTAAATATTTTATAAACTTGATCAAACAAAAAAGTCTCTAAATGACTTACAATATGAAGCGAAGAAAACAGAGGAAGTAACTCTCTATTTAAACATAAAACTTAAAATGTACTCCTTTCGTCCTAAAATATAAAAAATTTTAGGTGGATGTGACACATCCTAATAAAATTTGAACAAGAAGTTTCGTAGCATTAGGATGTGTTTCATCCACCCAAAATCACTTATATTTTGGGTCAGAAGAAGTACATTACCTACCATGAAAATTTTGCATTCAACCTCTATTTACGCCTTTACATATACGAAAATGAAAACTTTCACTCCCTTCATCTTAAAATATACCCCTCCATTTTTTATTATAAGCCGCTTTAATTTTTTTCTATTCTTTTTTAAGTTTGATTAAGTTTAAAAAAGACATAGCAACATTTTTGATATAAAACAAGCATTCTATCAAAAATATATTGAATATTAGATCTAATAAAACTAATTTGACGTTGTAGACGTTGCTTATCTTTTCTATAAACTTGGTTAAATTTTAAAAAGTTTTACTTAAAAAAGTCAAAATGTCTTATAATATAAAAATAAGGGAGTAGCAGCTAATACTTGATTAGATATATGTAAATAATTGGTAATATCTAATCGATTATATTTTATTTTAGGATGAAGGGAACAACTCATAGGCTGTGTGTTTGTTAGAGTGAGTTGAAAACTAATCTTTTCGACACGTAAAACAAAGAGGTCTTACTAGCACATGATTAATTAAATATTATTTTTTTTGAAAAATAAACTAATATGATTTTTTAAAACAACTTATATATATATTTTTTGAAAAAAAATGTATCGTTTAGCAGTTCAGGAACCATGTGAAAAAAATGAGAAGGATGAGTTGGAAAAGCCATAAAAAAAACAGTCATAGTTGTTGTTGCGACACCCGTATGTACGTCATTTAAGATCGCCGTGTTGGGCTCTCGTTAGGCGGATATTCAGTCACTAGATTGGAACGGTTGTCCGCTAGTTTGCCGCCTGCGCTAGCTAATTAACATCCACGCTCATCTCTGTTATCTGATCGATCTTGTCCGGCGTCTCGCCGGCCGCCGGAGAGAGAGCGCGCGGCGGCCGGCAGCGAGACGTGCGCGCGGGCCCCACCTCCCACGTGACCGGCGCCGTGCCGTGCCGATCCGACCACCGCGCGTGTCGCGGAACCGGACGTATATACGGGCGCTCCTCGCCTACGTGTCCGCGTATATACTAACAAGTGACGTCCGTATACGTAGCTATATACGTAGGCGTATAGCAGCAGCAGCTAGCCGGGTAGTATGTGCAACGGAACATCATGGATGCATCTCTTACCTCGGCGGCTTGGGAGGGAAACAACAAATTTAGGCTGCATGGCGCGTCTGGGTGGGCTCCCCAGGCCATCTGGCCTATACGGTGGTCGCCCCTTTTAACGCCGAAAAATATATAGTGCAAACCATAGCACACCAGAAATACTATAACATGAGATATCATTCGAACACAGAATAACTTACAAACCGTTATACTTCTCCCCTAGATCTGTTTGTTTTTTCAAATCCGTTTCTCCTCCTTCCTCTCCGACTCATTCTCTCCGTCGTCCACATCGCTCTCTCCCCCGACTCCTTCGCTCCAATCAATCCCGCCTTCCTTCGTTAGAGGACCGACCATCATCGTCCCCAATACCGATGGCATCCCCCATCCTCTTTCCCCTTCTCTACACCACATCAGTGGGCATGTGGAGTCCGATGAGGTTATGTGGCCATTGGAATTGGTGAAATTGGTAACGAGGGAGACAATTGCAGCGGCAAGGTCGGCATTTATCATGACTGAGGAGGGAGAACAGGGAGGAGGCGAGACCGTGGGGGACGAGGTCAGGGGCACCAGCGATAAGCAGTATTGGTCGTTCTCGGCGTGAGGGCAATCTCGGAGTTCATGCGGGTCTTGAGGTTGTTGTGTCGTACTTCTCGCAAGCTTCTTGTGTTGCTCTAAGTCATCCTTGACTAGTATTAGGTATCAGCTGTGATACCTCAAGAGTATCATGACTGATACCTAAGTATCAGGCCTGGTACCATGGGAAATCACGACTGATACCTACAAGTATCAGGCATGATACCCAGGTATCAAGATTTGATACCTAGGTACCAGGTGTGAGGAGGGAGCGCACGCCATCGTCACCGGGTCAGCCAGTGTGCCTCTTGCTGCCATCTCCTATCATCTTCTCCCTTCATGTCCTCATGTGCCCCTACCCTTTCATTCTGTTGATGTGGCTTGTGAGACAAGGAGGTGAGGATTACAACTGCTATTCGTTTGCACGTGAAAGCTAAGCTAGACGGAGAAAAGGAAGGGGAGGAGTCACTTAAGTTCCCGTCCTAACAGGATCCCGTCCTCTAGTCATTCTCATAGTGCAAACATAGAAACTATCATTGGATTTAAAAATGGACACCTAAAATTTGTTTTGTAAAATTAACTTTTGATTACGTGGATAAATCTCATGCATCCATTTTTAGATTCAATGGTAGTTTCGAGATTTTTACCACATATGTGGTTTGTACTCACTACTACATAACTGAATTTTGTAGACATACTACATTTATTTTTACAAACGGGCTAAAAGAAAACCCACATGCAAAAATGTTTGGGAGGTGTTTAGTAAAAACTCGTTTGCAAAAATCGATTTTTAAAACCGGGCCTCTTAATATTGCCGCATACGAAAATACGTTTATTTTCTTGCACGAACATGTTAAGAGGCTTGTATGCAAAAATAGGATTTTCGCAAGTTGGTGAATTTTCACCCACGTGCGGAAAGGGCGTCTCCTTGATTTTCTCTCCGCACTCAAGTGTTAAAGTCAAAGTCCCTCTCATCCACTCCCTCCCTCCCATCTCCTCTCCTCCACATCCTCTCATCCTCATCCTCTCATCGACTCCCTTCCTCTCTGCCATCTCCTCTCCTTTCCTACAAGAGGAGAGGGGAGCAGCGTGGACAAAACGCTAGAGACGGGAGTGCCCGCACACGCCTCGGCTCCTTCTCCATCGCCACAGGCCTTGAGTTAGACGGATCCAGTGTGGGCCGCCTCGTGACGGCCGGATCCGAGGCCGACAGTGCCAGATCCGGCAAGGGCTCCCTCAGCTCCTTGCCCTGCAACATCGGCGGGCTTGTGACCCCCTCTTCCCTGGCACCTTCTCCACCACCGCCGATGGGATCTAGTGCCAGCGACGATTGGATGCAATGGAGGCTCCCTTGGCTTGTCCTCCTCCTGCCGACGGCCTCATGATGAATAGATGCGGCGCCAGCGGCCTCGGCTCATCCTCCTCCCCCACCAGTAGCCTTGCGATGGCCGGATCCGGCGGAGGCTTCCTCGACTCCTCCTCCACCGTCGGTGGCCTTGCGATGTCCTTTCCATCGGCTCCTTCTCCATCGCTGATGGCCTCGCGACGGGTGGCGACGGGCTTCGGGTGGCAGTGGGCTTTGGATGGTGGTGCCGGTGACCGGGCGGTGGAGGATCTAGCTAGGGTTTTTTAATAATTAGTACTCAATTAACCATATGCTAATCATGTTTCAAGTTTTGTGTGCGGCTAATCATCCGTTTCCGAACACACTTTAGAATGGGCCCTATGTTACCGCGGTGTTTGTGTAAGAGATGAGAGATCTATACCTTCTATAAAGTTACAACCCACTAAGTTTAAAGCTTAACATACAACCATGCCACATCATCATCCACTAGGCACTAGCAATAATTACATATCAAAGCTCATGCAACAATGCAACATCATTTGCAATCTATTAAATTCTATAAATCAACATGTAAGCATATCCAATCATCACCCTTCATATCATTTTTACAATATTTCAACATATTTATCCATTATTTTTATAATACTTAAAACGTATACCTATCAATATATTTCGCATCAAAGTGCGGGTATCAGTTGTTTGTTTCATGATTAATACTAATAAACCCTAATATTTCAATAATTTTTTCCTATCTTCTGTTTCTTGCAATGCAAATCTTGACCAACAATCTAACATTTCATCTACAATCTCTTACAGAGTCTATTAAATTTATTTCTTTTCAAACATGACATAGCAAACCAGTTTAATTTGTTGTCAATAACTAATATACTTTTTACTACTAACTTGATTGTTGACAAAAACATATTGAAGATTGCATCATGATTTTTGCAACAAAGTACCGGGAATCACCTAGTAAAAGAAGTTTTAGTCTTATATTAATTACACGAGTGTCTTAATTTATGATGCTCTCTCCTAGCAATCTAGACCCTATCATTTTTCATCCAAAAGTTTATATCTAATTATACTGCCAACTCAAAGAAATGGTAATAGAGTTAAGGTGGGGTGTAACTATCTGTTAACGATGGATTTTGGTAATCGACTTGGAAGTGAAAGAAGAAACCGAAGCAGAGAAGAAGGATTGAGTTGGAGTCGGACCAGGCTTCGTATCGGACTCGGTAACCGTATCGGACTGGGGAGGTGCTGCCAGAAAGGACGTATCGGCCGATACGGATTCGATGTGATTGTTGGCCGATACGGGTTGTAAGTTGACAGAGTCAGCGTGGGCTTGGTCTGGGCTCAAGATAAGCTTTAAGGAAGTTGCCAAATAGAGATAAAGCTCGGTTTTAGGCAATTGTATCTTGTAAATCAAGTAGGTTTAGATCTAATCTGTGGCAAGAGTCTGCCATAAAGACTTGTTGTTTGTTAGAGATAAGATCATGTCCTACAAGGACCCTGTTGTAATCTCGGGTATAAATATCCCGGTAGTTTGTACATAGAAACTCTCTCACAATCCAATACAACAAACTAGTTCAATCTACTTCGGCGCATCGCCAACCCTCGCAAGAGGTTGACCTTGACGAGTTCTTGCCTTCCCAGAGCAAAGGTAAGAACTCGTTCCCGACGATCGGCATCGTCGGGGCTAGCGTGTCGCTTTAGGCACGTTAAGCCTCGATGATGTGATCGTCGTCTATCATATTTTGAGTAATCTTGACAGGCGTCTTAATTATGCTTCGCCGGCGATCTATTCGTTTTAGGGTTTATTGCCGACGATGGTTTAATTATTATGCTTGGTTAGATTGTTCAATGCATCTACCATCCTCAAAAGCAATCGACGGCTTGATTTTCTTTGTGTTAAGTTTCGATTCACGCTTTGAGTTGCTATCGACCTTAGTCCTATTTTGAGATCTAACACAAAGCCTGCTTTCGGTTGTAATTAAGGATATAACTGGGGTTTCAGCCAGTTTTATCTGATACACGTGTTTATTATAATGTTTTCAGGTGTATATGTCATCTACATTAAATGGATTGATTAATAGGAATGCATCTGTTATGGATAATTCTCTAGGGTTTATCTGTGATTGATATGTTTTTATTGGTTGATTGGTTCATGTAGATTTGCACTAGAGTATTAGCTAGTGTAGTTATCTTTATTGTTCTTATAGGCTGATGCCATTAATCGACAGCAAAATGTTGTTGAAGGCCGATAAGATCTATGCTTTAATCTTGCTTTATCATGAGTAAGCCGATATAGCTTTGCCCTATCGGCTGGGCTATGACAATGTGTCATCGGCCTATTGGCCGATCGGCCGTTGTTTTCTGACATGGTTTACTTGTTTCTTGTTGATTGCAGATCAAATCAACTGGCACGCTCTGCACACGATTAGGCAAGCCATTTGGACCTGCACTGGAGTTAAGCAGATCTCCCAGGCCGCCGTGGTAACGCAGAACCCGTTTGGTTGCAAGGCGGGTCAAAATTCTGCGCCAACACGCTTTTGGCACACCTGGTGGGACCTCAAGAACGCAAGCTTTGCAACAGCAACAAGAACATTCAAAATGTCAAAGCAGGCCGAGATCTCCGAGGATAACGTCGTCTCCGTAACCGTCGACCAGCTCAACGCAGAACAAAAAGCCGAGATGGACATGCTGGTTGAGCAGTTCCAGAATATGTACCTGCAGACATATTCTAGGACTCGGCAAGGCACTTTGATTCAAAAATCTAAGGTGATAATGCCGAGTCCTGGAGATGAAGCTGGCACGTCGGCGGCGGCACACGATCACACCGTCAAGACCGAGGATACCGCGGCGCCGACATTGCAAGACAGGATTGACTCCGCGGTTCACTCTGCGCTAGTCAACCAATCAGGGATCCTAGTGAACACATTGACCAATACAGTCAAATCGATCCTAGATGGGTCGATCCACCAGTACAAGCCTCAAGGACCAATTTATCTCCCGGAGAATAAGTTTCCTGCCTATCGGACCTTGAGGAACGGCCTGAGCACGACTCAGCAGACGGCGCCGATGCCACCCCCATCGGCGCAGCCAACAACAACACTGCCACTGGTCCTCACCAGGTAGACAGGAGGGAGCCCTCAGCATGTCACGGAAGAACAATATGCACAATGGACCAAGGGGAAGCAACCAGTGATCGAGCCGATGCAGCAAGTTCCTGTTAACCAGCCATCGGCCGGACAGCCACAAGCCCCTGTGTTCAACAACCCTCCACCACAAGCTGCATACAACGCGCCACAAGGCTACCAGCAGTATACCACAGGGCAATACGGCGCGCAGAACCTTGATCACCATTACCAGCCGTACTCTCCCAGGCAGTATCAGGCAGAGGGCTTGCAACAATCATATCAGCAAGACCTCCCGCATTGGCCCGCAGGATACTGGGCTGATATGATAGCCGAAGTGATGCGAGATCAGTTCGGCTTGAAGCCCAAGGAGAATTCTACGGTGTATCGGCACCCGTACCCGAGGAATTTGACAGAGTGCCATTGCCAAGCCGATACAAGATCCCGGACTTCTCCAAGTTCTCCGAGCAAGACAATGTCTCGACGTATGAGCATGTGAGCCGATTCCTAGCACAGTGCGGAGAAGCATCGGCTATCAAGGCGTTGAGGGTGAGGTTTTTCCCTCTGTCCTTATCAGTGTCTGCATTTACATGGTTTTCATCCTTACCCTGCAATTCCATCAGAGGATGGATAGATCTTGAGAAACAGTTTCACAGATATTTCTATAATGGTGTACAAGAAATGAAACTATCCGATCTCACCGCCATTAGGCAACGAGTTGACGAATCGGTCCTAGAGTATATCCAAAGGTTTAGGGACATAAGGAACAGATGTTACAGCCTCAGCTTGACCGATTCTCAATTGGCCGATCTGGCGTTTCAAGGATTACTCGAGCCGATACGAGAGAGGTTCTCGTCACAGGAATTTGACAGTCTAGCTCAACTAGCACAAAGGGTATCGGCCCACGAGCAACGATTCCAGGAGGCAAAGAAGTTTGCAAAGAAGATCAATATGATCTATCAGTATGCCTCCGACGATGACGATTCGGAAGATGTCGATGTCGACCTGGCCGAGTGGGCCCGGATGAGGAAGCCAACAACATGCTAGTGGGCAAAAAAGGGTGACAAAGAAGACAAGTTTGACTTCAATATCAACAAGGCCGATAAGATATTTGATCTACTGTTGCAAGAAAAGCAAATTCAACTGCCAGTGAGTCACGTATTGCCATCGGCCGAAGAAATCAAGAAGAGAAGATATTGCAAGTGGCATAACTCTTATTCACACCATACCAATGAATGCAAGATCTTCAGACAACAGATCCAATCGGCTATCGAACAAGGCAGAATTAAGATCGATGACACCAAGAAGCCGATGAAGATAGAAGGACACCCGTTCCCAATCAACATGGTGCGGGCAGACAGGGCTGACGGCGGTGGCCATCGGACCGGCAAGCGACCTTATCAGACCTCTGAGGGCCTAATTAGAAAGTACCAGCGGAGGCAGGAAGAACAAGCTCAAAACTACGCTGATCAAGACAACTCTTACGACCCACATTGGGAGTGCGAGTTTTTCCGGTTCTGCTGGAATGAGGGGATGAGGTTGCCATCCATCTAGGAGTGCCCTGCGTGCAATGAGGCAAAAGATTCCTATCAGGGCAGCTCAAGCAGGCAAACGCATCGGCCGACCAAGCAAAGAAAATCTGTGCATGAAAGGCTGGGGCCGATGCGCCAAGAGCAACAGATCGAAGCCGAGGAGCAGATCCAGAACCCCCAATGGTGCCCAAGCGATGTGTTCAGCAAGACACAAAAACGGCGGGTTCAGAGACTAAGGAGGAAGGAGCAAATCCAAGAGCAACAGGCGACAATAGCCCATCGGCCGGCCAAGACCAAGAAAGAGTGGAGGATAAAATCCACGGTGGTCACGGCCGATGAGGGCACCTCCGATATAGCTCGGGCTTTTGCGGCTTCAAAAGGTAAAGGAGTGGCGTCGGCGTCTGTTAACATGGTTTTTATTCTGTCAGCAGAATACAGCGTGCAGGCGGCCGATGAAGCAATGGCCGGCGACGAACAATCTTCGGCTAGACTACAGTTGTCACCAGACCAAGCCATATTCGACAAGCCAGCTGACGACAACCACAGGCACCTGCGGCCGTTATACATCAAGGGATTTATCAACGGGCGGCCGATGACGAAGATGCTGGTCGATGGCGGTGCAGCGGTCAATTTGATGCCATACACAACCTTCAGGAAGCTTGGAAAAGTACCTGAAGACCTTATCAAGACCAATATGGTGTTAAAAGACTTTGGTGGCAACGCTTCTGAGGCGAAGGGGGTGCTCAACATGGAACTCACCGTGGGCAGCAAGACGATACCCACAGCCTTCTTCGTCTTCGATGGAAAGGGTTCCTACAGCTTGTTGTTGGGACGAGACTGGATCCATGCAAACTGTTGCGTCCCTTCAATAATGCATCAATGTTTGATACAATGGCAAGGGGACCAGGTCGAGATCGTGCAGGCCGATCGGTCAGTACACGTGGCCAACGCCGATCTCGTAGTTTGGGAGATGGTGGGAATCGATTGCTTGTCCGGGCGAGTCTGGGACGCCGATTTCCTCAAAGTAACTGATTGCGATATCGAGACGATTGAAGATCAAGACAAGCAGTTGCTTTAACAAAGATGTCCCATTTACTGTCCAAGACGAACAAGCTGGTCCCTACACAGACGATGCAGTGGATGAATTAGATGGAAAATTGGGACAAGGCTTCACGTCGGCCGACGAACTTGAAGAGGTTGATATAGGAATAGGTGATAGGCCTAGGCCGACGTATGTAAGTGCTAGCCTGCCAAAGGAATATAAGAATAATCTGATAAATCTTCTGAAAGAGTTCATGGATTGTTTTGCATGGGAATACCATGAGATGCCAGGATTAAGCCGATCGATCGTAGAACATCGGCTACCTATCAAACTAGGCTATCGGCCATTTAAACAATCTCCTAGGAGATTTAAGGCCGATATGTATGAAGCTATCAAAGCAGAGATCACACGGCTTTACGACGCCAACTTTATCAGACCCTGCCGATACGCGGAGTGGGTCTCCAACATAGTTCCAGTATTGAAGAAGAACGGCAAGCTAAGGGTATGTATCGATTTCAGAGATCTAAACAAGGCAACACCAAAGGACGAGTACCCTATGCCATTGGCCGATTTGCTAGTCGACGCTGCATCTGGGCATAAGATTATCAGTTTTATGGATGGAAACGCAGGCTACAATCAGATCTTTATGGCTAAGGAAGACATTCATAAGACAGCTTTCAGATGCCCAGGGGCAATCGGCCTGTACGAGTGGGTTGTCATGACCTTTGGCTTGGAAAATGCTGGAGCTACTTATCAGAGGGCCATGAATTATATTTTTCATGATCTTATCGATTCTTTGATTGAGGTTTATATAGATGATGTCGTCATAAAGTCAAAAGAGTATGATATGCACTTGGCCGATTTACGCAAGGTACTAGAAAGGGCAAGGAAATATGGTTTAAAGATGAACGCTAACAAGTGTGCCGTTGGCGTATCGGCCGGTCAGTTTTTGGGTTTCTTGGTCCATGAGAGGGGAATTGAAATTACACAGAAGAGTATTGATGCCATCCAGAAAATCAAGCCTCCTGAAAACAAGACCAAGTTACAATCTCTGCTCGGGAAGATCAACTTTGTCCGGCGTTTTATATCAAATCTTTCAGGCAGAATAGAGCCATTCACTCCACTGTTGAAGATAAAGGATGATCACGAATTCGTATGGGGTGATAAGCAACAGAAGGCGCTGGACGATATCAAAGAGTATTTAACCTCTCCCCCAGTTCTAATCCCTCCATAGAAAGGGGTCCCATTCAGGCTGTACCTATCGGCCGATGAGAAATCCATCGGCTCAGTCTTGGTTCAAGATATTAATGGTAAGGAAAGAGCTATTTTTTATCTCAGTAGGAGGATGTTAGACGCCGAGACAAGGTACACGCCGGTGGAGAAATTATGTTTGTGCTTATATTTTTCATGTACTAAATTGAGGCATTATTTACTTTCCAACGAGTGCATTTTGGTAAGTAAGGCCGATGTGATGAAATACATGTTATTGGCCCCTGTATTAAAAGGAAGAATTGGGAAGTGGATTTTTGCCTTAACAGAGTTTGACCTCAGATATGAATCGGCCAAAGCGATCAAAGGACAAGCCCTGGCCGATTTCATTGTTCAACACCGGGATGATTCAGTCGCATATGTAGATATCGTACCATGGACACTGTATTTTGATGGATATGTCTGCCGACACGGATGCGGTATCGGCTTGGTCATTATATCCCCTCGGGGGGCAAGTTTTGAGTTTGCTTTTACTATCAAGCCTTATTATACTAACAATCAAGCAGAGTACGAAGCGGTGCTTAAAGGCTTGCAGTTATTACAAGAAGTCGAGGCCGATTCCGTAGAGATCATTGGTGATTCACAACTGGTAATTAATCAACTTTCTGGAGAGTATGAATGCAAAGATGATATCCTCAAAGTCTACAATGAAGAGTGCAAGGTGTTGCTTCAAGCATTCAAGATCGTGACAATGAGGCATATACCCAGGAAGCAAAACTTCGAGGCCAATGATCTGGCTCAGGGGGCATCGGGATACAGGCCGATGGCCAAGGATGTACGGGTTCGAGTCACCACCGTGGACGCCGACGATTGGAGATTTGCTATCATTGATTATTTGAAGAATCTTTCCCAATCGACGTCACGGAAGATGAAATACAAAGTATTGCAGTATGTTCTGTTAGATAATGACTTATACCATCGGACGGTTGATGGTGTCTTGCTCAAGTGTCTAGGTCCTGAGGAGGCCAAAATTGTTATGACCGAGGTCCACGAAGGGATTTGTGGAACACATCAATCGACCCATAAAATGAGATGGCTGTTGAAACGCATTGGATATTTTTGGCCGACAATGCTAGAGGATTGTTTCAAATATTATAAAGGATGTCAAGATTGTCAGAAATTTGGAGCAATTCAGCGAGCACCGGCATCGGCTATGCATCCAATCATAAAGCCGTGACCGTTTCGTGGATGGAGAATAGATATCAAGTAAGAGGCACAAATATATCTTGGTGGCTACATATTACTTCACAAAGTGGGTTGAGGCCGTTCCCCTTAAGAAGGTTGATTCCAAAGATGTGATTCAGTTTGTCAAGGAATATATCATATATCGGTTTGGGTTACCTCAGACAATAACCACCGATCAGGGATCAATCTTCGTGTCCAACGAGTTCGTCCAGTTCGCCGACAGCGTGGGCATTAAATTATTAAATTCTTCTCCTTACTACGCGCAAGCTAATGGACAGGCAGAGGCTTCTAATAAGACTTTAATCAAGCTAATCAAGAGGAAAATCGATGAACAGCCGAGGCAATGGCACGCGACGCTGGCCGATTCCCTTTGGGCGTATCGGATGGCTTGCCATGGTGCGATTCAAGTGCCTCCGTATCAGTTGGTTTATGGACATGAAGCTGTGCTGCCATGGGAAACCAACATCGGCTCAAGAAGGATTGCTTTGCAAGACGACTTGACAGCCGATGAGTACCATAATCTTATGGTCGATGAGTTAGATGACTTGGCGCATGTCCGATTACGGGCATTAGAAAAAATTAAACGTGATAAAGACAGAGTGGCTCGTCATTATAACAAAAAGGTTGTTGCCAAGTCATTTGAGGAAGGGGATCTTGTATGGAAGCTAATAATGCCGATTGGTTCCAGAGATAATAAATTCGGCAAGTGGTCACCTAATTGGGAAGGTCCTTTTCAGATTCATCGATGTGTCCCTCACAATGCTTATTTGCTTAAGGGGCTAGATGGTGAGATTTATGGATGAGCTCTTAATGGCAAGTACTTAAAGAAATATTATCCTAGCGTCTGGATTGATTCATGATCGGCCCCTCAGCCGATTTATGATAACAGCCGATGTGCCATGCATCGTCTCTAGATGGCCGATATATACTATCGTCCTTAGTTCAAATTTTACAACATGAGCCCTCATCTTCTAAAATTTGGGGGGCATATATATATATGACTTTTTGCAGAATTTTTCGGAATTTCAAGGAATTTTTCAGACTTGGCCTTTTTCAGATTGAGATCGACTTCGGCTGCTTGGCCGATGAGATTGATTGTAATAAGGGGATATCCGTTTGTACGATGAACTTCACAAAAATTTTTAAGCTGGAATGTCTTCAGATCCATTTAGACCAAATTCAGCTGCTTAGCCGATGAGATTTGTGTTTATATAATATAAAGACTAAATATGTTACATCACCCGATGAAATCTGCAATAGCTGTGATGGCTCTACGGCGAATCTGCTCGATATCTTCTATGACTTGGGCGTCATCGGCCGTCGACCCTGGGATTGGCTTCAATGATTTGCTCAGGGTCGCAAGGTACTTGGCCGATGCCTTTAACTTTGCCGTTTGGTCTTCTATAGCCTTGGGTGATGCAGCTATCCCGGCCTGGACTTCTTGGATTTCCTTGCGAGTTGCTTCTAGCTTGGAGATGAGGTCTGCTTCGAGGCGTTGAAGTTCTTCAAGTCTATTCTTCAAGACAATTGGCTCCACAGCTAGCTCATCCAATCTGGTCTTGTCAGAATTGACTTGAGCCTTGCTAGCGGATAAGGCCGATTCCAGGCTTTCGCGTTCCCGCCTCTCCACAATCCTTTCTTTAGCTTTCTGAAGCTTGAAGCGGTATTGTTCCAAGAAGATGGCCGGTGTTAGGGTCTCCATCAGATCTTCGGGCAGTTGGTCTTGAATTTCTTGTACCATGACTCTGATGGAAGTACAATCCTCCACCAAGAACTCTAGTGAGGATTCCAGCCGATTGACAATGTTGGCTAGCTGGTTCTTTAGCTCGTCGGAGATTGATGTCTTGGCTATGGCAGGAGGCTCCTTGTCCTCATCATCCAAGAGCTGGCCGATGTCAAAGGAGAACATATCGGCTAGGTTCTGCAAATATCAATATGGGTCAAGGTTAGCCTTGTCTAGCAAGGATCGGCGAAAAAAGGATCAGAGTAATCCTGGTTACCTGTGTTGGAGCGTCAGTGGTGCTTGCATCGGCTTCCTTTTGCTGTGATGAAACAATAGGCGAGGGGATTGGCCGATGTGGTGCAGGTGATGGGGCTCCTGGCTGGAGAAAAACAAGAAATTGATGAACAGATCTATGTTACTAGTGGCACAATATAAAATTAACTCTTACCGAAGCAATCGGCGAGGGTGGCGGAGAAGGAGAAGGGGTCCTCAATCGGGCTTTAGCTCGTTCACACTTCTGTAAGGTTGCCTTCTTGGTTCTTGAAGGGACCGATTGGGTTCTCTCCTTGAGTATAGACAACGCAGCAGCCTGAAAAGATGTCAAATTATAGCATACCAATAAGAAGGGGATTGCATGAAGTCCAGTAAAAGAAATATTTTAACCTTGCGGACTGCATGTCTAGTCTTCCTTGGTGGGGCAGCACCGGCTTGGTCATCGGCCGTTGGGATTGTGGTGTTCTTGGCCGATGGTTTCTTGACGGTCTTAGCCGATGAATCTTCCTCTTCAGACACGTCGGCGGCTGTTGCATTGATCTCTTCCTCCATCACTTGTTCATCAAGGAATTCTTCCATGGGGGGGTCCAGCTCTTCGAGATCGGCTTGGTCGTCAGTTTTGGCCCTCTTGCTGGATTTTTGGGATTTGCCCTTGGCTGGTGCTTTCCTCTTGGGATTTTCTTTAATCATCGGCCCTTGAAGTAGCGTTAAAACCTTTGGGGCAGTAAGGCTGATGATGGATTCCAGGATAGTTGATCCTGATGGAGCTATGGCTTGAGCATAAAAGATTTTCCATCCACTGTTGCTCACGGATGGTGTCGGCCCGTCTGGGACTTGAGGGCTGATACCCTGGATAAGCTCTGTCACATAAAATCTGGCCGATTGGTGGAAAATATGAGCGGCCCATTCTTGCCACCATGACTGGAAGTTGATATGAACGAAGGCGCTCAAATGCAATCGGTCGTAGTCGCCAAGATTTGGGAGTTTGATTTCTAGTGCTTTGCTCATGACCAGCGCCGATAGAACTGTGCCTCTGCTCTCTAGGAGTCTATGAAGATACAAATTGATGGGGAGTTGTCCAAGCCCGCACTGTCTAGCAGCTACCATTGGATTGTAAAACTCGTAAGACAGGCTGGTGCTTCTTCCTTGAAATATGCCTACTGGGAGCAGGCATGGGGTGAGGCCGATCATGAATAGTTCCCTTGACTCCATGTCATCATTTACCAAGCTCAATTGAAGATCGTCAGGGAGTTCAAAATCTCGGTCCGAGGTGTAGATGAACATGTCCATCTTAACTGATGGAGGGCCGGTGTAGAATCGGATGAACCATGTAGACATGTCTTCGGCCGATTGGTCTGCTCCTGGATAAACGGAGGCTGCTTCCCCATAGGACATGCATCTTCTAGTCCTGGGATCTTCATGATCGGTATATTTTGATGGGAAGCAAGAGTCCGATAGTGGTGGCCGATCAACTATGGTGTTGGTGTGGATGGTGAGCCAAAGCTGAATAAACCACCATGGTTTTCCATGAGCCACAGTTTGCTTCAACATTAAGTCTTGAGTGGAGGTATGGAGTAGCCGATAGACAGTTCCCAAGAGGTATCGGCCAAGAGGGATTTGCTTCTTGTCGGCCAAAGCTTGAGCCAAGTGTTGACAATTTGTAGTAGGGCCACAGGTCGATCCGCAGAAGACGAATCTTTCCAACCACAGTGTCAGGAAAGCCACATGTTCTCTTTTCGAGACTGATCCTTGTTCCATGTGTTCAGAGATATATCCGGACCAGCTTCCAATCTTCTTGGTTTTCAATTTGTGACTGTTGTTCACCAGGAGGCTGAAGGGATTGATTTCGGAGTCAATGTCCAATCCTGTTAGTATCTTGACATCAATCAGAGTTGGGGTCATCGGACCTTGTTTGAACAGGAAGGCGTTTATGGTACTAGACCAGAAGTAACTGGCGGCCGACATGAGTGGCTCGTTTTTCTTGGTATCGGCCAGGGATAAAGTAATGCATTGGCCGATTCCTATTTCGTCCCAGTGGATTTGTTTGGCTGCAACGATTCTTTTATGCCAGGTTCTATATCCGTTAAGCTTCGACGGCCAAGATCTGAAGGTATGTTTCCATGAAGAAACATTGGGCTTGGCTTGCCTAAAGGGGATTCTGTCTGTTTCAGCATTAATCAGCCAAGTTGGGTCGCAGTCACCCATGGGGCCTAGTAAGAAGCGATGTGATTTGTCGTCGGTGGGGATCAGGATTTGGTTTTTGAAGACCTAGGTCATAAGAACGACAATGAAAATATAAGACCCGGGAGGCAAAATTTTGAATCCCTAGTTTGAAGAAATCGGCGGAAAAGTGAGAATGTGGATTTAGAAGGGATTGACTTACCACAGGGACCTCGGAGGCGTAGAACGGAGCGGAGGCCATTGTTGTCGTCGAAAGGGGTCGCTGTTGAGGGGGTCGATGTCGACGGGACGCCGAGGGGTCGCCGGAGTTGAGGAACACGAAGGGATTGTCGAATCGGCGGTGGAGGGATGTGAATCTGGATTTGCGCGGTTTTCAGCCAAGCTCTAGTAAGGAAGTCGATGGGTTCCTTGGAGCTAATTCCGCCACATTATATAATGAAGCAGAATTGGGGGGCATGTGTTAACGATGGATTTTGGTAATCGACTTAGAAGTGAAAGAGGAAACCGAAGCAGAGAAGAAGGATTGAGTTGGAGTCGGACCAGGCTTCGTATCAGACTCGGTAACCGTATCGGACTGGGGAGGTGCTGCCAGAAAGGACGTATCGGCCGATACGGATTCGATGTGATTGTTGGCCGATACGGGTTGTAAGTTGACAGAGTCAGCGTGGGCTTGGTCTGGGCTCAAGATAAGCTTTAACGAAGTTGCCAAATAGAGATAAAGCTCGGTTTTAGGCAATTGTATCTTGTAAATCAAGTAGGTTTAGATCTAATCTGTGGCAAGAGTCTGCCGTAAAGACTTGTTGTTTGTTAGAGATAAGATCGTGTCCTACAAGGACCCTGTTGTAATCTCGGGTATAAATATCCCGGTAGTTTGTACATAGAAACTCTCTCACAATCTAATACAACAAACCAGTTCAATCTACTTCGGCGCATCGCCAACCCTCGCAAGAGGTTGACCTTGACGAGTTCTTGCCTTCCCAGAGCAAAGGTAAGAACTCGTTCCCGACGATCGGCATCGTCGGGGCTAGCGTGTCGCTTTAGGCACGTTAAGCCTCGATGATGTGATCGTCGTCTATCATATTTTGAGTAATCTTGACAGGCGTCTTAATTATGCTTCGCCGGCGATCTATTCGTTTTAGGGTTTATTGCCGACGACGGTTTATTTATTATGCTTGGTTAGATTGTTCAATGCATCTACCATCCTCAAAAGCAATCGACGGCTTGATTTTCTTTGTGTTAAGTTTCGATTCACGCTTTGAGTTGCTATCGACCTTAGTCCTATTTTGAGATCTAACACAAAGTCTGCTTTCGGTTGTAATTAAGGATATAACTGGGGTTTCAGCCAGTTTTATCTAATACACGTGTTTATTATAATGTTTTCATGTGTATCTGTCATCTATATTAAATGGATTGATTAATAGGAATGCATCTGTTATGGATAATTCTCTAGGGTTTATCTGTGATTGATATGTTTTTATTGGTTGATTGGTTCATGTAGATTTGCACTAGAGTATTAGCTAGTGTAGTTATCTTTATTGTTCTTATAGGCTGATGCCATTAATCGACAGCAAAATGTTGTTGAAGGCCGATAAGATCTATGCTTTAATCTTGCTTTATCATGAGTAAGCCGATATAGCTTTGCCCTATCGGCTGGGCTATGACAATGTGTCATCGGCCTATTGGCCGATCGGCCGTTGTTTTCTGACATGGTTTACTTGTTTCTTGTTGATTGCAGATCAAATCAACTGGCACGCTCTGCACACGATTAGGCAAGCCATTTGGACCTGCACTGGAGTTAAGCAGATCTCCCAGGCCGCCGTGGTAACGCGGAACCCATTTGGTTGCAAGGCGGGTCGAAATTCTGCGCCAACACTATCCAATAATAAAAACTTAGGCTGAAAAAAGTCCTGTAAAGTTTTATTGGGCCTTTAAGATAAGTTCCCTCATTTTCCACATATGTTCCTCCTTAGGTGAACCCAAGGTTGCTTCAAACAAAACAAAAAGGGCGAACCCAATGAAATGGCGATCGGGGCCAATTAATGGGGTCGTGTCCTATTAGACGAATCCCGTAGGCATGGCGTGCTCGACGTGGCATTGGGTACTCTTCCACATGAAGGGCATCAAACCCTGTCATGAATGCTTATGTTTGCCAACATCTAATCTTTATATCTACTACCATTAAGAAGCACACATGTGATATAGAAGGTCCGTGGTGACTCTAGGGCTCGAAAGATGATATCCAAGGGGCATGACAGATAGGCCACATGCTCGTGCGAGTTCTCACTCTCAATCTCAACGGATCCCCATGAATTAACCTAGGGAGCTAGCAATTAAAACGAAGCTTATGTGAACAAATTAGGAAATTAACGTACAAACAAAAAAACCCCAAATTATAGCGTTAAGAAAAATATTCTTATACCCTTTTAAATCGATGACCTTGATAATTTCTACTGGCAGAATAATACTAATACTAAGAGAGTATCGTAAAGGCCCTCCATTTACACGAATTGTTTTGATCACATGTTCTATCAAAACTAGTTTTCCAAACATACAGTTAAGGACATAACAATATAAAACCAAAGCTATGTTTGGGAGTGGAATAAAACGAGAACAACATACAATGAATTTTGCAAAAACTCAAAAAACAACTTTTGTGGAAAACTACTCTAGTTTTTCACAAGACCGAGCCTCGTTTCAAGGCTACAGACTAAATGCCAAAAATATTTTTCTGGTTGCTAAGGAAACCATTCATGGTGACATATATTATGAATGATCCAAACAATATATTGAAAACAGACATGCTAACAGTAACATACTAATAAAATTGGTTTGCTAATATTGTTGCTAAAAATATATGTGTTATATCAAAACAGGTTTCAATTTTTTGAGATATAGTGTATCATCATTTTGATGCTGTGACATGGCAAATATGGACATACCCATGGAAAAACTATATGCACTAGAAATATGGACATAGACATGTCATGTATGCACACATAAAAAATGAGTTAAAGAATCATACAAAATGCTAATGGCATGGAAACAATCGTACAGACAATTACTTCTTGACATTAATGGATTTAGAAAGTGACTAGCATCATGTGTCATGGGTTGCAACACACATTTTGAACAAATATATTTCATATTTGTAGCTTTTAAAGATCATGTAAGTATAATTTTATCATCGATTGCCAACTATATGTATTCATATGCATTATACTTAGATAAAATAGAAAACATACTACCGAAATTAGGGGTGCAAAGTGCACAACAACAACACATGCAGAGCATCCATATACATGAACATGGCCTATTAAGTGTTTGAGCGAGAAGAGTTTATAGTGGTCTCTGCTACTAATAGAAATCAATCTAAAGAATGTTCATCTTCTCTAATTTAATGGATCTTATCTATTTTATACTATCACCTCAACTACTAGTAATTGAATATTTTTTCAATTAATAGTAGAACTTATAAATCAACACCTGAGATCATTTTCATTGGTGATAATACTGGTAGTAAAATGGTAGATATTACTGGAAAGGTTCTGTTGAGTGATAGGGAGCATAGGCTTATATATGTATTTGTTATATGATGAGTATTTACTTAACTAACTAAATATACCAATGCTTAATTGGTAATGTTGAAAATTTTAAATCGTATTGAACTTCAAAACATTCATATGATAGTTATAAAATTTAGGTTGCAATAAGTTCATGTTCTAAGCAATAAACTTCAAAGTCTATACTAGGTTGAAAACCCCTTTTCCAGTTTGTATGGAGGACATGCACACTCATATATGTAAACCACCATGCACCTATGGTATATACTAAAAGGTCCAGAGAGAGAACTTCTAACTTCTTGGTTGTCTGCCTTGTAGTTTTTTTTTTACCTAAAACTTCTTTTTTCCCATTTAATATATTAACCGTGGAGGTCTCCTCTGCAACGGTTTCAATAAAAAAAATGTGCTCTCCCTTAACTTATGCCCAATGTGAGCTCTCTCTATATATTTTTTCTAGGAAGATATACCCAAAGTGTTCCGAAATATGGGAACCCTGATTCTTTGAGTCATGATTAATTCCATCATTCCTCCATCACCAAGCAAAAGATGTTTATCAAGAATTCAAACTGCTGAATTAAATAGGTAGACAATTATTTTAATTAAAGTGTGTCAATAATTGAGTAGTATTTTCATGTTTCATGTTCAAGTTTCGTGTGTGTACAAAAGTCCATTTTACCTTCTCAACACTCACCCGAGTCTAAAAAATCATCCGTCAACTATGACATTGGACATTTTCCGCTTCTCAGCAATCTGGTTGGAAAGGTGACTTTCATGATTTTTATCAAAATAAATGTTTTCTAGATAATGGGAGGATTTTGTTAAGAAATAAAATTACACCTAACCGCTATGTCTATCAAGGATGCTCACATCGAAAAAGGAAAGAAAAAAAGACAGCTACAAATAGAGTCGCTTGATTATTTTTTTACTTACATGGTAAATAATATTATTTTACTTATTTGGTAGCTGCCTTTTACATATCTTATTAATTAGGCACCATATCAGGTACTTTCACCAGTTTTGATAATAACAGAAAGGTGAAAACATTTGGGTTTGGCGGGTTCACTACAAGACTTGGGTGATAGAGATAGGGTAAGAGTTGAGAGAGATAAAGCAAGCTTTGGTTTTTGTTACCCAAAACAACACCACCAAAATTATAATAGTGCTACAATTTGATGTTATAGAAAATTGGTAAGGTTAAAATATGGAAAAGATATTATCTGTTCTTAGACCTTATCAAAATCTGGTGAAGTTTTGCACAGGGGCGAATCCAAAACAACAATTATCAGATGTCCTGTACCTATGAATTATAGATATAATATAATATTTACATACTAATATGAGCTAACATTAATGGGATTTCAAAGTTTAGCCTGTGTCTTATGCATCACATGGACTCTACATGGATTCGCCCCTGGTTTTGAGGATGGAAGTTTCCGGGATTACGAAATTTTGTCGAAGACTGGTAAGGTTTGATGGTAAGAGTTTGTCTTGTTTAATTTGTTTCTCTACCAAAATTTAGCACTGTAATAGGAAAATGATAAGATTTGTTTTGACAATAAACCAAACATGCCTTTACTCTTTTAGTGTTACGAGTGCTCGCTCACCTGCTAATACCGACCCCTGCCCAATTAATATACTACGGAATGTACGTACCGTCCAAAAGCCTCCTATTGATTCTAGCATCCATAAGTACAGCTGCAAGGAATAGGTTAATATATTATGCATAATTCAGAAAATGGCAGAAAAACCCATTACAATTCTTACGGGTGATTAACAAGTCCAGCAAATCTAAAAATAAATTAAAACATACAAACGGTTCCAATTCCAACATACCCAATAATAACGTGCCTCTTTTTTCTAAAAAAATAAAGGGAGCTTTATTAAACTCATTCAATTATATCGAGATAATATAATCGTAATAAGAACACTTCCGATCATGCTTTCATTTCGCATGTATATATTATCCATATGATCATTGATCAATCTCCATCACGAGATATATGGATTATATGGACCATGGATTTCTCATACATAATGTGTAATTAATGGATCATGGATCGATGATATTTGACATGTATGAGAAATATACAAGTAGGCTAGAAGCAAATTAAGGAGCCGGTTGCTTGACGGCACGACGTCCTCGTCAGGAGGCAGAAATGATATACATGTGTAGCATGTTCAACTTGATGATCAGCTGCGTACGTCGTTGGCTGTCGATTGATATGATCCAACGGGTGCCGTGCTGGAAAAAATATCGGCGATCAATAAATTAGGCATGGAGCTTGAGATAAGCATACATTGCAGATTAGGCCCAAATTAAATAATGACCAGTATATTTTAGCCGAAGGGTGCATCAAAGAAATACTGCGAAATTTCTAGCCATACTCCCTCAAAAATAAAAAAATACAACTTAGGACTAAGTTGTTTTTTTCTTTCTAGGGAAGGAGTAAGTAAGTATGCGAGAAAGAGACACTATATGTAGTTCTTGGTGACACGGATGCACGATCGTCGTGCTAAAGAAATTAGAGCGAAGTTCAGAGGGACAAATTCAGAAAGGAAACGGTATATTTTATAATCGTCATAAGGATATTATCACCGAAACTTTTGACAAAATAATCCTTTCAAAAAACTTATTTAAAAAATAAACCGTTACAAAAACTAATTGCAAAGACAAATCTTTTGCTCAGCGTCATTCCTAACGACGCTGAGCTATAACATTGTGACGCTGAGATTTTATCTAAGCTCCTTCATAGGATAAAAAACTAGACATGCACACTATTTTTAAAAAAAATCAGCTGAGCTTAGTGGCGGGCGACCTTAGCTTGTCACCAAGAGGTGTGTTGCGTTCTATTCCCAGTCTCCTCACACTAGTTATTTTTCTCTTCACCTCTTCTTTTTCTTCTTTTTTCCTTTACTCTCCAAAGAAAATTCCAAAGAACGATACTCTCTTAATTCTTTTTATATAATTCGAAAGAACGTAACTCTCTTAATTATTTTTATATTTTTTCTCTTTAAATTGGAAAGAACTTTACTCTGTTAATTCTTTTTATATTTTTTCTCTTGCTCTCTCTTATTACGAAAAGAACTGTACTTTCCTAATACCCTCTTAATATTTATAAGACAAAAACAGTAGTCTTCTAATTTTTTCTCTTACTATCTTAACTCTCCTAATATTTATACAGAAAGAACATGTAGTATATTTTTCCATATTTTTAAATATATTTTTTTAAAAAATCAAATAAAGCAAATTTACTTCTTTTCTTTTTTTTCAAATTTAAAACTAATGAATTTACAGATAAAGAGAGAAAACCAAAAACCTAAAAGTAAGAAAGAAGCAAGGGCGTCGATTTATAGGTATTAGTATAAACATTATATTATATAATTTAACTTTCAAAATTTACCATATAATATTGTTAGGGTCAAGGTTAAGACATACCTCCTATACACGGGTTAATGAAATACAGTAGAACCATATACCCGATAGTATACGAGAATGGTATCCTTTAATTAAAGAATTACGGTGAATAGAGAAGAAAATTATCTCTCTGCACAGAAAGTGTTAGAGTCCTAGTCGGGAAAGATAAGATTTTCTTGAGCCGTATTCCATTCTATTTCTCCAAGTTCTCCTTGGAAGAGGAGGTACTTTGCTATATAAACAAGGCCTCCACGGTCAAGGGGGCAATCAAATTACAAGTCCTAGCAAAACCAACGGCCAGAAGCAATTTAAAGAAAGTCTTCGCCATATTCGCCGAATAGATCTCGTCGGACCATTCTCGGCAGCCTTTAGTCGACGAAATAAGTTAGTTGTTCTATTCCTTATTGTATTCTGAGCGTTTTTCTCATCAATAATCTATATAAACTGGAGTAGGGTTATTACTCACCTTGAGGGCTCGAACTAATATAAATCTCTGTCTTTTGTTTGCTTGATCGATTCTTGCGAATACCCTGATTTCAATGATCCCCATACTCTACAAATACCTTGGTCAGCGTATAATTCGCACCAATGGCACGTTAGGTAGGGAGCTTGGTGCTTCAAGGTTACGACAAGATGAGTTCAAGAACAGGATCCACCGACGAGGGCTTCTACAACCGACCTGGCCGAGGAGATCTAACCCAGCTAGCCTTTGCCATGGTTCAAGTCAGCTCGATCGTCTTCCCAGTTTTTGCTGCTATTCTGATCTCACCCCTCTTAGCAGATGCCGAGAGCGAGGCCATGTCAACGGCATGAGCAAATACATCCACTTCACCGTCTGCCTCTCCAGTTTGGTTCGAGAACGAGGCGTCGAAATCCCAATCTATCGACGGAAGCCCTAAGGTAGCCCAGTCGTCGGCTTTGGCCGGCAAGTGTGTGCTGACAAAGAAATCTGCCGACAAATATGATGCATGGTGTCCAATCCACAAGACTTTTAATCATCCGCTAGCTGGATGCCGTGTCGTCATCTAGGTAAAAGCTAAACTCGACGCCTACAAAGAGCGAGGGATTCAGCGTAGTTCTCCGTACAAGGTGTGGTGTCCAATCCACAAAACTAAGAGTCACCTCCTAACAAGCTGAAAGATGTTCTTAAAGCTTGCGGAACTGATCACCCGAGTTCCTTGTTGTTCGATCCATGCTCGTAGAGATCGATCTCGTGCGACGTCCATGAATGACAACCCTTCAAATCGTATGATGGGTTTCATCGGAATCGATCCTGATGAACCATCCATCCTTCATGAGAATGACAACCCTTCTGGAGGCGGACACGTGGTTAAAGTGAATGGAGTCCACTATCACCAATCTCAAGTTTGCCTTTGCAGTGGCGGCCAGTCTGCTGCCTCCATCGATTCCCTCTCAGGTCGACAAGGTCGCCGAGAACGTTGGCACGCCCAATGCCCCTCGAAACGTTGAACCTTGCATCCCTGAGAACGACTCACCACAACGGCGGGCTCAGCAGGCGCCTCCCTGACCAGATGCTCGGGACCTCTGTGAACGACTAAACGGATGAAGGCGACAATAACAGGATCAACACGACGACGGACGCTGACAACCCCAAGATCATCAATGAAGGGGCAGTTGTTGGGAAGACATCCAAGATCGTAACCCAACTCGCGGTCACCAAGATGCCCTAGTACGCCGAGGTGACAGCGAATGCAACGAGGACGATGAGTCCCGATCTCTGAACCCAAGACATGTCCGAAGTCGCAACCGTCGATGTTGTGATGGCACACCCGACTATGGTGATCCATCGTCATCTTCTTTGTTGTCTTCTAGGGGTGGCTTGCGTGGCCGCCGTGGTCGCCAGCCTCTTTTTCTACCTAGAGACGGATGCAGGGCCTTTAAGCCTTCCCTTCGAGAAGTAAATTGGCCCTCGAAATTCTATCCCACGGTAGTAGAGAAGTACATCGGGAGCACAAATCCAGAGGAGTTCTTGCACGTCTACTCTATTGTTCTATATGCTGCCGGCGCAGAAACCTATGCACTAACAAATTATTTGCCCGTAGCATTGAAGGGATCTGCTCGGTCATGACTCGTTCATCCTCCCAAAACTCGATAACTTCCTGGGCGGATCTTTGGAAGCAGTTCATTGTAAATTTTCAAGGCACCTACAAGAGGCACGTGGTCGAGGACAATCTCCACGCCGTTATATAGAAGCCCGGCGAAACCCTCTGAGACTTTATTTGGTGCTTTAACGAGTGTCGGAACACAATACCCGACATCATCGATGCATCTATGTTACGGGCCTTCAAATCTGGCGTCCGAGATCACTACACAATTCAAGAATTGGCGACAAGGTGGGTGTCACCTGCCATGATGCTGTTCGAGATCATTGATAGGTGCACCCATGCAGAGGAAGCTATCCAAAGAAACGGCAGGAAGGAGAAAGTTGTGGAAGAGAAGCTATCGGTTAAAAAGGATAACCCGGAACCAAGTCACAAATCCAGTTGCAAGAAAAAAGGAAAGAGATAGGCACAGTCGAAGGTCCTTATCACAGAACAAGATAAGCAAGCTCCCCACCAACCTCGTCCACAAGACGACGGCCTAGCACGACAGTGGTGTCGGGTACTGTCGGTGACATGGGACCGGGGGTGTCATGACTAGAGGCTTGGGTAGCCGCGGTCCTCCACGTGTCCCGACCCCCTCGGGGGGGTCGGGCCCGAGGGTGACGTGGCCACCCCTTCCTCTGTCTCCCCGAGGGGTCGGGCCGCTCCCGTTTCGGCCCCGAGGGCTGGGGCGCCCCGACCCCCTGTGATTTTGGCGCCACGTGTGTGGGTTAGGTGAGCACAGCAGGGCTCACCTAACCGCATTTATAGCGGATCAGGCGAGCGCACCACGCCGCATTTAATGCGGCGCAGCGCTCGCTTATCCGGTCCGTGACCGGTCGCGGTGTGTGACCGGTCACAGACCGGTCAGATCGCGGGTTAGGTGGCGACAGGCGGCCGATGGCACGCCTCGCCTCGTCCCGTCGGAATGATGAGAGCCTCCTGGCTCTCGTCCCTAGCCGGAGCCGGCGTGCTAACTCCTGGAGTTGGTATGTCAGCCCCGGTCAGATCCAATCCAGATTTCAGCGCAGGCGTGGCAAGGAAGTCGCCGGCCTTTGAATGAAGGTTGAAACGGGCGTCCACCGGGAGAGCTGGCGAGCGGGGCAGAAGGCGTGCACCATGCTTGTCAGAAGTCACTTCCGGCTGTAGACTAGCCCTGATTGTAAAAAGAATGTTTCTTTTCTTAGGCAACTTGAGGCCCATGTGGTGACCCCTGATCGGATAAAAGGAGGCCCAGGCCTAGGAAAGGGGGGGGGCTCCGACGGATACGTTGGAGAGAGAGAATTCCCTCTGTATTGTTGGAGACCCTCAGATCCACCAGAACACAGGAGTAGGGTGTTACGCTTCTCAGCGGCCCGAACCTGTCTACGTTGCCCACGTCTTGCGCGTTTCCTCTCTCACTGACATTCTTTAGATCGAGGGCGAAGAACCTCACTTAGCGCCCCCGGTCGAACCGGCAAAGGGGGGCCCGCGCGGTCTCCCGGTGAGGAGTTTCACGCTCCGTCAGGTACACAAGGCCAGCGCTCACACATTCGAGGAGTGCAACGTATTCCAGAAGGATATGGCTAGGAAGATCACCCATGACAAGGGAAAAAGGGTTCGCGTGGTAGAGAAGGCCGACCATAATCCTCCGACCGACGATGAACCAGAGTTCCCCGACTTCATCGACTTCGGCCAATACGTGGCCCACATCTTCGGCGACTCAACTTCTTATTCTTCAAAAAGGGAATACAAGAAGGTAGACCGCGAAGTGTTCTCCACAACCCGCGGGATGGTGTCTAAAATGAAGTGGTTAGATCAGAAGATCAAGTTCTCCAACGCCGACCACCCAACCCTGACGATAGTCCCCGGATGATATCCGATAGTGGTCGAACCTACTATTCGGAATGTCAAAGTCGCCCGAGTCTTCATCGACTGCAGCAGCTCCATCAATCTCCTTTTCGCCAGCACGCTCGACGCAATGGGGATCTCGAGAAGTGAGCTCATTCCTTCTGAACAGCCCTTCTACGGCATTACCCCAGAGTCATCGTCGAGGCCTCTAGGAAAGATCACGTTGCTGGTAACATTTGGCAAAGTTGACAACTTCCGAATGGAACATATCACATTCAACGTTGTCGAGTTCAACACAACCTACAACGCTATTCTCGGAAGGACAACACTAGCCATGTTCATGGCAACATCAAACTATGCTTATCAGCTGATCAAGATACCAGGACCCAAAGGGATAATCAAAATATCAGGGAATGCGAAGATGGCCATGCAGTGTGACAAGAGGAGCCTCGACATGGTCGAGCAAACTCCCACCATGCCCACCCCAACTGAACTACCTCAGAAAGTGACCAAGCCCAATCTAGCGCCCAAACAAACGACGCGATAAAGATAATCCTACTGACCAGTAGCATCCCCGACAAGACGGTTAAGATCGGGGCCGAGCTCGACGGCAAATAGGAACTTGAGCTCATCACCTTCCTCCGCGACAATGTAGATGTGTTCGCTTGGCAATCGTCCGACATGCCTGGGGTCCCTAGGGAGGTGATTGAGCACAAATTGATGGCCTGACCCGATGCAAAACCCGTCAAGCAAAAATTGTGTCGTTTCGCTCCAAACCGCAAAGGGACTATACGAGAAGAACTCGACAAACTTCTCAAAGCCGGTTTCATTAGAGAAGTCCTTCATCTAGAGTGGCTCGCAAATCTAGTCATGGTGTGCAAGGCCAACGACAAATGAAGGATGTGCGTAGATTTATACGATCTAAACAAGGTGTGCCCGAAAGACTACTTCCCCCTTCCACGTATCGACCAACTGATAGATTCTACTGCTGGATGTGAGTTGTTGAGTTTTCTTGATGCCTATTCTGGGTACCATCAGCTCAGCATGGCCAAGGAGGACAAGAAAAAGACGGCCTTCATCACGCCCTTCGGTGTATTCTGCTATGTCAAGATGACCTTCGGCCTGATCTGCACTGGGTCCACGTACCAGCGCGAGATTCAGGGGGCTTTCCAATCCCAACTCGACAACAACGTTGAAGCCTACGTCGACGACATTGTGGTCAAAACAAAGATGCGAGATCGCCTCATCGATGACCTACGGGAAACGTTCAACAATCTGCGAAGACACCGGCTTAAGTTAAACCTAGAGAAGTGGACGTTCGGAGTACCATCGGGCAAACTGCTTGGCTTCCTTGTCTCTGGACGAGGTATCGAAGCAAACCTGGACAAGATCAAGGTCATGGAGAACATGAAGTCGCTGACAAGGCTCAAAGAAGTTCAGAAACTCATAGGATGTGTGACAGCTCTAAATCGATTCGTGGCAAGGATGGAAGAACGAGGACTACCCTTCTTCAACCTTTGGAAGAAACAAGAAAAGTTCGAGTGGACAACTGAGGCCGAGTAGGCGTTCTTCGCACTCAAGCGTTACCTCGCCAATCCACCTGTCCTCATCGTCCCACAACCACAGGAGGAGCTCTTCCTCTACATCGTCGCAACACCATACTCCGTAAGCACCGTCATCGTTGTCGAGCGCGAGAAGATACAACGCCCAGTTTACTATGTCAGTGAAGTATTGCACAACACCAAGACTAGATATCCTCAGATCCAGAAGCTGCTCTACGCTGTGATCATGACATCCTGAAAGCTGCGCCACTACTTCCAAGCGCAAAAGCTCATGGTCGTCTCGTCGTACCCCCTTGGTGAGGTTGTCAGAAACAAGGAAGTCGCAAAATGCATTGCCAAATGGGTCGTCGAGCTCAGCCAATTCGATGTCCACTTCATTCCATGAATATCCATCAAGTCTCAGGTACTTGTAGATTTCGTCATCGACTGGACCGCCCTCGAGAATGGTAAAGCCGACCGAACGGACAACGAGAGATGGACCATGGCCTTCGATGGAGCCTTCAACAGCGAAGGAGCAGCCGCTAAATTTGTTCTAACTTCACCGACTGGAGATCAGTTCTGACATGCCGTGCAGCTAAACTTCCATATAACCAACAACACTGCCGAGTACGAAGGACTTCTCGCTATCATTGATTCCTACTTCAGCATATTGGCTACCTCGACGACATTCCTACTTCAGGCTATCATCGATTCGCTGATCAGTGCCAAGAAGCGCACTGCATGTACCCCATATCCACCCGAGGTACCCGGAGACCGACTTGTCGGGAGGAGGACGAGCCATGTGCAACTCTTTGCATAACCACTGTAGAACGGAGCAGCAGTTCTCGAGGTGTGCCGAGATCCCTATCTCCCTGACCCTCAGAACCTTCGTGCCCTGATCTTTCCTGATGTTGTCGGCGGCCCTCTCGAGTCCTTCCTTCTCGTACATAGTCTTCCAGTACTCTGCCCGCCCTTCCATTTATGCAAGAGAATGTCGAAGTTCTAGAAAAATAGCATCGTTAGCAAAGCTTTGGTCTGAGTACAAAGATAGTATGCTACAATGTTACAGTTTTCATAAAATGGCATTGTTCGCGCAACAAAGTCACTTGGTCCTTCTCGGAGACCAAGGCATTGTCGGAAGTGACGGCAACAAGGGCATGTCGCCCGTCGCTTGGCGTCGAGGAGCCCTGGGGCGTATTGGGTTCGACAACTATATGTGATGGATGTCCGCCTTGCTGGACGTCCTCAGTCACGACTTCGAGAAATCTACAATACAAAGACATCAAGCAGATGGAAATTCAGAATCGGATATAGCAAACGGGAAATGTTCTCTACAGATCAAACCCAATACTTGTCTGTATCTATTACAATATAGAGTGAAATCAAAAAAAAATTACTCTTCAAAAAAGGGGATGACTGAATCCCCAAGTTCCTTCACCTCTGACATGATGTCGTCACGGCGCTCGTCGGCTCCCTCCTTGGTCATGGCCTCCTCCAGATTGATCTCGGGATGGGTTCGCCTGAGGCACGCGAGGACATTGTTGACGGTTGTTAAATACCAATTTTGACTGCCAACTTGTATCACAATTAAGGGAAAAATTAGCATTTCTTACACATATCCTAATAATGAATAATGTAGTTGTATTAGACTTAGAGAACTAATGTGGATGCAGAGATTTAACACCAAAGTAAGAAGAAATGAGGCCGGCATGCAAAGAAACACATCTCCAACAAATCACATGTGAGCATGAGGATTGATGGGCCCACAAGTCAATGCAAACCGACTTAAAGTGAGGCCAAACCACCGGAAACCGACCAAGGGGCCCACATGTCATCCTCTCATTCAAAGGCGGTGGCCATGGTTCTTCCGAACCATAGGTTCGGCCGAACCCAACTTGGCGACCCGGCATCCCCCTTGCATATGGCGACTACTCATTCACTTCCAATGGCGGTTATCCCCGTTTACCGGCCTACAGCCGACTTCACTACCATCATTTGGAGGCTATGTAAGGAGGAGCTCACTTCACTAGCAAAACACACCTCAAGGAGCTATTCTCTCTTCCTCATATTGTATACTCTATGGTTTAGTAGAAATAAAGCATAGGAGGTTCGGTCCTATAGTCTTCTCGGAGTTTCGGGTATGTCTTCAATACTTTATTCTTCTTGTAAGACTATAGTCGGATTAATAGAATTACTTTCTTTATTTAATTATGCTTATAGCCTATGTATTTATTTATTGAATATGTGTTCTATAAGTAGTATATACTACGTATATCTGCTTCATCCTAGGCTAGTCGATCCATGCTATGGTAACGGTCCAATGACCTTTATAGATTGCTCTAGCTCTAACTTGTTCATCCGTTGGGTGAGAGTCCTAGGGGAGTTAGTGATATTGTTTACTAGCATAAACGTGGTATTTAGGCTAGATAATATAGTTGGATGCGAGTCTGCCCCACGAAAAGTGAGGTAGGCGACAGGTGATGACAGTTCTGTCCGTCCTTTGTATTCCTCCATGTTTGGGTATGACGTAAGAGTGCATAAATATCATAACCACGCTGGTAGACCAGCAGAGATTGGTATCTCAGTAGTACCTGGGTGCCTGGAACTAAGTCCTATGTTGTAAGCATGTATATGTTAAGTGTATACTAGACATAGTTAAATTAGAAATATATTTTTACCTTAGTTTCCTCATGCTAGTTACTACTACCATTTATTATTATGAGGTGAATCTCCTTGTGTGTCCACTACCTTATGATTCTCATATTAACCCCTGTTTAGACTATGGTGGAATAATTATAGATTGATTAAAGATAGCAAAACAATTATCTATGTGCCGTCGTCTTCCCTGTGGAAATAAATACGATACCCATGGGAATACTCATGGGTGAAATGCTACAGCGGTATCCGTGCGCTTGCGGATTTATCTGTGAATGTAAGAAATACCAACAGACATGGCATGCCACGAACTTGAGCCCGGTATGCACCCCATCCGCTACCTGCTCGGTGTGGTCGTTGGCGGCGGTCTCCAGCACTATGATGAGGGTCCCTAGGGACCCCATCACGATCGTCTCGTCAGGAAGGCTGGGTGCTCGACGTGCTTCCCCGAGCTCTTTGCCAACGCGTCAAGATGCCCATAGTTCTTGTGCAGAGCTTGACGGAGGGACGACAGGTTGTCCCTCATTTCCGTAAGCTCATGCTCAAGACCCAGACGCTATTGGTCGTTCCCTGCCACCATCTCCCGCAGTTTGGCGTTATCAACCCGTGCTTCTCTGAGTTGGGCTTCCAGCGCCGCGACGCAGTCGTCGACAATAGACGCGGCTTTCCCAAGCCATCCGATCTCAGCGACGAGATGTCGGGCATTTGTCTCAATTAGCCGACAAGCCTATGAAAGCTTGTGGACGGACGAAGACAACCTTGAGATCGTGAGGACACCAGTTGAAGGGGGATGCGAGGGGAGAATGGCAGTCGAGAGGGGCGACTTAGAGCTCGGGCACCGGTGCTCTGACCTGAGTTCGAGGGGGAGGAGCTGTAGTCAAAGGAGTGTCATTACTATAAAGAATGGGTAGTGAGAAAGTGGGATATCGTTAGGACAGGATTTCACTTTCCCAGTTTTTTGGTAAATTTTACCAGCAACACCTTCTTTGTGGGGACTGGCTTTGCACTGGAGGTAGTCTGCAGGAAAGGAAAGGTGAGGATGGAAATGACTACCGCAATTATGAGATGAACCTGAGATTAAGATCTCACCTTGACACTACAAGCTCAGACTAGTTTCCCTGTCCTCGGGGACTTTGACAGTGTAGGCCAACGTTTCATCTTTAGTACACTGCCTTCGGAGGTGAGGGCCATGGTTGCTTGTTCATAAGCTACCTGCTTTAAGGAAGCAGATGCCTGGTGATCGACGAGTGGGCCGATTACATCCATTAAAGGTAACGTCTGACAGAATCAAGATTACTACTCCTACGGGCATTAAAATGAATGACATGGAATGGTGGTTGAAAATACTTACATTCACAATGACGTCTCGGTCCGTCGGCCGGAGGTGACAAAGCGGAAGGGGATATCGATGACGGGAGATGGTGGGTCGACTACAACCTTGTTGACGCACTTGGCCATTGTGTCCTTGGAGAGCTCTGCAAATTAAAGCAAAAGCGATGAAATTATCAGCTAAAGACAACTATGGTTCTGTATATCAAAGATAAAAGAATTATAAGTTGTACCCTGATGCGAAAGCCGCGTCTTGTCATGTTCTCCCGGGTACAGGTACGTGGGGTGAGAACGGGCCTGGAGAGGCTGGATCCGACGATAGACAAAGGCTTGTACGACCTCGTACCCGGTCCGATCATGTTCTCGGAGATCATGGATCTTCTCTACAAAGCTTGCTAAGGCGGGGGTCATCGAAGGTTTGGAAGTCCATGTCTCTAGACGCATGGTTTTTTGGTCAGGGATTTCAAGGACAGGAGACCGGTCCTCGATATGGAGGTAAAATCAGCTTTTCCGCCAATCTTTTATGGAGGACGAGCAATTTAAAGGAATATATTCATCCTTCATCCCATCCCGAAGACGGAGGCCACAACATCCTCACATTTTGGAGGCGTCCATCCATCTTGCCTCGTAGAAGTATCTAAATAAATCTAGAAAAGGCTGTACCCCAAGGTACGCCTCGCATAGATAGGTAAAGATACTCAAGAAGGCAATGGAGTTCTGGTTAAGATGAAGGAGATGGATTTCGTAGAAATCAAGAAGTAGGGACAAGAATTCGGAAGGAGGAACGAGAAAACCACATTGGACAAAAGAGGGAAGAGTGATTATTTGGCCAAGATTAATCAAGGGATCAGTATCTCCTTTCGAACGCGCCACTGCCTTGGCGCTCAGCAAAGCACCATCCAGTTGCAGCTCCTTTATCTCCATAAGGCTGATGTTAGAGTCGGGAAGATCCATCGAGAATCGTCGAAAGGAGTTGAGTGAGGCTGTGGTTTAGGGTTTTTTGCAAGGCGAGGCGATGAAGGTTGGAAGCGCAGGGAAAAAGCTTGGGGTTTTTTCTTTGGCAAATGGAACCTAAATGGATCCCATAAGAACAATTTATAAGTCCTATTCGATGGTTCGAATTTCGAGGAAGACGAAGAAATCATCACCGGGGTTTTAGCCAATTTGTTTATAACCGTTAGGATTTTCTGACTTCAATCCAAATGACAGACCTATGTCAAGTTCTCGGATTCGGGACAACCATGTCGCCTACTCTATACCTTCTCGGTGTCCGATAATGGTCTGATAAGTTCGACAACGGTGTTCTCGGAAAAGCAGTTGAAGGATGTCGATGAAATCATTTGTATTGAAGTCGGGAGGCTACTGTCAGTGTCAAGGATAAGGCATACCTTCTATATACGGGTTAATAAAATACGGTAGAATCATATACCCGATAGTATACAAGAAGGTATCCTTTAATTAAAGAAATACGATGAATAGAGAAGAAAATTATCTTCTCTGAATAGAAGGTGTTAGAGTCCTAGTCGGGAAAGATAAGGTTTCCTTGAGCCGTATTATGTTCTATGTCTCCGAGTTCTCCTTGGAGGAGGAGGTAATCTCTGCTATATAAACAAGGCCCCCACGGTCAAGGGGGGTATTGAATTACAAGTCCTAGTAAAACCAACGTCCAGAAGTAATCCGGAGGAAGTCTTCATTATATTCACCGAATAGATCTCGTCGGACCGTTCTCGGCAGACTCTAATCGACGAAATTAGTTAGTTGTTCTATTCCTTATTGTATTCTGAGTGGTTTTCTCATCAATAATCTATATAAACTGAAGTAGGATTATTACTCACCTTAAAGGCTCCAACTAGTATAAATCTCGGTCTTTTGTTTGTTTGATCGATTCTCGCGAATACCCTGGTTCCAACGATTCTTATACTCTATAAATTTCTTGATCAGTGTACAACCCATTGACAAATATACTTCTTTTTAGTTTTCTCTATTCATAATAAATAAATTTATAGATAAAGAGAGAAAACGAAAAAAATAAGGGATAAAGAGAGAAAAACGTAAAAAGAAGCTAGAGGGGGAATGGGGCTCAAACCCAGCACCTCTTGTTTGGTGGCTGTAGTAACCCATTGGTGTATGTCCATGGTTTTATCCTTTGAAGATCTCAGTGCCAAGAACTATGGTGCTTAGCTTGAATGATTTGGCAAATCAGCATCATCTTGGATTCGAATCTTAGCACCAATACAATACTAATGGTGCTAAAATGTTATACCTCTACGTCATCAGAGTCCGTGCTGAGTAAAAGGTTTATTTTTGTAATTAATTTTTGTCGTGGTTTATTCTTCAAATAAGTTTTTTAAAAGGTCATTTTGTCAAATTTTCAGATATTATCACATCGTACGGGAGCACAATTGAAAGTAGAACTCTTTATTGTCGTCATACTTGCTAGTGAACAGTAATATGATCGTGCATGTTCCGAGATTGGTGGAGCAACCTGCAGGCATATGCATTCAAGTGCTCGTGAAGTGCTGCTCAGTTTCCAAATTTTCTTTTATGTCGTGATAGGATTCTAGGTGTATGATTCCTCCTTAAGGTCTATATTCTGATGTCCCACAGTTGCATACAGATAAATGCTTGTGTGCCGAGCTATTTCATGATATTTAAGAGGTACCGACAAGAGGTACTAATTTATCAAAACTACGTTTTTTATATATACCGCGTAGTATCTGAGACATTAAGAGATAATCCTCTGTTTTATATTATCAGTCCTTGTGCCTTTATTCTGAATTAAACTTTTTGAGTTTGATTAAGTTTATAAAAAAATATAGCAATATTTTTAGCACAAAATAAACATATTATAAAAATATATTTAATTTTATATTTAACTAAACTAATTTAGTATGGTAGATGTTGTTAAAATTTTTTATAAATTTAGTCAAATTTAAAAAAAAAATTTTAAAAAAATCAAAACGATTTATAATATGAAACAAATTTATTTTTATTACCCGTCTCCCTCGTCCTCTTAAAAAATCCATATTAAATTGTGATAAAACATAAATATACACATCTAAGGTTCATATAAAAACACATATGTGATCATATAAAACATTCCATACTATCTGCTCCAACGCAAATCATTTTCTTTGAAAAGCACAACCAACTGTCAGTGTGTGCTTAGTACGAAATTGAGGATTAATGTGTTGGTTCCTCAAAGCAAACACCTCATTACAGTCCCATTGAACTACCTATTTGTCAGTCTAAAACAGATCCTTTTTTTACAGTAAAAAAAGTCCATTTTTCTGTTAATTAGCTGCATATCTGCTTGGCACCGTGAAATATCAGTCAGTCTTGCGTCTTCCTTTGCATGACCAAAACCCTGAAATCTTCTGACACAGCTGTACATGTGCTCATTCTGTCATTTCTCACACTTTCCAACAGGTACACACTTAAATTGTCTTCTAGACAGCTGTCTAATTAACTTGGAGTATATTTATACATGAACAGCGACCATTACCATTAGTTACAAGCTAAATTGTCCCACTAGCTTAAAAAATTAGAAGCTAATGGAGTACTGCTGATTTACTTACTGATAAAAAGGGCTACAGGTTTCAGCTCAGAGTAACCACTGAGGTACTAGATTCAATAAATGTAACTGGATCAATTACTTGGCTTCTTTTTTGGTGATAGATAATATAACTTGTAGTTATCAATCAAGAAACAGCATGGAATTAATTTATTTTGCTTACCTATTTTTATTCGGGATTTCACGCATGCTTTTGTCCATGATTAGTTAGTATAACAAGACACAGTTAGTTAGTGTGCTTGCATATATGTAGCTATCAATGTCCTACATTAGGTTGCTTAGTTACATCAGTGAAATATACACAAGTCAGAAAGAATTCCCTTGCTCGTTGGTTTTCCTTTTTAAATTTGATGTGTAACCGAACATTATTAAAATTTTATTTGATTTGGCCCCACCTTGCTAAAAGTGAGACCTAATGTAATTAACATATTTAATCACTGGTATATACAGTTCAGTCGCTTGGAAGTTAATTAATCAGCTCAGAAATTGATCATTAAGGAGTGAATCATCAGAAGCTTCGAGCTTATATATAATCGATCGGTCACATCGTAATATCTTTGCTCCATTTGCAGCCAGCAGGTTGATTGAATATATCATCAGTTCACCTAATCCATGTATACATTTCTTCTAACAGGTGCCAGAGATTTCGATTCCTAATTAATTTGTCAAAAGCACTACCAGAGGTTTCTTCGTGCATCACTGTGATGGCAAACAGTAAAAAGAACACTCCACATGATTGATGCACTTATGTCAACTTAAATGAAGATTTGAGGTATTTTTGGCTAATATAATATACAGGAAGTTATTATTACCTGACATACTAATCTGAGATGTAATAACGATCCACCTATCTTCTGGCACAGCGCAAAGACCCTATAACATGCATCACGCTTCTTCCAACAAGTACCAGAGTTTTCCAATTGTTATATTTTTCTTTAAGGAAAGAAAGTTGCAGAGGTTTCTGAATCATTTACTATGCCACCATACAGTTAGAAGCAATCATTTGCAAGTGGTTGATTGTATAACTTGTTTCTATCAACATGTAATTACCTTTTTTTTCAGATTCTTGTAGTATTAAATTATGTCAAATTTGATATTAGCTTGCTATATTTAAAAGAAAATATGATATTAGCTTGCTATATTTAAAAGATGAAAGGAATACATTGTCAAAAATTTTTTTTATCTAACTACATGCAAAACTAACTGTAAAACAAACTGGGCCAAGTCCATTGGTATTGGATACATGTTACGGTCCACTTGGACAGTTCGGCTGTATGAGAAACACAGTTATGGTCTGAACAATAATGGTAAATTACATTCTTCTGTTTCTAACTCCAGTACGTAATAATTTTATCCTTACCTTTTAAATTTTATGATTTACCCTTACATTTTTAAACTAAGGCTTGCCCTCATTTATTAAGAGGACTTAACGGTATGAAAATTCATATCAAAATAGAGGAAAATTATGTTCACCCTTATCTTTTTAACTGGATATGTGAAAAATTTCATGTAAAAACCAGGACAAATTATACGTCAAAATACTTGGTGTCAAAACAGAGATAATTAAAATCGTGAAGTTATGAGAAAAGTAAAGGTATCCGGATATACATGTCTTTGATACCGGTAAGTTCTCATAATGCAATGGGAGACAACCATAAGTCTCAGTTAAAAAATAAAGACAAAATAATAAAGTTAAAAAAGTAGAGATAAAATCATCATTGCGTTTGAAAATAGGTTAAGATCGTAATTGCCACTAACAACAAAACTGAAGAGCTATACAGTTTCTTAGAAAATGGTTCTTTGAAAAATATTGGAAAGAGGGATTGGAGCACGTACGTATTTCCAATTCACAGAAACTCTCCTATATGTGCTACATATAATCTAAACTCACGGAACAGCCGGAAAATTGGACAAGTTTTATTGAACTCTCTAATTAGGTCAACCTACTCTATTGATGTGCATAGCCATCACAGAATCTGGATGGATAATTAACATGAGAAAATGCGTCCTCCAATCGCTACACATGTACACTGTACGTGTCAAGTACTGGCACAGTGCCCTTAGCTAGGACCATTGGAATTCAAGTGGATGCAAACAGGTGAAAGGAACTTAGAACGCCCCTATTGAGTTGCCGTGCATGTATTATCAAGGCAGCCCTGCTCGGTGGTCCAATGCTATATCTATAACTCTATAGCTTCTTTATGGCAAGGTTTGTCAATGCAATCTGTGATTCTATCTAATCCAACCCTTCAAATTTTGTAAGAAAGCACACTCAATGGGTCACTACTGTAAAAATAATTTACGCAGGGGAAATACCAAATCAAGTCGGCCACCTCTAAAATATGTTTTGTGATGCAGCACACCCATATGTGGAATCGCTCTCGGTAGGAGGATGACTTAATACGCTTGACTGAAAAAAAATATTTTCATAGGCAATTGCGCTAAGTGGCCCGTCTATGAAAAAGGTTTTCACATGGATCTGTTAAGTCCTTCGCCGGTAAAAAAACATTTCGCAGGCGACCATTTCTACGGTGTTGTGTCACAGGCAGACAGGTTATTTGGAAAAACCTTCTACATGCCTTAACAATGATTTTCGTAGTAGTGTGCGATCCAAATTAAAGATATAGTTTTGATATTTTGATAATGTTATCGACGGTTTAGAATGTCATTGCATCCATGAAAGTTACTCTGAAAGCACCCGCATTTTGAACAAGTTCACGAGAAAAAAAAGAGAGTATGGTCTACCATTTAGGTCTATTTATTCCTTTTGTTTCAAATTGTTTTAGGTTTGCCTTAAATTAAACATATCTATCTTTGACCATTAACTTTTAAAATATTCTCATAATTTAACAACATGTGAATTACATATTATATGTGAAATTATTTTTTATAACAAATATAAATATATAAATATTATAATATTAAATTATATGAGTTAATAAAAATTAGTGGTCAAAGATTAAAATATTTGATTTAAGACAAATTAAAACGAGAAGTAATTTAAAACGGAGTGTTGGCAATCCTGGCTCCGTCGCTATCTCTAGTTAAATGCCAGCCTTTTTAGAGTGACAAACCATATAGTGATTTACAAATTGAGCGGTAATATCTTCTGGTTCATTTTTCACTTCTGCAACATATACTCCAAAAGTAAGTAAAACTGATATTTTTTTCACGCGAACTAATGACTACTCTATCTGTCTTAATAAACCTACTTCTAAGAACAAATATAGATAAACATCTATCCAAGTTAATCCTCAAAAATTAATTTTTTTGACAGAGGATGTATGCTTTTATTTTAAAAAAATATTAAAAGATTTTAATAATGATGACAGTGAATCTGTCACCACCACTTTATCATTGACGTGTGGGCCTAATTACCAGTGTAGGTTGTAGCATGTGCCTTTCACATTCCACTCCTTTCCGTCCCCATGTATCTTGCTCATATTTGACCGCTTACAGACTGACGGCGGCAGGCTCAAGGCAGGCAGCTAGCCCCCTTGCTGAATGATCAATTTGTTATAAGGACAACCATTTCAATCCCTTCTTTTCTTCCAAAATATATCATAACCGAATAAAAATAGTTAGATATCAATTTATTTAGGAAGGCCTTAATACATATTTTCTTCATTCTTAAGACAATCAAAGTCTACACAAACTATTGTATAGCACTAATCATCGGCGAGGCAAAGAGCTTCCTTATAGTCAGGAGCCTCTAAAATACAATATTCAGTGACAAATTATCTATATATCATGATATTTTGATAAAAATCCATTGCAATGTACGATCATTTTAGCATATGCAAGATAGATTATTGTGTAGGAGGCCACTCCACAATCATTACTGTACATATGCGAAGAGAAACAAGGACAGCAGGACACTTACCCATAAGGGTTAAAATGCTTTCCCATCAGTCAGGTCCTATCTATCTAGTAGTAGATCAGTTTGTATATGTCGATCTCTCGTAATGTTGAGCTATCACATTTTTGGAACGAGACGTAATGTCCTTTTTCTAGAAAAGGACCATTCCGCATTGATCTATAGTGAAGCCATGCCGTTGGCAACTTGGCATTCAAGTGACCATTACTTAATTAGTTGCAAGCCCAACCGCGTTTGATCGGAGCGATCAGCGCTTGATCGTTAGCACAGTCTGCAAGTTTCCGTTAATTAATTATTCTATCCGTTCAATCAAAACTTAACACAGCCCATTGACCAAAAGTAAAGAAGATCCTTATACCACGTTTTGTTAACCGATAATTAAGTTATTTTATTAAACATGATACGAACGTAAACATTCACAACGCAAGTAAACTTACTCCTATAAACACACACACCTGTCACTATGAACATTTTCAAAAAAACTATACCAACATATATCAACATATATTGAGATTGACAAAATAACCACCGTTCTATGGCATCTTTGAAAGACTGCATCGGCATATCTTCAGATTGACAAAGTCATCATCGATGTCTCGCTGATGATGGGTACATCATAAACCATTGGGCTGGTTCCATTATAAGAAATCTAACTAGTTAAGTTACATGACAATTAAGTTGTTGTGCACGTTTTTATTAATATAAAAGATGACTACATAATTTAATTAGGAAAATAAGATGACGATGGTGGCGAAGAACATTGATAGTAGTAACAAAAAAAAAAGAAAAGACAGATATACATATATGGTCTGGCTTAATCAGGCCACGAGATGTCTATATGTATAGTTTGTAGGTGCTCATGGACTGCATTCACTATCACATAAAAGTACATTGGTGTCAGTTGAAAAACCTCCTTAGATATCGGATTTCTCAATTGGCATCCAGCAGGCGGCACTGATAACTTCAGTCATTAGTGCCGGTTACAGAACCGACACCTATATGAAAAATAGGTATTGGTTTTTAGTGTAGAACTCTAATCTAGAGGCACGTGGCAATCATTGTAGGTGTCAGTTCTTTAGAAAAACCGGCATCTATTAATAGCATATAGGTGTCGGTTATTGACTGGAGTGGACACGTGACAAGTACCATAGGTGTCGGATTTTAATAAAAAATGGCACCTATATGTTAGGAAAAAAATAAAAATAGTAGGACATACCAATTTCACATACAAATCACACAATAATAGAAATTTCAATCAATTCACATCCATTCATCAACATACAACCACATTTACATTCATCGACATCCAAATTCATAGACACATTCATTCATATTCATAGCCACATCGAAATTTACATCAATTCGACAATCTCATCCATATCCACATTCACATCCACATCTGTATATCAACAGATAGAAATCTAAAAAGAGAGTAAAATTCCTAAGTCGAAAATTTCTTGAGTCTAAAAATTCCTAAGTCTAAAATTCCTGAGTCTAAATTCTAAACATTTACATATATATCCTAAGTCAAAAATTCATAAATATAAATTCTAAACGTTTGCATATATATCCTATGTCAAAAATCTCCACGTCTAAAATTCCTAAGTCTAAAATTCATAAGTCCAAAAATTTCTAAGTCTAAATTCTAAACATTTGCATATATATCCTAAGTCTAAAATTCCTAAGTATAAAGTTTTTAAGTCCAAAAAATTGCTAAATCCAAAAATGTAAATGTGACTACTGAGAGTATGAAAATTTCAAACCTGCTCAGACTATGAAATTTGCAACTTCGATTAGGTTTCCCATCCTCAGGTCATCATGCCTGTAATTAGAGAACATAAAATAGAATACACAATAATAGTAAATATTGAAACACATTATACATAAAGTAACCTAACGCAATACTTTCATAATTGATGCATAAACAGTAATTACATTACAATTCCTATAAAGAAATCTAGCTACTTGCTTGATAATTTCTTCCTCGAAGTGCTGGGAGGCACATATGATTGTTCTCTTGGTGGGTGCTTTTTGGGGTTGTAATCGCCAACGGGGTCTATAACACGATTACAGGTGAACCCGCAGAACTCATCAATGAGACCTGTAATGATGTGTGGTAGCAACTCGGTTGTATCAAGACCCAATTTCTGTAGCACAAGGTTGAAAGACATAGAAATTGACTTCGTACTATAATAGAATTGTTTAATTTATGACTTCGGTCTCTGAAACATGATGTATCTCACCATTAGAGTGCAGTGTAGGTACCCCTCCTCGACAAAATATAGCATATACCGCATGACGTAGAAGACGCAAAGCTTGATGGCAAGTTTCTGTCTAAGGATCCACTCATGTTCAAAGATCCTGAATGTTGTTGCATCCATCTTGCATCTCCTATACAATCTTCCGGACCTACGGCGGCGACAGCAGCAACAGTAGCGACAGCAGCTGCGGAAAACAACAGCGGCGGGCAGCAACAGCAAGCAGCGGCAAGTAGCGGTGGCGGGCAACGGCAAGTAGCGACGACACATATATCCCATTCACAACATCAAAAATATTTCTCATTCATAACATCACAAATATATCCCATTCAACAATCATCTCATGCATTCACAAGTTCAACATTGCCGAGGGACAGGGAGCACGGGAGATGGGGAAGGACATAGGATGGGGAATACCTTGTCGGGTCACCGATACCGAGCCGCCTCCTCCTCGTCGCCGTGTGCCGGGTCGGGCTTGCCGCTGCTGGCCTCGTTTTCCTCCTCGCTAATGCAAGGCTCATCCTCCTCGCCGGTCCTGGCAACCGAGCACCGCTCCCCGCCTCAGCATTGACGCTGCCATACCATGCCTCTTCCTCACCGCTCTTGGTCGCTGAGCGCCATCTCCCCGCCTATGCACCGATACTACGCACCATGTCGCCGCACCATGCCTCCTCGTCATCGCTCCATGTCGCCGAGCGCCGCTTCCCTATCTCCGAACCGATTTCGTCGCACTACGCCTCCTATTCACCGCTCCCGACTGCTGAGCGCCACCTCCCCGCCTCCGCACCACTGAGTGCCGCTGGATCTAGAAGACAGAGCCGTACCACGCTGGCGCACCACTCCGCCGCCGGGTGCCGCCGCCGTGTTCCCCCTCCTTGCCTGGATATTTCACTGTTGCCTCGCCTCCGCGCCTCACCTCTGCACCGTGCCGTCGCCGCCTCGCCTCCGAGCCACAGGGTCGCCTCCTCGTGCCGCTGGTGGGAAGAGAGAGTGAGGGAGAGAGAGTGTGTGAGAGTGGGCGGTGGGTTGTGGGTGGTGGGTGGCCGGTTGGAGTTTAAATACTAAGGGAGATAGGTGTCGGTTCTATAATAGATCCGACATCTTTGAGCCATATAGGTGTCGGTTTCATTATAGAACCGGTACCTATATCTCACCTATAGGTACCGGTTTTAACTAAGTACCGGTACCTATCTCCCCTCGCCCCAATTTTATTTTATAAAATCAAGTTAGCTTTTAAAATATTTATCAAAATACATTTTATTTCTTAAATTATTATTTAGTTATAAAATAAGCTAATTATTTTTTATATCTTCTCATTTACACTTTCTTTTTTAATATTTCTTAAATTAATACTTGGTTATAAAATAAACCAAATTAATACTTGCATTCACTCAAAATTATACGAAAATTAGAGCGCACATAATGTCCAAATTTTTATTGATTTAAATTAAATAGTAATTGCACACATATTGGACGATAATTTACAAATTATTTTAAGCCCTAACTATGAGCCCTTCTAGATGATCACTCGGTAAATACAAGGCTCCTTCATCTACTTCATTGGCTTCTTCGTTTTCTGATTCGACATCAGTTGTAGGTGACGGTTGCTCATCAGGTTGATCATAGTCATCTTCATCGACGATATTCTCCATTCCAACAATACTTCGTTTGCCTTTGAAAACAACATGACGTGCCTTGGCGGATTTCGCGAGTGATGGGTCCTTGACATAGAATACCTGCTTGACGGATTTCGCGAGCACGAATGACCCATCTTTGTAGCCAACATCCTTGAGGTTAACGATGATCGTCCCGTACTTGTCAACCTTCAATCCCCTTGGAATTCTTACCCACTTGCATCGGAATAGAGGGACTTTGAGGGCTCTATAATATAGCTCTCAGATTGACTCTATGAAACCGTAATAAGTCTGCTTGTTGCCGCCATCATTTTAGGCGTCTATGCGTATGCCACTATTTTGATAAGCACTCTTGTTGTCTTGGTGTTTAGTGTAAAAAGTATATCTGTTTATGTCATAGCCTTGCTATGTGTAGATTGTGTTGGATGGCCCCTGAGACAAAGAAAACAGTTGGTCACTATCGATGTCTGCAGTTGTTAGGTATTCCATCAACCATTTCTCAAATTGAAGTTTATGCTTCTTCGCGAGTCATGCCTCCGATTTCCTCGAATTATCACTACGGATTTTATCCAAGTGCATGTTCACGTATGGAGCCACTAAAGTCGATTGCAGTAATATTGAAAAGTGTGCTTGTCTTATGGTTTATCGGTCGGGGCAGACAATTCTCTTATGGCCTAATGTTCCCTTTCCAAACATCCTGCCCTCATGACGGGGCATAGGCACACCGATAGGTTTTAAATCCATGTAATCTATACAGAATTCGACTACCTCCTCCGTTCCATAACCCTCGACGATGCTGCCTTCGAGTCTCGATCTGTTCCGGACATATTTCTTTACGATGCCCATAAATCTCTCAAATGCCCAAATGCTATGTAGATACATTGGACTTAGGATCTTCACTTGTTCCACAAGATGAGCAACGAGATGCAACATGATGTCAAAAAATGAGAGAGAGAACAACATCTCGAGCTGGCAAAGAATTATAATCGCGTCTTCCTGAAGCTTGTCCAATGGAGCTAGATTGAAAACCTTTTGATTGATCGCTTTGAAGAACTGGCACAACTTGATTATTCGGTCTCGGATCTTATTTGGAAGGATACCTCTGATTGCAACCAGCAGCAGCTGCATCATAAGCATGTGGGAGTCATGTGACTTTATTCCAACCAACCTCTTATCTTTCATGTTAACCAGTTACTTAATGTTCGTACAGTAATCGGATGGGACTTTCACACACTGCAAACATTCCAACATACTCGTTTTTTCTACAGCACTAAGAGTGTAACAAGCTGGAAGGAGGTAGTAGCGGCCATTTTCTTTGTTCTGAGGATGCAGTTCTTTTCTGATATTCATGTCTTCAAGGTCTCTTCGTGCTTGTAAAGTATCCTTCATCTTGCCCTGTTGTTAATAGCAAAATTTGGCAAGGAAACAAAAGGATAGAAATGGATTCGAAGCTAATTAGGAGGAGATTGCGTTGTTTCCAAAACAAAGCAGCACATCAGCTGGGAGTTGTATCAGCCGATACAGAATTAGATTCGATGAGCCGATACAGGCAATGTGAGTTCATATCGGACTTGGAAGAAGATCTGAAGATATTGCCAAACAAGGATTGAGTCCAGAAGGGGCAATTGTATCTATTAATTAGGAATAGAAGTTAGATGTTTTCTTTAATAGATTCGTGGTAAGAGTCCTCCAAGAGACTTGTTTGTCTATTCTGTAATCAGGCAATTTTGAGTTGTGTCCAATATGGACAAGGTTTGTATATTCAGGTATAAATATATGCCCAGGGTCTTAGAAGAAAACAACAATAGTTCAATATACACTCTCGGCGCATCGCCACCCTTTTACTTTTACTTTTTGACGAGTTCTTATTTCGAGTTGGGCTGCATCGGCTTCGATCTTTAGCAAGAGGTATGGCTTGTCATAGTGACTTGTATCGGTGGATTAGGGCATCGTTTTAGATGATCTAATCTATCTTATGCAATTGCTGGCTATCATATATCTTGGTTAATCTAACTTGATGGTTCAGTTTACTTGTATCGGCCAAGTCTTTTCTGGGGTTTTGTCGGTATCGGCTAAAACGTCCCATTAGTTTAGATCAGATAAGGTATCTACCACCCTGAAAATCAGTTAAAGGCTTGATTGTTTAGACTTTATGCTTCTTTTCATACTTAGTGTTGCATCAATTGAGTTTAACCTACTAAGTCATATTTAGAATCATAAAAACTAACCTGCCTATTGATTGCCAATAAGGGTAGAATCGGGGTTTTAGCCGATCTTACCTGGTATAACTGTTTTACATTTAAGTTTATATGTTTCAGTTTGCTTAATATATTATATCTATCATCTTATACAAGTATATCAATCATTAAAATATATTAAACTTGTTTCAAACCTCATGCTACCATCGGTTAGGTCTGATCCATCGAGATTAAAACTTGTTTAGTATATTTGATCAAGATTTGTATTTTCTATAAGGCTGTATATCTTATCTGAAATACCCTAAAAATATCTCATCGGCTATGATATAAATCCATGTAATTACTAATTTGTCGGATCTTGGTTATAACCAATTAATACTGTCTCGATTGGGTCCGATCTATCGTAATTGCTTGTTTCTAAGAAAAGGATTAAATTAGTAATTACCTGTTATTTCTCTCTATGGCCAATCGTGATTGTTTTGGGTCTAATCTACAACATCCACCCATCGACTAGTCATTTAGGTCATATAATCGTATGACAATTGACTTTAAAAGATATCAATCTCATATTGCATCGATTAGGTTCGAGCTATAGGATTGATTCAGTTAAGGAAAAGTTCTTTATGATTATATTTAACCTAAATCTAGTTTATGAGTAATATCCTCTACCTTAAAGTCGATTCCATTTGTGTGCATCGGCTAGGTTTTCATGATATGTTTTCGGCCCACCAGCCAATCGACTATCGTTTACTAACATTGTTTTCTTGTATATCTTGTTGATTGCAGGATCAAACCACGTGGCATGCCCTGAACCCGAAAGTAAGATTTGGACCTGCACTGAAGATAAGCAGAACACCCAGACCACCATGTTTTCTCATCAACACCTGTGTGTTTAACAATATCCCCAGCACGCTTTTGCACACGTTCATCTCGACGTGCATCACATCAATTACATGACGGATATCCAAGTCTTCCTAGTATGGTAGGTCCCAAAAGACGGAGTTCTTTTTTCAAAGAGGGGTCTTACCGGTTGATGTGGATGCACGTGTGCTTCCAGTCCCTTTACCAAATATAATTGTGAGATCCTTCACCTCCACGAAGACGTCAATACCGGTTATAAACTATGGACGTGCTCCTTCTTCCACCTTCCTGTCGAAATCTCTTGTATTTTGGCGGTATGGGTGATTCTTCCTAAGGAACCTGCGATGGCGCATGTACACGGTCTTCCGGTAGTAATTCAGCCACTTGCCTTTTGTTTGGGCCATGCACCTTATACATGCTTTCATGCCCTTCACCGTCTGGCCTAATGTGTTACCAAGTGTTGGGTAGTCTTGTATTGTCGTTAACAAAATAGCCCCACATGTGAAGTACTATCGTTTGTATGCATCCCACATCCATGCACCATCCGTCCATAGTGTCCCAAGATCCTCTACCAATGGCTTGAAGTACACATCGATATCATTGCCAGGTTATTTAGGCCCTTGAATCAGAAGTGGCCTCATGATGTACTTACGCTTTAAATAGAGCCAAGAAGAAAGGTTATAGATAATGACAGTGACTGGTCATGTGCTTTGATGACTGCTCATGTCACCAAAAGGATTCATGCCATCAGTGCTGAGCGCAATCCTTATATTCCTCATGTCATATGCAAAATGCTCTTTGTACTTCATGTCTATATTTCTCCATTGAGACCCAGCAGCTAGATGCCTCATCATTCCATCTCTTTTACGTTCTTCGCGGTGCCAACGCATCAGCTAAGCATGTTTGTTTGCGAACATACGTCCCAAATGAGAGATGATTGGGAAATACCATACCACCTTCACCAACACTATTTTCTTCTTCGCTGTACCATGGCCTCACACACCGGACATTGGTCCAAATCTGCATAGTCGCCCCAATAAAGAATGCAATCATTTTGACAAGCATGAATTTTCTGTATCTTAAGGCCAAGGGGACAGATAACTTTTTTCACTTGGTACATTGTTTCCGGCAAGACATTACCCGTAGGAAGAATTTCTTTCGATAGCTCTAGCAACTCAGTGAAACTCTTATCTGACTATATATTGCTTGCCTTCAAGTGAAGTTGAAAGATCTTGATGTCGCTTAGAGTGGGGTGAATAGGCGTTTAAAATTTTTATGAAAATGCGGAAGCTAGACTTTTCAGATATTTTCGAATATTTTTGGATATTTCTGAAAATTTCATATTTACAAGCTGTGGACCCCCGTTTTTGCAACAGGAATCACTCGTGTTCATAGTACCATTTCCCTGGATCAAGTAGTCTGGTACCCACGATTACATTTGCCGAATTATCAAGAGTGCATACACAATCGCATGAACCTAAATTAGCATTGCTAAGCATTTGTCATAAGTGACTAGGAACATCACACGCATTTATGGGTACAAGGGAATAAGGTAAACAATAGTCAAAGGTATGGCATAATAACAAGTAGGAGGTTCACTATTGCATGCAATTTTATTTGTAAACAAAGTAAGTTCGCAATTTGGGATCAATATGTTCAAGAATAGTGATGACTTGCCTTGCTCGAAGCCTTGCGGGTCTTGATCCTCAGGCGGACTCGCAACTCCCTCGGTGTCTAGAATTACGTGCGAAGGAAATTGAATTCGATTAGAATTCAATTAAAATCCATCAAAATCCGATTTAAGAAAAAGATCGAACGCGAGCGACGAACGCCGATACCAATTCCAATATTATTTAGGAATTAGCTCTATTTCGATTTTTAATATCTACGCCAAAAATGCTAGCGATAGCCGATTAGAATATTAAACCGATTTAATTTATGCGACTCTGAATAAATTAGATTCCCGATAATACTTAACCTAGGGCGACAATTAATCGACTAAATAACCGCGACGGCTAAATAGGTGGATAACCTAATTTACGAGAGAAGTTAACTAAATAGCGCCTAAATAGATATCTAAATAATAAACGGCAATGATTAATTTGAAAGACTTTAAAAATAATCCGACGAATAAAACCTCCGATTTAATATATACGCGAGTTCGCAAAACCTAAATAAAGTCTAAATAATCGACGAAACAACCCGCTAAAGAAATAATCAATTATATGAATAATCTAATTAAATAAATAGTCGCATTTAAATAATCTGATTTATTTCTACGAATTTCTAAAATAATCGACGACGGAATAATCGATTCAACCCGAATATAAATTTGTGTCTAAAATTTAATTTTCGATTTTCTAAATCCTCTCTCTCTATTTCCTATTTTTTTCTATTTTTTCTAATTTCTTTCTTTTCCTTTTTCCTTTTCTCTCTTTTATTTTCTCTATTTTCTTTCTCTCTCTCCTCCCAGCTCTCTCTCTCCTGCTCCTTCTTCTCCCTTTCTCTCTTCTGTTCCCTTCTTTCTCACTTCTTCCCACTCTCTCCCCCGAGCGGCTCCAAGCCGGGGCGGCGGCGCAGGAAGGCGGAGGGGGGGCTTACCGGTGGCGGCGGCTTGGCGACGCGGCGACGCCCAGCAGCGAGGCGGCGGAGGCGGCTCCCAGCGGCGGCGCACGGCAGCGGGGAGGGAAAGGAAAAAAAGAAAGGAGGCGGAGGGGGAGTGGCATGGGGAGGAAGGGGAGCCGGGGGGGGGTTTATAGGGCCGGGGGGCGCGGGGTGGCGTCGCACGGCCGGCGCGGGGCGCGAGGCGGCCGGGCGCGGCGCGCGGCAGGGGGGGGCAGACGGGACGGTGACGGGACGACGCGGCGCGGCAGTGGCGGGCGCGGGGCGCGAGGCAGCCGATGGCGACGGCGACGCGGCGCGGCAGTGAGAGGCGCGGGGCGCGAGGCCGCGGCGATGACGACGGCGACGCGACGAGACGACGCGGCGACGGGACGGCGCGGCAGCGGCGACGGGACGCGACGGGCGCGGCAATGAGAGGCGCGCGGCGGCACGGGGCTCCAAGCGGCCGAGCGGCGATGACGACGTGCGGCAGCGGCGACGCGACGGCCTACAGCGGCGCGGGGCGCAAGGGCGCGGCTAGGCGCGGCGACGGGATGGGCTAGGACAGGATCGAGCATCTAGGGCGCAATGAATAGTGACTTTTTTATATTTTTCCGATTTTGAGTTGATTTTCAATTTAAAATTCATCCAAAATTTCATAATTTCACCTAATTGAATATTGTTCAATATTTGTATTATTCCTAAAGATTTCACCCAAGATTTTCATGTTTCCATATTTTTCATTTATATCCACTATATATATATATTAATATATGTCTATATATATATATATGGGATATATATATATAGGATATATATATATATAATTCCCATTTAAATTTATATTTCCCAATTATTTTTATGACATTTAGGTAGAGCACTTTATTTTCCACTAATTTGCCCTACTTTTATTTGTATAGTTTTAGTTCAATTTATACCCTTAATTATTTATTTAGCCGATATTCCGTTTTAGGGTTTGTAATTAAATGAATTTCGATAAATCTAAACCTCGCAAATAAAGATTCAAATAAACGAGCAATAAAACATGGCATGATGCAATTTGATTTAAAAGTTTTTCGTAATTTCGTATTTTAGGGTTTCGATTTCGACGGTCGAATTTTCAGGGCGTTACAAACCTACCCCCCTTAAATAAATCTCGTCCCGAGATTTCTTACCGGTTGACGAACAGGTGTGGGTACTCGGTCTTCAGAAAGTCTTCGCTCTCCCAAGTTGCCTCCTCTTCGGTGTGATTACTCCATTGTACCTTGTACATGCGCCATGTCTTGGTTCGGGTTTTCTTCTTGGCCTCGTCCATTATTTTCACCGGATGCTCGGGGTATGTGAGATCACTGCTAATATGGATATCTTCTAGGGGAGCTTGCTCTTCCGGTACACGCAAACATTTCTTCAATTGTGATACATGGAACACAGGATGCACGTCAGAGATACTCACTGGTAGTTCTAGCCGATAGGCCACTTCGCCTCTTTTGGCGGTTATCAGGAATGGTCCCACGTATCTTGGCGCGAGCTTTCCTTTGACCTTGAACCTCTTGGTTCCTCGCAGCGGGGAGACCTTCAGGTACACATAGTCGCCTACATTGAACTCCAAGTCCCTTCTGCGAGTATCCGCGTAGCTTTTCTGTCGAGATTGGGCTACCTTTAGTCGATCCCGGATCAGACGGACCTTTTCCTCGGCTTCCTGGATTATGTCGGGTCCAAACACGGCTCGTTCACCGGTCTCCGACCACATCAATGGGGTTCGGCATCGCCGACCAAATAATGCTTCATTCGGCGACATCTTCAGACTTGCTTGATAGCTGTTGTTGTAGGAGAACTCGGCGTAGGGTAGGCATCTCTCCCAATCCTTGGTGAAATCCAATGCACAAGCTCTCAGCATGTCCTCAAGAACTTGATTTGTCCTTTCTGTCTGCCCGTCGGTCTGCGGGTGGTATGCGGTGCTAAAAGCAAGGTGACTTCCAAGTGCCTCGTGAACCTTGCCCCAGAAATGAGACGTAAATTGGGTACCGCGATCTGATATAATCCTTTTTGGTACTCCATGAAGGCACACGATCCTGGACATGTATAATTCTGCCAACTTAGCACTATTATAATTGGTCTTGACGGGAATAAACCTAGCAGTTTTGGTGAGTCGATCCACGATGACCCAAATAGAGTCGTATCCCGCGGTAGTCTTGGGTAATCCGACAATGAAATCCATGCCTATCTCATCCCATTTCCATTCGGGAATCTTGAGCGGTTGCAACAAACCTGCTGGTCGCTGATGCTCAGCTTTTACCCTTTGACACACGTCGCATATGGCCACGTATTCAGCTACGTCCCTTTTCATATTGGGCCACCAGTATTCCCCTTTCAAATCCTGGTACATCTTCGTGCTGCCAGGGTGTAGGGAGTATGCTGATTCATGGGCCTCTTTCAGGATCAAACTTCTCAAACCTCCTTGCTCAGGCACATAGATCCTTTTCTTGTACCATAAGATTCCTTTGGCATCCGTTGAGAATTCCTTTGCACGCCCAGCGGCCATGCGCTCTTGAATGGTTTGGATCTCTTCATTATCCTTTTGAGCTCCTTCTATCTGGGCCTTCAGAAGAGGTTGAATTTCCAGTGAGTTTAGTTCCCCGCGAGGAATTAGGTGCAAGTTAAGCCGAGCCATCTCTTCCCGGAGCTCAACAGCCATGCCTGCTAGGCTCAAATGGTTGCATTGGGCTTTGCGGCTCAAGGCGTCGGCCACTACGTTTGCCTTTCCGGGGTGGTAATGGATTCCCAGATCGTAGTCCTTGATCAGTTCCAGCCATCGTCTCTGTCTCAGGTTGAGATCAGTCTGGGTAAAGATGTATTTCAGGCTCTTGTGATCAGTGTATACATCGCAGTGATTCCCGATTAAATAGTGTCTCCAAATCTTCAACGCATGAACAACTGCTGCCAATTCCAAATCATGTGTGGGGTAGTTTTCCTCGTGGGGTCGTAGTTGTCTCGAGGCATATGCTACTACCTTTCTATCCTGCATCAGTACTCCTCCTAATCCTTGTCTGGACGCATCACAGTATATCACAAAGTCCTTCCGGTTGTCAGGTAGGATTAGAATCGGGGCAGTGGTTAACTTTTCTTTCAGCTGTTCAAAACTTCGCTGACATTGCTCGGTCCACGCATATTTATTTTCCTTCTTTAGAAGTTGGGTCATTGGTCTGGCCAAGGTGGAAAATCCTTCAATAAATCTCCGGTAATACCCGGCCAATCCTAGAAAACTGCGGACTTCTGTTACCGACTTGGGTGCTTTCCATTCCGTTACAGCTTCGACCTTGGCAGGATCTACCGCTACTCCTCCAGCTGAGATTATATGGCCAAGAAAAGCAACTTCCTTAAGCCAGAACTCGCATTTACTGAATTTTGCGTACAACTGATGCTCTCGGAGCTTCTCCAGCACTAGGCGTAGGTGTTCTGCATGTTCTTCATCGTCCTTGGAAAAGATAAGAATGTCGTCGATAAACACTACTACGAACTTATCCAGGTATTCCATGAACACTTTGTTCATCAAGTTCATGAAATATGCCGGGGCATTGGTTAATCCGAACGACATTACTGTGAACTCATACAATCCATAGCGCGTAGAAAACGCTGTTTTGGGAATGTCTCCGGCCCTAATCTTCAATTGGTGGTATCCTGACCGAAGATCAATCTTCGAAAATACTTTGGCACCCTTGAGTTGATCAAACAAGTCGTCAATTCGGGGAAGGGGGTACTTGTTCTTGATGGTGACCTCGTTCAAGGACCGATAATCCACGCACATCCGCATACTTCCATCTTTCTTCTTCACGAATAATACCGGGGCTCCCCAAGGAGAAGAACTAGGGCGTACAAATCCCTTCTCTTGTAGTTCCCTAATCTGCTTCTTGAGTTCCTCTAGTTCGTTTGCCGGCATCCTATATGGCCTCTTGGATATGGGGGCGGTACCAGGCATCAGATCAATAACGAATTCTATGTCACGGTCAGGGGGCATTCCGGGCAAATCCTCAGGAAATACGTCCGGGTATTCCTGTACTACTGGCATCCCACTTACGGGTAGCATGGTAAATATTCCCGCGGCACGTTCACATAACATCGGGTCTCGATCCATGGCTATGCTCATCGGAGATCCCCAAGGGGTGGACACAGTGACTTCCCTTCGGCCACAATCTAAGACTCCCTTGTTCTTAGTCAGCCAATCCATTCCCAGTATGACATCGAGAGTTTGGGGCGGTAGTACCATAAGGTTTGAGAGAAATACCACATCTCTAATTCGGATGGGCACGTTGATGCAAGCATGAGGTATGGTTATATCTCCCCCAGGTGAGCGCACTACCATGGGTCTCTTAAGTTCCACTCGACGTAGGTTATGTTGTTTGCTTATTTCTGATGATATGAATGAATGTGATGCTCCGGAATCAAATAAAACTTTAACTGGGGTAGAGTTGATAGAAAACATACCCATTAGAACACTCTGATCTCCCTGTGCCTCTTCAGCACGCACATGGTTCACTTGTCCGCGACGGAATCCGATATCAGATTCATTGGGTCGTGGCGTCCTGAACAGACCGCGTCCAGCCGCAGGGGTAGTGGTCCCACGTACGGCCGTTGCGTTGGCACCGGTACGAATGGGGGTGTTGCGTGGCTTGGGGCAGTGGTTAGCGTAGTGCCCGAATTCTCCGCAGTTGAAGCAATCCACGTTCTTCTTTCCCGGAGCGGCCAGTGTTGGTGCCGGGGTACGAAACTGGGGTGCAGTCGGCCTGTTGACATTGCTTGGTATAATGGGGCGGTGGGTTGTCACAGCAGTTGGCTTCCATCCCGATGAAGTGGCTCCCTTAGAACGCTGAGGCGCTCCTTGAAGTGGGCGGGACATAGCGAGTCTCCTCTTGCGGTTGCTTTCCACCGTCTTCTGGTCGTGCTCTAGCCTCACAACCTTGTTGATCAAACTCTGGAAGTTGGCATGATCTTGCCCAATCATGGGTCCTCTCAGTTCATCATTCAGTCCTTCGATGAACTTGTCGATCTTCTCATCCTCATCCACTAAATCGCCGGTTGCATAGCGGGCAAGCTGGGTGAACCGATTGAGGTATTCTTGCACCGTGGTGTTTCCTTGACGCAATCTCCTGAACTCATTCTTCTTCATTCGCATTACTGCAGCAGGCACGAAGTTTTCGCGAAAGGCGGCGGTGAATTCCTCCCATGTGGGTTCCGCAGCATCCTCGGCGCGAGTTTCCTTGTAGGTATCCCACCAGTCACCAGCGGGTCCTTCCAGTTGATTGGCGGCGAAGATCACTTTGTCGGCCTCGCGTACACGCACAAGGGTCAGCTTCTTCTCTATAACGCGCAACCAATCCTCCGCATCCATAGGTTCTTCTGCCGTAGCGAAGGTGGGCGGCTTAGCTCTCATGAACTCGCCAAGACTTGAGCCTCCACGGCCTCCTTGATTGTTGGCGATAGCCTGCAACAGCTGGGTTTGTGCAGCCATGACTTCGGCCAAGGTGATGGGGTTGGGCTCTGGTGGGTTCTCGTGGGCGGCTGTTGCCCGACGTCGGTGAACCATCTGTAGAGCGTAGTTGAGTAAGCGCCTTGACCTACTAAGGTCACAATTCTACCCTTTTTATTTTCGTGGATTAAGGTGATCTTTTATGTGGCAAGCATGGTGGAATAAACTCATTTCAACACAACAATGACAATATCATAAAACATCACATAGTACATAATCATGATGCATACGACTGCACATATACGCAGCCCAACCAGAACATCGTCTAAAGGACATCATCAAGCGGCATGCCATCTACTCATCACTACATAAGGGAGGGGGTGTCTCGCAATCCAAAAACTATCCCAGGCGAGATCGGAGCAGTAGGGGGGCCTCCTGGCTAGTCGTCCAGCCAACCGCAGGAACCGGGTGCAGGAAGTGGGTGGTCCCTGGCGGACGCGAACCTGAGTCCCCACGGCTCAGAAGTGGTAACAGTCTCTAGATCTGACTTGGGCTTCTTGCTCGGGGGTCGTGTCCTCTTGCGAGCAGTGCTGAGGGTGCGAGGGCCTCCGGCGAAGGTGATGCGGTAGGTGGGAGTCTCGTCCTCCGAAGGGTCGGTGACGTCCGGCTCGATCTCCTCCGGCTCTGACTCAACCTCTGGGTCGGTGTCGATCTGGATCGGGGTCTCCACTCCGGAACCGGGCTCAGACGAAACAACTGTGGCTATCGGTGTGGGCTCCGTCTCTGTAGCAGTAGGCTCCACCAGATAGGGTCCGGGCTCTGTGCTCAACATGCCAGCCTCCTCCAGTAAGGTGTGGAAGGTGGCCATGCACGGCGGAGTGAGGAAGTAGTAGTGGTCGCGGGCCGGTGCAGGAGGTGGTGGTGGCACCGTGAAAGTAGAGGTAGCCGTAGTGGTAAGTGAGACTGCACGGAGCTGCTCCTCCAGCTGACTGACCTGTCTCTGGCTCTTCCTCAGCTGCTCCTCAAGGGTGGCCATGGCCTCGCCACGGGCGTTGTACTGGTCCGAGAGCTGCTCGAACTGCCCGCCGTGAACCTGGAGCTGGGCCTTCAACGAGTCAACCTCGTTGCCCCAAGCGTGGTGCTCCTCCTCTAGCTCGCACATACGCCTCTGTTGCTCGTCAATCTCCAGTAGTGCCTCCTCATAACAGTCATCTGCGGCCTCAGCCCACCGGGACAGACGGGTCACCATGGGGTTGTAGCAGCACGGGGTAGCCTGCACAGTGCAGACGGAGTTGCCATCCTCCCGATACGGGTGATGCGCAAACTCGGTCCTCGCCGCCTCAGTCCTGTGGACGGCGTTGAGGCGGAGGAAGGCCTCTCGGGCGACGTCCTGAATTGCGGTTTCCACCGAGTCACGACTGTAGCGTGTGCGGAAGCGGAACTCCGGCTCGCTCGCAACGCGGGGCTTGATGGCGACGATGGCCTCCCATACGGTATAGTCTCCAGTACCGAACCTCTTCTTCTTGAAGACGGGTGGCTCTGAGTATCTCAAACTCCACATTAACTGGTGTAGCTGGAAGACGTATCCATCCTCTCGAGGAACCTCAACTTCCCAACCTTGTCCTGCCATCTATATTTAAGAAAACTAGAGTCAGGGAGAATGAAAGTAAAACAAATTTTGTGAAGACAAGGAGACGAGAGTATAGTGGAAACACATTTTGTTTTATAGACATAGGGTTTTTATCAAAATAATCCTAGATGGGGATTCCTCCCTTTAGCCAACTATAATGGGGTGGGGCGCCGTTTGGTCTTTTCCTACAGTCGTATGGCTCTGATACCAGCTCTGTGGACCCCCGTTTTTGCAACAGGAATCACTCGTGTTCATAGTACCATTTCCCTGGATCAAGTAGTCTGGTACCCACGATTACATTGCCGAATTATCAAGAGTGCATACACAATCGTCTTACGCAAATTATTACAATAATAGGCCCGAAGGCAATAGTCTAGAACAGGGGACCAACTGGTCCGGAATACAAGCAAAAGCAGAGTTTAGATAAGGCAGCGGAACATTAGGCAGCGGCACGCCATTGCCACAGGCAACGACCGGGACTAAGACCTATTGCGCAGCATCGTCTTCCGTACCCTCCTGGTAGTACTCGTACGGGTCTTCGGGAACTTCATCGCCCACATCTGAATGTTTTGTTTATAGCAAGGGTGAGTACCAACCGTACTCAGCAAGCCACCACAGCAACGATGCACATGATAGGGGAATAACAAAGAATGGCTGTGGTTCTTTTGCGTAAAGCAAGTTTTGCAGTTCTTTTCACAAGCCTAAGACCTAGCATAGACTGATCAAGTTTTAATACCATAGTTCATTAAGCAACGACGGTTCTGTCCACCATCCATTGTGATCCCAAGGATAGCTTCCTGCCGTTGTATCGTCATGGTTTTCTGGGGCCTACCCCTTCTCGCTTCTCGAGAAGTTGTACCACCAGCACATAAAAATCATTATGCATACCCATCCCAATCAGGTTAAGAATTTAGAGTCTAGCCAAGTGTAATACATGTCCCGGTGCTCAATAACCGCGAGCACGGCTATTCGAATAGATTTGATTTACTCACACTGCAGTGGATGTACACTTTACCCGTACTCGTGACTTGCCAACACATGAGCCGAAGTCCCAACGAATGAGACGCGTCACGGCAAAGGGCGACGGGATGGGCTAGGACAGGATCGAGCATCTAGGGCGCAATGAATAGTGACTTTTTTATATTTTTCCGATTTTGAGTTGATTTTCAATTTAAAATTCATCCAAAATTTCATAATGTCACCTAATTGAATATTGTTCAATATTTGTATTATTCCTAAAGATTTCACCCAAGATTTTCATGTTTCCATATTTTTCATTTATATCCACTATATATATATATATTAATATATGTCTATATATATATATATGGGATATATATATATAGGATATATATATATATAATTCCCATTTAAATTTATATTTCCCAATTATTTTTATGACATTTAGGTAGAGCACTTTATTTTCCACTAATTTGCCCTACTTTTATTTGTATAGTTTTAGTTCAATTTATACCCTTAATTATTTATTTAGCCGATATTCGTTTTAGGGTTTGTAATTAAATGAATTTCGATAAATCTAAACCTCGCAAATAAAGATTCAAATAAACGAGCAATAAAACATGGCATGATGCAATTTGATTTAAAAGTTTTTCGTAATTTTGTATTTTAGGGTTTCGATTTCAACGGTCGAATTTTCAGGGCGTTACACAAGCAATCTAGCAAGACAAGCAAAAAGGGATAGTGGCACAAGTAGGAAAAAGATTCCACAAATAGCAACTAAGCTACTAGCGGCTCTAAATAGCAAAGCTAGATGAGTGAGAGAGAGATATCACCGGGATTCTTGTAAGATGATGTGTTCCCGAAGTTCAAATTCTAAAGGGGATTCTACTCTTCGTTGAGTATCTCACAATGACCCTAGTCTTTTCCAACCCTATTCTCATGAGTTTGCACAAATGCACTCCTCCTTCCACAAAGGTGAGATCTGACCTTCACAAACTCCTTCGGCACACCAAAAATGAATCGGTTTCTCGAGGTTGACTCCTAGTCGTCTAGTTGTCCTCAACCACCAAGAGTAACAAATGCAACAAAGATTTCTTGGGGATGAATAGAGTGCTCAACAAATCTTCACGAAGTCAATACCAAGCACTCAAACAAACTCAAATCAACCACTCTCACACACATGCGAAATCCAAGCTTGTAGATCGGTGGAAAGGAAGAAGTGAGAAGGCAAGACTCAAAAGTGAATCTCAAGCAAAGCAAGCCAAGGACATAAGTTATGCAATGGAGCCAGCAACCCTAGCTTGTGGGTAGAGGTGGCTATTTATAGCCACACCCTCAGATCTGCCTGCTGGGGGCAAAGATTTTATTTTTTCAAAAATTTCTGAAGTGTTTTCGGAAATATCCAAAAATTATCAGAGAGAAAAACAACTTTCTGAACATGCTACAATATCTTTGGAGTTTGCTACAGTACCTTCGGAATTTTCCAAACAGTGCAAAATTCTAGCAAGAGCATAGCCGAAAACTAGGCAAAAAAGTATTTCGAAAAATTCCAAAAATATTTTGGAAAAATCCAAAAAACACCAGTACCGAAATCGACAAGTTCAACATGGTTCGGAAAATTCCAAAGGCCCTTCGAAAAATTCCAAAAAACACTAGTACCGATTTTCTCAAGTCTACAACACTTCAAAAATTTCCGAAGCACCTTCGAAAATTTTTGAAAATCACCAGTATCGATTTTCTCAAGTCCACAACGCTTCGGAAATTTCCGAAGCACCTTCGAAAAATTCTGAAAATCTCCGGTACTGATTTTCTCAAGTCCACAATGCTTCGAAAATTTTCGAAGCACCCTTAGAAAATTCCGAAAAATCCGAACTTGATTTTAGAAAACTCCAAGAAACTCCAGTACACAAATCCAAGAGAGAGAACCACTTTAACAAAGATTTTAAGCACTAAACTCATCCCTAGATATGAAGTCAATATACCACTTAATAGTAAGGCTTTCCTATCAACTCAAGAGCAAATAGAAAAGTTATGCCAATACGAATACCTTTACGTTATCTTATTTCTTTGCCTTGATCAATGCTAATATGGAATTTGGCTTGATATTTATGAATGAATCACATCCTCCTGATCTTTCACATTTCATGTTGTGCTTCTTTTTCACCAACGGTAGATACTCGACAACTTGTGATATCCTATGGCCTCGATCGGTTTGTCGGTATTCGGCCAAGCACTTGCTCCTTCACCACTATGTCGGGTCCTTCGGCGCCAAGCCAACACTTTCCCTTCTCCCATGCATGGTCCATCGCGTAGCCAAGTCTTGCCAATCCTTTATCGCATCTTGCCATCTTCCGTCACTTGAAACTTTGCTTCACAATGAAACCACAATGTATTACATCTTCTTCTTCCTCATCTTCATTGGTTCTTCACCGGACTAATCCCTTGCTTATACACTCAATAAGCGCATTAGTCCCTTAATCGTTTGTCATCAATTAACAAAACCTACTAGGGGCATAGATACTCTTTCAATCTCTCTCTTTTTGGTGATTGATAACAACACGATTAAAGCTTACCAAAGATTGATAATAAATGCTTTTAAATCCAAATGTTAGTTTGAGCCCCCCCTCCCAAATGTGTACATACAAATATATGAAGTAAACTCATATGCACATATTTTTGAGAATGTGAGAGCTCCACCTAACTCTTTGCATCCGTGGGGTGTATTGTGTGTGACAAGAGATACCAAAAATAAAACAACACACACAACTCAAATTCTTGGCATCAATTCAAAATGTATCAAATGAAATTCTTGATGTCAATTGCAAAAACTTGATTCTATGCCAATTGATTCCGGTACCGATTGAGAAAGCATGAGTAACCAAATTTTGGAATCAATCTCAAGTATCAATAGATAATCTCAATTGCACGTGGCGTGGAGATCAAATAATAAGCATTGAATCCTTTACACTATGCGCAAGCCAAATGAAAACATTTTTAAATATTCTCAAATATTCTCTCCCCCTTTCTCATTTACTCTTTGGCATCTTCAAAGCATGCATTTCGATAATTTCTCATAATTATCTCACCCTTGGATCAATCTTTTCTTTATCCTCTTTAATATACCTCTTCCCCTTTGACATCTAAACACCAAAAAGGGCATAAGTAGGAAAAGAAAAGCAAGGGGATCCTTGATGAGGGATCATCGAATACTTCTCTTTGAATTTTATATTTCATCACTTGTGATTAGGAAATGAACATCAATCTGACACAAAGATCACAAGTAAATCAATAAGTATTGAGATACAAATTTTGCACATAAAAAGCTCACATCCAAAGGGTTTAAAGTATAGAACAAAAAGTCTCCCCTTTGCATGTCAAAGACATTCTTCTTTTTTTCATTTAATGTATCTATCCCCCTAGTCCTTCTCTCCCACTTTGGCATTTAAGCATGGCAAGAAGAGGACATGATATACAATGATGGGGATCATTGAGATTTGAACATGCCAAACCACTTCTTCACAAACTTGAGTGAGATTCAAGAGTTAAAATAAACAACTCATCCAAGATTTTCACAAAGCATTTAGCAAATGAGTTTAGCATGTATGAATCCATAGTTTGTGCTAAGGCCAAAAAATTCACATAGAATGAGGTCTCCGAGCACTTTGATTTACTTAGAACATCAATTTGGCGACTAACACTCACTTATTGACTAAACAAGCATTTTGTCACAACATTTTGCAAACTAGGCTAATTAGCAAAGAATGAAACTTGGCCTAGATGCACAAAGACAAGGCAAGTGATCCAATCATGCCAATTGAAATAACAAGCTATGGATCATTGAGTAACCTTCCTTGTCGATTTTCGAGATGCCCATTCAATGAAATTGATATGTTGATACCAATTTGAATTTGGCACCATGATGGGCTTGATGAAGTCCCTTCCTTGATTTGCTTGATTTTAATCCTTGTGAAGTTTGTAAATGTAGCGAGGTACTTAGGGTCTTCAAAGTTGGGTGGTTTCTCCATGTACTTCATCTCCAAGCTTTCTTGCTTGAAGCCTTGAACCACCGAACGAACTATGAGTCTTGTCACTAAGCCATAATCATTTAGCTTGATGTTGTTGATCTCTTCTTGCAAGGCCATGACCCGATCCGGATGCACACATGCATCATCTTCCTTAGAATATTCCAAAGACAACAAGAAAGAGTAACATTCACAACTTGAAATCGGATAGTTACTCCTTTTAGTATGTTGTCAAGGATGTTGTAGTGATGATCTCATTGAACGCTTAATGAATCCTTGAGTGAGACACCTAGGGGAGTTGAGCTTGCACGATGTCTCTTTGCTGTTGAGTGCCCTTGGCATCAATCCTATCCACTTGTGCCGGAGACATGTCTTCATGTTGTTCATAGTCGATTGCGGGACGTTGATTTGAGTTGGTAGAGGTTGATTAAGTACTTCACCTTGGTCATCATGGACTTCTTGTGGTCTCACCTCCCCAAGTGTATTTTCCTCAATTGTTATGAAAAGTTTTTCCATTATCTAGCACAATTAAGGGAACTTGCTCCACTTGGGAGCCATTAGTAACATCAAACACCACACCTCTCATGATTTCAACAATACCGATGATATTAGTTGAAAACATGGTAGACATGAGTGTTTGTATAATAACCAAGCATAAAAAAAATTCCTTCTAAAAAGATATAAATTGAAGTACGAATAGAAGAAGATACTAATTGAAAGCACTTGGTCATTAGGGATACCTTAATCATCTAAGTTAAGATGCTCATTTGCTTTCTTTGAGAACACATGTTGGTGGTGTTAGTTGATTCTTGAATTTTTCTATCTTCATCACTTCACCCCTTCTTAATCTTGGGCTCAATCTTATTTTGAGCACACCATACATTTCACTCAAAGGTGTCTTAGGTTTCATGTCAAGCACAACAAAAAAAATACCCACATGAAGTGGAAAAGACTCATTCATAAGGACAAGACCACATTTGTTACCTCCCGTGTTTAGATAAGCGATGAGTCTGAGAAGATTTATACACTATAGCTTCAAGCTCTTTGTCTCGAGTGAAGCTTTGTTGATTTAACCCATAATTCCCTTCACTTTGTGTTGTGGTGATCATGAGCTAAAAAATCTACAACAGAGCTTGGAGATGAGTTATAAAATAATGCACAAGTTTTGTTTTGAGAGACATGCCCATATCTCAAACAACTCATAAGATACAAAGATTATAAAGATTAAACAAGCTGAAAATTTCAAGTTTTCAAATTATGAAAACTCAAAACGAGCTTGGGAAAAACATTGAAACAACATGCAAAAGAAGATTTTTCATGAATTTTAACATTTGCAAGATCTTGATGGGCTAGAGATGCAAAGTTAACCCAATATCCACAAAGAACATTAGCTAAATTAGCTAAACCCACCATATGCACGTTTGAGTAAAAAATATGATCAAACATGATTTTGGATAAATGCCATTTTGGTTGGAATATAAGAATTTGTACTCCAAAAGCTTTGAAAAACGTTTCAAATACATATTGAAGCACATTTGAAAAGATCTACACAAATTTTGGCCTCTAAAACAATATTTTTGACTTTTGACCAAAGAGGCTATTTGAAAGGGCTATAAATCCAAATTTTGAAATCTTTCATGTTTTGAAAGTAAGAGATACATGAATTTGGTTTACATAAGTTCACCCTAATGTATCTCTCAATTAAAATCCATGAATTCAACATTTTAGGATAAGTCACAAGTTTGATAAAATATATACATAAAAGCTCACTTTTCCAAACCTTTCTTTTTTAAAAAAGAAAGAAGTAACAAATGAGATGTCTTGGATAGAAATGCATATATATGAGTTTGAAATACCTGCATGAACCAATACATATGGTTCTAGTGACAAATGAGTTTGAACTCTTTGAACAACAAAACCAAATTTTTGCAACTAATTTTGTAGATTTTTATTTTTGGACCAAAACAATATTTTGAAAACTATCATATCATCAATTTGATCAAAACACATTTTAAGGATGCAAATGACATGAGAGGTTATAGCACTCCCTCTAAATGTGGTAAACCAAATATCACTCGAATTCAACTTATGAATCAATCAAGCAACATTCAAGAATAACCAAAGTGCACAAGAGATATTAAACCTACACAAGGTAAAGGGGTAGATTCTTCAATATAAGTACTCGTTACCGACGGCATCGGTTCTCGATGTACAGTGATCATCCTCAAACTTGATTCCATTTTTGACATATTGTGAGAACTTTGAGTCAAGTCTCCAATGCGTCTCCAAGTACCTATAATCTCATTTTAGCACATTTTGGTCCCCAAAAACATTAGGTCCATAGAGGTAAGTTACACGAGACTTAGGCACCCAAATGGATTTTATGCTAGCATGTGGTGAACTAATCACCTTAGTAGCACAAATGTCATTTCTGGCCTTCCTAAGAAGATCATGATCAAATGAAAAATTTGGCTTAGGAATGTTAGCCATGGGAGAATTTTTACCAATATGTCTCTTTGTACGGCAATTGTAGCAAAGTCAAGTTTTGCTCTTATCTCGTCTATTGGTTTGCTTGTTGCCCGTTTGCCTCTTACTTGATGGTTTGCATTTTTTATCCAATGTGCACGAACAATTTGACGCAAAGTGTCCCGCTTCGGTGAATTTGAAGCACTTGATGTGAGCGATGCCTTTCTTCTTAGTCAACACCTTTTCTTTCTTCCAAGGGCATCTCTAACATGATGTCCTTCTTTTTTGCACTTGAAGCAAATAATGGAATTTTTGATCATCTTTCGATCTCATCCCTTGATATGAGCATTGATGGACTTGTTATCCCTTTTATGGAGCTTGGTGCAAGCTACAATTGATCCCTTCTCAAGCTTCTTCACCATGCGCTCACGGTTATCTTGAGAAGGTGGAGCAATGCTCACCAGTCCACAATTCATGTGATTTTTCCTTTTGCCTACATAATTCAAGTCACATGTAGTGCTCGAGGAGATGTTTGCTTGGGAGCAACAAGAATTAGCACAAGTAAGGTCAACTTGAACAAGAGGCTTATAGGATTTTACCGTTGTAATTATCACCTCATGAGCTATCTCTAGTATGGCATGAGAATCTACAAGATTGTCATAAGAACACAAAAGTTCATCATGTCTTTCTTGTAAATCCACATACTTGCTAGTGATCTCCTCAAGTTGAGATTTAAGCTTTTGATTTTGTTTCTCTAAAGATGCTACACAAGCAATAGAATTAGTGGCACAAGCAAATTCATTTTCCAATTTTCATACCTCATAAGTAATATAGAACGAGAGCTCTTGAGTTTGTTGTGTTTATTGGCTAGACCCTTGACTTCTTCATTCTTCTTAATAAGACATGCTTGTTGGTTCTCAATAATTTCTATGAGCTTGATCACCATTGTTATGTCCTTCTTGTTCAAGTGATCAAACTCCAAGTCATCATCATCACTCACAAAGCAAGCATGATATTTGGCAATGGAAGATGAATAAATTGATGATGTGGATTCTTCACTTAGTCATTGATGCTCATATACTTCTTCTTGCTTCAAAATATTAGTACCACAAGCACTATAGGAAGTAGAAGCGTCCAAATTGACCCTACTCACCATTTTATTACATTGAATGGAGTCATGTGTTGGTGAGGAGGTGGACGTGACAAGATCATCGACGATAGTCAGTTGAGGTTCTTCGCAATTTGGCGATGAAGTCAGGCACTCATCAAGTGATTCTTCTATAAAGAGTACATCATCACACTTGGACTTGCCATATCTCTCCTTGAGCGTAGTCCAAATGAGATGAGCATCTTCAAGAGGCATGACAGTTTTAAATAGATCTTCACTCAAAGTACTAAATAAAACATTACTAGCTTGAGTATTGAGATGTATGCATTTTTCTTCCTCTTCAAATGATAGCATTTGAATACTAGGAGGAGAAATGCTTACATCTACAACTCGCTCTATTTGAGGACCCATGGCCCTAAACTCATCAAGCATGCGAGTACTTCAAGATAAATAATTTGCACCATTTAAAAGAAGTAAAAGAACTATATCCACCAAACCACTAGTCGACATCTTTACTTTCTAGGCAGTAAAACCCAAAAAGAGAGACTTGGGTCTGATACAAATTGAAAGGACCTTGATATCACCTAGAGGGGGTGAATAGGCATTTAAAACTTTACGAAAATACAAAAGCTAGAGTTTTTGGATATTTCTGAATATTTTTGGATATTTGTGAATATTTTTGGATATTTTCGAAAATCTCATATTTACAAGCAATCTAGCAAGATAAGCAAAAAGGGATAGTTGCACAAGTAGAAAAAAGACTGCACTAATAGCAAGTAAACTACTAGCGGCTCCAAATAGCAAAGCTAGATGAGTGAGAGAGATATATCATTGGGATTCTTGTAAGACGATGTATTCCCGAAGTTCAAATCCTTGAGGAGATTCTACTCTCCATTGAATATCTCACAATGAGCCGGGTGTTTTAAAACCCTATCCTTGTGAGGTTGCACAAATGTACTCCTTCTTCCACTAAGGGTATCTCTTTTCTTTTGGAGGTGAGATCCGATCTTCACAAACTTCCTCGGCACACCACAAACGAATTGGTGTCTTAAGGTTGACTCCTAGCCGTCTAGGTGTCCTCAACCACCAAGAGTAACAAATACAACAAAGATTTCTTAGGGATGAAAAGAGTGATCAACAAATCTTCACGAAGTCAACACCAAGGACTCAAACAAACTCAAATCAACCTCTCACACACACACGAAATCCAAGCTTGTAAATCGGTAGAGAGAAAGAAGTGAGAAGGCAAGGCTCAAAAATGAATTTCAAGCAAAGCAAGCCGCATAAGATATGCAATGAAACCAGCAGCCCTAGCTTATGGGTGAAGGTGTCTATTTATAGCCACACCCTCAGAAGTGTCCATGGGGGGCAAAGATTTTATTTTTTCGAAAATTTCCAAAGTGTTTTCGAAAATATCCAAAAATCACCAGAGAGAAAAACAGCTCTAAGAACTTGTTACAGTAACTTCAGAGTTTTCCTTTCGAGTTTGCTATAATACCTTTAGAATATTTTGAACAGTGCAAAATTTCAGCACGAGCACAGCAGACAACTGGGTAAAAAAGCATTTCGGAAAAATCCGAAAAACACCAATACCGAAATCGACAAGTTCAACATGGTTTAGAAAATTCCGAAGGCCTTTCAAAAAATTCCGAAAAACAACATTACCTATTTTCTCAAGTCCACAACGCTTCAGAAATTTCCGAAGTACCTTTAAAAAATTCTAAAAATCACTGGTACTGATTTTCTCATGTCCACAATGCTTCGAAAATTTCCGAAGCACCCTCAGAAAATTCCAAAAAATACCAGTACCGTTTTTCGAAGGCAAATATGCTTCGGAAAAATCCAAACTTGATTTTAGAAAAATCCAAAAAACTCAAAAAAACTCTAATACACAAATCCAAGAGAGAACCATTTCAACTAAGATTTTGAGCACCAAACTCCTCCCTAGATATCAAGGCAACATCTCATTTAATAGTACGACTTTCCTACCAACTCAAGATCAAATAGAAAAGCTAAACCAATACGAATACCTTTACGTCATCTTTTTTGTTTGCCTTGATCAATGCTAATATAGAATTTGGCTTGATGTTCATGAATGAATCACATTCTCTTGATCTTTCACATTTCATCTTGTGATTCTTCTTCACCAAGGGTAGATCCTTAGTAACCTATGACATCCTATGGCCTTGATCGGTTCGTCAGTATTTGGCCAAGCACTTGCTCCTTCACCACTATGTCGGGTCCTTCGGTGCCAAGCCTCCGCTTGGCCTTCTCCCATGCATAGTTCATCGTGTAGCCAAGTCCTTCCAATCCTTCACCGCATCTTGTCATCTTCCATCATTTGAAGTTTTGCATCACAATGAAACCACAATGTATTACATCTTCTTCTTTCTCATCTTCATCGGCATGTCACTGTTGCCTACACTTTCCTCGCCTTGCTCCTCTTCACCAAGAAGCTTATGACATCTGAATTTTGGCATAAAACCGTTGTAAGAAGATGTGCACGGACCAGCTACGTCAAAAATTGCCTGTCTTTCTTGCAATCAAAGCACGGATACCACAGATAATCCGGCGCATTAACTGAGTTTGTGCTCGTCACCGCGGCAACTTGAGATGTTACTCCCCTGATATACTCCATAGAGTCACGATCCGCTTCATACACCCAACTTAGATTCATTACAACCGATGGATACCTGCGAATATTACTTAATGTCAATTATTCTGAATTATACAAAGTCAATAAATGATCTTATACAAAGTCAATAAATGAACATGAATAGATAAATGAAATTTACCGCCACTGGAAGAAAAATATAATAATTTATCGTTTATTAAAAACCGTGTAGAATAAATACAATGACGATTTTATAATTTACAAGCAAATTGGAATAACATAAATGATATACAACTTCAAAAATTTAATTATTTTTACATTGTGTTATACCTCTCTATACTACTCTATGAATATTATTTGAAACACCTACTAATAAAATTTACATACAAAGTAAACTACTGTCATGTCAATACTTCAATTCAAAATTAGTATGTGGTCTCATTTGAGGATGAGCTAATTAAATGCACACAAAAAATATAAAAAATATTACCCTACAAAACAAATACAAATTTGTATGTGCATACTAATTATATGTGTACATAGCAAACCATTTAATTCAACAGGCAAGGGTGAAACGGAGTGAGAAATAATGAAAACTAACCTTGTACACTTTAATCTTGAACAAAACAAAAAAAGAAGAGCAAAACCTCGCCCTCCTCTAGCTGATCGAGCAAGAACAAGAGGCACCGCTCTATTCTTTGCTCGATCAGCTCGAAGGGAGGGGGAAATGCTATATACTGTGACAAATAGGTGCTGATTCTTCATTAGAACCGACACCAATCTCTGACAAAAAAAAATATAGGTCCTAGTTTTTAAGCTACTGGCCGGTGGAAGACTCAAAGGTGCCGGTTCTCAACTAGAACCAACGCCTTTCGTTGACAGCCTAAAAAGTGCCGGTTCTATTGTAGGCCCATGCCCATCAACTCTGATGGGACGTATGTGAAAGATGTCGGATTTTATATGAATCCGACACCTTTCTCTTTCTCTGACAGAAAAATATAGGTGCTAGTTTTATTTGAAAACCGGCACCTATTTTCTTCGAAAGGTGTCAGGTTTTTTCTTTGGCACCCCCATGGGCGTTCGGGCGGGTGGAAAAAGTATTATAGATGTCGGTTTTTAGCTTTTTTGATACCTATACTGCCGATGTATATGTGCACATAGTAGTGATTGCTGAAGGTCAATCTCCAGCTAAACTGGCATGCAGCCAAATGTGGTAGCCAGGGTGACACGTCTGACAAATTAATTAAGATCGAAACTAAAGGTCCTAAGTCTCATTTTCAGCCTTTGTTTTTCTCTCTCTCTCCTTTTCTTCTTTTTCATCATCTGAAGGAAAAGGTTGAAAACGAGGCTTGTACAGCAGCGGCAGAGTTGGCATGTGATACTGTATTTGAGATCGGGCTCGATCGCTCACGAGTCGCACGCCCGTTGTTTCACACTGGTCAGGCTCTCGATGGTGACACAATTATCTCTTAATCTCTGTAATTTCCTTGTGCTCGAAGAAAAAAAAACTTATTAATCGTCTTTCTACCCTTGAGCTTTCCACTCCTCCGATCGATCCTCTTCTATGTAATGCGAAATGTGATTTTTTTTAAGCACAAGTCAGACACACACACGCACTCATAAACGAGCTCAGCTCGATATTGATTGTGTGAATTATATTGCCATCGAAGTCTTATACACATGCTATGTTTACTATTGGTTCAACAATTGGGGATGAACAGGTTTATCATTCGATCCGACTGTATGTATGCAGGTTGTCAACACCATGTTGGATGGAGATTTTTTGCGATGGCATCGTCTGCTCTACACGAAGAATGCAAATTAATTTGAAATGGTCTTGAACTCTTGATATGATTTCTATTGAGCATTATAATAGGAAAGCAAGTTGCTCGTGAATTAACCAACATAGCTTTTACTTAAAAAAAAATCATGTATATATATATCTCGGTCGATGAAACCCTGGCTTAACTATATTTTCAAATCTATAAAGCATTCCCTCAAAAATAAAAAATATTGTCATCGAAATGTTGTACAAATGGCATGTTTCCAATGTAATGCATCGTGTGCAGTATTACGCATATACACTGCAGTTTCGTCTAACGACACTTTCTTTCTGAATCCCACTTGTAACTAACAAAACAGAGTTGACCTTGTTGACAAATACGGATGCTATATAGAAACCTCGAGGTCAACCACAATATATTGATTTCATACTCAAGCTACCCAACATCACACCAGCTGTTGGACGCGACGTACGTAGGAAGAGGTTCTAATCGTAATTTTCGTGCCACCGCAGTATGTTCCGACAAAACAAATAGCACCATCTCATTTAACAAATGTACGTGTGTCAAAAAAAAAACATTATAGCCTATCCATTTGAAAAAATGGAGAAGAAAATTGGAGAGATTGACCACAAGGAATCTTAATTTTGCAATAAAAGAATTTTGATGAACTTCAATTAGATCAGAGAGAGACTATATGGGGCTAAAAGATTTCACTAAAGATCAGGACGTGGTTTCTTGAAAGAAAATAATAATAATTAATGAAGGATAACCTGGTTAAACGAAATAGACGAGTACAAACATTGGTGCTTCTATTATTCACAATAGACAATCTGATATATTTTATTTGAGTGTTTTCCATGTCGCTGCTTATTGCTTGGAGATATGTGTTTTTTCTTTCAATATCCTCCCGCTCCTAATGCTAAATATGCATTTGTTAATTGGCTTAGGGAGTAACTAGGTCTATCAAAAAGATGGTTTTAATTGGAACTATGACATTTTGGTCAATCTGGTGTTGTCGTAAGGACAAAATTTTTAATGGTAAACAATTATCTACCTGATATTTTTTTATTGGGTCCACCTTTTGTGCATGATAGCCAAAGTATTATACCACTATATAAATGGTGTCTGTCGAGGTCGTGTCCTGGATCACTCAGGATGAGCGGTCGAAGAAGTTTGCCCTTGAGCTATCATGGTCCACGTGGCGCCGCCTGAAATATATAACCGAAGAACCGTGACAATAGGAGGGGCTCCACTTTTTTTTCATTTGAACTCCAACAAAGAATAGCACAACACATATACGAGAGTAGGGTATTACGTCCCTGGACAGTCTGAACATATGTCTAAATTCCTGCTATGTCATGGGATCCTTTTTGAGCAAACCCAAAAAGGGTCTCATCGGATCCTGCTACCGGTGTTCATCCATCGGCAATTATAATTACTGGCTAGTCTATGGCTGTGTTCGGGAGGTGAGGTTGGGAACTCACCTCCCGCGCACGCAAAACGGAGTGCCATATTTTCTATGATTAATTAAGTATTTGTTATTTTTTAAAAAATAAATTAATATGAATTTTTAAAACAACTTTCGTATAGAAACCTTTTACAAAAAACGCATCGTTTAGCAGTTTGAAAAATGTGCACGTGAAAAAAGAGAGAGATGAGTTGAGAAAGTAGGGTGAGAACACAGCCTATGTGACTGGGAACGCTATATGAAAAAAAAATAAGGGGGGGAAGGGATATCTCTCATCGTTTTATATATTTTTTAATTTTTACAATAATTTTATTAGTTGTGTATCTTACAACAAGAATCAAAGGTATCAACAATATTCTAATTTCCCTTTCAATGAAGAATGGTTTTGTTGATTTTGACTAAAAAAACGATAGGAATACGAACACATGAGATCATGGGCTGGCAATGGCAAGTAATAACGGCTTGTAGGCCAAGGCCCATAAGTAATGGTAAATGCGGGCTGTTCATGCGTCTAAGATTTTTCCTTTTCACTACATCTTCAACAGCATTTTTAAGAAGGCTTCATGCATTGCATTTTTTAGCACAGTATAAACGCAAGCGTCAAAAATGCTACCAATAGGTACCCCGATCTCTAAAGAAAATATCGGGTGCCCTGCTGTGCTGTCACTATATGTCTCCCTCCTCATCTTCCTCTCCTGCTGTCACTATGTCTCCCTCCTCGTCTTCCTATCCTAATATAATACATGCATGTCTCTTTCTAGGTCTACATGCACACATCTTTCCTTCCTATATTTTTTCGTGCTTTTTTCTCACTTTAAATATTTTCTATGTACTAAATTTCTTATTCAATTTATAATCCGATCATATCATTATATTTGTTACAATTAAATCTTCACAATAAGATCTCACATGATTATTTTTTGATAAAATAATATTTGTTTCAACCATTAAAATTTCATGTTTCATCTATGCGAGCCGAATGTTTCAACTACAATTCAACAATGTTGCATATTTTAATTTTTTATGTTACAATGAATCTTTTCTAATGTTTCGCATGGTATTATTTGGATGTTTTAACAATTATTTTATGATATTTCACTAGTTTACAAATGTTGCACATGGTTTTTTTTAATATTTCAATAAACATTATGTGATGTTTCAACATTTATTAAATAATGTTTCAAATATAATATAAAAATGTTTAATATAATCATATATATTTTTATTAGTTCATGTGAGATCTTGTTGTAAAAAGCTAATTGCAACAAATACGATGGTGCGATTGAATCTTGAATGAGTTAAGTAGTTTAGGGAGAAATAGTTTGAAATTTAGTAAAGTTATTTAAAGAAGAAGAGACAATGGAGGAGAGAGTTGCTTCATGCGAAGGATATCTGCCGCTGCATGTAGGGGAGTGGCTAGGAGTGCGCACGCATACATATAGGAAGCGGAGTTGGAGGGAGGGCATCCGATGTTTTCTGTATTCGATCGGGCGCCTGATTCCAGTTCACTAGTAGAGAAATGATCTTTAATACCGGATCTAAATCTTTTTTAGTCCCGGTTGTAGTAATCGAGACTAAAGTTCTTGATTTTTAAGTACCAATTGAAGGAATCGATCCAAAACTAAAATTCTTGATTTTTAGTACCAATTGAAGGATCCGGTACTAAAGATGCATATTAAGTCAAAAGATTTTTAGTACCAATTGAAGGAATCGATCTGAGACTAAAGTTCTTGATTTTTAGTACATCCGGTACTAAAGATGCATATTAAGTCAAAAAAATATGTGGGATTCGAACTCAAGATCTCTCAGCTCAATCTTCATGCGCATTACCATCCCACTTATTTCACATATTTGATTTGGATAAAAATGTTTTCCTTTTGAACTAACTCTGGAGGCATCTAAAAATATCTTTAGTACGAGTTAATATTACCAACCAGTACTTAAAAATGCATTTTTACTACCAGTTAGTAATATCAATCGGGACTAAAGATCCAACAGCATTAGTCTCGGTTGGTGCTACCAACCGATAGTAAAGATATATTTTTAATACCAGTTGATAACACCAAGCGGGACTAAAGATATTTTTAGAAACTTGGGTTTTTAGAACCGATGCTAAAGAGTTTTAGTATCGGTTCTTAATATATCCGGTATATTTGTGGTTTGGGGCATTGGATAAAAGATGAGTTTTCTGGTAGTGGTTGCGTCTTTCAAGCGCTCCTGTTGCACTTGCACAAACACAATATCTGGCAAAACGTTCACTTGATTTCCATCGGTGCAACAGACAGAACGCAGGCTGGTTTTACAAGCGCTCTGATGATATATCATAATGTTCATGTACTATCTAACTACTAGTTGGTTAATTAATTATTACATGTTCCGATGATCGAACTTAATTAATACGATCGAACGAGACATATAACATAATATCCTGACCAATCTCGTCTCTCCAAATGAATTTAGGAAGCATGTAGACGAGACAGCAACCGATCCATATATGTCTTGGAGTTGGAGTTGGGCGACGGGCAACTATATCTGACGTCGCATTAAGCCTGACGACGATCAAGCGGCGGCAACAGCAGCATGATGATTAATATAATTTCAGACAGGAGCATAATATATATATATATATATATATATATATATATATATATATATATATATATATATATATATATATATATATATATATATATATATATATATATATATATATATATATATATATATATATATATATATAACACATCCTACCACCTATCAGGCTAGTTACCTACGAATCGCATCGATCGATTTTGATTAGATAACACCGACCGAAATATCCATCGATCGCGCCTGGTTGTCAGTTGTTGTTGCTGCTGACAACTCTCGACGCTAGCTAGCTTCTTGATTGGAGTAATTGATAAATCATCATGATCTAGTGATCTGATGGTGATGGGGATTAAGGAAGGGAAGCAGCAGCTACTCCTACTAGCTAGGACCAACATAATGGACCATTCATGCATGATGTGTTGTGTCAGTGAGTCTGAATGTTGCAAGTGCTTGCGTTGTTTAAGTTCGTGATGGCGCCTGCTATCTACCTGATGCATTGCTAATTGATTGATTAGCGTGTGAATTGATTCGATCATTGTGCAGATTAATACTAAAATTCTGGAGAACGAACAAACGAATGAATTAATGTCGAAATGAGCATGTATCTGTCTGTTTGTTTGTTTGTCAGTCGAGACGTACAGCAGAGGAGAGGAGAGGATGCTGCTGCTGCCTGCCTGTTTGATTATTAGATTAATGGTCGATCGCATTGATTCCGATTACCGCGCCCACACGGCGGCACATACGAACCGGTTCATCGACGGATTAATTGGTTGATCTTTGTGGGTCAGAGCAAAAGGATCAGGCAAACTCACTAGCAACGATAACCGTTACCGACTCCCTGACAAATCAATCCTGAGCTATTACTGAAAACAAAAACTAAGTCAATCAAAGTGAGGGTGAATGGTTGTAGTACCCAAAAATCAAAACTTTTAGCGGAATTAAAAGTTACCCTCAAATCGATGTAGATTGATCTGACCAAAATAGATCGGCCTGCCTCTTGTCACCGTCACCGGTCAGACCGCTATGAAGCCGTCGGTCAGACCGCCGATATCTTGTCGGTTAGACCGCCGTGATGCCGTCGGTCAGATCGCCGATGTCTCGTCGGTTAGACCGCCGAACTCGAGCAAACACAAATTGAAGATCTCTTAAAATAGATGACAACTTTATTACTTCTCTCTGTGTTTATAAAGTGCAACAAAAGCACTCCTCACGAAAATCTCGACTAAACTCGAAACCCTAACTAAACTCACAACTCAATGCTTCTCAAAAGCAATACCGGAAGGCCACACCCTCTCTCTCTATTTATACATGAGATAGACAGGCTTAAGCCACGAACCAAACTCATACAAGAAGTCCTAATCCATCTAAAAAAACCTTCCCGTATAAGAAATCAACTTTACATATTCCAATTGTACCAATTTTGGACTCCTTCCAAATTCAACTCCGCATCCCATACGCACACAATATCTTCATCGTATGCCATATGGAATCTTTACCAATCATATGTATTAATTTTTAGCCTAAGTATCCCCCACGATATTCGACCGTCCGGATCTCACCTTATCTCAAGTTGACTCCCGATCCATCACCGAAAATACTCTCCCGAGACGTAAAGATTATCTACACATGAATCAAACAAAGAAACCATATCCGAGCACAAGCTATCTTCAACTTGACTCATTGTTAGCACACAACAGTATTACATGCGTATAGTATACATCTAGAAGCCATAAATACGAATTAATCACGGATATCCAATGAAACAACACGAAACCAAAACCGACACAGAGTCGGCCGGTCAGACCACGGGCTGGCCGGTCCGACCGCACACATACCTGCTCGGTCTGACCAGACCCAATAAAACAACAGTCCCTGTTCACCATCTGAAAATTCAATCAACTCACAAGCCACTTCGCCAATAATCTCCAAATATCAAAACCAATAACCTCAGTTGCCAATTGTTCATCACAACAAAAGAATCAAACACACTTTGATTTTACAATCTTCTCCTCGATGAACACATTGGTAAATCCATCAAAAATATTTGTTTTGATGTTTGGAAAAAATAAAAACAAAAATGGTAAAAAAAACTTTCTCCTCCTTTTGAAAAGAAAGAAAAACTACGAAAAATACTTGCATTGTTTGTATCTTTCCTCCCCCTTTTGACAATGATTTCAGCAAGCATAGGAATTATATTTAGTTAATATTCAAGAGCTTAATAACATACATATAGTAATTCATGTGATGTATTGCAAAAAAAAAAAGATAAACCCATCAATTATATAGCAAGCATATACTAGAGTATAATCATAAACCAAAGATTTTACAATTAAGGTCAATAATGCAATCAAGATTCATGAATTCAAAAGATTTATAATGCAACATCTTTACAAACACATAGGTTGAAAAATAAATCTACACATATAGACCTATTGCAATCATTACTCTTTCTCAAATTAGCTTTAGCATAAAACAACCAAAAGATTTTTCATATTTATTTGAGCCTAAGTTTGCCCATATTTTGCTCAATTATTTCGGGTATGTCCTTGTCGTCAAAACTGTTTCCAAGGATTCCGCACCCATTATTTTTGCTCATATCGAATACGTCATTGTCGTCAAGACTGTTTCCAAGGATTCAGTATTCATTTTTTTCTCTCATAAATATTTTTAATTCTCTTGCACAATGAGCAATTTCAAAGCTATTTGAGGAATAACAATTCAACAAAGCATATATATATATAAGCATTTACTATCCAACCTATGTATTAGTATCAATATTGCATATTTCATTAATTCAAATATGAAATTTAAGTGTCATGCATCATCTCCCTTAAAAGCAATATCTAAACCTTATGAAAATATTAAACGTCATACAAGCTATAAAATAGACAAATAAACTTTTAAAGTATTGGTAGTATGAACAAAAAAAAACACTATATGTATAATACACAGCTCTCTTTGAATTTGTTTCCTGCAATTGTTGCTCGATAAAACCAAGAGCACAAAAACTCTCCCTCAAACCATGCTGATGAATGATTTCCAACTCTCCACGAAGAAAAGCAAAACGAGATGAATCCAATGGTTTAGTGAAAATATCTGCAAGTTGCAATTTTGTATCCAAAAATTTCAATTCAACATCTCCCTTCTCAACATGATCTCTCAAAAAGTAAAAGCGAATATCAATGTGCTTTGTGCGTGAGTGTTGTATAGAATTCTTAGTAATATTAATAGCACTTGTATTGTCACAAAATAGAGGAACCTTTTCAAAAATAAGACCATAATCTTTCAAAGTTGAAATAAGCCAAAGAATCTGAGAACAACAGCTAGCAGCAGCAACATATTCTGATTCAGCAGTTGATTGTGCTACACTAGATTGTTTTCTAGAAGACCATGCAATCAATGATGTACCAAGAAAATGACATGTTCCACTAGTATTTTTCCTATCAATTCTACAACCAGCAAAAACAACATCAGAATATCCACTTAAACATATAGAAGATGAAGTAGAATACCAAATTCCAAACTCAAGTGTATGATTCAAATACCTCATTATTCGCTTGACCACTTGACGATGTGAAGCACGAGGAGAAGCTTGAAAGCATGCACACAAACACACAGCAAATTGTATGTCTGGCCTAGAAGCAGTTAGATACAACAAAGATCCAATCATATTTCTATACTTCTTTTGATCCACAGCTTCACCATCTTCATCAGGATCCAACACAGCAGTAGAACCAATTGGTGTAGAGATTGGCTTGCTATTCTTCATCTTGGAACGTCTCAAAAGATCCTTCGTATACTTCATTTGATGCACAAACGTACCTTAAGGTGTTTGCTTAATTTGCAATCCCAAAAAGTACGATTACTCACCCATCATGCTCATCTCAAATTCCCTGCTCATAGTCTTAGCAAACTCCACAACCAAAGCGTGAGTGGAACAACCAAAGATGATATCATCCACGTAAATCTGAACAAAAAGTTGATTATCACCATGCTTAAGAACAAAAAGCGTTTTATCAATCTTTCCCATTTGAAAACCTTTCGCAAGCAAAAAGTTTTTTAAGTCTATCATACTATGCCCTATGTGCTTATTTCAAACCATACAAAGCTTTTGACAATTTAAAAACATGGTTGGGAAAATTAGGATTTTCAAAACCCGGTAGTTGTTTAACATAGACTTCCTCTTGTATATAGCCATTTAGAAAAACACTTTTAACATCTATTTGATACAATTTAAAACCTTTTGAAGCAGCAAAAGCTAACAAAAGTCTAATTGCCTCAAACCTAGCAACAGGGGCAAAAGTTTCATCAAAATCCAAACCCTCCACCTAAGTAAAACCTTGAGCAACAAGTCTAGCCTTATTTCGCACAATTAAACCATCCTCATTTTTTTTATTTTTGAAAACCCACTTGGTTCTAATAATATTATGTCCAAAAGGTGGTTCAACTAAAGTCCAAACTTTGTTTCTCTCAAAATTTTCAAGTTCTTCATGCATAGCGTTAATCCACGATTCATCAGTTAGCGCATGAGTAACATCTTTGGGCTCAAAAGAAGCAACAAATGCATAATTTGCACAAACATCATGAGTTGTTACCTTAGACCTTGTAGTTCGCTCACTTATATTACCAATAATTTGTTCTAGAGGACGTCGTCGTTGAATGTGCAAAGGAGCAGTGACTTCTGAAGTTGTTTCACGTTCTGTACCCTCACTGGTTGAAGTTGTAGTCTCTGGAGGACCATCTCGATCAGCATCAACAAAACCGGAAACAGATGACCCTGGCCGGTCTGACCGCGTCCCCTGCACCGGTCTGACCGGAGGTGTGCCGGTGGTCTGACCGACCTGGTGCCCGGTCTGACCGGCCGAGCCGACCTCGTCGTCTTCGTCGTCGCTCTCGTCTTCAAAAATACGACCATCCTCCCCCTAAATCTGTGAACATGTACCTGCAATTTCTGGTCTAGTTCCTAGACTAGCCTCATCAAATGTGACTTCACAAGTCTCAACAATTTTGTTAGTCTCCAAAACAAGTACATGATAGCCACGAGAATGAGCAGGGTAACCAAGAAACATTCCATCGGTAGAACGTGCCTCAAACTTATCCAAATTTCCAGATTTCAAGACAAAGCACTTGCAACCAAAAACACGCAAATGTGAAACTTTGGGTTGATGTCCAAAACGAAGCTCATAAGAAGTTTTTCCAAGTTTTGATCTCAAGAAAACACAATTGAAAATATAACATGCAGTATTAATAGCTTGGCCCAAAATTTTCTTAGAGTATGATACTCATCAAGCATTGTTCTAGCCATCTCAACCAAAGAACGATTTTTTCTTTCAACAACACATTTTTGTTGCGGAACACGAGGAGAAGAAAATTGATGTTCAAGACCTTTTTCATTACAAAATTGTTCAAAAGAAACATTCTTAAATTCACCATCATTATCACTTCTGATTCGCTTCAAAGAACCGGAAAGTTCACAATTCAATCTAAGATACAAATTCTGAAAGTGTCCAAAAGCCTCATCCTTACTTGCCATAAAGAAAACCCAAGAATATCGAGAAAAATCGTCAACAACAACCAACACACACCACTTTCCTCCAACGAATTGTACTCTAGTTGGACCAACGGTGTCCATGTGTAAGAGCTGTCCCGATGCATCCGTCATCACAGAAAAAATAGGAACATATGAAGAAGCAACCATCTTAGCATGACGACACGGTGTGCAAACAAAATCAAGATCTTTCTTAAGTTTAGGCAAACCACGAACAAGATCTAAACCACTTAATCTAGTGAGATGATCAAAACCAATATGTCCAAGTCTACGATGCCAAAACATCAAATCTTTGTTGAATTTAGCAACCAAACATGTTACAACAGGTGAAACAGTATTTTCAAAATCAGCTTTAAACACTCTTCCAAAGCGAGAAATATTCAACACAGAGACACCACAAGAATCAAATACTTTACTTTCAGTTTTCTTAAAGTGAACCTCAAAATTCTCATCAACAATTTGTGAAACCGAAAGCAAATTATATTTTAAATCCTCAACCAGAGCTACTTCTTTCAATTCAAACTTGTTATTTACCTTGACAGATCCTGTAGCAAGAACAGCACTAGCAGAAGCATCACCAAAGATAATCAATTCCGTCTTGGATGCCATCTTGAGATAAGAGAACCAATTTTTATCACCGGTCATGTGCCGTGAACAACCGGAATCCACAATCCATACGTTCTCCTTCCTTGCCACCAAAGCCTACACACAAGAAGATGTCGAAGCCTCAGTATTGGGGTTAGATAAAAGAAATTTAGGAATCCAGTACTGAGACATACGACCAGTAGATCCAATAGACATATATCCACGAGCAAAAATAGTTTGAGAATTTTCAGAAAAATTTCTTCGAGGCCGGTCTAACCGAAGTACAGTAGCCGGTCTAACCGGGGGCCGGTCTGACTGCTTCTGTATCTCCGGTCTGATTGGAGCCCAGTCTGATCGACGCTCAATAGCCGGTCGGACTAGTTGCCGGTCTGACCGCACAACCCACTGCGGTCTGACCGGTTTCCTCGAGAGAAAAGCAGATTTCTACCACTTAGATTTTGCAAAAGCAATCTCTCTTTCTTTTTTCTGTTTACGTGCTAATCTGAAACAAAAACCAACAAGATGTCCATCTTTACCACAAAAGGAACAAGTATACTTTTCCCTAGCAGTTAATGGTTTTGAAATATTAGTTTTAGTTTCTTTTAGTGTAGCAGAAAGAGAGGGCATAATTCCAGCAGATTTAGAAACTTTTTTCACAACATTAGGTTTTGTAAAAATTTCACCATGTTCAGTCACTTTCAAAACATTGGGTTGATTTTTGGTGAAATAATCATGAACATCAAAACCTACACCCCTATTGTAGCTTGTCACTTTAGATTGATCCAAAATCATGTTAAGTTGTTTCTTACCATCAGAAAAACCTTTCCAAAGAACTTTTCAAATAAGAGAACTCTTTTTCCAAATTTGCACAATTTTCACAATCTACCATAACACCTTTGTTTTTTACGATATTTTGGACAAGAAAACACTTCATCAGATTTTACAATATCTTCCATATACTCAACACGACTCAAAGCATCTTTCAATCTCATCTTGTTTAGTGTACATGTTGAGCAATTCAAAATATTGTGTTGTTTTAACTTTTTAACACAAATCATGTTAAACATCAAACTAGCATAAAAAGCAACTTGATATTTTTTCAATAATTTTTTAGTTAAAAACAATTCATCCAAAGTGCGTGTGTAAATAGCAAATCCAAGAGCAAAAGAAGATTTCAATTTCAAATCATGAACAACATTAATTTCTCTAATTTTTGAAATTTCATTCATTAAAATCTCACAATTTTTGCAATGATCATTATCAGGAACAAGGGATTTCAATCTAGCAATTTTAGCATTTAGAGATTCAATCATGAACTCTTGTTTTTTATACATCTTCTCACACTTCTTATTTTTTGCACTTAAAACAAGAATAGCTTCCTCTAGAGAACTCACCTCATTGTCCTCATACTCTGAATCTGATTCACCACGAGCCATGAAGCAAACACCGGAGATGTTCTTTTCCTTCTCCTTGTCTTCATCACTATCAAAATCTATGTTACTTAATGGCTCAAAAGCAGCATAGACTTGACTCAATACCTTTCTGACCACCTCCTTGGATTTCTTACCCTTGAACGTGTTGTTCGACTTGGGCTTGTCGTCCTTGGTTTTCTCTTCATCGTTGTCTTCCTTCTTGCCTCTCCCAAGCTTAGGACAATGTGAACAAATGTGACCAAGCGCACCACATTCAAAGCAACGAGTTTGACCTCTTCTTTTCCTGTACCTGACATTGTTCATAGCTTGAGAAATCTTGTTAGCAGCCAAAGCCAAGTCCTCCTCCTCGAACTGTTCGAGTTGCTCATCAGACATGGCATTAATCAAAGCAAGAGCAGTAGAATTTGATGAAGAAGCACCAACATCCAAAGAAATCGAGGAAGAAACCAAAGCACTAGACTTAGAATCTACCTTGCGAGAAAGAATATTCATCTCATGAGTTTTGAGTTTTGTGTAAGTGAATCCAACGTCAAAGTAGACATATCAACAGACTTTTGAATAGATGTAACCTTCATCTCCCAAATAGATATATCAAGACAATTAAAAAAGTGGCGAGAAACCTCAGATTGTGTGTAATTTGTGTCATAAGCAGAATCAACAGATCTAAGATCACTCAAAATCTTATTAAATCTACCAAGATAATCATCCAAAGCTTCTTCAGGTTTCATCTCAAATTTTATGTATTCCTTTTTGAAAAGATCTCGATGAAGTTCTTTAATGTTACTAGTTCCTTGATGAAAGTTTCTCAAGGCATTCCAAATCTCATGGGCGGTTTTAAGATGTGACACACGATCAAAATCCGAACGAGAAATTCCACTCAACAAAATATTACGAGCTTTGCAATTGTTATTAAACTCAGTTTTCAAAGCTTCAGTAGAAATTTGACCAGGAATCACATAAAGAAGAGCAACCTTTTGCTAAACATCATAATCCAATAAGCAAAATCCAAACCATCGAAAATATGTGGCGTAGTTAAAAACTTATTAGCCATGGCTTAAAACTCTAGATTAGTAAAAATCCAAAGAAGAAAAACAAGGCTCTGATACATCTTGTAGGATCAAAAAGCAAGAACTAAGCCAACCAGAGGGGGGGTCAATGGTTGTAGTACAAAAAACCAAAACTTTTAGCGGAATTAAAAGTTACCCTCAAATCGCTGTAGATTGATCTGACCAAAATAGATTGGCCTGCCTCTTGTCACCGTCACTGGTCTGACCATCGTGTCCCCACCGGTCTGACCGCTGTGAAGCCGCCGGTCAGACCGCCGATATCTCGTCGGTTAGACCGTCGTGATGCCGCCGGTCAGACCGTCGATGTCTCGTCGGTTAGACCGTCGAACTCGAGCAAACACAAATTGAAGATCTCTTAAAGTAGATGACAACTTTATTACTTCTCTCTGTGTTTATAAAGTGCAACAAAAGCACTCCTCACGAAAATCTCGACTAAACTCGAAACCCTAACTAAACTCACAACTCAATGCTTCCCAAAAGCAATACCGGGAAGCCACACCCTCCCTCTCTATTTAAACATGAGGTAGGCAGCCTTAAGCCACGAACCAAACTCATACAAGAAGTCCTAATCCATCTAGAAATCCTTCCCGTATAAGAAACCTACTTTACATATTTCAATTGTACCAATTTTGGACTCCTTCCAAATTCAACTCCGCATCCCATACGCACACAATATCTCCATCGTATGCCATATGGAATCTTCACCAATCACATGCATTGATCTTTAGCCTACGTATCCCGCACGATATTCGACCGTCTGGACATCACCTTATCTCAAGTTGACTCCCGATCCATCACCGGCAATACTCTCCCGAGACGTAAAGATTATCTACACATGAATCAAACAAAGAAACCATATCCGAGCACAAGCTATCTCCAACTTGACTCATTGTTAGCACACAACAGTATTACATATGCATAGTATCCATCTAGAAGCCATAAACATGAATTAACCACGGATATCCAATGAAACAACACAAAACCGAAACCGACACAGAGTCGGCCGGTCAGACCACGGGCTGGCCGGTCAGACCGCACACATACCTGCTCGGTCTGACCAGACCCAACAAAACAACAGTCCCTGTTCACCATCTAAAAATTCAATCAACTCACAAGCCACTTCGCCAATAATCTTCAAATATCAAAACCAATAACCTCATATGCCAATTGTTCATCACAACAAAAGAATCAAACACACTTTGATTTTACAGTCTCCTCATCTATAACGATTTTAACATTAGAGCCGTTATATGTATAAGCTCTCCTATATGTAACGACTCTCAATTAGAAGACATTACAGATATACCCGTCATCTGTAACGGCTCATAACTTAGAGCTGTTACAGATCTCACAACCGTAACTGCTCTCTTTTTCGAGCCGTTAAAGATACCTCCTCATCTAATGACTCATTACAGATAGTTTTGCATGGTATAAAAGACCAACTTGTTTAAATGGGTGTCACTCCTATCAAATTTTGTTGCTAGGAGTGGGAGTGAGGCAAATTTTTGCTCTTCCATGGTGATTTTGTTTTTTTATTTTCATCGTAAGATAAATTATAAGGCCTCGGATATTTTACATTGTTCTAATAAGCAGTTGGTTTTTGTAATTTGACAGATAACATGTAGTTGGATATATGACCTAAGTGTTGGGCTACAAATGTTTTCTGTCACAAGGCCTAGATCACTCTTCATCCCCAATCAACCATGGACTTAAAATTGATACACCTACAAGAAGACTATTACAACTTTTTTATGTCTACGTCCTATTTTAGTCATATTTTTCTAATTAATGCATGGTTGCTACTCCCCCCATTTCATATTATAAGTTATTTTGAATTTGTTATAAATCAAACCTCTTGAAGTTCGAACAAGTTTATAGAAAAATATAGCAACATTTTAAACACAAAACAAATATACTATAAAAATATATTCAATGATAGATTCAATTAAACTAATTTGATGTTGTAGATGGTGATATATTTTTTAATAAAGTTGATTAGACTTAAAAGAGGTTTGACTTAGATAAACCTAAGTGACTTATAATATGAAACGGACGGAGTACTACATTATGGAACTACTTGTGTGCAGGGGATACACAAGGCACATCTCTAGTCATGTTATGGCAGAAGTTGCAAACAGAACTGTTTAGAACTATGATTACTCTTGTGATGTAAATATTGTGTGCTTTATGTTGTTGCATTGTTATCAACTTTAGATGGCGTACCAACTACAAATATGATAAATTATATGCTAATTTTTCGATAAATGCTAGAGGACATTACCCTGTTCCAGCATCCCGCGTGAAATGCTAGAGCAATGCACTCGAAGCTTTGAAGCCATGCTTACTTATGAGAAATGCTATATACCGGGATCCTATCCCCACATCACATTGTCCCCTGCTTATCCAAGGAAATCACGAGGAGGAGCGAGAGCTGAACAATGAGAAGAAGGGCGGCCACCGGCGACAAGCTCTAGCGCGGGCCGTGCAGGAGGACTTGCTCAGTGAGGAGGACGTGGCCGCTGGCGGCGAGCTCCGGCATGGGGCATGGATGGTAGAGGAGGATCTGCTCCTCATCAACTACATTGCCGCCCACGGGGAGGGCCTCTAGAACACGCTCGTCACTGCATCGGTAAGCTTTTTATTTCTCTCTATTTCTCTTTCTTCTTCGATGGATCGATCCATCAATCGCTTATTAGCTAAAGTTACGTGCAGGGTCGAAGTGTGTGGGGAAGAGTTGCTAGCTACGGTGGCTGAACAACTTTCGTCCTGACATGCAGCAGGGAACATGACGGAGTAGGAGCAGCTGTTGGTCCTAGAGCTGCATGGTCGAGGGAGGGAATTGATCGGTGGAGCAAGATCGACACCGTCGCCTGGGATGGGTATGAGTCTAATCCCATACAAGTATCATCTTATACCACACAAGTATCGCATGTTATCTCAGAAGAATCATCTGATACCTATAGGTATTAGAACCCGATATTACAAGTATCGCATGGTACCTTACAAGTATCGCCACCTCATAGGAATCATCTAATACCCACCGGTATCAGAACATGATATCATAAGTATCGCCTGGTACCTCGCAAGTATCGCCTGGTACCTTGCAAGTATCGCCTGTTATCTCGCAAGTATCACCTGATACCTCATAGTAATCATCTGATACCCAATGTTATCAGAAACTAATATCGCAAGTATCGTTTGATACCTTGCATGTATCACCTGAAAGCTCATAGGAATCATGCGATACTTACTAGTATCAGAACCTGATATTCATTGGTATCAGAACTTGATACCTCGCAGGTATCATCCTATTCGAATGGGATCCCGTGGTATAGTAGTAACCTTATTTTTTGGGCAAAACTATAAGATTATATCCCGTTCCTATCACAGAAACGCACTACTGGAGAACTGATCTTTGGTCGGAATCAGAAAAACCGGAATAGTCCCGGTTTGAATATGAACCGGGACTAAAGATCAACTTTAGTCCCGGTTAAAAAAGGTAACGGGTCGCGATGATCTTTAGTCCCGGTTGGTGTCATCTTTAGTCCCGGTTCAAACACCCACCGGCCCTGTCAGGCTGGTGTCAGGGGGGCGGGATCTTTAGTCCCGGTTGGTGTAATCAACCGGGACTAAAGATCCTAACATTAGTCCCGGTTGGTAGTATAAACCCGGACTAAAGATCCCACCGGTCCTGTCAGGCTGGTGTCAGGGGGGCGAGGATCTTTAGTCCCGGTTGGTGTTATCAAGCGGGACTAAAGATCCTAACTTTAGTCCCGGTTGGTGGTATAAACCGGGACTAAAGATAATTTAGATCTATAGTCCCGGTTAGTGTTATTAACCGGGACTATAGTGATCCACCTTTTTATACTTCTTCTTCCTCCTCTAGCCCGAGCCATTGCTGCCAAGAGGAGGAGGAAGAAGGGAAGTGCTGCCAAAATTTTTGATAAATTTGTTTTGGTGATAATATACAAATCGGAGAGATCGAAAAGGTTAGCAAATCCATTCTCTAATAATGTATGTTTAGCATATTGCATTTATAGCTTTGTTTCTATAAAATATTTTCTCCATAAATGTTTATGCAAAATGATGAGGGAAAAAATATGTTAGGCAAAATTAGGTTGATTTTGAGATTAGAAAATTTGGATAATGATGTTAGGCAAAATATGTTAGGCAAAATTAGAATATTTTCTCCATTCTCTTTTCTAGAAATTAGTTTCGCTTTGAATAATGATGTTTTAAATTTTTGTATGATTATTTAATTAGTTTCGAGAATGTGGATTTCGTTAGTAACATTGGACTATTTGATGTCTAGATGGATCGACAATGGATGTACACCGCGGATCGACGGTCGAAAGAGTTTATTGAAGACGTGCACTATTTTTTGAAGGTGGCCAATGCTAACAAGTACAAGGGTTTCATGTGTTGTCCATGCAAAAAGTGCAGTAACTGAAAGGAGTATTCATCATCAAGAACTATTCATGCGCACTTGTTTGAGTCTGGATTCATGCCTGGATATAATTGTTGGACCTCACACGGAGAGCTAGGGGTTACAATGGAAGAAGATGAAGTAGAAGACGAGAATATTCCGGGCTGGTCGCAGTGGAGAAACATCGACAGAACATTTCCAGACTTTGGAGAGGATGCCCGAAACGTAAGGTTCGGTTTAAGTACAGATGGAATGAATCCATTTGGAGAGATGAGCAGCGGCCATAGCACTTGGCTTGTTACCATGTGTATCTACAACCTTCCCCCTTGGCTATGCATGAAGCGAAAGTACATCATGATGCCAATTATCATTCAAGGCCCAAAGCAACCTGGTAACGACATTGATGTGTACCTAAGACCACTGGTTGAGGATCTTCTTTTGTTGTGGAACAAAGAAGGTGTCTCCGTGTGGGACAAGGACAAACAGGAGCAATTTATCCTGCGAGCGTTGTTGTTCGTGACCATTAACGATTGGCCTGCACTTAGCAACCTATCAGGACAGTCAAACAAGGGGTACAAGGCTTGCACCCATTGCATGGATGAAACTAAAAGTACGTATCTGAAACACTGCAGGAAGGTTGTTTACATGGGCCATCGTCGATTCCTTGTTGCTACCCATCCTGTACGGAAAAAAGGCAAGCATTTCGAACAGAAGGCAGACCACCGTACTAAGCCTAAACATCGCAACGGAAAAACCGTGTTTGCTATGGTGAAAGATCTGAAAGTAGTATTTGGAAAGGGACCTGGCAGCCAACCTATAGAGAGCGAAGATGGTCACATGGCGATGTGGAAGAAGAAGTCTATTTTTTGGGAGTTACCCTATTGGGAAGTCTTAGACGTCCGGCACGCGATCGACCTGATGCACCTCAGTAAGAGCCTTTGCATCAACCTGTTAGGCTTCCTAGGTGTATATGGGAAGTCGAAAGATACACTTGAAGCACGTAATGATCTCAAGCATATGCAACAACGCGAAGACCTTCACCCGGAACCGAAGGATAAAGGAAGCCATTACTTGAGTCCTGCAAGCTACACCCTGAGCAAGGAAGAGAAGGAAAGTATGTTTGAATGCCTGGAGAGCATCAAGGTACCGTCTGGATACTTCTCGAACATAAAGAGAATAATAAGCATGAAGGAAAAGAAATTCACAAACCTAAAGTCTCATGACTGTTACGTGTTGATGACACAACTGCTTCCTGTTATAATTCGTGGTATCCTTCGTGATAATGTCCGGGGAACAATAACAAAGCTATGTGCTTTCATTAACGCAATTTCGCAAAAGATCATAGATCCAGACAGTTTAACAACCCTTCAAGAGGATGTGGTCCAATGTCTCGTCGGCTTTGAGATGATCTTTCCACCATCATTCTTCAATATAATGACGCATCTTCTATGTCACCTTGTGAAAGAGATCAGTATTCTTGGTCCTGTGTACCTACACAACATGTTTCCTTTCGAGAGGTACATGAGCGTTCTAAAGAAATACGTTCGTAACCGTTCTCGTCTGGAAGCAAGCATCGCCAAGGGTTATGGAACAGAGGAGGTCATTGAGTTCTGCGTAGAATTTATTGAAGACCTCCGTCCAATCGTGGTACCCGAATCAAGCCATGAGGGGAGACTACGGGGAAAGGGGACTCTTGGAAGAAAAACAATAATGACCGTGGACAACGATTTATTCCGTAAAGTACATTTCACGGTTTTGCAACAATCTTCGTTGGTGGCTCCTTACATCGAGGAGCACCTGGCGATTGTTCGGTCGAAAAACATCGGCAAGTCTGATGCATGGATTACACGCCATCACATCGATACTTTCCCCGTTTGGCTACGACAACGTCTAATGGGTGCAGAAACCATTGACCGACAACTAGCCTTCTTGGCGAGGGGGCCTTCTTGCTCGATATCGACATTCCAAGGATATGAAATCAATGGGTATACATTTTACACAAGAGCCCAAGACAGAAAGAGCACAAACCAGAACTCTGCTATACGTATCGACGCCATGAGATACGATGGTGCAACTAGCACGTATTATGGTGTCATCGAGGACATATGGGAACTAGACTACGGACCCTTGAAGGTACCTCTGTTTCGATGCCAATGGGTTAGGCTCACCGGTGGAGGCGTAACGATTGATGACAGTGGGATGACAACGATTGACCTAAGCAAGGTTGGATACTCAGACGAACCTTTCGTCTTAGCCAATGATGTCACACAGGTTTTCTACGTGAAGGACATGTCTAGCAAACCAAAGAAGGGTAAAGGACCCGACGAGCCAAAGCGCCACGTGGTTCTCCCAGGCAAAAGGAAAATCGTCGGAGTCGAGGATAAGACTGACGAAGATTACGATCAGTTCGACGGGCAACCTCCGTTCGCGGTGACGGTTGACCCGAGCATCCTCCTTTCAAAGGAGGACACCCCTTACTCACGCAACGATCATAGCGAAGGAACATTAGTGAGGAGAAAGTACGTGAGAAAAACAGTGACATAGGTTGTTGTATGGACGACGCAAATTATTTACAATGTATTGAAGGCCATGTAATGTTTGTGTTTTTTACTACTACAATTATATATGTAATACCAATTTTGAACTATTTAAATAGGTAATATAGTATTAGATAGTAATATCAATTATTGGAATGTAATATCAAATTGAAACGTCATATGTTATTTATATGTGATTATTTATATTTAATAATAATTTAAAACTATTTAAATAGGTAATATGGTAGTAGATATTTTAATACTATTCAAATAGTATTTAAATTGGTCTATATGTGATTATTTATATTTAATAATAATTTAAAACTATTTAAATAGGTAATATGGTAGTAGATATTTTAATACTATTCAAATAGTATTTAAATTGGTCTATATGTGATTATTTATATTTAATAATAATTTAAAACTATTTAAATAGGTAATATGGTAGTAGATATTTTAATACTATTCAAATAGTATTTAAATTGGTCTATATGTGATTATTTATATTTAATAATAATTTAAAACTATTTAAATAGGTAATATGGTAGTAGATATTTTAATACTATTCAAATAGTATTTAAATTGGTCTATATGTGATTATTTATATTTAATAATAATTTAAAACTATTTAAATAGGTAATATGGTAGTAGATATTTTAATACTATTCAAATAGTATTTAAATTGGTCAAATTTTAATTATATATCGTTATTGGAATGTAATATCAATTTTGAACTATTAAATAGGTAATATGGCATTATATATTTTAATACTAACATTTACATGGGCACTGTTTCAATCTTTAGTCCCGGTTGTTAAACATAGCCGGGACAAAAAGAAAATTTGGCCGAGCGGGAAAACATCTTTAGTCCCGGTTGGTGCCACCAACCGGGACTAAAGATCCCGACTATAAAATGCTGGGCGCATCGTCTTCTCCGGATCCACACTTAGCCGTTTCTCATTTTCTCTCCACTCTCAGCGCGCACGTCGTCCGTCTTTGCCGCCGTCGTCGTCTTCGTCGTCTCCGCCGCCGTACGTCGTCGCCGTCCGCACCGCGTCTCCCGGCCGAGGTTTGGACCGATCTCCATCTTTTCTTCCGTCCGTTTTCAACAATGGCACGTACCGCACCGCCGTCGCCGCGCCGTCCGCACCGCCGTCGCCATGTTGGCTCGTTCCCGCGCCACCGCCGCCGCCGCCGGCCCGCGCCACAACACGGCGGCGCGGCCGCCACGGCCGCGCCACCACGACCGCCGCCGCCACCACGGCCGCGCCACCAGCCGCCGCCACAACACGGCCGCGCCACCACCACGGCCGCCGCCACAACTACGGCCGCCCCACCACCACGGCCGCCGCTCCACCACGGCCGCCTCCCCACCACGGCCGCGCCACGAACGACGTAACGTTAGAACGAACGTGAACGGACATGAACGAACGTGAACGAACGAACGACATGTGTGGACCGAACGAGCGAACGACCGACCGAACGAACGAGCGACCGAGCGAACGAACGAACGAGCGAACCTATGCGCGAACGAACGAGTAAAGGAGCGAACGAACGAGTGAACGAAGGCAACGAACGAACGAACGACTGAACGAGCGAACGGTCGAACGACCGAGCGAACGACCGAACGAACGATCGAACGAACGATCGAACGAACGAACGAGTGAACGAGCGAACGAACGAACGAACGACGGAACGAGCGAGCGAGCGAACGACCGAACGAACGATCGAGCGAACGACCGAGCGAACGACCGAGCGAACGAGCGAACGAGCGAGCGAACGAGCAACTGCTTCCATGCATGCTCATCTAGCTTAATTAGCTTAGCTAACCTCCGTATGTTACATACTATACTACTACTTCACTTATAGACAGTACACTCCTAAACAGTTGCCGGTAATTAATGAGGAGTAATTATTAGTAATCGTAACTGCATCTTTTCCCTTCGCTTCGAGAGCCAGGCATGGTCTTATTTTATGGGAGTTTGTAACTTTCTCGCTTGTATAGTAATATTATACTCTTGCTACCAGTACTACTACTCTAGTATAGTAATATTATACTACTTTAGTTACAAGTGTACTCCCTCCAATTACATAATTCTTAACATTTCATTTCGAATAAGGTTGAGATCAATAACTTTAAAGAAACTAGGGTTTAGGGTTTATTGTACTGGTTCGCTCGAAGTTCGCTCGTTCGAAGTAGGTACTGGTTCAGGATATTGGCTGAACACAAGCACTCGGTCTTTCATGACTAAACAGAAACGGAGATTTTTCAAGACAAATTTTGTCTTGACTCCTATACATGGGGAGTCAAGACAAAATTTGTTATGAAAATTATCCGTTTGTAGCATGAAAGAGCGAGGTCTTGTGTTCACCCAATATCTTGAGTCACTATCTATTTATTGTATATATTAAAGATATATTTTATAGGTCATGTTATTATTTAAAACGTCAAGTATTACAGAGCAGGAGAGAGTACAATAAATTAAAGGAGTAGACTAGTGTATGCAACGTGATAGACGATGTAGAAAAGTTTGGAACGAACGAGCGACCGAACAAACAAACGAACGTACGATGGTACTGGTTCGCTCGAAAGAGCGAGGTCTTGTGTTCACCCAATATCTTGAGTCACTATCTATTTATTGTATATATTAAATATAATATTGCACATCTTTGTACATTTTGCTAATAGTGTTTTAATTTTTTGTCTAATTTTTTTTCTAATAGGTGCTGAGCCCCGTCGTCGCTCAAGCTTAAGTGGCCCGAATAACTCCACGCAAAACGAAGGCATTATATGTAAAACAATATACTGTTAGTTGATGTGTACCTTGTAATGTTACAAACAGATGGCAGATCGCGAGGATGAACAGATCCTCATGGACGAGATCGCAGAGGGCAGCAGCCAATATTGGGTGGATGAGGAACCAGAGGACCCCAACCAATACCTTAACGAGGAGGAAAACGATGCCACAAACCAACAGGAAAGTGAAAGGGAACCGGCCGTTGGAGAGAAGAGGGCACGCGGACAACGGGGTGCCGCAAGGAAGCTAGAGGGCAGGCATATTATTACTGAAGTGGCCCCAGACGGCGAACCAGTTGCCCCGGCCGGCATACTACGTAAGTTTGTGGGACAGAGTGGTTGGGTCGTGAGGGATCACGTGCCTATTAGCATAGTGCATTGGCGTCAAACAAGAACAGCAGAGGATGATGAAAGTTATCTGCCAGATATGGAGAAAGCAATGTTGTGGAACACCATGCTCGAGACTTTCACGGTCCCTCAGGCAGATCAGCCAAGACTGAAAGCATGGACGATGAAGAAAATGGCTGAACAGTTCCAGAAGAACAAGTCAGCTCTTTACAAGAAATACGTCGTGAAGGGTCTGACACCTAATTTCGACAAGTTAACGAAGCTGAGGGATCACTGGGATGCGTTTGTTGCATACCGGACTTCCGAGCATGGGCAAACGCAAGTAGCAAAGAACAAAGCCAATGCCACTAAGAAGCAGTACCATCACCGGCTAGGGTCAGGTGGCTATAAGAAGGCAATCCCCAAGTGGGATGAACTGGAAGCCGGGTTGATTGGAAAGGGTATTGAGCCGCCCACAACGAACTGGCCTGAACGTTCAAGAAATTGATACTATGCTCATGGTGGAAAGCTCGATCCCACTGATGGTTCCCTTGTATTCGGCGATGCGATCCGCGAAGCAGCTAGCCGACTCACGGAAGCAGTGGAGGCGTCTGCTCAGGGAACATTCCATCCTGACAGAGAGAAGGACGAGCTTACGCTCGCACTACAGAATCCCGAGCATCCAGGACGAACACGGGGGAAAGGCGTGGTTGCATAGAAATACGGATTTCAAGAGGCCAGCCACACTTACAAGAGTCGGATGAGGAGCAAGAGGGATACCGAGGACAAATTAAGATATCTCGAGGAGAGGGTCGCCCTGCAGGAAATACGGATGCAAGAGGAGGTGTCACACCCTGAAGTTTTCCTAAATCGTAAAAATCGAGTTTAATAATTTATCGGAGAAATTGTTTAATTAATCTGGAGAAAAATCCAATTAATTAATGCATTAAAGAAGTGGAAATGGCAAGGTGGAATTTTTCTTGAGTTCCCCATGTCAAAATACATTAACAGGATTTTTAGTGGAATTTTTCAGAGCCCTGGAAATAATTTTAAACCAATTAAAATCAATTTCGGAATTTGTTTAATCCCAGGAAAATCCCTTTTCCTTTCTTTTTCTTTTTCTTTTTCTTTTTCCTCTTTTTCTTCCTTCCGGGCCGTCGGCCTAGTCCGGCCGCGCGCCGCGCGCCCTTTTCCCCTCCCGCTGGGCCGGCCCAGCCGGCCTTCTTTCCTCGCGCGCGCCCCTCCTCTCTTGCGGGCCGGCCGCAGGCCGAGGCCCGCTAGCGCCGCGCCCCAGCCGCGCAGCCCGTTCGGCCTCCCCGGCCCGGACCACCGACAGGTGGGCCCCACCTGTCGGGGTCGTCTCCCTCCTCCGGCCGGCGGAACCGGAGGGGAGCAACCGCCGGCGCCGCCGCTCCCGCCCACTTCCCGCGCCCCGCGCGCTCCGCACGCGCGTGCGCTCCCGCCGCGCCCGTCCGCGCCCCACTCCGCCCGCAACCGCCGCACGAGAGGGCGGGATCTTTTTTTCCCCGGCCGTTCTCTCTCTCCTCTCTCTCCCACTCCGCCGCCGATTCCGCGCCCCTCGGCCACGATCTCTTCTCCCCGCGCCCATAAAAACCACCCCCGCTATCCCCTCTCCCTTTTCCCCATTTCCGCCGCCGTTCCCGTGCCCCTAGCGCGCCGCGCCGTACACCCCCCTGCGCCGCCGCCTCCCCAGTCTTCCGGCCGCCGCTCCCGACCGCTTGCGCCGTCCCCAAGACCGCGCCGACGCGACCGCGCGTTCGCCGACCGTCTCCCGCACCCCGCCGCTTTTGCCTCCGACCGCTTCGCGTCCCTGGACGCCGCCCCGCCGCGTCTCTCTCCCCTCCGGCCGAGCCCGGTGAGCACTTCCCCCTTCTCCCTTCCCTCTCTTTTCTTTCTCCCGGCCGCGCCGCTCCCCTCCCGCGCGGCGCCGCCCGTTCGTCCGCGCGCCGTCGCACGGCGCCGGCGCCCTTGCGCCGCCGGCCGCTGCGCTGGCCGGCCGCCCGCGGCCTCCGCCGCGCGCCATGGCCGCCCTCGGCCTAGCCGAGCTCCATCCGCGCCGCCGCCCGCGCGCTCCTGGCCGTCGGATCGGCCGCTCGGCCGATCGGGACCGCCCGCGTCCGTCTCGCCGCGTGGCCGCCCACGTGGCTGCCCCGTGGCTGCCGCGTCGGCGCCACGTGTGCGCCACGTGGTGCACCCCGCCGCCACGGTCCCGTGGACCGAGTCCACGGTGGACCGGCCGCCGCCGCCGCTGACGCCAGCCCTGGGATTAATTGCGCAATAAATTAATTAAGGATTTTTCTGTTTTAGTAAAAACACAGATAACTTCAAAAATTCATAACTAATTCATCCGAGCTCCGTTTAAGTCCATTCAAATTTCATTAAATTCATAAAAATGCAGAGAATCCATTAAAAATACTTTTGTGCTTTGTTTCAGTAGACTTATAGCGTGTATTGTTGTTTGCTTTGTTTGTCGCGTAGATTCCGAAACCTCCGACGCGCCCGTTTATTTCGAGATCGTCGCAGAGGTAGCCTCAGCTCAGGAGCAAGGCAAGTCATGCTTCACATTGATCATATTGTACCTATATTTACAAATGTCTTATTTTTCCGTAAACACTGCATTATTTCGCAATGTCATTTCATGTGGGATTATACCTATGGTGCTCAGCCAATTATATTGATTATCTTGTATCTTTGATAGCTTGGGTAATTAATTCATTGTTCGCTGATTTTAGGAGTGCTTAGCCATGCTTAGCTAACCTAGCTCACTAAAGGGGATCACCTTGAATAATTAATTAATGTAGTCCCTATGGTGACACTTTGGTTTAGGAGCCACCATGGTAATAATATTTAACTAAAATATGCTAATGGTGGGCTGTGGGTGCATGGTTTTGATGGAAGCACCCATGGCAATTAAGGACCGGTTCGCGGGAAACCCTGGAAGAAATACCGTGCGTACCACAAGCCAGCGTGGGCAACGGCTGGACTTGTAGTGTAGCTGTCTCTGGCTGACGTACCAGAAGAGGGTGGGCGTGATGGAGTTGGGTCGGCGGGGGACATACCCGTTGATCGGCTGCCGGATTCACCGTGGCACGAGAGGGGGCTGCCTACCTTGGACATAAAGGTGGGGGCGAAACCTGTGGTGTGGTACGGCTGGTTAGAGGAGGTTATGCGAAGGGTCCTGTCACAGTCTCTATTCGGGTACTTTCCAGTATCGCGACGCATGGTTGACATGATGTTGAGGCTGTGTCTTGTGGGCACAGATGTACACCTCTGATCAGAGTAGAACTATTCGAATAGCCGTGCCCGCGGTTATGGGCGATCAACCAGATTCACCGTGATTAGTCTCATTTTCTTAATAATTGGAATTACTGGAACTGGTTTAGTTCAGGTGGATGGTTTGGGCCTGTCGCAACGTGGATATAGCGTTGGACAGTGATGGTTTATAATATTGTTCAATTAATTCAACATTTTACTACTATTTTCAACTATTGTTTTAAATGCTTAATTTATGCAAATAAACCCCTGCCTTCCCTTGGAATATCTTGCATCATGCCTCCTTTTTCCGGCATGACTTGTTGAGTACCGTGGGTAGTACTCAGTCTTGCTCAATTTTTCCCCACACCAGAAGAGGAGTATGCGTCTGATGGAGGCTTCTCAGAGGAGTAGGTTTCGTCCGCCGTCGAGGATGCCTGTGGATTGGTGCCAGCCCGCTGCAAGAGTCCCGTTCTAGTTTAGTTGGTCTTTTCGTCTTTCCGCTGCATTTCTGTAAGACTTTTACTGTGTTTGTAAGACGTGGATCTGTATGTCAACATTGTCGTCTGTGTACCCTGGCTGGTCCTGGACAGGGGTTTTAATACACATTCCGTTTCGGAAATTCTGGTACTAAATTTCCGGGCGTGACAAGTTGGTATCAGAGCCGACCTTGACCGTAGGACAAGCCAACTGGAAACCCTAAGAGCCCTCTGAAACTCTTTCATATGCATATGCCTTTCCGCATTTGGAGTTGTTTCAAAGATTGGTTTCCCCGGTTTTAAAAAAAAAATTTTTTTTGGGGACGTTTGTTAAAAATTTTACGTCGGTGTAGAGTATTGAAAATTTTTGGGGTAAATCGGCTTCGGTTTATCGGAACTTTATTCGACAGTTGGTCGGGAAATTATTGGGGGAAGGCTGCATTAGGTCTGGAATAGGATTTATGGGTTGCAAAATTTATTTATGTCATTAATATTATTGTTGTTCCAAATACCGCTATTTTTATGTTTATTTTCTCATGCTATTTTATTGCTTAGAGTCGATAGTGTCTTTATGGGTATTCATGCAAAAATAGTTTATGCATAAAAATTCCAGCTTTATTGTGTCTTTTATTCGAGTCTTTTGCTATTTACTTCAATTTGGATTTGAGCATGCATTGATTCCCACTCCTTGGTCTTCTTAGATGTCAGGCCTTTCGCTCTCCGTAGGAGCCGCTCGGAGTTCTAGAGCCGACACCCTTAGCTCTTGTCGTTTTTCTTAGTTTGTTTCCCTGCTAGTTTCGGTGTGTTAGGTCTGTTTGCTTGTGGGTTAGATGGCGGTCGATACCATGTGTCTATGGTATGGCTTCCTTAATAAGGATTTGTTTGCTGGTTTTTAAGTGTTTTTAAATCTAGATCAGAACAATTGTAGTTAATTTTAATGAAATAAAGTTTAGTTCTTAAGCAGTCCTTTTTCTTCTCTTCTATTGTGGTTCGGCCTACTCCAGATGGTGAACACCAGAACCAGCGGCTCCACCAGCGGCAACGAGGAGCCCACAGGAAGGGCTCATGTCAATGGTTCCACCGGCAATGCACCACCACCACCACCACCACCGGAAAACCCGACGATCGCGCAAGTGTTGGCAGCTCAGACCCAAATGATGACTGCCATGATGCAGCAGATGCAGCAGTAGCACCAGCAGATGCAGCAGCAGATGATGCATCACATGCAACAGCAGCAACAGCAGCACCACCAGCAGAATGCTCCTCCACCACCCCAGTCGAAGCTGCCAGAGTTTCTTCGCGTGCGACCGCCCACCTTCTCAAGCACCACCAACCCCATGGAGGCGAATGACTGGCTCCATGCCATTGAAAAGAAACTCAACCTTCTTCAATGCAATGACCAAGAGAAGGTCGCCTTTGCCACCCACCAGTTGCAGGGTCCCGCCTCAGCATGGTGGGATAATTATTTGGTCACCCGTCCGCCCGGAATGGAAGTCACCTGGGCGGAATTCTGCCGCAGTTTCAGGAAGGCCCAAATTCCTGACGGCATCGTGGCCCAGAAGAAGAGGGAATTCAGGTCACTCCATCAAGGTAACCGGACAGTGACGGAGTACCTCCACGAGTTCAACCGTCTTGCGCGTTACGCCCCAGAGGATATGCGCACTGATGCAGAGAGGCAGGAAAAGTTTCTTTCCGGCCTGGACGATGAGTTGACCAACCAGCTGATCTCGGGAGATTACCCTAACTTCGAAAAGTTGGTTGACAAGGCCATTCGTCAAGAAGACCAGCGCAACAGGATGGACCGCAAGAGGAAAGTGGCCCAATTCAAGGCACACCAGGGCAATAGTCAGAGGCCCCGTTTCGTGTCCGGACAGCAGGGTGGACCTTCCACCATGATTGTCCGCCAGCACCAGCCATACAACTCCGGGAACTTCCACTCCAGCAGCAGCAGTGGCCCTAACAATAGTGGTGGACAGCACCATCGCAATCCAGCTCCACGCCCTCCAATGGCACCTGCACAGCCGACTCAGCCGGCTCAACCCAGGAGAGACCCTGGAGGAAAACCATTGACGTGTTTCAACTGCGGCGAGCCTGGACATTTCGCCGACAAGTGCCCGAAGCCCAAGCACGCCAGGTCCCACTTCGTACAAGCACGAGTCAATCATGCCTCGGCCGAGGAAGCCCAGGCAGCACCAGACGTCGTACTGGGTACGCTTCCCGTCAACTCAACTCCTGCTACAGTATTGTTTGATTCTGGTGCAACACACTCCTTTATTTCCAAGCATTTTGTTGGGGCACATGGGTTATCAGTAGTGGAACTTAAAGTGCCTATGCGGGTTCATACCCCTGGTAACAACATGAACACCGCTCACTACTGCCCCTCAGTGACCATAGAGATCCAAAGGTCACAATTTCTAGTCAACCTTATCCTTCTTGAATCAAAAGGCCTAGATGTCATTCTTGGGATGGATTGGCTGACGAGACATAGGGGAGTGATCGATTGCGCAAGACGCACCGTCACTCTAACCAATGACAAGGGAGAAAAGATTACTTTCCGATCTCCGGCACCACATAAGTCCGCAACAAGTTTGAATCAGGTTGCTACCGAGGAGCAGACCAGAGAAGTGGTGAAAATCCCTAAGAAGTTGGAGGATATCCCAATTGTAAAAGAGTATCCTGAAGTCTTTCCGGACGATCTGACGACGATGCCACCTAAAAGAGAGATCGAATTTCGGATCGACTTAGTACCGGGAACCGCTCCGATACACAAGAGACCTTACAGAATGGGAGCCAACGAGTTGGCAGAAGTCAAGAAGCAAGTTGACGAGCAGCTACAGAAGGGATACATTCGCCCGAGCACGTCACCTTGGGGTGCTCCGGTAATTTTTGTGGAGAAGAAGGACAAGACCAAGAGGATGTGCGTCGATTACCGCGCACTTAATGATGTCACTATCAAGAACAAATACCCGTTGCCCAGGATCGATGATTTGTTCGATCAACTAAAAGGAGCAACAGTGTTCTCTAAGATAGACCTGCGATCAGGCTACCATCAGTTGAGGATCCGAGAAGAGGACATACCGAAGACTGCCTTTGTCACTCGGTATGGACTGTTCGAGTGCACAGTTATGTCCTTTGGACTCACTAACGCACCAGCGTTCTTCATGAACCTGATGAACAAGGTGTTTATGGAATTCTTGGACAAGTTTGTTGTGGTCTTTATCGATGACATACTCATCTACTCCAAGTCTAAGGAGGAACACGAGCAGCATCTTCGCTTAGCGCTCGAGAAATTGAAGGAGCATCAGTTGTATGCCAAGTTCAGCAAGTGCGACTTTTGGCTAAAAGAAGTGCAATTCTTGGGTCACATTATAACAGCTCAAGGAGTGGCAGTGGATCCGTCAAATGTGGAGTCAGTTACCAAGTGGAAGCCTCCACGCACGGTTTCACAAATCAGGAGTTTTCTAGGACTCGCGGGTTATTACCGTCGGTTCATTGAGAACTTCTCCAAAATTGCCAAGCCAATGACACAGTTGTTGAAAAAGGATGAGAAATTCAAGTGGTCAGATGAATGCAACAGAAGTTTTGAGGAACTTAAGAAGAAGTTGGTAACGGCACCAGTCTTAATTCTGCCAGACCAGACGAAAGACTTTCAGGTTTATTGCGACGCGTCTCGCCAAGGGCTGGGATGTGTTCTGATGCAAGAAGGCAAAGTGGTCGCGTATGCTTCACGCCAGCTGCGTCCACATGAAAATAATTATCCCACTCACGACTTGGAATTAGCCGCAGTGGTACATGCCCTAAAGATCTGGAGGCATTATCTTATTGGGAACCGTTGTGAAGTGTATACGGATCACAAGAGTTTGAAGTATATCTTCACCCAACCGGACTTAAATCTTCGTCAGCGAAGATGGCTGGAATTGATTAAAGACTATGATATGGGAATCCACTACCATCCCGGAAAAGCGAATGTCGTGGCAGATGCTTTAAGCCGGAAGAGCTATTGTAATTCCACCAGTATGGAAGAGATGAGCAGCCAGTTGCAACAAGACTTTGAACGGCTGAACCTCGGTATTGTGGAACATGGGTTTGTGTCCGCTTTAGAAGCACGACCAACGCTCGTGGAGCAAGTCCGAGCAGCTCAAGCTAAAGATCCGGAGATAGCAGAGCTTAAGAAGAACATGAGGGTTGGAAAGGCTCGAGATTTCTCCGAAGATGAGCATGGCACGATATGGATGGGAGAAAGACTGTGCATCCCGGAAAACAAAGAGTTAAAGGAGTTAATACTCACGGAAGCCCATCAAACCCAGTATTCAATTCACCCTGGGAGTACCAAGATGTACCAGGATCTTAAAGAAAAATTTTGGTGGGTTAGCATGAGAAGAGAAATAGCTGAATTCGTCGCACTCTGTGACATATGTCAGCGAGTCAAGGCAGAACATCAAAGACCTGCAGGACTGTTACAGCCTCTCCAAATTCCGGAATGGAAATGGGAAGAAATTGGAATGGATTTCATCACCGGTTTGCCAAGAACGTCGTCTGGACATGATTCTATTTGGGTCATCGTGGATCGACTCACTAAAGTGGCTCATTTCATTCCTGTGCACACTACATACTCTGGAAAGAAGCTAGCGGAACTCTACCTCGCAAGAATCATGTGTTTGCACGGAGTGCCTAAGAAGATCGTATCGGATCGAGGAAGTCAGTTCACCTCAAAGTTCTGGCAGAAGTTACAAGAAGAATTGGGAACCCGTTTGAATTTTAGCACGGCTTACCATCCGCAAACCGATGGTCAGACTGAGCGAGTAAATCAGATACTGGAGGATATGCTGAGAGCCTGTGCGCTCGATTTTGGAGGAGCATGGGACAAGAGTTTGCCATATGCCGAGTTCTCCTACAACAACAGCTACCAAGCCAGTTTGCAGATGGCACCATTTGAGGCGTTGTATGGCAGGAAGTGCCGCACCCCGCTCTTTTGGGATCAGACTGGAGAGCGACAACTGTTTGGGACTGAAGTCTTGAGCGACGCAGAAGAAAAGGTCAGAACCGTCAGAGAAAGGTTGAGAATTGCGCAGTCTCGACAGAAAAGCTATGCCGACAATCGTCGAAGGGAGTTGGTTTTCGAAGCAGGGGACTATGTGTACCTTCGCGTCACACCTCTTCGGGGAGTACACCGTTTCCAAACTAAAGGCAAATTGGCACCACGCTTTGTGGGACCATACAGGATCCGCGAACGTCGAGGAGAAGTTGCCTACCAGCTTGAGCTTCCACCCAACCTGGCTGGTATTCATGACGTGTTTCATGTCTCGCAATTGAAGAAATGTTTGAGAGTACCAGAAGAGCAGGCCAGCCCGGATCAGATCGAGATTCAAGAGGACCTGACTTATGTGGAGAAGCCGATCCGTATTCTCGAAACCAGCGAGAGGAGAACCAGAAACAAAGTTACCAGGTTCTGCAGAGTTCAGTGGAGCCATCACTCTGAGGAAGAAGCCACATGGGAAAGAGAAGATGAATTGAAGGCCGCCCACCCGCATCTCTTCGCCAGCACTTCCGAATCTCGGGGTCGAGATTCCGTTTAAGGGGGGTAGGTTTGTCACACCCTGAAGTTTTCCTAAATCGTAAAAATCGAGTTTAATAATTTATCGGAGAAATTGTTTAATTAATCTGGAGAAAAATCCAATTAATTAATGCATTAAAGAAGTGGAAATGGCAAGGTGGAATTTTTCTTGAGTTCCCCATGTCAAAATACATTAACAGGATTTTTAGTGGAATTTTCAGAGCCCTGGAAATAATTTTAAACCAATTAAAATCAAATTCGGAATTTGTTTAATCCCAGGAAAATCCCTTTTCCTTTCTTTTTCTTTTTCTTTTTCTTTTTCCTCTTCTTCTTCCTTTCGGGCCGTCGGCCCAGTCCGGCCGCGCGCCGCGCGCCCTTTCCCCCTCCCGCTGGGCCGGCCCAGCCGGCCTTCTTTCCTCGCGCGCGCCCCTCCTCTCTTGCGGGCCGGCCGCAGGCCGAGGCCCGCTAGCGCCGCGCCCCAGCCGCGCAGCCCGTTCGGCCTCCCCGGCCCGGACCACCGACAGGTGGGCCCCACCTGTCGGGGTCGTCTCCCTCCTCCGGCCGGCGGAACCGGAGGGGAGCAACCGCCGGCCGCCGCTCCCGCCCACTTCCCCGCGCCCCGCGCGCTCCGCACGCGCGTGCGCTCCCGCCGCGCCCGTCCGCGCCCACTCCGCCCGCAACCGCCGCACGAGAGGGCGGGATTTTTTTTCCCCGGCCGTCTCTCTCTCTCCTCTCTCTCTCCCACTCCGCCGCCGATTCCGCGCCCCTCGGCCACGATCTCTTCTCCCCGCGCCCATAAAAACCACCCCCGCTATCCCCTCTCCTTTTTCCCCATTTTCGCCGTCGCTCCCGAGCCTCCTAGCGCCGCCGCGCCGTTGAACCCGTGCGCCGCCGCCTCCGCCGTCTCCGGCCGTCGCTGCGCTTTCCCCGGCCTCCCCGAGCCGCGCCGACGCCGCCGTCGCGCTCGCCGACCGCCTCCGTCCCTCGGCCGTGTCTCCGCACCGCCATTCCGCCACCGGACGCCGCCCTCGCCGTCGTCATCTTCCTCTCCGGCCGAGCCCGGTGAGAAATCTTCCCCCTTCTCCCCTTCCTCTCTTTTTTCTCCTCGCCGCGCCGTCCTCCTCTCGCCGCGCGTAGCTGCCGCCCTGTTCGTCCGCGCGCCGTCGCACGGCGCCGGCGCCCTTGCGCCGCCGGCCGCTGCGCTGGCCGGCCGCCGCTCGGTCTCCGCCGCGCGCCATGGCCGCCCTCGGCCTAGCCGAGCTCCATCCGCCTGCCGCCCGCGCGCTCCTGGCCGTCGGATCGGCCGCTCGGCCGATCGGGACCGCCCGCGCCGTCTCTCCCGGCCGCCCGCGTGGCCGCCCACGTGGCCGCCGCGTGGCTGCCGCGTCGGCGCCACGTGTGCGCCACGTGGTGCACCCCCACCGCCACGGTCCCGTGGACCGAGTCCACGGTGGACCGGCCGCCGCCGCCGGTGACACCAGCCCTGGGATTAATGGCGCAATAAATTAATTAAGGATTTTTCTGTTTTAGTAAAAACACAGATAACTTCAAAAATTCATAACTAATTCATCCGAGCTCCGTTTAAGTCCATTCAAATTTCATTAAATTCATAAAAATGCAGAGAATCCATTAAAAATACTTTTGTGCTTTGTTTCAGTAGACTTTAGTTCAGGTGGATGGTTTGGGCCTGTCGCAACGTGGATATAGCGTTGGACAGTGATGGTTTAATATTGTTCAATTAATTCAACATTTTACTACTGTTTTCAACTATTGTTTTAAATGCTTACTTTATGCAAATAAACCCCTGCCTTTCCTTGGAATATCTTGCATCATGCCTCCTTTTTCCGGCATGACTTGTTGAGTACCGTGGGTAGTACTCAGTCTTGCTCAATTTTTCCCCACACCAGAAGAGGAGTATGCGTCTGATGGAGGCTTCTCAGAGGAGTAGGTTTCGTCCGCCGTCGAGGATGCCTGTGGATTGGTGCCAGCCCGCTGCAAGAGTCCCGTTCTAGTTTAGTTGGTCTTTTCGTCTTTCCGCTGCATTTCTGTAAGACTTTTACTGTGTTTGTAAGACGTGCATCTGTATGTCAACATTGTCGTCTGTGTACCCTGGCTGGTCCTGGACAGGGGTTTTAATACACATTCAGTTTCGGAAATTCTGGTACTGAATTTCCGGGCGTGACAGGAGGTCTAACGACGGGTGGACCAACGCCTTGCGGAACGACAGAGCGAGCAGACGGTGCAGCTGTATGCCCCTCCAATCATGGTGAGCCCCTCGGGCAATCGCAGCAGCTGTGCCTCTACAGGGCAGGCAGGAGAACAGGTCATGGAAGGTGCAGCAGGGCAAGCTCAGGCAAACCCATCGTACCCCGTAGATGAAATCACGCGGCGGACACCTTGTGAGCTGCACATTCCCTTCAAGAACATATCACTCAAGGTATGCTCTTAGTTTTATAATATGTGTCTTGTAAATTGCATAACCGGTGGTGCATGCATCTGTTAATTACTAAGTAATCCTGACTCTCGTGAAGGTGGCGTCGGGCATGGTCATACCAGTGGACCCTTCGGGGACATATCATTGCAGACCGATTCCACCTAGGTACTTAAAGGTCGAGGTTGAATTGGTGGAACGAGGGTTCGACGATCTCGAGCTGGACATCCTCGGAGGAGACGGGGAGACGAAACTAGGAGACACAGCCCACGCCATTATACTATGGTGCAAGCGACACATCGTGTTTCCCGGGCGAGTAGCGACGTCTTCTCCTTCATCTCCTCCGCCTGCACCCTCTCCTCTGCCTGCACCGGCTCCTCCGCCTGCACCTTCTCCTCCACCTGCACCTTCTCCTCTGCCTGCACCGGCTCCTCCGCCGTAGTCTCCTCCGCCTGAAACCTATCCGTCGCCTGCACCGGCTCCTCCACCGCAGTCTCCTCCGCATGCAACCTCTTCTTCGCCTGCACCGGCTCCTCCGCCAGCACCGTCACCGTCTGCTCCGCCTGCATGGCCTAAAAAGTCGTGCCCACTTCGTCCCGCGCCGTCAAAGTCCACACCACCAAGAAAGAAGCCAAGACTTGACGAGCCAAAACTCCCCGCTCTCAAGAAAAGGGCGTATGACCGCACTCTCGAGAAGAATGAGGAGGTCGTACGAGCAGAAGTGAAGGCATTCTTTGAGGCACGGAAACCACCAAAGAAGATTCCAATAGATCCGGCTGCTAAGAAGTTCTTCCAGAAGATGAGCGAACCGGTCAGGAGGGCTGTACTTTCCGATTATGACCGGTCGGTGACGAAGTCGTACAAGAAACAAAGAGCAAAGGCCAAAGAAGTGCCTTAGCTCGGAAAGCAGTGGAAACAATCGATTGAGCCGTTGCTACCACCCGGTGAAGAGGAGCTGAGGCAATGGATGAAAGAGACGGGTCTGAGCAGGGCGCAACTGGTGGGAGACACACCGATAACCATGGCGACAGAAGCCGACTTGAAATACAAATTTAAAGTCGGTGAACCGCTTGTCAAGCCTGGTAAGGTGAACAGTCTCTCAACACAAATGCATTGATTCCATCAATGATATATGGAACATTCATCCAGAGGTAGAATAATGTTTGGAGCGAGGATAAGAAACACAAACTACTACCAAGGAGATGATGTTCTGTGGATGAACTTCGAGAATGTGTTCGATGTATACCAACTAGACGCTCTCGACGTCTCCATTCTCAGCTGCTGGGTTTTGTAAGTATCGTTTTAGCAAACTTTATTTTGTTCCTTAGCTTCTTCTATGTACCATTCCCTGGTTAGAATGTGACGATAAGACTGATGCAAATTCCTTTGTCTTTTGTAGAATGGAGATTCAATCGTGCCGTAGGCAGGGAATTTTCAATATTGGATTCATGGACCCTCGCAAAGTCAATGACGTAATGATACGGGACTTTAAGAAAGATACAGAAGACAATATTGTTCATTTCCTGGTGCAGCAGCATTACAAGACCTACATACTATTGCCATACAACACAGAGTGAGTTTTAACTGTCTTTCAAATTTGTACCAACTTCCTCCCCGTACTCATAACGTTACATATATATCGTCAGACGCAATTTGCAGATTTCACTGGGTCCTTTTACTCTTCGACCTTGAACTTTGCAAAGTCCATGTCTATGACTCAATGGATAAACCAGAGTCTACTTTCACCAAGGTTTTTGAAGTGATAGACAGGTAATGCCATCTATTCAACCGTCATTAATTATGAACACCGTTATTGGTACTATGCAGATCTCCGGTATTTCATCATAGCTTCCAACTGTACATAGGGCATGGGCAAAGTTTGGAAAGAAAATCTTGGTAGGAGATTTAAGTTTCCGGTGAGTACATGCTCCAAAATTATTTAATCATTCATTGCTTCTAGAAAAAATTAGTACATTAAATCTCTCGTCGTTTCTCCTTAAGTGTGCAAAACAGGAGAAGGGGAATAACTTGTGCGACTACTACGTCTGCGAATATACTCACGCACTTGTATAGCAAATCAACAATGACAGGGATCTGGAAGTACGTAAAAATTATTCATACATTATGTCCCGATTTCTTATTGACTTCATATACTTATATCTCAAGTTTTTTTCGAATGATAGATTATTTACATGAGGGAAAACCTATCGAACGAAGAATTTATCAAGACTGTTCAAGAACAACTGATGGGATTTATCAATGAACAAATAATTGATCCCGCGGGAGAATTCTACTACGATGGAAGTGCTATTCATCATCCTCCTCATGGATAATATGTCTTAGCTTTCTTCGTAATATACAATAGAACATTATAATTAACGAAAGATTGTAATATATGTATATTCAGATGTGCATTCATGTACTTATGTGTGTGAGTATATTTCGATAATAAAAGTATATATTTACTTGAGTGCTTATATGTAGGATATATATATATATATATATATATATGTAAAACATGTATTTATACATATATATATATATATGCATATTGCATATATATACATATAAATACATATATTACATATATACGCATATTATATGTACATATATATTATGCATATATATATATTTATACAGATATATGCATACTATATAAACAAGCAGCTGGCAGAACCAGCAAATGTGTTTTTTTTAAAAAAATATCATTAGTCCCGGTTGGTAACACCAACCGGGACTAAAGATGGCCGAGGCCGCTACGTGGCAGCCATCTTTAGTCTCGGTTGGTAACACCAACCGGGACTAAAGATAGATCTTTAGTCCCGGGTATTTCACCCGGGACTAAAGATGCCGATCTTTAGTCCCGTATTCGTAGTCCCGGTTCGAGAACCGGGACTAAAGGCGGTTACGAACCAGGACTATAGTGGGTTTCTCCAGCAGTGACGGTATGGCCTCCTCGAGCGTCAGAGGGGCACTAGTGCATCTTATTACTTCCGTTGCAACGGTCCATGAAGTGGGGACTGTCCATGTCAGCCTCCTCATCCACGTTGTTCTCATCTGTGTCCGCTACTTGTCAGTCTTGGAGATTCTCCTCCTCGGTTGAAGTTCGGATCCACTAGCGACCTTCATGTGTGTGGCTGACAACGGTGGGAATGGCGGCATGGTGCGGCATCCTTGGAGGCAATGTCCCTGCTAGATCGGCTTCGATGGTTGTGGCGGTGGTAAGATTTGGATGAATGGCTTATTTACGCTTAGTTACTCTCCAATGTTATCTTTCCTTTCGGTTTGACGTCGATCGTCGATGCTAGTGTGTGCACAATTCGATTGGACGTTGACTTAAGAGATTCTGTTTGCTGGTTTGTGAAAGACAAGGACTATATATAACTTGCAAGCCGATGTGTTGAAACAATGGTTATGTAATTTTTTTACCAATTGTAGATGGAGGTTTGACTATAAATGTTATCTGTATCTTATTATAAGTAGTTTTCTTGTTTTTAATTTTGCCATGATTTTGTAATTCGTAGTTATTTGTCATGCGATTTCTATAATAATTAGCTGTAACTTTTCGGAGTAAAGACTGGAGTGAATTCCATTATAAAAAAAAAAGTTCAACGAGTCCTCTATTGTTGACTAAATTGATGGAGTATCTTTTTTATTCCTGTAATATTATTTTAGCTATTTTACTCACATGGTCTGTTACTATCCTGAACGGCTGAACTACCCCTCTTTAGAGTTCAGACAACTCCCGATTCTTTAACCTCTTCTGCAGCCTTTATCTATATATATATATGAGACTCTCTTCTTCGCTTCCATGAACCACTGTGAACAGTCCATGTCCTGGACTTCGTTGCTCAACCCTCTCGTTCTCTCCACCTTGATAATCACAAGGCGAAATTGCATTTGAATGCTCGGAATGGGAGGTATTAGGACATGCAAAGATGTATCATCGGGCAGAGCATGGCATATATCCTGAAATTGCAAGCCGAACTGTTCCCACTCAAGTGAGGAAAATCTTTTCCTTCAAGAACACGGCCGTGAGGTGATCATCTTGTTTCAACAGAGAGAGCAAAAGAAGGGTAGTAATTAAGAGAGAGACTTACCCCTAAAGTCTGGAAAGCTGCTGCCTGAAGTTAGCATCTGAACTAGAGACATACATGTGGACATTGGCATATACGCTATGGAAGTCATATACATAAACCATAGAAGTATATATGGAAGTAGTAACTGAGACATGCTTTACATGAAGTTTAATCTGCATGCCTACTCAGATCGATCTGCAGCCTAAACATCAGTTACTAGCTCCTGCATCTAATGCTGCCAGTTGAGTACATTTTGGCCTGTGCCCAATATTGATGTTCATCGATTTACGTTTTCCTCCCTCTGCTCTGCTCACCCATCAATTTTACTTCGGCCATTTTAAGCTTGAACTACTGACATGTGCAGATAGCAAAACCATTCTCACCTGCATACCTGCACTTTTGTACTACCTCTCCTCAACTTCTCATCTCACCTCTATCTTTGCAAATTCATATGCCTTCCTTGCCATTTACTAGCTAGGAGCACCGTGTATGATACATGCAGGTCGATCAGAATGCATGCATGACGGATGCAGATGTTCATGCGTGCATGTTGTTGCCAATTGCCATATCTTGATCTGGTTCCTTCATCTCTGATTCTTCCTCCTTTTCCTTTTGATAGCACGCCAATGGCTCAAGCCTAGTTCGGTATGGGAGATATGCGCCGTCTAATTCGTGGAGGAGAATTAACAAGATCACGGGATGTGAGTTGTTCCATCAAACGTAGACGTGGACTCGTGTTGAATGAAGTAATAAATTATATTGCAGACGAGAGAAAGGAGTACATATGATCCTCATTTGTCTCATAAGAAGGAAATTTTTGACTGCAAACTGCAAAGCAGCGTTTGAAATTTCAACAATGCGCGGCACGAAACGATTTCGTCCAAAAGTTTTTAAAACGTATTTTATTTTTTTATATATAAATTTAGGGAAAATCCCATTAGAAAATTTCGGTCCTCTAGTAGATTTGTGCTCAGCACAATTGTAAACCTTGGTGCAAAGTAGCAAATATTGCCGGAGAATTTTCTAGTGTGAAGTATCAAACTAGTCTGGAATAATTTGGACTGCTAGAAGATTTATTGACTGATCAAGCTCATGGTGACAAGAGAATTAGTCCCAAAAAGACTGCTCTAAAAGGCAAGATTAACTTTAGACAGCAAGCTAAGCTCGACATGCAGCCGAATCACAGTTGAATGAATAGTAGATTTAACTCCTTACATCTAATTCAGCAAGTAAGGACTAGGATATTAATTTGCATGCACAAATCAACGCCATACATTTTGGGATGAAGGTATTTGACACATACTCTTACACCAAATTAACGCATCACTTGCCTTTACTCCTCTTAATTTGCCCTTGCTCATCCTTTTTTTTTTCGGGGAGCCCTTGCTCATCTTTAACCAGCTCACTCCCATCATTTCAAGTATATATGCATCATGCCTGCCTGCCTTCTTGCTCTTTCTCCTCGTCTTCTTCTTTGGTCTAGCTTTCATCAGCGAAACCCACTGGTTCGATCGGCAGGCATGGGAGGTGTTAGGAGATGAAGATGCACGAAATGTCACAGCCAAGGAGCAAGTATATAGATAGAATAAATGTACAATGTCAAAGCCAAGGAGCAAGGAGATGTTGCATTAGCCTGCCGATTTCTTGTACATATATATTTTTTTGAGAACTTTCTTGTACATATTAGTTCTCAGTTTTCTTCCATACATGTAAATAATTCCTTTCCCCCCTCTATATTCAATGAAATTGATAATCCGATGCCGTTTCGTTAAAAAAAATTGCTTTCTCTGAGAGGCTACTCGACTTAGGAAGTATGGCTACAATTGTCCGAGGCGACGGGCCGGTCAGAGACACAGATGCACAAGGATATCGCCGGTGGGAAATGTTAGCTTTGCCCAAGGATGCGAAGAACTCATGGAGCAGCAAACTCACGCGAGCAGCAAACTCAAGCGATGACACACACGCACGAGTAGCAAATTATAGTGGACACACACGATAGATCGAAAATGGCGACGCACGCGCACTCAGCTTTTCTCTGTATGGCTCAATGGAGATGAACACAGAGAAGCTTTGCGGCAACAAATGCCCTTTTCTCTCTTTATCTGTGACTCACACACTCAAACGTACAGAATTTACATGGAGCTTATAAGGCTCAGGCGACGACGTGACTTACACGCCGAGCAACGTCCTGACGGTCGAGTCTCACGCAGATATACGCTCGCATGACCCATATATGTACAGCCACTAACTACTGCATGCCGTGCTCCACGAACCGGCATGAGACGCCCGCTTCCTCTGTGCAGCTAACAACCCGATTCACTCCAACTAATCCATGCAAAACACACACACTAACTAATTATGCACTAACAAATTAGCTAGTCTACCATGCAAACACATCTACACGTGAACACATCACGTTGCTGCCCTTTCACAACAGATGCAAGGATATATCATGCCTATTAGTCAAGATTAATACTAACAGGAAGAAGTCGAAACAGAGTTCACAACCATCGTTCGTTTGCTTTCTTTTTTTTTCTCGAATGCGTAGGAAAGCTGCACATCATTATATTAGAAAGAAGAAAAATAATCCGAGCTTGAGTACAAAGCGGCTTGAAAAAAAATACAAAAGGACTACAAGATTTTTTACAATTTGGTCCTTTTAAAAAACTTATTTTGCAAATAGACCCTTGAAAAAACTTATTGCAGGAATGGTCCCTTTTGATGCGCCAGAGACACTCACGCCGCCGTCCAACATTACGGCGCCAGGACCGGTGGCGCCGTCGAGGTGCCACCGTGGCACGACGTGGCGGTAGGGCGGCGCCAGGGTTGCTGGCGCCCCCCACCAAGCACGGTGCCAGCGGTGCTGGCATGCTAGTCCGGGGGGAGGGCACTTAAACCCCCGTGGGCCCCACCCCACCTCATTCTCCCCAATCGCCCAGCCCTTCCCAGCCAAACCCGAGTGAGCTCTCAGCTCTCTCTCTCCCCTCTCACCTCTCCTCCTCAAATCCATTTAATTTGGAGCCATTTTTCATGAGATTTTTTGTGAAAATCGAGGAGCAAGGTATACTCCTCCATTCCCCCTTCTTTTTTCTCATTTTAATCAGTGAAATTTGTAGATCGAAGGGTAACCCTAGAACCCATATTTTGCCCAAATTTTTTGATTTTGAAGATTTAAATTGGGGATTTGTTGAGTATAGTGTTGACTTGAATGGATGTATGGAAAAATTGATGTAGATCAAATTTTGTATCTATGTGCTATATGGAGGATAGACAAATTTGGTGTCATGTTAGAAGTTAATTGTAGCTAAATATAAATCTATAAATTTTCATGAAAGATGACAAATTTGATATATTGACTTTAAAAATATAGGCCTTTTTTAGTGCTTAGCAAGTTAATTATGTTATAAGGTAGTGGTTGATAAAATGTCACAGTAATTTACTTGGCGGGAGATCATTTTGGTTTTGTAGAATGATAAGGAAGGATCAAACTGGCTATTGTCCTAGGCAGCTACCACCACCAGACGCTATTCGTCCCATGTGTTGGTGCGGTGACGAATGTCGTTTTGCAATAAGTGATGACCACAAGACATACCACCAGAGGTACTGGATGTGTCGCAATTATACGTACAGTCCGGAGAAGCCTAAGCCCGAGCCTAAGGCAAAGGGAAAGAAAGGAAAGGCGATGAAGCCAGTGGAGGTAATTTGTTATACTTTCGAAGTTGCGATACTGCACTGAAATTTGTAATGAAAATCATTTAAATCGGGGAATGTGCAGGTAGCAAAGATACCGCCTCCTCTGTGTGACTTTGTGGAATGGATTGACATGGAGATTGATCCCCGCGATACGGAGATGCTTCGTAGGGAACGTGAATGGGAAGAGGAATGCCTCGATCGTCGTCTCTGACTTGCGGCAGTACAGATCACGGAGAGGAAGAGGAAGAAGGAGAGGGAGGTCAGGGAGATGACAAGGGAGTTTGCGGAGAAGGAAGAGCGTGCGAAGGAGCGGGTGAGGAAGCTGGCTAGGGCACAGCGTGCCAAGGAGGCTGGTCCAGAGGCCGCGAGCAAGGGGAAATATCCTCGATGCACCCAATAGTTTTATTGGAGTTGTTGGAGAATCTTAAATTCCCAAAGACATGTAATAACGACAGTATTGAAATATCACGCAGGAAACATTTTAATTTTGAGACTTAAACTCGATGATGTTGCTATTGTACTTTGTTGTGTTTGGATGAAGTGACGTGCATGTATGCGATTTTGTATGTTTTGTTAGGTTCGAATTTGTGTCATGTTTTGCCACTATTTGTCACGGCATCCCCTCCTAGCTGGCCTGATTGGTTGCTGCCACCCTGCCTCGTGCGGACGGCCCAGGCTCGGGCTTAGGCTGGCGCCGCCCCCAAGCATGGCGCCATTGGGTACCCTGGCCACCCCCGACCAAGTCCTGCCTCGGCCAGGAGGTTGGCGCCGCACCCCACAATACGGCGCCAGGGCACTGGGCCACATTGACCCCTCCTGCCTTCGCCGGGAGGTTGGCCACTACCGATGGACCCCTCCTACCTCTGCCGGGTGGCTGCCGCCGCGCTGTCCACCCCCCGACCGTCCTGGCTCTACCAGGTCATTGGCGCTGCCCCCCAGGGTGCGGCGCCAGGGCTACTGGCGCCGCCCCCACCCCCCGACCGTCCTAGGTCGGCCAGGCCGCTGGCACCGCCCCCCACGGCATGGCGCCAGGGCTGCTGGCGCCGCCCTCCACCCCCTCCCAACCATATCAAACATTATAGTATTCACAATACGAAACATCGCAGTATCCGTACAACCAATTTCAACCAATTCAACCAATTCACAATAAGCATACTAATCACCATATCAAGCATCACGTAGTGCAATTCCGTCAAACAAGTGGGACAAGTTCAATTGCACATCAAACATCACATAGTCCATAAATTCGTCACATAGTTCGTACAACCTCAGAGTCCATTAAGTAAGCCGACATTTAGCATGATCACAAATGTTCTAAAAGATGAGAAATAGTAGAATTTCACCGAAATCACTTCTTCCATTGATGCCGGAGAGCCTGTGACTCCGGAGTATGCCTACATTTGAAATTACAATGTCTAGAATATTTTAAAAAACAATGAGGCAAATCAAAGAACATATGACAATAGTAAGGTTACGTCTTTGTCCCTTGCCGAGTGGAACGTAAGTTGTATGTCGTGGGCTGTGACGCCTGAGGCGCATCGGGCAGCTACGACATGCCTATCTCTTCAGCATCCGGGGCGACATAGTTGTAGTCGTCGTCGTCGTCATCATCATCATCATCATCATCGTTGCTAGGTGTAGCCTGTGCCTTTCCCTTTCCCCTCCCCCGTGGATTGTGTGATGATGATGAACCGTCAACTTCTTCACGCTTTTCTATCGTGATGGACGCGCGGATTGAGGTAGTGGTGGTGGTAGTCTGCGCGGTTGGTATACGTCGTCCAATCCAACCAACCTGCAACCTAGTCTTGCAGCCAGCTTGCGGCACCTTCGACGAACTTTCTGCATTACAAAAGGATTTTGTTAGGCAAAAACCATATGTTGCTTTTTTTGGAAGGAATGTATGATCATTTTACCTCAAGCACATTGCGCAATGTGTTTTCTGTCTCCTCACCACCCCTCGAAGATCCAAGGACATGCCCCATCTCATTCACGCTCCTAAGGAGCTCTCTAGACTGCAAGTATGAGACGATGTGTCTTAAATATTGCAGTTTATAATAAAATCAAATTGATAAATGCAAGAGAACTTACGACTCTGTCTCTAAGTGGCGCGTGTTCCATTTGATTACCAATCCTAGTCCGAACGTCATAGCAATCCTGCCCCTCGTCAGAAGAGCGGTCTTCCTCTATGTCGGCCTCCGTCCAAGAAGGACGTAGGAAAATTCGATAGTTCCTGTGTAGCCAACGAAGATACTCACCGAAATGCTTGTTTTGGTGGATTGGCTCGATGTACCTATCATTTCTTTCCACTGTCCTCCAAGCATCAATGTATCTATTGTGCTCTAATCCCCAATCCTTCACCTTCTTTGTTTTAACCCTACCGTACCTTCAAAAGTACAATGTGTTGATGTGTAAAACATAGAGTTTACGGCACAAAAAAGAAAGAGCGTGAATCGAAGCAAGCTACCTGTGTAGGTCCAATCCAGTTGAGATGGCCTCAACCGGGAAATCTTGCCTCTTCCCGAACTGTCGCATGACACGGTGCGGCAGGTGGTACTCAATAGCCCAGAAAAAAAACAGTGAACATTGATACATGAAGTAATCCCGATTGTACAAGGTGTTCAGTGTAAGTGTGTTTGCCTCAGGCGTGTGATATGGTAGCCAAGTGATCTACACATGTAGAAAATTTGTGTTAGGTGAGTCCCTCTGACATAAAACTTATTGATAAATTTCGATTGAAATTTGAAATACTTACATGCCTAGGCTGGAGGCAGTCCATCCCGTTGACGTACTGCTTGTACGCCACCTCACTACGAGCATGTGAGGTGGCCGTACTTTCAAATAAGTAGGCCACTGACTTCTCCATTTCTGGCTCAGTATAGGGCCAAGGGGTAAAATTTTTCCTCCACTTCGGCCTTCCCACCGGTAGCCGTAGCCACATCCACACTTGAATTAGAAGTGCACAACCGCTAAGGTTGGAGGATGGTACCTGACGACAACAAGCCTCGCAGAGCTGTCTATAAGTCCATGCCAACACCGCTGAACCCTAACTAAAACGTCCTAGATCATTAAGATTGGCTACCAAAGGGATCCAAATTACCGAAGCAATATCACCACCAGTATCTGAAAAAAGTACCCCTTCTAGCAAATGCAAGATGTATGCACATGCGTAGCACTCAACACGCCACGGCTCAGCATCCTCATCGAGGTTTGAAAAGTTCTGACTAAGCCAAGAAAGGGGTATACCGTTCTGCTTCTTCTTCCTCCCTTGCCCCTGCTCAACGATTAGTGCATGCCAAACAACTGCTCGACCTGTGCAACCCATCCAGAAGTCTCCGTCTTGCCCGTCATCGCATGTCCCCTTATCGGGAGGGCCAAGATCATAGCAACATCTTGTAGAGTGATGGTCATCTCACCACTTGGTAGGTGGAAGCTGTGTGTCTCAGGCCTCCATCTATCTACAAGTGCTGTCAACGCAGGAGCGTTGAACACCGGCAATCCTCTATTCACAACCATGGCCACCCCAAGCAACCCAGCCGTCCTGAGGTACTGGACGTACCACTCGTCAAACACTGGGGGGCTTGCACTCTTACTCGGAGCGGTTGAAGCACCTACAGAAACATTTTCAAATGGAATAGGTAATACAATGTGAAGCAGACGTTATTGTTACTTAGGTACAAATGACTAGATGTCGATACGTACCTTCCCCCGCTCGATCGCAGCCCCGCGATGCCGGGCCTCGTAGTACTCCTCCAAGGCCGGGTAAGTCGGTGTCTCTTCCTCGCTGGCCATCCTGCATTAAGAGAAAAGGAATATATTGTCAGTTACCAATATTTTCATAACATACGATAAAAAAATATATGCAACAAACCGAAAACAATGTATATGATATCAACAAAAACACTCGTTGACTTCAATAGACCTAACAAAAATTACCTTGTTGCTTTTTTTGGACTTCTTTTTTTCGGACGCTTAGGACACTTAGGTTTCTTGTGACCCTCCTGGTGACATAACGAACACCTATTTTGTAATGGCGCAGCATCAACTTGAAGACCTGAAGGCGGTTTCCTCCTAGAACCACCAAGGCCCGAGTCCATTTCATTCTTGAAGCGCTTCTATCTCCTCTTCCCCCTTGTTTTAACTTTCAACTCCGGGTCCGCAACAAATTCTTCACCATCGTATGGTGGCTACTGTGTAGGGTCGAGGTATGGCTTAAAGCGACTTGCCCATGTGTTCACAACGGCTTTCGACGAGAACTCGTACGGCATACGGTTGGGAGATTCTGAATCAATTGTATGAATCCGATAAACATTGATGAGATGTGAGCAAGGCATATGGTACAACAATGGCATTTGGCAACTACATGAGTTCCTCTCACCTTCCACTTTGAATGATCTAGCACCGAACCTAACACCCCCACTGTTATTCCACCCCTCTCAGTGACCTCGTACGTCTTACTCTCCTTATCAAAGCACCTTGAAGTGTGTTTGCTTGCCTTGGTGTTTTGCGTCCTCATCTTACTAGCGGCCTTCTCAGACCATCGTTCCCCTAACTAAACGCGTTTCACTGCTTCATCATGTCTATTCACAAAAAACTCGTTGCACTTCATGAAGGTAAACGATACTATGGCTGTCACCGATAGCCTTCGGATACCTACTAGCACACTGTTGAACTGCTCGGCCATATTGGTTGTCATGTAACCCCACCGTCGGCCATTTCTGTCGTACGCACGGGACCACTTATCTTTCTCCAACAATTCATCTTCAAGTCATTTACGAGGACCTTCGGCTACAACCAGTCTAAGTGCCTCCACATCCCTCTCAAATATCCACTTCTTGTCAATCTGACATATCCTTAGTAGCTCTTCCATTTGATGCTTGTCTGCACCGGCCTTGTGGAAATTAGCACTAAAGTGTCTCATGCACCAACGGTGGTGAACCGGTGGCAATCCTTGAATAGGAGTCCTCATGGCATTCATTATACCGGCATGTCGATCTGAGATAATACAAACTTCCCTATCCGACCGAATCACAACATGTCGGACAAGTTCGATAAACCAGCACCAGTCTCGCGAGTTCTCTTTCTCCAGCAAGGCAAAAGCTAATGGTACTAGACAGTCCTCCGCATTAGCTGACAATGCAGTCATCAAGGCACCGCTGTATTTCCTTGTTAGGAAGGTTGCATCTATAGCTAGTACTGGCCTGCAATGCTTAAATGCCTCGACAAAAGAACCAAAGCACCAGAATGCACGCATAAATATTTTCTTTGTCACCCTACCAATGTTCACTAGCCTATTGGGATGGGTATCAATATGGTACTCCGTACTCGGATTCCTCTGCTTAATGGCTTGTAGCAACGTGGGCAAACAGACGCATGCTTCACCCCATTCTCCATAAATGAGCTTCATAGCCTCTTCTCTTGCCCTCCAAGCCTTGCCATACTTCACCCTATATTGGAAAACCTCAAATATATATACAACTAACGCTGAAGCAGAGAGGGTAGATTGCAATTTGATGGCATTGCATAACCTGTTTGCTATGAACTTAGATGTCAACTGCCGGTGGCTCCCTGAACCTTCTGCAGTGGCACAACTATGTGCTTTACCAACACGTGATATCCTCCACGTGCCACTGGACCTCTTTGTTGTGTGCACCTTCCATTTGCATCGTTTGTGTTCACATTTAACAGTGTACCTCCTATTTGCGGCGGAATTCACAACACGGTATGGATGATGGTGCACAATGGCGTACTCCTGAAGCCATAGTTTCAATGCAACCATGGATGAAAACTCCAAACCCTTCTTTAGGCCATCCACCTAGAATGGTTCTGGCAAGTGATCCATGTTGATGCCACCATCTAATATTGCACCATCGGCATGTCTTAGGTCCCTAAAGTCAGGAATGTCCGACTTCCTTCCAAACACCTTCTCGAACGCACGACATTCCTCTAATGCTAACTTGTCATTGTTAGTTAATACAGGGAATGGATGGTCATCATCGGAGTCATCAGCAAATTCAACATCATATTGCTCAACACTTGGTTCCTCGCCAACCTCCTCTCCATTGACTTTTACCGAAACAGAATCGTAACAAGTACTCAAGTGCACAACAAAGTAATCAACTGGATCATAATTTTTGCCTGATACTTGCATCGAGTATTCAGGGTTGCCTCCGTACGATGACCAATTTATGTTGTTACCGACATCTTCGGATAAACCTTCACTTACATCAAGCCCCAGTACTAACTCATTTTTCAATTCCCTTGCTGCGCCCACACCGTCACTGCTGTGACGTCTCTTTGATGGACTTGTCTCCTCTAACTCATTTTCAAACAAAGGTCTCTTCTTCTGTCTTTGCTCATCCAACTCTTCTCGTACCAACTCAGTCTTCGATACTGATCTACTTGTTCTCCCATTGCCACAGTGTGTAGCCCCACGACGAGAAGAATTGTCACAAAATTATTCTCGTCGTAAGGATAGCACGGAGACTTATTTAGATCCAAATTGTCTACCGTGTGTACCTGTTGGCATAGAAAATCTGCTGTTAACAGTACCATCTTTGAAGCAAACACCTCTAGAGATCTAAACTGAGAGTCTTTTACTAAATCAAAATAAATTTTCCAATCCAACTGACCTAGCACCTTCAATACATACTTATGTCCGTGACCGACATCGTACCTCCCATAAATACCAATCTCCACATTATCCTCGGTCCATTCAAGAACATCTTTCACTCGTGACATTAGTTCATCAAAAGTGGGACGAATGGGAAACAAAATGGTCTTCAACGACATATCCTCAAACTCAACATGTGCACCAACGTAAGGTTCAACCACTCTACCACCGTAGTAAACACGAATAAGTTTATCCATCTACACCGAAAAATATCATGCCACTTTAGAAATAAAAAAATAACACATCCTTCATAAATGTCATACAAACTGACTAACTAGAACTAATACATAACTTAAATTGTTCCAAAGCTACTACTTAACCAAACATATTTATTTCACATCCAATAATAGCAAGAATTTTCAATAGTGTCATAAACATACAAACATTACAACTACTCCGTCATACAACCCAACCTAGTTGTAGTTAACTTTAAATAATTTTTATCATCCCACCGAACCAATACTTCCCTCCATATAATAGATACCTAAAGATTCGGTCTAAACCAAACATATTTATTTCACATCCAACAATAACAAGAATTTTCAATAGTGTCATAAACATACAAATATTACAACTACTCCGTCATACAACCCAACCTAGTTGTATTTAACTTCAAATATTTTTTATCATCCCACCGAACCAATGCTTCCCTCCATATAATAGATACCTAAAGATTCGGTCTAAACCAAACATATTTATTTCACATCCAACAATAGCAAGAATTTTCAATAGTGTCATAAACATACAAATATTACAACTACTCCGTCATACAACCCAACCTAGTTGTAGTTAACTTCAAATAATTTTTATCATCCCACCGAACCAATGCTTCCCTCCATATAATAGATACCTAAAGATTCAGCCTAAAGCAATTTCCCATCGACATAACAGTTCTTTCATGTCTCAACTAAAATTTTTCCTCCAACCATCCATTCATCCAACCAAACCACCTAAAAATCAACATTACAACACAATGTACTACAAAAAATCGTATCTCCAACAAGCACATTGCACACATTTAGCACTATACTCAACAAATCCCTAATTTAAATCTTTAAAATCAAAATTTTGGGCAAAATATGGGTTCTAGGGTTACCCTTCGATCTACAAATTTCACCGATTAAAACGAGAAAAAAGAGGGGGGAATGGAAGAGTATACCTTGCTCTTTGATTTCCACAAAAAATCCCACGAAAAACGGCTCCAAATTGAGTGGATTTGAGGAGGAGAGGTGAGAGGGGAGAGAGAGAGACCTGAGAGCTCTCTCGGATTCGGCTGGGAAGGGCTGGGCGATTGGGGAGGATGAGGTGGGGTGGGGTCCGCGGCGGTTTAAGTGCCCTCCCCCGGACGAGCGCGTCAGCACCGCTGGCGCCGTGCTTGGTGGGGGCGCACCAGCAACCCTGGCGCTGCCCTACCGCCACGTCGACGTGTGGTGCCACCGTGACACCCCGATGGCGCCACCGGTCCTGGCGCCATGATGTTGGACGGCGGCGCCAGTGTCTCTGGCGCACCAAAAGGGATCATTCCTACAATAAGTTTTTTTAAGGGTCTATTTGCGAAATGAATTTTTTAAAAGAATTAAATTGTAAAAAATCATGAAAGGACTACGACCAACTATGACCAAATACTACACCATAACTTGGGCTCATTTCATTTGCTTTCTCTAGAAGGCCACTCGAGTAAACGGGTAGGTCTGAGACTATGGAAGCCATCTATGATTTGGAGGTTCCTAATTAATGACCCTCCTACTGTCCATGCACTTTTAGTCTCGGAGCATATTAATTTGAATGGTGTTTGAAATTCTGACCGTGGAGAAAACATGATCTGAGTAAATTTATCTTTCCTGGCGTATTGACCATTTCCAGTGATTTTTGAAATACCACAGAGTTCATCTAAATCGCTGTTCCCTACTCAAGCTGCTGCCGGATCTGTAGCCCAGAAGTTCACTCAGACAGTCAAATCCTAATGGATATCTCAACTTTAGCCAGTAAGCTCAGACCAATATAGAGCCTAAACAAAATAAGAGTTTTAACTCTCCAAGCTAATCCAGCAGGTGGAGTAACACATACTGCCATGTTGGCACATGCCAAATTAATGTATCACTTATCTTTACTCATGTCTGCTCTGGGTTATCTTTAACATGCTCCCATCATATTAAAACTGAAGAACCAAAAGGCATAAGCTACGTACCCAACCACGTTAATTTAGTGACTCCTTCGTCTTAAAATATAGCAAGCTATAATCGAATTACACACATCTCAGGACTATAAATCTAGATTCTGGACAGGCCTCTAACCAAATCTATAATCCTGTGTTATGTATCTAATTCGATTTTGAGACAGAATGAGTATGTCCTACAGTCCATCATATGCATCATATGCATGTCCGCCTGCTTTCCTCTTCATCTGCCTCCAATTTTCATCGGCGAGCTCATCAGCCGAACCCCACTAGTTCGATCGGCATGGGAGTCATCAGGAGATATACAGCCTCATCTTTTCGCTTTTCGCTTATGCTCATGCATATCGGACAAAATTTAAATTTTTAACCTTAAATTTAAAGTTGATTTTGAGGTTTTTCACTACTGAAGAACTGATCTTTCGTCGTGGTACCCAAAAACACAAATATCTTGGATTTATTTTCAACCGGTACTAAAGCTTTAGTCCCGATTAGTGTTACCAACTGGTACAAAAAATATATCTTTAGTACCGGTTGCTAACACCAACCGAGACTAATGCTGGAGGATCTTTAGTCCCAGTTGATGTTACCAACCGGTACTAAAAATGCATTTTTAGTATCGGTTGATGTTACCAACCAGAATTAAAGATGCCTCCAGGGTTAGTTAAAAAAAAACATCTCTATCCAAATTAGATTCATGTAGTAAGTGGGATGGTAACATGTGTGAGGGTTGAAGTGAGAGATCTTTAGTTTGAATCCCACATCCCACATATTTTTTTTGACTTAGTATGTATCTTTAATACCGGTTCTTTCAACCGATACTAAAGATCGAGATCTTTAGTCTCAATTTATTGGTCTTGGTTGCTACAACCGATACTAAAGGGGGTTTTTAACCGGTATTAAAGATCATTTCTCCGGTAGTGTTTTCATCGTAGTTTATTTTTTAGCCTTTGCTTTTATATCGTTAAGAACACATATATAAAAGTTTTATTCACAAATTATTTTTGATTTGCAAATATGCCATTTTGCTTTTTCCTCCAATATGCCAAACAATGGGGCTGATAGATGCAAGGTAACATCACAGTCTAGGAGGAAGTAGAATAAACAATGATGTACTATCTCCTTTCCAAAATGTATGAGACTTTTCGTACAACGTTTGACCATTCGTCTTATTCAAAAATTTAGTATAAATATGTAAAATTATGATTTAAGATTATATTTTATTTGATGATAAAACAAGTCGTAACAAAATAAATAATATTTATATAAATTTTTTTGAATAAGACGAATAGTCAAACGTTGTGTGAAAAATCAACGGCGTCATTCATTTTAAAATATAAGGAGTAATTTATTTGCTTTACCTAGGAGGCTACTCGAACAACGAAGTATGAAGAACACCATTGAGACTACGGAAGCACGATTGCACGATGTTGTCTGTGCTAGGAAGACGGGAGATACTTTCGTAGCCATGATTTGTTAGCTTTTCTCCGGTCGTCCTACTGATTTGGAGTTTCCTGCTGTGGTGACCTTCGCACCTTCAGTTTCAGATCACCTTCGTTAGCCAAGATATTCAGTTTCAATTTAAGATCATGTGGAGAAAACATTTTGTGATCTATTTGAGTGAATTTATGTGAAACCCGTGACCCCGCGTTGTCCCTGGCAGGCGGCTCAGGTGCGAAAACCCTAGCCGCCGCTGCCCCCCTCCTACACCATTCCCTCCGTCTCGCCGCTGCCAGAGCAACCCGCCGGTCACCGTGCGGCGAACTGGAATGGTGGCGGCGAGGCCAGACCCCGGCAGCGATCCGGCGCAAGGAAATCGAGGCGGCGTTGGTGCGACAGTGTCGACGGGACGACAGCACACCGATGGAGATGGCGTGACAATGTCAATAGCGTGGTGGGGGAGCTCGGCATCAAGCTTCTCTTCTTGTGTCACCATCTTGCCAGCCCCCACTGGCAATCGTTGGATGTGGGCCTTTGCTCCTAGATCCAGCTACGGGGGCGACGAGGGTCCCGGGTGACGAGACGACGGCGGCGGCGACGAAGGCTCTCCCAGCCGGCGGACAGAGGTGATGAGAACGGTGTGGCTCTGGCCCGCGGACAGCGGCGGAACAACGGTGGCCCTCCCTGCCCCTGGACGGCAGCGGCGAGCTCCTCCACGATGTGCCGGCAATGAGGGTTCTCTTCCTAGATGGCGACGGAGGTAGAGCTAGAGGAGGAAGGCCTGCCGATCTGGGCCTGCTGCTTCCCGGCTTTATTGGTGGTGTTGGTGATTATGGAGAAGGAGAGAATGCCACCTCGTCGTGCTGTGATGAACCAAATGGGATGCTAACACACTTGTGAATGGGCGCAATATCGATTGTGGGATTGGCCTCACATTGGTAGGTTATTGGAGGCAAGGCGAAAGTCTGGACGACGACACTTGCGGGTATCATTTCCTACTTGGAGGCGTCCCTTTGTATCTCTCCATTTCACCATATTTGGATTTACCAGGTGAAAACTTAGATCAATCTTGAGCCGATGATGGCGATGTAGTTTAGCATCATGTCCTTCTTGAAGGCATCGTCGAGAAAATCCATGGCAATCTCTAGTTATGCCCTACTTTGACACCTAAAGAGGGCCTTTGGGAAGTTGAAGTTGCTGTGTCGAGCGTTCGATGAGCTTGGCAACAATGACTAGAAGGTTTTGCTTGGTACCAGGCAGGGTTTGGTTGTTGTCTTCTCGGGAAGTCAAAGCTACTGCGCTTTTGCGAGCTCGGCACCGATGACCCAAGTGAGACTTCATCAATTGCGTTTCGCTCTTGTGTGGGGTTTCAAGCTTTTCGTCTTCAAGGCAGTCAGTCTGACCCAACCATGCATCAACAAGTTTGGTGGTCGTGAAGTTGGAGTTGTGGCGTTGGCAGGGCACGACATGTGAAAATGATGATATGAGCCCACTTGAGGTTTGCTTTGGTGCAGGATAGGTTGTGCCCTTACTCTGGTGTTTCTTGGGGAAGTCGGAGTTGCCCCATTACGAGGGTGATGGTGTGATAACGATAACGTCGTGTCTCTATCAGCATATGGGAGTCTTGTTTTCTTCTAGCTTGCTACTTGTTCATGTGGTGAATGGCATTTGTTGAGTGTCGTGTTTGGCTCTCCTATACTTATTGCCTTGGTAGTTTAGGCTAGTTGGTGGAGTGTTGTTGTAGTTTTGGTTTTTGCTCAGTTTTCCCTAATTAACCGTGCATTTAAGGTTGGGTCCCATTTTCTCTTTAAAATAGGACACCTTCTTATTTATATGAAACATTAGCGATGGCTTGACTGTTTGAAAAAAAAGTTTGAGTGAATTTATATTGCTTGATGTATATACCTTTTCAGGTGATTTGCGAGATGGCTTTGTGGTATACCTGAGCCCAAGAAAAAACATAACTCACCAACAACTAGCAGATCCAGAAAAAATTTAGAGCCCAGAGAAATTTAACTATAGCTAGTATTTACTTAAAAAATATTACAATTTTATCTAATTATACGTATAATTTTAATAGATCATCCTCCAATGATTCTGAGCGGCCACAAATCTCATAGATTTTTCATGAGCTTTCTCATAGACTAGTAATTGGGCTCATATAGGTGTATTTTTATAAAGATATTATGTAGAATAACATCTCCACCTAAACAAGCCATTTAGAAGAAACTAGATAAAAATCAACTTACTATACAGATTAGATTAGTGTTGCATCTTCAGTAAAGTGGGTTTATAAAGCTAAGAGTAAATTTTACTTTGGGTCATCTTTTCTTGTTGGTGTTTCGCTTTGGACCGTCCTTCAACCAATGTGTTAACAGCAGATTTTTGTAATCGACCCGGAGAGGGAAGAGGAAACCGAAGCAGAGAGGAAGGATTAAGTTGGAGTCGGACCAAGCATCGTATCAGACTCGGTGAACGTATCGGACTGGAAGAAGCGCTAGCAGGGAAAGTGTATCGGCCGATACGGATTCAATACGGTCATTGGCCGATAGAGGCTGTAAGTTGACAGAGTCAGCGTGGGCTTGGTCTGGGCTCGAGATAAGCTTCAAGGAAGTTGCCAAATAGAGATAAGACTCGGTTTTAGGCAATTGTATCTTGTAAATCAAGTAGGTTTAGATCTAATCTTTGGCAAGAGTCTGCCGCAAAAGACTTGTTTGTTAGTTAGAGATAAGATTGTGTCCTACACGGACCGTGTTATAATCTCGGGTATAAATATCCCGATAGTTTGTACATAGAAACTCTCTCACAACCTAATACAACAACCAGTTTGTTTTAATCTACTTTTGGCGCATCGCCAACCCTCGCAAGAGGTCAACTTCCGGCGAGTTCTTGCTTCCCCAGAGCAGAGGTAAGAACTCGTGCCCGACTATCTATATCCTCGGGGCTAGCGTGTCGCTTTAGACACGTTAAGCCTCGATGATGTGGTCGTCGTTTATCATGTTTTGGATGATTTTGACAAGTGTTTTAATTACGCTTCGCCAGCGATCTACTCGTTTTAGGGTTTATTGCCGACGACGGTTTAATTATTGTGCTTGGCTAGATCTTTCAATGCATCTAACATCCTCAAAAGCAATCAACGACTTGATTTTCTTTGTGTTAAGTTTCAATTCACACTTTGAATTGTTATGGACCTTAATCCTGTTTTGAGATTTAACTCAAAGTCTGTTTTCGGTTGTAATTAAGGATAGTACTGGAGTTTCAGCCAGTCTTGCCTGATATACATGATTATCATAAGGTTTTTATGTGTATCTGCCATCTACATGAACGGATCAATGAATATAGATACACTTGGTATAGATTACTCTTTAGGTTTTTTCTGTGATTGCCATATTTATATTGGTTGATTGGTTCATATAGATTTGCACTAGAGTATTAGCTAGTGTAGTTATCTTTGTTATCCCTTATCGGCCGATGCCATTGATCGACATTAATATATTGATGAAGGCCGATAAGATCAGATCCATGCTTTAATCTTACTTTATCGCAAGTAAGCCGATATAGCTTTGCCCTATCGGTTGGGCCACGACAATGCGACATCGGCCTATCGGCCGATTGGCCATTGTTTTCTAACATGGTTTATTTGTTTATCTTGTAATTGCAGATTAAATCAACTGGCACACCCTACACGCACCTAGACAAGCCTTTGGACCTGCACTGGAGTAAAGCAAACCTCCCAGGCCGCAGTGGAAACGTGGAACCCGCTTGGTTGCAGGGCGGGTCGAAATTCTACGCCAACACAATGTTTTTGCTTTAGACCGGGTAATTTTACCTTTGTGTCACTTTGGACCACCCTCGACTCTTTTATTCATCTATATCCAATTTATCATATATCAAAAAAGGTTTACATACAGTTTAGAAAATTTATTAGCGAATAGAAGCCGACGTACTCAAGGTCGTTTATATACTTAAGAAGAGAGTCAGGGTGATCCAAAGCGAAATATCGGTAATAAAAGGTGGCCCAAAGTGAAATTTACTCTAAACCTAAAGCAGAAAACCAACTTAAGAAAAAGATCAAGAGTTAGGTCTAATCGTGGTAGAGAGAATTTTTCTAATGAGTTCACTTTATTCTGTGAGAAACATGGTATAATACATGAGAGGGCATCTGATAAGAGCATCACTGGTTCGGATACAACCATGCTTATATTACACATCAACAAGTTAAAGGTGCATATGTTCTATATTATATTTACTTATTATATGTTTGAACAAATGTTACTGCACCATAAGTTTTGTATCTTCTCGTTTGCATAAATACTTGCGTGAGTGAAGTAAAGGAGAGCGGGCTCACGAAGTACTTGGATGATCAAAGAAATTGACTGGGGATCAAACCAAGATCTTCCCCAAATCTAGTTCCATATCACCACGTCACTTTTGGTTCATAGAAGGCAAAAGATAAAGTTCTACATATTTTAGATTCGGATTCGGACCTCCTGACAACATCAACATCAACAGAAAAACAAGCTATATACATCATCTAGTCCGAGTCTGATTTGGGCCTTGAGCCTTGTAATTGTGTCGTGGGCTAAGCCAAAGGGGGTGTGCATGCTAAGGCTAATGCTAGAACATCTCGAATCCTATTTATTCAATAGCCATTATCATTTGGAGTCGGATTTTATTTAGATTATTTTGCCGTTACAGTTTTGCCGCTTAGTTCGGTTTGTGGAACCCCAACGTGCGAGCTTCATTGTGTATTTGCAATACATTCAGATTACATCTTCTACTCTCTTGCTCATGTTCTTTATTCACTTGCAGGAAATAACCTTATTGACATGGTCATCCGTGTTTCGGCTCGGGTGATAACCAACGAAGGGATGGTGTAGTGATTGCGAGTGGTTTGGTCATTCTGATCCGAGGTTTTGAATTATCAATGTCGAGTCTCCACAATAGACTTATCCAGTACCTAACGAAAGATTGAGACTCTAATCCTTATCAGCATTTCTCTATTTAACTCAAAGGTTAATTGAATCCATGTCATTGTAAATATGACGATTCAAATAAATGTCATTACAATTCGTCTATTCGTATCCATGTCATTTAAATTTCACTAAATGTGAGACCCACATGTCAGTTCCATCTTATTTCTCCATCCTTCCATCTTCTTTCTTTCCCATTTCTCTCCTGATGTCCATATTGGTCCGGCGTGGCGGGGCCATCAGTGGGGGTGGCGCGTAGTCAGCGTGGAGGGGCGGTGTGCGGTCGTCGTTGTCCTACCGCTGCGAAGGAGCGGAGCATGAGGGTGTGGTGACGGCTGCTACGACGTGGTGTCCTGGCATCGAGGCAGCTGCTGCGATGCGCTAGCAGGCAGCCACATGGAGGAGCGCCACCATCTCGTCGTGCAGACTCGGCACTCCTGCTCGGCAGCAGCTCCACGTCGAACACCTCCGAGGTCCACTACTGACGCTCACCGTGCCAGGTCCACGTTGTCGTCCTCCGGCGACCGGTTCGCCAGGATCTCCAGCAGGACGGCCGGACCTGAACACGTCTTCTTCTGTGTGGCCTCGTCCAACGCTGGGCCGGCACGAGCAGCCGGAGCAGGGCGAGGTCGGAGACCTGCGCGTTGCCGCCGGCATCGTCGAGGATGATAGAGGAGGTGATGTGCTGGTGGACGAGCTTGCCGCCGGACAAGCCATGGAGGTAGGCTCGTCGTCCCCGCCGCCTCCAGCCCAATTTGGATGGATCGATTCCAACTCTGCGTCCTGAGAGAATGCACTGGTTTCATGTTGGGCTGGGCAGCCACAGCGAGCTGCTGCTTGAGCGGAGGGGCAGCTGTTGCGGCCGCCGTGCTCGACTCAGCGCTCGCGCGCACGAGCTATCGCCAGCGGCCTTCGAGGCTTCGGTCCTAAGTGGGACGGGGAGGAGAATAAAAGAAAAGGAGGAAGGAGGAGGAAAGTAAAGGATACGACGAAAACGTAACGGTAGTTACGTCGATCAAATTTCGTGCGAATTTAAAAAACATGGAAATGAATAGATAAATAATAGTGATATTTATTTAAAATGATATATCTCTAATGGCATGGATTCAATTAACCCTTTACTCAATCAAATAGGATTGTTAAGAGAAAAAAATCAGTCTAAGAGAAAAAACCACACTCTGCTGCCATGTTTAAGACAATAAGGTTATCTATTTAGTGGTAGAGTCACTCTTCATAATGTCTAATGTCATGTGTTACAGGTGACGTTCGTGCCTCGCAAATTTGGTCGGAATTGGACATGATATTTAGGGTTTGAGAGGAAAAGCATGCAAGACGAATTGGATAGTTTGTTGGTAGTATACATGTGTGGTCAAATTTTTTTAAAAAATTTGTCAAATATAAATATAATATAATTATAGTATAATTACACTGTAACTTATTTATATATAATTTATATGTAAATAGAATGTAATTTTAAAAAACCCATGTTAGAGCAAAGATTGTGCACAGATGGCGTGAAAACAGAGATCACGAGTACTTCCTTGTACACTGAAAAGGAAAAGATGCATGCATATCATCAAACATCAAACGATCGAAGGACATGTGTGACTGTGCAGTGTGTTTCTTGTCTACTCCGTACATACGAGGAGCTGCTCTGAGCCCCATGAATGTCAAAGAAACAAAAGCACACACGTATCTCCAGGTTAATTTGACGGTTCGAAAATCGACAAACTTCAAGGAAAAAAATTGTCTAACAGATTTTTAGCAAAACTGTAGTTTGATTCTTCGTTGATTCTCGATACATTGCCACGACGCGTAGGCTATTTATAGCCATTACCACGCCACGGCCCAATTAAAGCCCACACCACAAACACCTTCGTTTACACATTCAAACGACTCAGGCCACTAATGTTAAGCCGCCTAAACACAACACTCTGATTAGAGGATAGACGATAGAGGATAGAGTTTACTATGTACACTCAGTTAATACATACAGAATAGAATTTATTATAGACTCTTAGTTAATACATATCATTTAGAGATTATTCTCTTATAATAGACAACAAGACCTCTTCCGCACTAATATAGTAAAGGCAAATATTTTTTATTACTTTTTTTTCTTTCTTCGTCTTCATGCAATAAAATTTCTTTTAATAAATGCTAAGAATCAACTCTAAACCATTATCATGCGTAACAATTATGTTTCTTTTTTCTCTCCTCTCCCTCTTCCACATCATCAAATTTAATTCCATGCAACAGAAAGAGCAAGTTAACAAGCACCGTTGTACATGTTCTTAGGTTGAGTTTGGTGGGTTCTTTAGCAGTGCTTAGGTTGAGCGGCATATGATTAATTAAATACTAACTATTATAAATTTAAGAAAATAAATTTATTTGATTTTTTATCAAAACTTCTATATAAAAAGTTTTTTTTAAAAAAATCATTTAGAAGCATACACAGAAAAGTCAAGAAAATAGCTAGCTATCCGATCAGCAGAACCAAACAGGGCCCCTAAGCCAACGACATTTGGGAATCAATTATGGAGTTGTCAAAGATTTTCCTAGGTTACCATGAGTTGATCGTTGAGGCCAGCCTAGCGAATATAAGGACGTGTATAAAGGTAGAGTCTAATTCTATACTAATTTATATCAATAGAGACTATTCTCTTATAATAGTACAGACCATAAGATCTTTTAATCATTAATGCACTAAATGTTTTTTTATTATTTTTTTTTCTTTTCTCCAACCTCATGCAGCAAACTTTCCGTTAATAAATGCTAAGAGTTGACTCTGAGCCATTGTTATGCGTAGCAACGATGTTTATAGTTTATTTTCTCTTTTTCATTCACATCATCAAATTTATTTACATGACAGCGAAAAAATCCGTTATTACGTATTATTGTACATGTCCTAACCCATGTGGAACGGGCATCGAAGTGCACTGATGACTCCCGTAAGTCTTTTATCCACCCGACATTGGTCTAGATGCCGCACACTTTGCACCGTGATTCGTGCGTATGATTGTACCGCATCATGTATTCGTTCCGTATACAGTTTTCAGGCTATTTAATTTTCGGCGTGTGGCGGGGAATACACCGACGTGGGGGGCCCAGCCGGGTCACGTGGGAAGGGAGGGATATCGGGGGGGAGTCGCTCTCTCGTGAAGACAAAGGACGATGGGCTCGGTAGAGAGAAGCTCGCTCCAGAGAGAGATTGAGGGATATATTGGATCTCAGCGCGGGAATTCGCTGGCTGGCGTCTCCTCCGGCGGCAACACGGAGAGGCCGGTTAATGAGTACTTACTCCTCGTTTTATTTTTTAATAGATGACGCCGTTGATTTTTGAACACACATTTGATTATTTGTCTGGTTCAAAATTATTATGCAAGTGCATAAGATAAAAACCATGCTTAAAGTATTTTTAATGATAAAACAACTTATAATAAAATAAATTATAATTATGTAAATTTTTTAAATAAGATGAAATGATGAAAATGTTTACATAAAATTAACGGTATCATCTATTGTCATTAAAAAAAACAGAGTTACTAATGCTATATGTAACATGATTGTAGATAGAAGCTAGAGCACGCAGGAGGGGTTTGCGTGCCGTTCGTTTGCATAAGGTGCATGCGTCTTTGATCTAGAAAACCCATAGGTCTCGGGTGCCCGACGGGATTGCTTTGTGCTCTGTAAGAATATGGGGCAAACTGTGTCAGGTTACAAGTATCAGGTCTCGGGTTGGGAATGTTCCTGCTCCCTTGAGTTGGACCCTGCCCATTGCCAACCCTACACAAGAGGGTCTACATATGTGCTGCCTGGGGTGAAAACGGTTACAAAAATTCCCGATCGATCGAGCGCCGTTTACATATAAGAGGTATCATTTCTGACCATATCATTTTTGGTTATTTATAAATTTTGTTCTTTCTAATTTTTTTCTGCATCGTATTAATATTTATACTGAGTAATAGTTTAAATAATAAATATGATCTGATCGAGCATCATTTTCAAAGAAATCCTGCTGATTCCAATCGTTTACGACCGTTTTCATCCAGCGCTGCATATATAGTTGGGGAAAAAGGGAAAATCAATCTTCCCGTGTAAATTTCACCCGTCAAAACTTTCAAGTCCTGCTCGAAACCCTAGCTTTTTCATATATATAAAATCAACGTAAAATATAAGCCTGTAATTGGATCAGACCCACAAAAATAAACTTGGATGGGCAGTTTTTGGGATTCAAATCCAGCCCTCTATGCTCATCATCACACCCCAACAATAAAAATAAACCGCTCCACAGCCCACACTAACAAACAACTCCAGATATTTGTCTAGATTTATAGTATTAGGATGTGTCTCATTTATTGAAAGATTGTTATATTTTGAGACGGAGGTAGTACTACTTTTTCCCCAACAGTTGGAGTAACGGATATATTGATTTCACCGGTATTTTTGGGTAACCAAAAGTAAGCGTATTTTCTTTACTAGGGAGAAAAGACTCCCAAGCAGGCCCTGATCGAATCAATACCTGTCAAAGCACACAATCATCATCCAAAATCAACTTAACAAAAATTTGAACACACACACACGATTAGCATATATAAGTAGTCACAATTCTGTGCGTGACACGAATTATTATGGAGATTATGGGTACCACATATCCACGTGGCTAGCTTATCCGACTGGATGTAGGGGATAGGTTATGTGTTGTGATTATGTAACCGATTAGGACTTGAGTGTTACATTGCCTTTTGTAATAAGGTATGGATCATAGTCTCAGTCGGGATTATTGTGGAGTTTGATATCGTATGAGATTAGGACTCCGACTTGTGAGCCTACCCTCTAAACCTATATAAGGAGGGTAGGACGACCTAGGAGATATAGGAGTTTTCAGATTGGAGATCATAGCAATAGCTAGGTTTTCTTCATACATCTTGATCAAGAGATCAATAAACCACTCGACGGAACTAAACCACCGAAACAGGAGTAGGGTATTACTCCTCTAGGGAAGGCCTGAACCTGTCTAAATCTTCTTTGTCTACTAACCCATCGTATTAGGCGCTTGATCGCTACCCCCAGTTTCTTATTGCCGAAATTAGGTTTCGACAGTTGGCGCGCCAGGTAGGGGCAGCGTCAAGATTTCTTCTTCATCTCGCCAACTAGTGCGATGGGATCTTCAACAGGCATCGACGACTTCGTCTTCCCTCCCGGGCAGGCGTTCCGCTTCGGCAGCCTCAACTTCTTCACCGACAATTTCGGCAAGCTCTCTCTCCTCGACTCGGATGCGAACCAGTCGGGAGAGCGAAACCACTCGGCGCCGTTCGGGTTACCGAACGACGCTGAGATCTATTCCAATCTCTTATCTACCAATATAAGATCAATCTCCACGGGAGAATTTTCTTCATCTTCGTCATGCAGCGACTCGAGTAGTCGGGAGATCGCCGTCATACTTCAGTCGCTCGGATCATGTTCATCTATCGAGCTCGCCGACTACCTCAGCTCTTCCAACTTCGACGACCTCTACGACATCTCCATAGACGAGCTTGCCGACTCCGACTTCGACAACGACTACGTCCCGCAATTCTTCAACATCCTCATGGCCAAAGTGGAGGAGACCGACTTAGCCGCGGCCCATCGGGTAGCAGAAGAGGAACGAGCCAGATTCGAAGAGGAGCGCAAGCGTCGAGAGGAAGAACGCAAGCGCATAGAAGACCAAAACAGGCACAAGGAGGAGGAGATCAAACGGAGAGAAGATGCCGACAAGAGGAAACGAGATTTGAGGGCCGCCGGGCGTTCAGCTCACGAGGCCATACTTCAAACCCGAGTCGACAACACCAACATCTTCCTCACGCCTCAACAAAACGCGGTCGCCGCTCTCACCCTCATCGACACGGTCATCGATCGAGCACCCGCCGACATAACCCCAATCTTGGACAAAGTCAAGACCATCGTCGCGGCAGCGGCTACCGGCGCTCCAGCAGGCTCTGCCCGCAGAGTTACCGAGTCCATTGTTGAGACACCCGAGGGCAGCCGGTTACCGCCATTGCGATCCAAAGATTACCAGAGGCCTGAGCTCAGCAAGACACCTGTCAGATCCAATCCCCCTCGTCATCGACAAACTTGGAGACGTCTAGACCAATCGGCCGACTCTCACGAGAGAGTTCACGGCCGCCCACCTGTTCACGATCGGATTCGATATGGAAGTAATTCCAACTACCCGAGTGGCTCACGAAGACCCGCGCCGAGTGATCTGCGCGAGATACTTGACCAGCGTCACCGCGAGCACAACAAGGTTCACCACGAAGACCGAAGGAGTTCACCCGACAACTACGACGATGGAGTACCCGCGTTCACTCGGAACCTGCGTCAAGTGGGCTGGCCGAGTGGATTCAAGCCCACAGGGATTGATAAGTATGATGGCAAAACTGATCCCGAGTCATGGTTAACCATCTACACCCTCGCCATCCGTGCAGCAGGAGGAGACAACAAGGCTATGGCAAACTACCTGCACGTCGCTCTCGCCGACTCAGCCAGAAATTGACTCACAAGCTTACCAAGAGGTTCGATTGATTCATGGAGCGAGCTTCGGGACCACTTCATCGCTAACTTCCAGGGCACTTTCGAGAGGCCTGGGACACACTTCGACCTATATAACATCATCCAAAAGCCCGACGAGTCGCTGAAAGACTACATACGACGCTTCTCGGAGAAACGTAACAAGATCCCTGACATCACCGACGACGTCATCATAGCTGCATTCCAAAAGGGAGTCCGCGACGAGTTGCTAATCGGCAAGTTCGGGCGTAAGCCCCCTAGGACGGTTAAGCAGATGTTCAAGACAGCAAATTCTTACGCCAAGTCTGATGATGCGATCAAGGCTTCACGTCAGTCGGGGCACGACAAGCAATCTGGGAGCAATTGGCGCCCCAAGAAAGACAACGGCGGCGGCAACGACAACAACGGCCAAAAAGATCGCAAGCGTAAGCCCGAGGATCTGGTCGCCGCAGCTTCAAATTACCAGCAACATCGTCCCCGAGTCACCGCCTACAACAAGATCATGAATGCCCAATGCACTCATCACCCCAATCACAAGCACGCAGCAAAGGATTGCTTTATTTATAAACAGTTCGCTGAGCAGTACGTAACTCAAACACATCAGAAGCCGTCCGATGGAGCTGGCCCTTAGGAACAAAGAAAGATGACCAAGCCGGAGGTTCAGAACCCTTTCAAGATCACAGGACCGAGTTAAACCATATTTATGGAGGCCCACTAGCATACGAGTTGAAGAGGAAGCAAAAGCTGACTGACAGGGAAATCAACGCCGTACAACCAGACGTCCCACGTTATCTGCGATGGTCGGAGGTGGCTATCACGTTTAACCGCTCGGATCATCCTGATCGAGTGGTTCACCCGGGGCGGTATCCCCTGGTACTAGACTCGGTGGTTCGCAATGTCAAGCTCAAGCGCGTACTCATTGACGGTGGCAGCGCCCTCAACATCCTCTTTGCCAAAACTTTGGATGAGATGCAAATCCCGAGGTCAGAATTGAAGCCGAGTTCAGCGCCCTTCCATGGAGTCATCCCAGGGCTATCTTCTACACCACTCGGGCAAATCACTCTCCCGGTTACCTTCGGCACTCGGGACAACTTCCGGACAGAAAACATCAGCTTCGAGGTCGCCGATTTTGAGGCGGCTTACCACGCGATCATTGGAAGACCTGCGCTCGCCAAGTTCATGGCAATTCCCCACTACACCTATCTCATGATGAAGATGCCCGGTCCCAATGGAGTCATCTCCTTGCGCAGTGACGTCAAGCAAGCCTTCACCTGCGACAAGGAAAGCTGCGACATGGCCCAAACTCGTGAGAGGTCGCTTGGCCAACGTGAAGTCCGACTGGCTGCGTCAACATCAGGAGAAGCAGAGATCCCTTCAAAGAAGATTCCCAAGTCGGGAGACGGCGACGTCAAGACCAAAAAGATTCCCCTTGATCCTTCTGATCCTTCAAAAACTGCTGTAATAGGCGCCGAGTTAGACACCAAATAGGAAAGCGCGCTCATCACCTTTCTTCAATCTAATAAAGATATATTTGCTTGGAAACCGTCTGATATGCTTGGTATTCCTAAAGAGGTGATTGAGCACTCATTGAATGTTAAAGAGGATGCGAAACCTATCAAACAACGACTCCGCTGATTCGCCCAAGATCAAAGAGATGCTATCAAGGAGGAACTCGCCAAGCTCCTGGCTGCTGGGTTCATCAAAGAAATCTACCACCCGACTGGTTAGCCAACCCGGTCCTGGTTCGTAAGAAGATAGGGCAGTGGCGTACGTGCGTAGACTACACCGACCTCAACAAGTCTTGCCCCAAGGATCCTTTTGGTCTGCCCCGTATTGATCAAGTCGTCGACTCAACAGCCGGCTACGAACTTCTGAGCTTCTTGGACTGTTACTCGGGTTATCACTAAATCAGCCTGAAGGAGTCTGACTGTCTAAAGACATCGTTCATCACCCCGTTCGGAGCTTATTGCTACATCACAATGCCTTTTGGGCTCAAGAATGCCGGAGCGACTTATCAACGCATGATTCAGAGATGCCTTCAGACCCAACTCGGGAGGAATGTGGAAGCTTACGTTGACGACGTTGTTATCAAGACCAGGCAGAAACAGGATCTAATCGCCGACTTGGAGAAAACTTTTGCAAACATTCGAGCCTTCAGGATGAAGTTGAATCCGGAGAAGTGTACTTTCGGCGTGCTGTCAGGCAAGTTACTCGGCTTCATGGTATCTCATCGAGGCATCGAAGCCAACCCAGAAAAAATCAATGCTATCCGGAACATGAAGCCGCCGAGTACGCAAAAAGACGTCCAGAAGCTTACTGGTTGCATGGCAGCGTTAAGCCGCTTTGTTTCCAGACTTGGAGAGCGTGGAATGCCCTTTTTCAAGTTGCTCAAAAAGACGGACGGATTTCAATGGACTCCGGAGGCCCAGCAAGCTTTCGAAGACTTCAAGGATTTCCTTACAACACCACCCGTGCTGGCATCACCTTATCCTCAAGAACCCTTGATGCTTTATGTATCTGCGACTTTCCAAGTTGTCAGCACAGTTTTGGTCGTTGAACGCGAAGAGGAAGGACGAGCCCAAAAAGTACAGAGGCCGATTTACTTCGTTAGCGAGGTACTGGCCGGATCTAAGACACGTTATCCCCAGGTACAAAAATTGCTATATGGATTTTTAATTACCGTCAGGAAATTAGCCCATTATTTTCAAAGTCACTCGGTCACCGTTGTCACGTCTTTTCCACTCGGCGATGTCATCCATAATCGGGAGGTTACTGGGCGCATTGCGAAGTGGGCCCTAGAGTTGATGCCGCTGGATATTGCTTTCAAAGCCAGAACATCTGTGAAATCTCAAATCTTGGCTGACTTCGTGGCCGAGTGGACCGAGCATCAAGAAGATGTACCTAGGGAGGAGCTGCAATACTGGACAATGCATTTTGATGGGTCTAAACGAGTCACCGGTCTAGGAGCGGGCGTTCTCTTGATTTCCCCGACTGGGGAGAGGCTACGGTATGTTCTTCATATACATTTTCCTGCTTCACACAATATGGCTGAATATGAGGCTTTACTTCATGGACTCCGACTTGCTGTTTCACTCGGCATACGCCGAATGATTGTACGAGGAGATTCGCAGTTGGTGGTAAATCAAGTGATGAAGGATTGGTCTTGCCTAAACGACAACATGGCAACCTATCGACAAGAAGTATGTAAGCTGGAAGACAAGTTTGACGGATTGGAGTTATCTCATGTTTTGAGACACAACAACGAAGTCGCTGATGAATTAGCTAGCTTCGGTTCCAGGCGGGCAGCAGCCCCGAGTGACGTTTTCGTTGAACATCTTTATGAGCCGACTGTTAAGGAGTCAATTATCAACGTGGATGCAACAGATCAAGTCGCCACGATTGACGCCGACTGGAGAACAATATTCATTAATTTCCTGACTCGGCAGGAGTTACCTGAAGACCGAGATGAAGCTGAACGCGTCAAACACCGTAGTCAAGGTTATGTCATGGTTGATTCCGAGTTATACAAGAGAAGCCCCTCTGGAGTTCTACTACGATGTGTTACACCTGAGGAGGGACGACAACTTTTACAGGACATTCACTCGGGAATCTGTGGCAGTCATGCCGCAGCACGCACTCTGGTCGGTAAAGCTTACAAGCAAGGTTTCTTCTGGCTTACAGCAGTTTCCGACGTAGACAAGGTGGTTCGCACATGCGAAGGATGTCAGTTCTTTACTCGGCAGATTCATGTCCCGGCCCAGGAGTTACAAACAATCCCATTGTCATGGCCGTTTGCGGTATGGGGCTTGGATATGGTAGGCCCTTTCAAGAAGGCTCCAGGAGGATTTACACATCTATTCGTCGCAATTGACAAGTTTTCCAAGTGGATCGAGGCCAAGCCGGTTGCTATGATAACTGCAGACAAAGCACGAGACTTCATCTTAAATATTATGCATCGGTTTGGTGTGCCTAACAGGATTATAACTGACAATGGGACTCAATTCACCGGAGGCATTTTTAAGGAATTTTGTGAAGACTTCGGAATCAAGATTTGCTACGCTTCAGTCGCACACCCCAGAAGCAATGGACAGGTCAAACGCGCTAATGGCATGGTTCTTCAAGGTATCAAGGCCCGAGTGTTTGACAGACTCAGCCCCTATGCTGGAAAGTGGGTTCAAGAGTTGCCTTCGGTACTATGGTCATTACGAACTACGCCCAGTCGGGCTACTGGCCAATCTCCTTTTTACTTAGTCTATGGGGCCGAAGCCATGTTGCCGAGTGAGATGGAATTTGAATCTCTACGCGTTCGAAGTTTTAGTGATGAGCGCTATGATCAAGATCGAGTTGATGATTTGACCCGGCTGGAAGAAGCTCGCGAGGCAGCATTGATTCAGTCGGCTCGGTATCTTCAAGGACTTCGACGCTATCATAATCGAAATGTTCGGTCACGAGCTTTCATTGTTGGTGATATGGTTCTACGGAAAATTCAGACAACAAAAGATCGACACAAGTTATCTCCGCTATGGGAAGGACCCTATATAATTGCCGAAGTCACTCGGCCGGGCGCGTATCGTTTGAAGCGAGAAGATGGAACCATGGTGGAGAATTCGTGAAACATTGAGCACCTTCGTCGATATTATTCATAAGTTTCTTGTATCTTCTTCTCGACTGCCGACTTCAAGTAAGTTGCCTTCTTGAGTTGTCAGTCGGGGGCTACATATATATATCAATAAAGTATGATGCTTTGACCAAATCACAACTTGTTCATATTTAGTTTATCACTGTTAATGTTTTAGTCTGAGTCAAGCAGAAAAGGACTGAAAATTTTTAATGGCTTAATCAAGTCTATGCTTGGTAACAGTCGGGCGAAATTTTTAAGAAATTAAGATGCGAAGACTCAGATTAACGCATGAGCATAAATAAGTTGAATATTTACAAGATCAGCATTACAAGGTATCTACATCAAGCAGCTCAAGATTGAAAGTTCTCAACTACGTCTGCTGCAATCTTCTTCGCCGACTCTTGCGCTTCATTGATCAGCTCCATGGCCTGTTCATCTGAGGTGCCGTCCGCAAAGCCGTCGGCAATAGAGTTTATATCCACTCGGGGATACATGGACTTGGTCATTGCAAGGGTTTGGCTTGCGCTCATGACAGCAGCGTCGGTGATGTTTCCTATGTACTTCTCCGGAGCCGTCCTGAGTTTGTTGAAGATCTCCACTGTGTCCATGTCACTCGGGCCGACACTGCTTTCATATATGGCAGTCAATATTGGCGTAGCTGCATTGGCGATGTCGTCCCTGACCTTCTCCGCTCGTCGGACTTTCTCGGCGAAGACTTCAAATTGAGCACGTGATTTAATCTTATTAGCTACAAGTTCGATATGACTCAGATTATATAAGACGCTGGGTACATCTATGATCAAGGAGAACAAGTTTCGAGAGTTACCTTCTATTTCTTCGAGAGCCTTGTTTTTGTCAGACTCGAGCTTGGTGTTGTCTGTTTCCGCCTTCTTCAGCTGAGCCTTCAAGGCCTCGATCTCTGATTTATTATCTATAGTACCGAAGATATGAAGTTATTAGAACTGACTGAATGAAATACAGATAGAAGAGCTGGTTTCTTTCTTACTCCCGACTGAGTTGCACAGTTCTCGGTTTGCATCATGAAGCTTCATGATCTCGGTTCTAAGCACAATCTCTGTGGCTGCGGCCTCTTCCTTGGTCTGCTTAAGGTTCTGTTGGATATTCTCTAAGGAATTGATGTGAGGCACCAACTTTTCCAGGGCTTCTGACTTGGCCATGGATTGATGATATATTCTCTACATTGCAAAGGTTGAGTCAGTCAAACACAATAACTTATACAAGGAAAGAACAGATAAGCTTGCACTTACATTCAGCATCCGAGTGGTTTCTTTGAGATTGGCAACGAGTGCATCTCTTTCTTCGAGCTCCTTTTGCTTATTGAGCACGATGCCTTGTCTCTTACCTTCTGCATCTTCCCACTGATTTTTATTGGAGGCACCGAGTCCTCAATTGGTTTCAGTCGGGAAACCTCTTCTTCACCTGTTGGACCCGAGAATGATAAAAAGACGGAAGATAAAGTATTTTTGAATCAATATTCTGGAGAGGTTTTGAAACTTACTAGGTTCGGTAGAAGCTTGGTTTTCTTTGGCAGCAGCGTCCCCGGACGATTGACCCTTGATGGTTTCTTCAGTTCTTGGCGTCGGATCTTCAACCGGAGCTTCTTCGATTGGCAACATTTGTGCTTCTGCTTCCGGCTGTTTCTTGGCTGGGGGCTCTTCGGCGACTGCTTGGTTGGTTGACTCCGGCTGGACTCCAGTCGGCATAGCCTGGCTGACAGTGGGGGGCTCTTGAGCTGGGACAAGCTCTTCGGGAACAGGGTTTTGAGACCCTTGTTCTGCTGGTTGCTCTGTTTGCCCGGTAGGATCTATGTACTGGGGTTTCCTGCAAAAGAAGATAATGTTCACAGCTAAGATCCAGGAGACTTTTTGAGATTAAAATGATTCGGTTGTTCGAGAAATACCTGTTAGATAGCCTGATCTTTGGAACAGATCTGGTGGCTAGCCGGGGAGAGCTTCTGGTGGCGACAGGAACAGAGATTTCCTTGGCGTCATCGTCCGAGTCGTCCATGATCAATTTTCTCTGCTTGCTAGCACGTTTGCTAGGCTCTTCAATAGCTGCTGCGGCTCTTTTGCTCTTGATCTGGGGCTTAATATTTGGGCCTCCAGTCGGCTTCTTGATAGCCGGCTGGGCAGGCGTATAGTCGTGGTAAACCTTGAACGGCCGAGAGATAATTAAGGCGTTTGCCTGCAAACAAGGATTTATTGAGAAACAATGAAGACTTTAGTAGAATTGAAAGGTGGATTGCGCAAGGAGGTGCCTTACAGCTGGAGGTGGCCGGAAGAGGCTGAACGAAGGAACCGGCAGTTTGTGACTATAGTCGATAGCGATCCCGGAGGAGAGGATCTTGTACATCCGGGAGCTTAACACTTGGAATTCCAGGGATGTCTTGTCCTCCCGATTGGGGTCATTCTGACCTTCGTACTCAAACGCCGGTTTGGATCTTTGCTTGATTGGCGCCAGTCGGCACTTGATGAAGTGCCGAGTGATTTGCTCTCCTTGCAAACCCTGTTTCTTCATTTCGAGGATTTTCGCCAGAAGGTTGTTCGCTGTGATCCAGTCGTCGCCTTCGGGCATGGAGTTCCAGTTTGCCCGTTGGATCGGTGGAAGGCCGACGAAGTTTGGTAGGCTGGGGGCTGGGTTTGAGATATAAAACCAGTTCGCGTGCCAGCCTTTGTTGGAGGATTTCAAGGGAAGAGGAAAATAATCTTTGCGGAGAGTTCCGCGGAGTTGGAATCCGGCGCCGCCGACGACGCAGGGGTTATCCTTAGTCGGGTGGGCTTTGATGGAAAACATTCACCGGAATAGATTGAAGTGAGGATGAATCCCCAAGAAAGCTTCGCACACATGGATAAAGATGGCAATGTGCATAATAGAGTTGGGATTTAAGTGGTAGACTTGAAGATCATAATACTCCAGGAGGCCGCGGAAGAAATTGGAAGTGGGAAGACCAAATCCGCAATAGAAGAAATGAGAAAAAACAACGATCTCACTAGTGTTGGGAGTCGGGAACTCTTCCCCGCATGCCGGTCGCCAGCCTATAATTTCCTTCGCCGGGAGGACTCCGTCCTTCACCATCTCCTTCAGTGTAGATTCCTTCACGTCGGAGGTCGCCCATTGGTCAAAGAGGATTTCTCTCTCCTCCGCCATGGATGAAGGTTGTGGAGAGGGGGATTTGGTTTTTGATTGGAGATTTTTTGGAGAGAATGTTGGAAATGAGGTGCGCGTGGTGGATTTTGATGGAATCCGAAGTTTTTGGATGGATTGATGTGGATGAGCTTAAGCCCTAGGTCTTCTCGGATGCGCCGGTGAACAGGAGCGCGAAAAGGGAAAATTTGGGCAGACGAAGCGGCGGGGAAGATGATGGCGGTTTTTAGGGTATCGGTAGGTTATCTCGTTTTTGGGCCGAGGCCCATGAGAAGCTTACAGCCCATAAACTCTGGTAAGGCTTTGCACGTGTCTTTTGGGACTTAAGCAAGTTTGCCTTGGCAATATGCGCGTGTAATTTGCCCAATGCCTTCAAAATCCTTTCATATAGCAGTCATACAGCTTCTAGGAGTTGATGCGATGTACTTTGGAAGGTGACAAACAGTACGGTTTTCTATGGCTATTTTAGTGACTTTTCCATAAGTTGCTAAAGCTGTTTGATTTATCAAAGGTAATTGGCTTTATATGTCAATATTATCTTATCACTTTGATGAAGCAATTTCTTGATCAAGACCAATATTATGGCTTAGACTGATTAATTTTTGGTCACATTATCACGAGTTTGAGTGACTCAGATTTATTATAACTGAGGGTGGTAGAGTTGATTGCTTTGAGATGACTCGGGCAGCATGACTCGGATAGCGTAAGCTTGCTATCACTCGGGATCATTATACACTATGCTTTGGTTACAAGGTTATGTGTCATATGATTTTTTATGATTATTTTTGGCTTTGGCTAGACATTTATTTTACTCGGGAGAGTATGATTATTATAGTTCTTGACTATATGCTTAGTTTGTTTAACTAAACACATAGTCGGGGGCTACACCTAATTAGGTGCATTAGTCGATGCACCTAAGTTTAAATTTTAAATTATTTTTCGATGCATTTCAGCCCTTCATAGCCTTGATTGTTGGGTGATAAAGCACTCGGGAGACCTAGGCAGAGATGATGGCAGCACTCGGCGATGGAAGCACTCGGCTATGGGAGTACTCGGCTGTGTGTTATTTTTTGTTGAGGCTATGATATCTCGTCGACTGTGAAGGTCTCAGGGACTACTGTGGAGATTATGGGTACCACATATCCACGCGGCTAGCTTATCCGACTGGATGTAGGGGATAGGTTATGTGTTGTGATTATGTAACCGACTAGGACTTGAGTGTTACATTGCCTTTTGTAATAAGGTATGGCTCATAGTCTCAGTCGGGATTATTGTGGAGTTTGATATCGTATGAGATTAGGACTCCGACTTGTGAGCCTACCCTCTAAACCTATATAAGGAGGGTAGGACGACCCAGGAGATATAGGAATCTGAGATCATAGCAATAGCTAGGTTTTCTTCATACATCTTGATCAAGAGATCAATAAACCACTCGGCGGAACTAAACCACGGAAACAGGAGTAGGGTATTACTTCTCTAGAGAAGGCCTGAACCTGTCTAAATCTTCTTTGTCTACTAACCCATCGTATTAGGCGCTTGATCGCTACCCCCAGTTTCTTATCGCCGAAATTAGGTTTCGACAACTATTGTTGTTGATATTATAAACCTTAAATTTTAATCATACGTTGAATATGCTGGTTGTTAAATTAAATTATGTAAACTTTGTTTTACGCTTTCAAAAGGTAGGAAAGTTTTGTTTAATTTATACTTGTATATGAATTGTATAATTCATCCTAATATATGTAATATGAGGACTTAAATTCCGAGCGACAACTCTCTACATAGCTTGGACGGACTCAAAAGTTCTTGGCTACTCAATGTGGCTACACCTCTTGCATATAAATCAGGACCTTGATGCATGCATGGATAAGGATTGTAATCTTCTTTTAATTTGCTATCTCATTCTTGTTTTCCTAGACTCTAGTCCTAGTGGTTTGGCATTGGAAGTGTCAGGATGCACAGAGATGGAGCTGCAATGTTGGCGGGGAGAATGTCTGAAAAATTCGGTTTGCGCACGAGTTCTCGCTGCTGGGATAGCCTCTTTAGTCCCGGTTGATAACCTTTTTAATCTTGGTTGTGCAACTGAGACGCACAATTCGAAACTAAAGATGGGTATTTTTAGCATTAGATGGCTGGTGCTATCATCTTTGGTATTGATAATATTTTTGCTTTTTTTCAATGCTTTTTATTGTTTGCTGTTTTTTTATATATATGCATATATACATATATAGATATATATGTATATATACATATATATGTATAAATACATATATACATATATATACACGTATATATATATCTTTATATATATATATAAGTAAATACATACACATATGATTAATACACACTTCTCATTTGTGAATTTAAACTGAAATTTTGGTCGTCTTAAATTTGCAGGACAAAAAGAGTTCATAGGTCACAATTCAGTTTTATAAAAGGATAGACTTACAAGATCTGCAAAACTACCATACTAGAAGGAATGCCTTCCAAGGTGCTATACAGGCCATTGACGCTGTTGTGAGAGCGCTGCTTTCTAGGTAAATTATCAACATACAGAGGCTATTGTGAATTATAAACCAACATTTGTTATAATGTCAAGCGCTACATTAAATTATCAATATTGTTTAGCCATATTGCGGTTCACTTTTTCCTGCTACAGTTGTCTCAATGCTCCTGGTACCATCTTTTCGATTAAGTTTGGTCCCATAATAGACACTCTGGAGGGATTGGACTAAGTTTGGTCCCATAATAGACACTCATGAGGGATTGGAGTTTTGGAGAGAGTGCTACAAGGGTGTGCGCTTGTCGCAGATTGGTAAATATAGGTACATGTGTAGGTCTTTTTTGGGGTTAATGTAGGCTTTTTCATACACTTTTTATGTTATCTCCTTTAATGTTATATCCAAGGTTCACTTGGCAATACTTTTTTTTGCAAAATTTGCAAAAAGATGTATGTGTCCTTGATGAATCAAGGAGAATTTGTCACTATTTTTTAATTTGGCAAAATCTGCTTCAGGACCATCTGAAAAATATGGTCTTTATTGACACACACAGTGAGAATGCAACTGTGGACCCCCGTTTTTGTAACAGGAATCACTCGTGTTCATAGTACCATTTCCCTGGATCGAGTAGTCTGGTACCCACGATTACATTGCTGAATCATCAAGTGTGCATACACAAGCGTCGAGTATGAATTATTACAACAATAGGTCCGAAGGCAATAGTCTAGAACAAGGGACCAAATGGTCCGGAACACAAGCAAAAGCAAAATATGGATAAGGCAGCAGGGTTAAGGCAGCGGCACGTCATTGCCACATGCAACGACCGAGTCTAAGACCTACTGAGCGCCATCGTCTTCCATACCCTCCTGGTAGTATTCGTACGGGTCTTCGGGAACTTCATCGCCCACATCTGAATGTTTTGCATATAGCAAAGGTGAGTACCAACCGTACTCAGCAAGCCACCACAGCAACGATACATATGATAGGGGATAATCAAGGAACGGCTGTGGTTCTTTTACGTAAAGCTAGTTTTGCAATTCGTTTCACAAGTCTAAGACCTAAGACCGCTCAAGTTTTATTTCCATAGTTCATTTAATCAGCGACTGTTCTGTCCACCATCCGTTGTGATCTCAAGGATAGCTTCTCGCCACTGGATCGTCATGGTTTTCTGGGGTCTATCCCTTCTCGCTTCCCGAGAAGTTGAACCACCAGCACATAAAAATCATTATGCAAGCCCTTCCCATCATTTTAAAATTTAGAGTCTAGCCAAGCGAAAAACTTGTCCCGGTGCTCCATATCCACGAGCATGGCTATTCGAATAGATTGCTTTACTCACACTGTAGTGGATGTACACTTTACCCGTACTCCGTGACTTGCCTAACACATGAGCCGAAGTCCCAACGAATGAGACGCATCACGGCAAAGCCTTTCAATAACCTCATTTTAGCAGTACCCGCTCCATGAACTTGAGCCCTCCTGCACTCTAGCCATACACGGTTTCTAGCAGTGGGAGGAGTTCTGGTGCTCCCGAGAGGGGAAAACTCACTCATTTTTTAAGTTGTAATTAAGTCCAGTTTCAGTTCGGTTACCCACCGATGGTTACCAACCTGTAGGCTCCCTGCCTATTCACACACCTAAGTGAAACACTATGCAGGGGTAGCGCATCCGTTCGGCTATTTAATCCGTTAGGTCTATACCCATCGAGAAGTACGGTTGCACTAGCTTGTTTCATGTTTATCTCATGGCTCGGTCCTTAATTGACCAGAGACGACACTAGCCTTAACCGGATTCCACCCAAGTCATCCAGCCGCCCCAGTCTAAAACATTTGTTTAGTTTTATTTCTCCTTTCGCAAACCATGTCATCAATGTCATGGCAATGTGGCGCTCATGTTTCCACATGCCGCATATCAATTACCTTCCCTAAGGTAATTGCCCAAGCATATAGCATTTAATAAATATGAGAGTGCATGAATCTAAATTAGCATTACTAAGTATTTGTCATAAATGACTAGGGACTCACACGCATTTATGGGTATAAGGGAATAAAGTAGACAATAATCAAACGCATGGCACAATAACAAGTAGGATATTCACCATTGCATGCAATTTTTTTTTAAACAAAGTAAGTTCGCAATTGGGATTAAGATGTTCAAGGATTAGTGATGACTTGCTTTGCGCGAAGCCCTGCAGGTCTTGATCCTCGATCGGAATCGCAACTTCGTCGGGGTCTAGAATTACGTGCGAAAAAAATTGATTTAAATTCGATTAGAATTCAATTAAAATCCAATAAAATCCGATTAAAGAAAAAGATCGAACGCGAGCGTCGAATTTCGGTAACGATTCTATTATTTACGAAATAGTAAAATTCCGATTTTAATCCATTTGTACTAAAATATTAGCGTTAGCTGATTAAGGTATTAACTCAATTTAATTTACGCGATTCCGAATAAATCCGCTCTCTAATTAGACTCCGATAATAATAATTAACCCTAATACTTTAATCCGAATAAGATGCTTCGAATATTTAATACTTAGGTTCCGATAATAATTAACCCCTAATAAATAAATGAATGACTAATTAACCACCATAAATAACTAAGTGGATAAATAGATTAATGAGTGAAAACCGAGTAGATAACTAACAGACTAAATGCCTAAATAAATCACCGATTAAATAGATAACCACAATTTATTATATAGGAATTTTCAAAAATAGCCGACGATTAAACCTCCGATTAATATATACGTATATATATATATGTAACTTAATAAATAAATATCTAAATCAATAGCTAAATAAATAACCTAATCAATAACCAATTAAGTAAATAATCACAATTTATTTTCTAGGAATTCCTAAAAATGGTCTACGATTTAATTTACGTATATACTTAAATTTAATTTTCTCCCAACTTTCCTAAATCTTGTTTTCTTTTATTTTATTTTTCTTTTCTTTTTCCCTTTTTCTTTTCATTTCTTTCTCTTTTTCTTTTTCCTCTTTTCTTTTTTTTCCTTCCCTTTCTTTTTTTCTTCTGCTTCCTCCCTCCTTCTCTCGGCCTCTCTCTTTCTTTTCTCTCTTCCCTTCTCTCTGCCTCTCTCTCTCTGGCTCTCTCCCTTGCGCAGGCGGCGGCGGCATGGTGGGAGGAGGAGGAGGGGGGGCTTACCCGGGGCCGGCGGCGGGGTGGCGACGTGCAGCGCGGCGGCGGCAAGGCGGTGGCCGGAGCTGAGCTCGGCGAAGAGGGGGGGAGAGAAGGGGAGAAACGGGGAAGAGGAGATGGGGGTGGTGCGGTGTGGAAGGGGAGGTCGGGGGGCCCTTTATAGAGCCAGGAGGGACGCGGAGACCGGCGTGGCGGACGGGACGGCGACGGCGACGCGGGGACGCGACGGCGCGCGGTGCACAGGGCGCAAGGCGGCACGGCGATGGCGACGGGACTGCGCGGCGCGGCAGCGGCGCCGGGCAGCGAGGGCGACGCGTGAGGGCGACGCGCGCGGGCGCGGGGCGCGAGGGCGCGGCGCGGCAGCGGCGATGGGACGACTAGGGGTCACGGTCAAACGGTTGGAGGGCAATGAATAGTGACATTTTCGATTTTTGCAAATTTTGCTTGATTTCCTATTTAAAATTCGCCCAAAACTTATAATTTTCACACAAATGGTTTTTGTTCATCATTTGTATTATTCCACCCTAAAAATTTTATATCACCACATTTTATATTTACATACATTATATATATATAGGTGTAGATAATTATATATATATATATAATTTCCTATTTGAATTTATATTACCCAATTAATTTTATGACATTTAGGTAGAGTATTTTATTTACCCCTAATTTTGCGCAACTTTTATTTGTGTAATTTTATTTCTATTATATATTTTGCAATTGTCTATTTTCCCCTTTTCTTTTAGGTTTTTTACATAATTAATTCCGATTAATTTAACTCCACAAATCAAGATTCGAATAAAAGAGCAATTAAACGCGGCATGATGCAATTCGATTTAAAGGTTTTTGAAATCTCGCGTTTTAGGGTTTCGTATTTTTGTCGGTCGAATTTTCAGGACGTTACAGCAACTTATGCTCGTGAACACTGTAGCTTTATGTTTATTTGCCATTTAACATCGTGTACAACTGCACATTGTTTTATTATTTTCTACAATTTCAATGAAATAAAACTTTGACAAATGGCCTGATACCCCTTGCTTATCTTCTTTGTTTCGTCTGGACCATAACACTATCAAAACTCATCCCTGTCCACTTTGTCAACATGGGACACATTAACATCACCAATTCCATTGACAAACAGGATCCCTCTAATCTATTTGCTCTTGTCGTACATGTCAAGAAATTGTACTTGTTTCGACTATTTCTCCTCCTGCGTTAGAAGCCTTGATGCCAATGCAGCAAACTACCTGTTGGCTCCCATGGTAATCTCAAGCAAAGTTATATTTGTTTTCATGGTTGGTAGGTATAGGATTTGGATGAAAGTGACTCCAATATATATTTTGGTAGTATTCAGAGTTCGAAAGATTTCCTCATGATATTACTGTGCCTTGCTCATTTGAGTTTATCTGTCACGCTCAAAAATTCACAAGTAATTTTCAACCTAATTTGTGCATTAAACCCTCGTTCAGGAATCAGCTGAGGTACACAAATCGACAATTTGAATATATAGTACCAAATAAACTAAGGTGATAAATACTTACAGAAGAGACACTTAGTCCTCACCACGAAGAAAACTGCAGTGGAAAAGAAAATCTAGCGAAGTTTCAACTCCACTCCCACAGGCAGCTCAACTGGGATCTAATCCAAAGGTTTTCTCCTTCTGGATCCATTCTCTTCAACTGAGGTTTGATGATTATTACAAGGTGAGTATATGGAATACTCGACAAGTCACACAACAAATATGCAAGTGCAAGGGATACCAAAGGATAACATAATATAAGGTTCATTTGCGAAATCAGCATTTGACAAAGAGTTGAGAATTTGTAAAACAGTAGAGTAATTAATTAAACAGTATTAATCAACACTGAACAACACCCCGTGTTGTACAGGCCCAAACCACCACTAAACAACCATGCCCAGTTGCACAGATCCAACCTTCAAACCAGGAATTAGCCATTTCATACCAGGAGCTAAATCAATTATCACCATATATCACATTATTATTATTATTATTATTATTATTATTATTAATGAGCAAGTGGGACTAATCACGAAAAACATTGTTAGGCTCACCCATAACCGCGGGCACGGCTATTTGAATAGTTTTACTCTGGCTAGAGGTGTATAAATTTACCCATAAGACACAGCCTCAACATCATGTTAACCATGCATCGCGATACTGGAAAAGTATCCGAATAGAGACTATGACAAGACACCACGCATAACACAATTCAATGCAGTGCACCGTTCCCAGTCATATTCACTCCCTTTAATCAAGGTATGGACTCCCTAGCAACCCCCATGGACTTATCGCCAGTTCATAATCTGGCACTCTACAGTGAACCATGCTATACACAATGTCCAGCCATTGCCTACGCTGGCTTGTGGTTAGTATGGTTAATGTCTCATAACAGTAGCTCGCGAACCGGTCCTTAATTGTCATGAGCACGACCAACACAACCATGTGCTCACAACTCACCATTAGTCAAGTTTTAGTTGGCAAGTTAATTAATTAACCAATCACGATTGACCATCATGAGTTATCATTAAATATCCATCATTAATCATGACTGAATCATTAGTTTTTCTCACGTAAAATGATACTAGAGTTTCTATGCATGGCTAAGCAATTATAATTAATTTCTAGTTGAACCAATATATATAAAGTCCAACTAGTCAAATTATAATCCAAGGTATCAAGGAATAGAGTAATCAATGCGAATTGGCCATAACAAAGAAATAGGTTCACACCACCCAATGACATTCGAAAATAAATGCACGTTTGAAATAAATAGAGAATTTAAATATAGAACTAACATGCTCAAAGGGATTGTATTTAGGATCTGTGTGACTTGTCTTGCAAACAAGCGTCTTCAATTCGTCTTCAGGAACTTGAACAAACGATCCTTCGAAACAACTAAAAACTAAACCTAGAACGCAAAACGAGAAAGACACTAATAAAAACCCAATAAACAGTAAAATAAAGTTCATAAACAGGTAGAACATGAATTTAGATAAATTTAGCAATTTGAACCATATTAATCTGAGTTACGGTGAATTAGTTATGAATTTTCTAATTTTAAACACATTATAACCATTAACCGAAATTATATTAGAATTATGACGCAATAATGAATTAATTTTGAGTTAGAAAAGAGGATTATTACGTCAGCATGGATTGGTCCACCGTAGACCAGGTTCACCGAGATGGTCCACGGGTTCACAGAGATGAACGGCCGAGATCGATCTTGACCGGAATTTGACCAAGATCCGATGGCACAGATCAAACCGATGTAGGGTTTAGATCAGGCTGCCACGCGGGATAGGGTGATGACGTGGTGGCTGACTGTGCGACGACAGACAGCGGCTAACGGCGTTCGGCGGCGAGCTTGAAGCGGCGGAGACGTCGGGTCGGCGGCGTTCTGGCGGACTTCGGCGAAGGAGAGGTGGAGGCCGGGCTTCGCATGGCTACTGCGGTGCCGAAGGAGGTGGCGGCGCAGGTCGGAGACAACTGAGGCGACAGCTAGCGGTGGCTGGAGCGGCGGCCGACGATGGAGAGAGAGGAAGCTTGCGGGAGGGGCGGCTAGGGCACGGGAGGCTTGGGTAAAAGAGGGAAAAGGGGAAGGATACCAAGGAGATGCTATTTATAGGCGGAGGAGGAAGAGATCGGCTCGGATACGATGAGATTTGGCTATGGAAAATTAGGGTTTATTCCGAATTCGTCGGATAAGAACGAGGCCAAAATTCATGGGATTGAACACGGTTTTGATGAGGCTTTCTTGGGAAACGTAGAGGAGACTGAGTGGATTCCGTTCCCACGATTAATTTTGGAAGGGGAGCAACGGAGAGGCCGGATTTGGAGGAGGAGGAGGCATCGGCTACAGGAACCAGACTGGGGCAGGAGGCCGGCTGGACGTAGGGGACGAGCTGTGCGTGGAGAGGTAAAGTGGACTTTTCCTTTTCTTTTTATTAGGCCGGCTTAGGGGGAGGGCAAATAGACTTTTCTGCGGCTGCTGCTCTGCTGAGCCAAGGAAGACAGGGACCCTTACTAGACTTTTACGAAGAGAAGAAGAGTTGGGCTGGATTCGGCCCAAAACAAGAGAGGGATTTTAATTAACTTTTAATTTAAATACTTGCTGAAATGATCTTTTGATTATTAAAAATACTTTCAATGCTCAAATAATTTCAAGAAAAATTTTGAAAATACTTGGACACTCAAAGTATTTAAAAAAAATTATAACCAGATCATTTATTTATTAATTTATTATTTAAATAATTACTGAAATATTCTTTGTATTATTAAAATTAGTATTTGTGCTCCGAAAAATCTGAGAAAATTCCAGAGAGTGTAATTAAGTATGGAGAATTTAATAAAAATTAAATGCACCAATAATTTTATCTAGCTCAATTTAATGTTCATGTTTTTCGTAGATTTTATTAAAACACTTACATTAATTAATAAATTCTAGAAATTTTTTTTTCACGGCATTTTATAATTTGGCGATTTTTAGGGTGTGACATTATCTCTAGCCATCAACATCTCTATTTCACCATGCTAAGCTCCTTGAGGTGTTTGAATGTAGAGCATTCTCAGTAAGGCTAGGGTTCATTGTTGTTTCCTTTGCTTGTTGCTTCTGCCGTGAGGAGATTGGGTAGGGGAGCACTGGGGATGGAGGCCTAATGTGGGAAAAGTGATGGTCATGCTCACTGCCATCGCTGCCTGGTAGGGCTAGAGTGAGGGAAAGACATGGCATGGGGATGGATCTAAGACTCGATCTGGGTCCAATTGAACCAAGCCACGGCAAGAGGATGGGTAGGGTTATTTTTGTCCTTTAACAAATATCTCTCTAAATGACAAAAATGATTAAAAAAATGAAAGCAGTGTCCCGTTGCAAAGACCATGTTTTGGTAGTGTCCAGAAGCAAAGCCGTGTTATTGTGGTGTCCATCATCAAAGACCGCATTTTTTGGATGTACAGTAGAAAATGTTGCCTTTTAATTTTACTATCTGTTTTTTTTGTCTCCATCTTTGAAAGACTAATTTAGGTATATGTTGCTGTTTAGATACACCAGCAGCCCCATTTTATAAACCTCTTCCAGTGGTAGAATTTACGGCTGAGCTTTTGAATAGAACTGATGTCAACCAACTATTTTCTGCAGAGGAATATGACAAGGTATTAATTTTTAATCATTAGTCATGTTGCTATTATAAAGCAGTTTAGACAATATTAAATTTTGTATTGCTGTTCTTGTAAATGTCAGGTAGAGAAAGCACTGCAGGGTGTTTTTGTTGAAACTACCCATCGAACAGACAACCATAAGATACAAGATTAAAGGGCTTTCTGTCCTTCCCTTGGAAAACCTCATGTAAGTTTTGATCTCACATGCTAAACATCTATCCAACAAAACATTTCCCCCCTAATTTATGCCTACTAATATTTTGCCTTATATTATTTTTAGGTTTGCTGAGGGCGCTAAAGAAAATTTTACTACAACTATGGTTGATTATTTTCAGAAGCATTACAAATACAAATTGAAGTATATTTATTGGCCATGTTTGCAGTGTGGCGGCTCTCGTGATATTTTCTTACCCATGGAGGTGCGTTTCCAAAATCGGATTATAAACATAAATATTAAGGTTTTGATGATTACTTTTTTAGGTTTGCAAGATTTTACCAGGGCAAAGGTATTGTCGGAAGCTTACTACGAGACAGGCAGCTGAGCTATTGAAAGCAACTTGTGAACGGCCCCATATTAGGAAGATCATAATTATGAAGGTATACTTTTATTCTCAGGTGTTATTGGATTTTAGTTATCCAATGCTTATAAGGACTGTGCTACTCTTTATTAGCTCATGTCCGATACTTGTATTCTCGAATTTTGGATTTCTGGCAGGTTTGCAACAATTGTAAGGTTGAGAGGTGTGCGGAGGAGTTTGGAATTGGAGTTAATGGTCTTCCTGCCATTGTGCGTGGCCGCATATTGCCTACACCTGAGGTATTTATGCTGCATTTATATGCATTTCATTTGAACTTTTAAGTAAAAGTTTGTCACTTATTCCAAAATTTAGTTGTTCAATCTTCAGCTAAAGTATCATGTCTCCGGAAATGAGAAAACGTGCGTGTCTACTGGTGGAAGATGGAACATGATTAATAAGGTGATGTCCTCTACTTTAGTTTGACCCTGGAATCCAAAATTTTGACATGCAAATGGATCATTGGCACTTCTTAAACATAGTTGATATTGATTGTGCATCCCTATACTTCTTTTTTAGTCATAAAGTCTAATTAGAAAATTTAGAGAAAGCTGAAGTCATGAAATTATTATTGAGAAAGGAAATGGAAGCCTCATGAACTCAATCTAAACTTTAGACACTCCATAGACAAGTGAAATCATAGAGTGATTATATGCATCAATGTTTTTTTCTAATTATGGTGTTAGGCTGCGAATCTGCCATCCTATTTCGTACATTGCATTTTTTAGTACTTACCCCTTGTTCTTCAATATTACATAGTAGTATGTACATAATGTGCTCACATATAGTGTAATTACATATTCAAGTAGCACACAAGTGAAAGGCACATTTGATAAAACTTCAAATTTCTTTGTTTTGGTTAATATTAGGACATGTGTGATTTGTCATATGTCTGTTTAGCTAGTTGGAGGAAAAGTATCGGAGGTCATTTGTTTCAAACATTGAATATGAACTAGGCATTTCAGTCACCACAAGAAACAATAAACACGAAATGCATAAATATCCATACATCACATAGTGTGCAGTGTCATAAGTGTATATCACCTATGCTTCATTGCAAGAAAGTGTCATATTCCCTTTAATTGAAGTTAAAATTCAAAATGGTTAGAGTGCATTTTTTTCTGCTCTAAAAAATATTTTTTGAGTATGAATTGATTGTTATTTCAGAAATTGGTTAATGGAGGAAAAGTCGAGAGATGGGCTTGTTTAAATTTTTCAAAAGTACCTGCTTCAACAGTTACGATATTCTGTAGTAAATTGATCAAGACGTGCAACTATCTTGGAATGGTATGCTACTTCCTTCATTGATTTATAATCCAAGTTATTCAAATTATTGCATATTGCATTAACAATCACTTTATTTTGTGGTTGCAAGGATTTCAAAGAATGGCCATTGGTACCATTATGGTCTATTAATGATCTGAACATAGCTGCTGCATTGAAATCTATTCACAGCACTGCTAAAGAACAACTCCAGCAATTAATTGTCATTCTTCCGCAAGAAAGAGGCAACTATGGTATGAAATTATTAATGCTCAAAAACTCTGTGCTTTCTGTTAGCTTTGAGGTGTCATTTTGCATGTTTCTTTAGGTAAAATCAAGCGTGTATGTGAGACCAAGCTTGGACTGGTTTCTCAATGCTGCTTACCAAAGAACGTTAAAACAGATACAAATATAAAATACCTCGAGAATATTGCCCTTAAGAAAAATGTCAAGGTACATATGTATCAATACTGCGCTACACATTTTTCCATGTGTTGTACTGCTGGTATTTACAACAGTATCTTGAACTAGGTCGGAGGGTGGAATATAGTTCTTCAGCAAGCATTTGTTCATAATGGAATACCATTCGTGTCAGACATACCGACAATCATTTTTGGTGCTGATGTTAGCCATTCCCCACCAGGGATGTACTCATCATCTATTCCAGGAGTAAGATTTTTCCTTTTGCTTATAATTTCTTTTTGTTTTACTACTATGGCTTCTTATAGGGAAATAAACATTTTCGCTCGTTATATAAAGAACTGGAAATTGAACTCAACCTCTTTGCTCCTTAGTCCCTCCAATTTTGTTGTGCGTCAATACATTACTTTGTCAAATGCTTGTAGGTGGTTGGATCAATCAACTGGCCAGAAGTCACCACATATAGAGCTGTTATCCCTGCCAACTTGAAAGGCAGGAGATTATAGGAGGTCTATTTCATATTACTCGAAATCCAAAAGGGTGCCTTAAACCTTATGGCATGATCAGGTAAGTATCTTCTCTATCTGTATTTTTTGACTTTTCTATTATTAATTCTGACGTGATTGATTTGGAATCTGACATATGTTTTGATTGCTGTAGGGAATTGATGATGAACTTCCACCAGAAGAATTGGTGTAAGCCTGAAAGAATAATCTTTTATAGGTGTGCATTGCAAAATAGTGATATTTATGTTTATATTCATTCTCTTGGATTATGCCTTTTGACTGGGGTGATTGTTCACATTTATTTGTGTAATTCTGGTTTTGTCCGCTAAATTTATTTATGATTTTATCCATTTCCTTTTCAAGGCATGCCTCTCACTACAAGAGGATTATCTAACACCAATCACATTAGTGATTGTCTAGAAAAGAGGATTATCTAACACCAATCACATTAGTGATTGTCTAAAAAAGGCATCACATCAGGATTTTCCCTCATACACTTTGCAGTAATTGTAATGAACAAGTTGCACAGATTCCCTCTGGTAAGTAGTTTATTACTCCAGCTTGTCCTATTTCAAGATTTTGAAATGGGCGACTTTAAATATTTTCAAACCCCGAACAATAAACAATTTTAGAAACTCAGTGGTTCTAATGTTGCAAAAATTTATCTAAGTAATTTTAATATAATAAAAGCCTTATTTGTATGGTATGGTTATATCTGTACAACTGATAACACATGCAGTTATATAAAACATCATAAAATCCACAAAATAATAATAATAAAAACTTGACCAACACGTGCTGGATGGAATCTTCATGGTGGCAACAGCCTAATTTAGCCCGATAAACTGCTAAGATAAAACCTAACCTCAGGCACAGTGGGAGCTCTCCAACTCAGAACGAGCAAGCTAGTAGTTCTGTAGTTTTGTTAGGTTTGTTTTGCTACCCCTGTAGCCAAATAAAACACATGCACCTGAGCAAGAGGGGATTTTATCTTATGTTTTTGCAGAAGGACCTTACTATAAATATTGTATATTCATTCACACAAGAAACAGAGCTATGCAATGCATCTAGGTAAAAGTTAAAAGATAGCAAAATTTAGGTCGTAGCCCTCTGTTTCTTCTCTTCTCACACACGCACACACTCAAGCAGTTGAAAGGCTGAAAGGATTCTTGCTACAATAGCTAGCTATAGTAGTGAGTACTTTTTATATGCTCTTTGAGAGGCTAAGTCAATGTACAGTTGAAATCCCCAAATTCACTCTGAAATTCATAGTGATAACTTATGGTCACTTAAGTAGATTTTTTTCTGCCAAACTAAGTTTTAGATGGGATTTGTGCAGTGCATTGCTAAACTAGCCAAATATAACACTGTTATTGAAACAAACACAATGATGGCTCCCTAAGTTCTCTTTTTTCTTTTTGTTACAAAGAGGCTCAACTCCCATCTAAAAAGTTCAGTAGAAAAATCGGCTCAAGTAATCACTAGTTGTCAAACAAACATAACGTTCTCACGAACAAATATACTGGTGTAAATATTGATTACTATTGACTATATTATATGTAACATCATTAGAAGTGTAGTTCTCAACAGGTTTTGTTTATTTAAGAAGTTTTATATATGTGGTTCCTTATTTTTGCTTATTGAGAACATAATGCAATACTTGAATATTTTCAGGAACTGTGATTGACCAAGACATGCCATCCTTCGGGTTTTGATTTTTACTTGTGTAGCCATACTTCTCAGGTATATAAATTTCAGAAAACCATACAAGCTAGTCAATCCAAAAATCTTTAGTTCTGTTTGTCGGATAGGTTTGGGCAGCCATGTCATGCGCACATGCAATAATCCAACCAATTATTGGGCCCACATATCGAACACAAGTAGGGTTGTAGTCTTTGATAAATCGTGTATTATCATTGTAGTTCCGTAAAATGTCCAATTGAAATTGAAACTAAATGATAGTTTTGATATTTACAATTTTGTAAAAATTGTTGTGTATAATTCGGTACTTCCAGGATAGTATAAGTATTAATGAATATTTGTTTATAATCTAGTATGTATAATGTCATTTTCAGGGAAACAGTAGACCTACCCATTATACAGTTATCTTCGATGAGAATCATTTCACCACTAACGGGCTTCAACTGCTTACACACAACCTATGTTACATGCAGGGGCGGATCCAGGAAAAAATAATAGTGGGGGCTGAACAAACTACGCCAGCATAAATCGAAACATGTCTCGCATATAAATTGGCTATATGTCTAGTACTTTAGTTCAAAGTACACATACATCGAATTAATGATATGTAGGGAATTTTGTCCATACCAAATCAATGCCTTGCACCCTCGCCGCAATGGCCGAATCGTGCCTCGGCCGCTCGGCGGCTCGGCGCGACGGCGCCTCGCCACCTCCCCGGCGGCCCGGCGACGCGGCGGCGCGGGACCGCCGCCTTGGCCTGCCTCCCGTCCGCACGCCGCTCGCCGCTCGCCCTCGCCAGACGCCGCCGCCCGCCGCCCGCCGCCCGCTTGCTGCACGACGCACGCGACACGCCAGCACGCCGCACGCCCACAGGTGACGGGCGCACGGGCCAGGAGGCAGGGGCGTCGCCCGTCGGCCGCCGGCCGCCTCGCCCTGCCCTCCCGTGGGCCATCGCGGCGTCGCCCGTCGGCCGCCGCCCAACCCGCGCCGCGCCTGCGCCTAAGCCGCCGGTCGCCGTCTAGGGTTAGGGATTTGGGAGAGGGGAGTTGGGGAGGGGAATTGGGGATTGGTGGCCCCGGCGTGGCCGGTTGGGGGAGTGGCCGAGTGGGCCGGCTTGGGCTGCCACTGTGGGACCTTTGCTCGGAGTGGGTTGGGCCAAAATTTCCAGATTTAGCTCCTGTTCGTGGGCTGCTCTTCGTAGTCGGCCCAAATCGCGAATAGTTCATCTTCAACCTCCAGCCTTCCCTCCCCCAACCTATCTGATGAACCCTAGCCGCCTGATTCCATGGATCTATGGAAAAAAATTTTAGTGGGGGCTTAGGGGGGTCTTCATGGTCCCGGGAACGGTAGTGGGGTCTCAAGACCCCCCCGCCCCCATGGTAAATCCGCCCCTGGTTACATGTAAGTTCACGTCCACCTTTGGTTATTTTATTTACTTTTTTGTGCTCACCTTGATTGTTTTTGCCATTTAACTCTAATCTTTTCAATATGTAGGTATGTATGATGCACCCATGCTGTTTCTATAGGTGAGTTAACTTTCGGTTTATGTTTTTTGATAATTTCTTTTATCTAGGTGTGGTTAACAAAGTATAGATCTCATCATTAGGTACCATTTGATAGCTTACTTTATTGAGACACAAATGAGTGTCATAATTGTGCACCTTCTAAACATCATAGCCTTTTTTGTATATCCTCTCAGGTTTCGTGTACTGTATTTATGCTAGACAAACTTTGTGAACTTTTCTGAAATTGACGTTTTGTGTCTTTTTATATGGATTGTTGAGGGCTACTGATTAGGCTTGAAGTAATAAACTTTTTAACTTTCCTATACAGTTCCCCAGGGGCGGATCCAGGAAAAAATAATAGTGGGGGCTGAACAAACTACGCCAGCATAAATCGAAACATGTCTCGCATATAAATTGGCTATATGTCTAGTACTCTAGTTCAAAGTACACATACATCGAATTAATGATATGTAGGGAATTTTGTCCATACCAAATCAATGATTTGCACCCTCGCCGGAATGGCCGAATCGTGCCTCGGCCCCTCGGCGGCTCGGCGCGACGGCGCCTCGCCACCTCCCCGGTGGCCCGGCGACGCGGCGGCGTGGGACCGCCGCCTTGGCCTGCCTCCCGTCCGCACGCCGCTCGCCGCTCGCCCTCGCCAGACGCCGTCGCCCGCCGCCCGCCGCCTGCTTGCTGCACGGTGCACGCGACACGCCAGCACGCCGCACGCCCACAGGTGACGGGCGGACGGGCCAGGAGGCAGGGGCGTCGCCCGTCGGCCGCCGGCCGCCTCGCCCTGCCCTCCCGTGGGCCATCGCGGCGTCGCCCGTCGGCCGCCGCCCAACCCGCGCCGCGCCTGCGCCTAAGCCGCTGGTCGCCGTCTAGGGTTAGGGATTTGGGAGAGGGGAGTTGGGGAGGGGAATTGGGGATTGGTGGCCCCGGCGTGGCCGGTTGGGGGAGTGGCCGAGTGGGCCAGCTTGGGCTGCCACTGTGGGACCTTTGCTCGGAGTGGGCTGGGCCAAAATTTCCAGATTTAGCTCCTGTTCGTGGGCTGCTCTTCATAGTTGGCCCAAATCGCGAATAGTTCGTCTTGAACCTCCAGCTTTCCCTCCCCCCAACCTATCTGATGAACCCTAGCCGCCTGATTCCATGGATCTATGGAAAAAAATTTTAGTGGGGGCTTAGGGGGGTCTTCATGGTCCCGGGGACGGTAGTGGGGTCTCAAGACCCCCCCCCCCCCCCCCCCCCCCGGAAAANTCCGCCCCTGCAGTTCCCCTAGTATACTATGCTCATCTTGCTGCAGTACGAGGATGAAGCTATCTCAGGAAGTTTGGTGATGGATCAAGCATCAGGAATGAAGTGACTTCAGAGTTTCCTGCGTTTCTGAAGGTTCCAAAGATTACTGATAGTGTCCTAAGCATGAGGTTCTACTGTTAATGCTTGTGGATTGTGGTCGATAGGATCTGTCTTCTAGAGTTGTACTTCCTCCTTTCTTCTTTTCATATTATAAGACGTTTTGGCTTCTTCATCCGTTGTTTAGATTCACTAACATTCATCCATATGAATTTTGACTCATATGAAGCACATACATGGATCCACATATCTATTCAAAAGTAAAAACGTTTTATAATATGAAACGGAGGAAGTAAGAGTGTGGTACTGTTGTGGAGATCTACGGTTTGAATGAACCTCTAGCTAGCTAACTCATCATTGTTGTGAAACAAATCTAGGAGATATGTTTTTTGTGGGCTAATTCGAACAAGAGTAGAGATAAGATCTATCTCCTTCTCAGACCTCTATATACAGAGGGGTAAAGTGAGACATCTATGATTGGTTTGTACTTCAGATCAGATCTATAATGAAAAAATAGCTTCACTCTACATATGTGTATATTGTCTACTTTTGTAATGTTTTTGAGGATAAAGGGAAGGGCACTGGTGTTCTATATCATTTCACGTCTCTACTGCTATGGAAGAGACAGGAAATAAATCTGATGATCTGTTAATAGGTATGTTGATTTACAACACGTTACCAGCAGCTCTAGTGTCACCGGGTTTATCGTTTCAATCTGTTGTCGTCATTAATTAGATTGATATCTAATTTCAGATTGATCCTCTGGTATGTTGCGTTTACAGTACTACCGTCGACGAGATCATCGATGGCATGAGCAGACGCAGGACATTCACATTGGGGCTCCACACGGCGTGCAGAAAGGCGCGATGTGCGACGTGGCTTGCCGACCGCCCATCTCGGCCCCACGCGACCTCCCTCATTGCGCTTCCCCGCGCGGACACGGTTGATGCCGACCGGCAGCAGACATGCAAACAAAACAGCCAGCGAAGCATTAATTAATTTGTAATCAGAAATCAATCTAATTAGCAATAAGAAATTAATTCTCTGTAGATGTGATGCATGTGTCGGGGGAGTGGATTTTGATCCCTTGAGGGGATGTCCTCTCGTTGTTTGCATGTTACTCAAATAGTTATGAAAAAATTTGAAAAAAATTGAGAAGATGTATTAACATGTGATATATCACTCCACAAACATGCAAGTTCAAATTCAACTTCTACATCTCGCAACGAAAAAACAAATTTGACTGTGAATATACATTAACTAGTTGTAGTTTAATTTGTTTTTTTGTTGCGAGATGTAGAAGTTGAATTTGAACTTGCATGTTTGTGGGGTGATATATCACATGTTAATACATCTTCTCAAATTTTTTCAAATTTTTTTATAACTATTTTAAGTGACATGCAAACAACGAGGGGACATCCCCTCGAGGGATCAAAATAGTTTCCCCATGTGTCGGTTCATGCATGCAGCATGGTTTGCTGATCGCATGGACGCCAGATCCATCCACACAAGCACATTGTCAGGTCGGAGGCCCATGGTGGTGCGCGGCCGAGCAGCATATCCATGATCGGAGCCGTCGTCATCGTTCTCGTACACATGCATGTACAGATGTGTGCGACGTACCAATCGACGCCACACCTGAGGAGACCTGCGATGCAGCAGGATGCATGCGCGTGAATGATTTTTGTGAGCACGGGAACCAAGGTAATTAGTATGATTAGTTTCTAAACTAATTTAATACATCCGGGCATGTGTCTATTAAGGTTTGCAACATTTTGTGCTGTTGAGCAGATTGATCATATGTTTTCTTGTTTGTATCATATTATGGATGCTTTGTAAGCAGTAGATTTGATCCTGCTTTTGATCTAGCGGTAGATTAATTTTCTGCTTTTTGATCAATATGCATTTGTTGTATTTAATGAAAACTGGAGAAAACCATGTGAAAGAAATCACTAAAATTGATAGGATACCCTAGACTGGAGACGAGTCTAATTCGGCTGGGCCAAATCGGCCGACTCGCCCGCCTCCCTCGCATCTCTCTGTTTCTCTCTTTCTCTGATGACGCCACGCCAGGAACGTGGCGACATAGTCTCAGTCCGTGTAGTCGGACTTTGGAGACATGTCGACCGTTGTTCACCGCCGCCGTTGGGCACACCGTTGGCATTGCGTCGATGTCGTCGCAAGAAACCACCGTCCTGGAGAAAGCCCGAAACCCATGTCGCCGTTGCCGCCGAAGTTATTGCTGAAGTGAGGAGCCGCCACCGTTGACCTCCCATCGACGCTGCTGTTGAGCCGTGGTAGGGGGATGACGAGCTGTCGACTGCCTGCTAATGGATTAACCTTCGCCAAGACGACATGGCCAGATGTAATTTGGTCGCCGTCACTAGGGTCTCGGTTGTCATCGTTGAGTTCGCCTCGCTGCCATCATGAGGATGCGTGGGTCAACGCGGAGCTCTATTGTGTGCCACCGAGCCACCGCTGCACCAAATTGGCACACAGGAATGATGTCATCGCCGCCGTCCTGCCAATCAGGGCAGTGGATGGGTCGTCGATGACCTCCTCGCCGTGCGCCGCCCCAACTCCCTTCAACGTCGACGGCCTTCGACACCGCCCGTCGTGCCTAAGGGGCCGACGTGCTGGGCGGCAGACGCCACCGGGAGCGATGAAGAGGAGAAGGGAAACCCTACTTCCCACCTTTCTCTCTTGGTCATTTAGGTGAACCAGCTAGGCCGGTTTGTCTCCGCCTGACCGAATAAAATCCAACAGTAATGAGACAGCCCAAACAAAATTAATAAAAATAATAAACCTAAAATCTTCATGGGCCTAGAGTTTTAGAAATTTGGCCTGTTTGGCATTTTGGGCTACACTGTGCTTGCTGGCCCAAATGAGATCGTGCCATGAACTGTAATTCAGTCCAATTAATTTTGGTTTATTGATAACTTGCATTTAAGCCCATGGAGTGTTGGGTTTTTACACTTCAATTCATTGTTTAATGGAATTTTATAGTTTGAACCTTGTATTATCAAGAATTACATTAATATTGTTTGTGTGGCTATATCTTGCTGCTTAGGCCCTGTATAGTTTGGTTTTGCATGTGGGTCCTTGGACTCGTAAATAACCATGTAATGGTGTCTTTTAAGCATTATATTGCTTTTAAAATTGATGTAATTCCAACGAAATAATCTAGATATGGATTTCTATGTTATGATGCTTCCATAAATTGTGTTCACATAGTGTAGAATCCCCCTTGGAAGCATTATGATGGTTTATTTTTCCTGCATTTATGTGTGATGTTTTTCTGTGAGGCACAAATATTGGGAATACAATGCCAAATAAGACCAAATAAATAACAGAAAATCGCATAATGCATGGAAATTCTGGGAAATTAAATATCCATGGCTATGGATAAGACCACTCTTTACTGATACACTTCTTCATACATAAATGGTGATATTGATGTGTCTACAAGGTTGAGTCACGTATACTTGTTGTATGAGATCCATACTTTTGCCGAATTCATCACGCATATCATCTGTTTGTGTGTTACGTTCTCTGAGAACCGTATGAAACGATTCGGATAGATAATGCGGGTGATTTCACGTCAAGGCCTTCAATGACTATTGTATGGCTTTGGACATTAATGTATATCACTCTATCCCTGTGATCATACTCAAGAATGGGATTCTGAGTTGTTGAAATGTATGGAATTAGATAATGTGCTTAGGATTAATTGTGCCTTTCTCCTAGTGGCTTAATATCTCAATCAGATTATGGTCGGACTACGGTCGATATTTTTGCTTTTCTCATGATTGAGAGCATATTTTTCTGATTTGGAGATAAATGATTATACCTCAATTTTTTGGCAACGTGGAGTTGCGAGGTTCAATAACTTGAGATAGTTTTCACCATGTTCGGTAAAAGATTAAAGTGTTTTCCATGTGGTGGAATGACATTATTCATATTGTTGCCCTTGGCGTGCACATATGTTCTCAAAATTATTTGGAACCTGCTATCTTATGAGGACATCGAAAAAATGGAGGCTAATCTAGCGGAATAAGCCCGAGGGTAGATGTTGTAAATAGGCATGATTCTCACTTCATAATAGCGCCAACAGATTGACTTGGGTGTTCACTCGGTCTCAATCGTCAAGTGGATTCAGTGCTAAACGGAGACCTTTGGTTGATGACCAATGTGTCAACAGATTGAACGCTGACCAAGGTATTCATAAAGTATGGGGATCGTTGGAACCAGGGTATACGGGAGAGTTGATCAAGCAAACAAAAGACATAGATTATACTGGTTCGGGCCCTCAAGTTGAGTAATAACTCTACTCCAGTTTATATGGATTAATAACGGAAAATACGCTCAGAAAACAAAAAGGGATAGAACAACTGACTGATTTCGTCGACTAGAAACTGCCAAGAACGGCCCAGAGAGATCTATTCAACGAATACAGCGAAGACTTCCTCTAGATTGCTTCTGGCATAGATTTTGGCTTGATTTGTAACTGATTACCCCACCTTGACCATTGGGGCCTTGTTTATAAGCAGAGATCTCTCCCTTCTCTAAGTAGAACTCGGAGAAATAGAACGGAATACGGCTCAAGGAAACCTTATCTTCCCTGACTAGGACTCTGACACCTATTCCGGAAAGATAATTTCCTTCTCTTTTAACCGTACTTCTTTGATTAAAGGATACCTTATCGTATACTATCGGGTATATGGTTCTACCGTACTTCGTTAACCCGTGTATAGGAGGTATGCCTTATCTTTGACTCTGACAGTAGCCCCCGACTTCAATGCAAATGATTATACCGACATCCTTCAACTACTTTTCCGAGAACAACCATTGTTGGACTCGTCAGACCATTCTCAGACACCAATAAGGTATAGAGCTGGCGACACAGTTGTCTTGAATTCGAGGATTCGACATAGGCCAGTCATTTGGATTGAAGTCAGAAAATCCTAACGATTATAAACAAATTGGCTAAAATCTCAGCGATGATCTCTTCGCCTTCTTTGAAATTCGAACCGTTGGATGGGACCTATAAATTGTACTTCTGAGATTCATTTGGGTTCTGTTTGTCAAAGCAAAAAACCCCAAACTTCTCCCCTGCGCCTTCAACCTTCACCACCTCGTCTTGCAAAAACCCTAAACCACAACCTCCTTCAACCCCCTTCGATGATTCTTAATGGATCTTCCTAACTTTAACGCCGGCCACGCTGAGATGAAGGAGCTATAATTGGATGGTGCTTTGCCGAGTGCCAAAGTGGTGGCGCGTTCGGAAGGAGGTACCGATCCATTAACAAATCTTGGCCAAATAGTGACTTTTGCCTCTTTTGTCCAATGCGGTTTTCTCATTGCCCCTTTTGAATTCTTGTCCCAGCTTCTTGATTTCTACGAAATTCATCTCCTTCATCTTAACCCGAATTCCATTGCCTTCTTGAGTATCTTTACTCATCTATGTGAGGCATACCATGGGGTACAACCTTTTATAGATTTGTTTAGATACTTCTACGAGTTAAGATGGATGGAGGCCTCCAAAATCTCAGGATGCTGTGGCCTCTGTTTTCGGGATGGGATAAAGGATGAATACATTCCTTTTAACTGCTCGTCCTCTAGAAAAGATTGGTGGAAGAGCTGGTTTTACCTCCATCTCGAGGACCGAACCCCTGTCCTTGAAACCCCTGACCAAAAACCTACATGTTTGGAGACATGGACTTCCAAACCTTCGATGACCCTCACCTTAGCAAGTTTCATAGAGAAAATCCATTATCTCCGAGGACGTCGTGTGATGGGTATGAAGTCATCCAAGACTTTGTCCATCGTCGGATCCAACCTCTCCAAGCATGTTCTCACCCCGCGTACTTGTACACGGGGGAACATGATGAGACCTGGCTTTCGCATCGGGGTACAACTTATAGTTCTTTTATCGTTGATGTAGAGAACCGTAGTTGTTCTTCAGCTGATAACCTTGTCATTTTTGTATCAATCACAGAGCTCCTTGAGGATACTGTGGTCGAGCGCGGCGGCAGGATGGTAGTCGATCCGCCGTCTTCTGCCGCTGACATCCCTATTCCACTCTACGACCTCCCGCCAATAGATCGGGATGCCATCGTGAATGTAAGTTCTACCGACAACTACTCCATGTCGTTTGTTTCTATGCCCATAGGAGTAGTAATCTTGATTCTCTTAGGCGCTACCATTGATGGATGTGATTGGTCAGCTCGTCGACCACCAGACATCTACTTCCTTGAAGGAGCAGGTGGTTTTTGAACATGCGGCCGCGACCCTCGCCCCTAGAGGTAGTGGGACGAAGAGGAAGAGCTGGCCAACCCTACCAAAGACCTCGAGGATGGGGAAGCTGGTGCAGATCGGTGGTGTCGAGGTAAGACCCTAAACTCAGGTTCTCTCTAAAATTGCGATAGTCGTTTCCGTGCTCACCCTTTCTTTTATGCAGACTACCTCCAGTGCAAGAAGACGCAGCTGCTGAAGAAGCAGAAAACCGGGTAAGTGAAAACCTGTCCTACCGAGATAAACCTTTTTACGTCCTCTGTAGTAACGGGACTTCTTTGATTTCAGCGCCAGCCACTCCAACTCGGGCCAAAGCACCAATGCTCGAGAAGAAGCGAGCTCCAAATTGTTGATGGTCCTTAAGTACCAAATTCGATCGTCAATTCCTGCATAAAAGCAAATGAAAGAATATAAAATGGAATACCAAACTTAGATGTAGTGGTTATTAGTAATCATTTCCACAAGTCTTGGTGAATATTTATATGGAGGTCAATTATGGACGAAAACCACCCGCTATGCAATGAAACACACCTCCGACCAATAACGCGTGAGTACAAGGATTGGAGGCCCACATGACAGTCTTAACCGACTTAAAGTAGAGCCAAACCATCCTAACCGTCATGAGGGACCACAAGATATTGACCCTGTCGAAAAGCAGCGCGAATGGGCTTGGCCGAACCAGTGGTTCGGCTGAACCATGGCTAGCTCCTCTCGGCCTCAGCTTTGACGTGGTATCACTTAGCGCCTTCCTGAAGTCGGTAGCGCAGGTCCCAAGGCAAGAAACTATCATCTAATGATGATTGGATGACATGTGGAGGCTTGAGAGGAGTTGGAGGAGAATATTCCTTTAAGCATCTCCACTCTCTCAAGTCATCTCACACTATAAATAGCTCCTCCACTCCTCTCTTCCAATTGGCACCAACAAGTGGAGTATAACTCACACATTTAGGCAATGCTCTAGTAGAGTAGGGAGAGAGTGAGGGAAAGCTTCGAAAGGAGTGCCCCAAATGTCAGAGTTTTCTTCGGGAGTTTCGAAGGAGTGCCGGAGATGTTGGCATTCTTCTAGGGGAGTTCCGGAGGTGTGCCGGAGATGTCGGCACTCTCTCTGACCTTGTATCTTGACGAATGCTTCTTTTATAAGTAAGTATTTGTGATTTCCTTTGGTATTACTTGTCTTTTTTAAGTAAGATATATTCTCATCGTTGCGGGTTCATCGCTCTACTTAGGTAGTGCACCTTAGTCTTAAGCTAAGATTAGGGTAGTAATCAATAGCATAGATGCGGTGTCTAGGCTAGAGGTTATCTCTGTTTGTTGTGTGCTCCACGGGTTGTAGAGGTAGGCGACAGGTGGTGACAGCCCTGTTTGTCCTTTGTAATCCTTCTTGCTCGAGTACATCATAGAGCTGTAGGCCGGTGTCTCCTTGCAGACCAGGGGTAAGCTAGTGCCCGAAGCAATTGATAGAGTTTTACCTTAACTTAATTAAGATAATTAACCCATAGGAATCCTCTCTATCCTAAGCCTACCATTTGGTTGTTGTCCTTGGATGAATCCTGTTCTTAGATTATACACACACGTTCCCTGTGGATACGATACCCTGGAATACTCTTGGGTGAAAGCTATAACGATATCTGTGCGCTTCAAGATTATTCTGTGTTCGTAATAAATACCAACAAGCTTTCTGGCATCGTTGCCAGGAAACGGTTGTTGTATCTTCTGTGAACCCGATTCATCCTCGTATCTTTTTTTTTATTCCTTCCTTTCTCTTCCTAGCTACCACGGAGTTGTCTTCTATTCAAAACCTTTCCACTCGGAAGGACGAGTTCTTTGAGCCACTACCTTTTTCAAACCCACTCTCTTATTTGGCTATGAACTCCTTCCTGGCTTTATAGCCATGGTTCGGGAGCAACCCTTTTCACATCGTTAGAAAGACGCACGGTGAACGGGGGGACTCAAAAACAGTTCTATCTTGCTTTCTTCCCGGTAACCTGTGATGTCTTCCTACGGATGGAAATTCTTGACTTTTAGCAGAGCGAGAAGGAGTCTGCCTCGTATCTCGATCTTTCGTTGGAGGCTCATTCGCGCAGCAGAAGGTAGGGATTGTATCCTAGAGAACACCTTCTTCATCCATTGTGAAACCCTTTAGGAAGTCAAGCATACCTGCGAGGAGCCCTGAATTGTTGAATCCGAGCCTATACCTTCCATATCCAAAAATTTAACCTTTGAGCCCTCACTCGAACCTCGGGAACTAGAGGATGAAGAAATTTAGCCTCCGAAGATCCCTTTCCAACTCGAGGATAATCTTTTTGAAGACCATGGAAGCACCTCGAGCTATTCCTATCAAAAGAGATCACCTATCCCGTGTAGTTCCCCTGAGCTGGTCGAGGAAAATTTCCTCAAAGACTTTGAGGGAATCAACTAATATCATGAGCATGAGTAGCTAAGGGAGGTGGAGCTTTCTTCCGAAGCAATTTGGATTAGGCCACTGTCCTTAACTATTCGATGTCTTGTGAAAAAGGCCCTGTGAACGTTCTCTATAATCCCACTGTCGGTGCTGACATTATGTCTGCAACCTTTGCATTAAATTGCTTAGGGGACGAACTGTTGGCACCAACAGACAAAACCTTCCAGAGTTCTTCACGTTCTTTCATAGAAGGTTATGGGATTCCACATGGAGTGCCTTTAAGGCACAAGAATGTCAAAGCCCTCCTAGACTTCCACGTGTTCAAAGTTCCTGACTTCGATCTTCTGATCGGCCATCCGATAGAAAAACTTCTTCTAGATGTGCCCAGAAGGGAGGCATGACGATTGTTGAAAACTCCAAAAATGAGTTAATCCCACAATGAGCCATCACGGGATGGAGGATGTGCATTTATTACAGTAAGCTCAATAAGACAACTAGGAAGGATCATTTCCTGCTCCCTTCATTTCATGAAATGTTGGAGCAGCTTGAAAATCGCTCCTTCTCCTATTTCCTTGATGAGTCCTTCGCCTGTTTCCTTGATGAGTATTCCGGTTATCATCAAATCCCATCCATCAAGATACTCAAAGCAAGACCACATTCGCATATCTTTATGGAACGTATGCCTGCCGTAGAATGTCGTTCGGGTTGTGCAATACACTCGCGTCATTCGAAAAGTGCATGATATCTATTTTCTCTGACATGATCATGGAAATCATGGAAGTTTTCATGGATGACTTTTTCTTCTATGGAAAAACTTTTGATCATTGTCTAGAGAATTTAGATAAGGTCTTGTAACGGTGTCAAGAAAAGGACTTGATACTTATTTGGGAAAAGTGCCGCTTCATGGCCCGTGAAGTTATAGTCCTAGGACACCGAGTCTTCGAAAGGGGAGTAGAGGTGGATAGAGCAAAGACTTTGAAGTAATTCAACAATCTTCCACTTCTCACCAAAGGGAGTCCATAGTTTCCTAGGTCATGTAGGGTTCTGCCGGCGTTTCATTAAAGATTTCTCTTTAGTGCTAGACCCCTAACTTGCTTGTTAGCTAAATATGTCCCATTTAACTTTGTTCATGAGTACTTAAAATCATTTAATATGTTATTCATGAGTGCTTAAAATCATTTAATATGTTAAAAGAAGCACTCATCTCAACATCAATCATTCAACCCCCTGATTGGATGCTATCGTTTGAAACCATGTGCAATACTAGTGATCATGCTTTTAGGATCATTCTTAAAGTAAGAAACACTATGTTATTGCATGCGCTAGTAAAACGTTGACTGGAGCTTAGTTAAAACATTGCAACATCTAAAAAAGAGCTCCTTGCTGTTGTTTTTGCTTTTGATAAAGTAAGATCTTACTTAGTTGGAGCAACTGTTATCATTTACATTGATCATGCTACATTAAAATGTTTGCTCAATAAGAAAGATGCAAAACCTCAACTAATCAAATGGATACTTCTACTCCAAGAATTTGGTCTTAAAATGAAAAATAATAAAGGAGTATAAAATTTTGTGGTGGATCATTTGTCGTACATGCATTCCACTAAAATGCAGGAGCTACCAATAAATGACTTCCTATAAAATGACATGCTGTTGAAGGTGATAGACTCCAACCCATGAGTCTGTGCAAACGGTCTACTAAGAAAAGGTATACAGACAGCTGAAGGCATCCAGAAATATCATGCAACACCATCTTAAGTAGCCGTTGGCTGTGTGTTCAAGTGGGTAGAAGCAAAGCCATGCCGAGCCGCTGATGCTAAGCATACCCAACGGATGTTCCATGTCTTGGAACACCTCGGATGGTAAAAAGTGATGGAAGGTCTTAAAGACCTTTCGAAACTTCTTACGGGAGCTCATGGGCATAGCACAACGTTGCAACTACACCTTGGACATATGGGATAACATGTCACTTCAAACAGCCGTCGCGCGCACAGTCCCCATGTGGACTCAAGGTAAGTTTTAGGTAAGTTTCATTTCAATTGAATAAAATAATGGTTTTGACTCTCCGGCTTTCAAACCGGTGGAGTCCCTTTTGTCTTGACTCTTTTTGTTTTTTAATAAGTACCCCAGGTACAAGAACAAGTGTGGGGGTGATCTTGTGCTCACACAATGCACTCACATACAAGATCACCCAAGTCTGTGCTGCACATGATGCTGGCACATTCATGAGATGAGACGTAGCATCCATTACACATATGGCTGCTCGTCATCACACTCATATTGAGCGTCGGTTTGCACGTTTATCCCTTTTCTCCCTAATTTTGAGTTAGATTAATTTTGTCATATCTAAAATTAACTCAAGAATTAAAAATGAGTATTGACATGATCAATTAGAGTTTCTGACTTGCGTGCTAAAATGACTTACATACTTTTTATTCCTTGAACATCACCTGTTGCTTGTGAATCATACTCATAGGACCACATGTTACCTAAGTTATTAATGAATGAGAGATGACCCGATGACATGAACCTTGCTCTTATTGTTGAACTCTTGGGAATTTTGTAAAAGAAGAAAAATGAAATAACTTTACATACTCCTCATTGATGTTCTCTTCCTACCAAAGTCATATGTCGAGCTTAATGATAAACCATATACATATGCTGCTTGCTATCATTTTGAGTTTTGTCAAATAGCTGTGACCCTTGTCAGATTCTTCTCATATTTTCATGATCAAAGTCTTGTGCAATTAGCCACCAAATATATTGCTCTTCCTCTACATTGGAGAATTAAAAATTTTTTCCATCCACCATATACTAAGCTTCTACACCGGAAGTCAGCATCCACTATACCCATCCATTGAATAAAGACTTCTTATCCATATGGTCTCTTCTCCAATGGTCCATGCCAAATGAGACATGAGCCAATAAAAAACAAATAAATGTGTTGAGAAAAATGAAAATAATGCTCAAAGAGAGAATGAAACAAAATGTTCTCGAACATGAAAAAAAAAGAGATAGAAAAATAGTCATGTTCTCTAAAATAAAGTGTAAATAGGAGGATCATACAATAATGAGTCACCATCCCAATTTTATTTTTTCCACTTCCATCCACATATAGGTGTATAAGCTTGATCATGGTAATATGATTTGTTATCTTCTTGGATCCTCTATTTGACTTTGCAATATATCTGATGCAAGTAAGCCATGTCTTATTCCCTACCCTGAGCTCCACATAAGCCTTAGTAGAAAGATAGGATAAGAAAAGACAACTTCAATGCCTTGGTGAGAGTAAACACTTTGAGTGATTCGAGAGACTCAATTGAAGAGTATAGTAAAAGTTATATTTTTAATCATCAAAGAAAACCCCAAGGTAATTCATCAGAAGGAGTACAGGTGACTTGAGTCAAGGACCGTTTCATTCTTCAATCGCCCAAGATGACACGGTAGACAAATCAAGGTTTATAAACATAGGTATGTCTTGGAATAACTTGTATGTCATATATTGAACAGGAAGTCATTACTCTAGTAGATCCATGAGCTTTACTTAGGGACGAGTAAAGGATAAGTGTGGGGGTGTTGTTGACGGTCTTTAAGTACAGAATTTGACCATCAATTCTTGCATAAAAGCAAATGAAAGAATATAAAATGGAATACCAAACTTAGAGGTAGTGGTTATTACTAATCATTTCCACAAGTCTTGGTGAATATTTGTATGCAGGTGAATTATGGACGAAAACCACCCACCATGTGACGAAACACACCTCCGACCAATCACGTGAGTACAAGGATTGGAGGGTCCACATGACAGTCTTAACCGACTTAAAATAGGGCCAAACCATCCTGACCGTCATGAGGGACCACATGACAGTGACCCAGTCGAAAGGCAACACGAACGGGCTTGGCCGAGGTTTTCGGCCGAACCATGGCTAGCTCTTCTTGGACTTAGCTTCGACGTGGCGTCACTTAGCGCCTTCCTGAAGTCGATAGCGTAGGTCCCAACGCAAGAAACCACCATCTAATGACAGTTGGAGGACACGTGGAGACTTGAGAGGAGTTGGAGGAGAATATTCCTTTAAGCATCTCCACTCTCTCAAGTAATCTCACACTATAAATAGCTCCTCCACTCCTCTCTTCCAATTGGCACCAACAAGTGGAGTATAACTCACTTACACATTTAGGCAATGCTCTTGCAGTGTAGGAAGAGAGTGAGGGAAAGCTCCGAAAGGAGTGTCCCAAATGTTGAATTTTTCTCCGGGAGTTCTGGAGGAGTGACAAAGATGTCGGCATTCTTCTAGGGGAGTTCTGGAGGTGTGCCAGAGATGTCGGCACTCTCTCAGACCTTGTAGCTCGATGGATGCTTCATTTATAAGTAAGTATTCGTGGTTTCCTTTGGTATTACTTTTCTTATTTAAGTAAGATATATTCTCATCGTTATGGGTTCATCGCTCTACTTAGGTAGAGTACCTTAGTCTTCAGCTAAGATTAGGGTAGTAATCAATAGCATAAACGCGGTGTCTAGGCTAGAGGTTACCTTTGTTTGTTGTGTGCTCCACGGTTTGTAGAGGTAAGCGACAGGTGGTGACAGCCCTGTTTGTCCTTTGTAATCCTCCACGTTCGAGTACATCATAGAGCTATTGGCCGGAGTCTCCTTGGCAAACCAGGGGTAAGCCGGTGCCCGTAGCAATCAATAGAGTTTTAGCTTAACTTAATTAAGATAATTAACCCATAGGAATCCTCTCTATCCTAATTCTACCATTTGGTTGTTGTCCTTGGTTGAATCCTGTTCTTAGATTATACACACACGTTCCCTATGGATACGATACCCTGGACTACTCTTGGGTGAAAGCTACAATGGTATCTGTGCTCTTGCAGATTATTCAGTGTTCGTAATAAATACCAACACAAATCACAGATTATTCAAATTATTCTGCCCCCGCATCCTTTCTCAGTCGTTACCCTTACGGTCTCGGGGTTGTCATCATCCGCCGACAAGCTTTTGCATGCTTGTCAGCTGATTGAGACGAGCGCTAGAGATCTCGTTGCCTAGATCGGACGGCTTGGAAAAGCCACGTCTACGGTCGACAACCATATCGCTGCGCTGGAAGCCCAGCTCAGAGAAGCACATGCCAACAACGCCAAGCTGGGGATGTGGTGGCAGGGAACGATCGCCAGCGCCGGGGTCTCGAGCATGAGCTTTCAGAGACGAGGGACAAACTATCCTCCCTCCATCAAGCCCTGCATGAGAACTATGGGCGTCTTGACGTGGTGGCCAATGGGTTGGGGAAGCACATCGAGCACCCAACCTTCCCCGACGAGACGATGGTGATGTAATCCCTTGGAACCCTCATCATGGCACTGGAGACCACCGCAAACGACCATGCCGAGCAGGTGACGGATGGGTGCACACCGGGCTCAAGTCCGTAGTGTGTCAAGTTCTTGCGTGCCACAGGCTCACCCACCTCAAGGTCAATTTGGAGGAGGCCTTGACCAAGGGAGGAGCCGACGAACGCCGTGACGACATAATGTCGGAGGTGGAGGAACTCGGGGATTTGGTTATCCCCTTTTTTGAAGAGTAAATTTTATTTTCACCCTTTATTGTAACACAAGTATTGGAGTTTTCATATGTTCGATGTTTCTATATTGTAGATTTCTTGAAGTCGTGAACAAGGACGTCTAGCAAGACGAACACACATCACACATAGTTGCCGAACCGAGTATGCCCCAAGGCTACTCGACACCAAGTGACGGAGAACGTGCCCTGGTCGCCATCACTTTCGACGGTGCCTTGGCCTCCGAGGACCAAGTGATATTGCTGCGTGAACAATGCCATAGTAAGAAATTTGTACTCAGACCAAAGATTTGCTAACGATGTCATTTTTCTAGACCTTGGATGTTCTCTTTCAGAGATGGAAGGGCGGACTGAGTACTAGAAAATAATGTCGAGAAGGAAGGACTGGAGTGGACCGCTGACAAAATCAGGAAAGATCAAGGCACAGAGCTTCTGAACGGCAAGGAGATATGGATCTCGGCGCACCTTGAGAACTGCTGCTCCGTTCTACAACGGTTATGCTCATAGTTGCGCGTGGCTCGTCCTCCTCTCGAGAAGTCGATCTCCGGGTACCTGGGGTGGATATGAGATACATGCAGCGTGCTTCTCGGCACTGATCAGCGGATCGATGACAGCCTGAAGCAGGAATGTCATTAGGCTAGCCAATACACCGGACGACAAGTGCTTGCCTTCATCCGCGACTGTTGTCCCTAGCTTCCTTGGGAGGGTTTTACGCGTTCTCGGAAGACTGTCGCCGAGATTGACCAGCTTGCACAACCTCTCGCTCCTTTAGCTGTAGATATCTTCTCCACGATGAAAAGACAATGGCCTTCCAGGTAGTTTTAGTCACCGTATTGCCCTGTAAAGTAATCTAGACAAGATATTAGTAGAAATTGAAACTTGATCAATTTTTGTAAGCTATTAAAGCATATGACGATTGTAAAGCTAGTTTTATGGAAAGCATATTTTGATAAAAGTAGCTTAAATTTTTAAATTTGATCGAAATGAAGCAGCGAATTCCCAGCCCCAGCCGTGAAGTTAGAAAAACCAATTACCGATTACACGGCTAGTTAATACGTTACAGTGGGTACTCTGACAAGGCCAAATTTGACATGGCCGTTTGACCCTTAGCGTCTGACTAGCTCACAGTGCCAGGCGTCCCTAGCCAAGGTGCTGAGACCCAGTAACTAGTCGGCATTAACGTAGTAGATCAACAGGAAATGACTTCCATTTGCGGCAATATGAATCAAAAGGGGTTGATAGAATAAAATATTGAAATAAATAAGATAAAAGACGTATATATATGTAAAACTGATACAAAATCAACTTACAGGTTAACCTCTAGTTTTATACATAGAATTTCTGTAGTTGATCAATGTTCCAAGAATTGAAAACTCACGGTCTTCGTTGTCGTCGATTTTGTACGCACTTGGTCGTAACACTTGTACCACCGTATATGGTCCCTCCCACTTTGGTGAGAGCTTGTTGCGCGCTGCCTGGTTCTGTACTCGTCGAAGGACGTAATCGCCGATGTCAAGTGTACGACCTTGAATGCGCTTCTCGTGATAGCGATGTAGGGCCGGTTGATATTCAGCTGCTCGGATGGCAACTTATTCTCGGTGTTCTTCCAATAGGTTGACATCGTCTGCTTGTCTGTTGTCTTGGTCCTCATCTGAGTACTCCCGAACTTGTGTCGATCGATAGCGTAGCTTACTAGGAAGCATGGCTTCAGATCCGTACATGAGAAAGAATGGTGTCTCTTTGGTTGGTGTAGTCGGCACGGTATGGATGGCCCATAGAGCATAAGGGAGCTCCTCAACCCACCATGAGTCATAGGCCAGAAGCCTATCGTATACACGTGTTTTGATCCCATGAAGCACGATCCCATTGGCCCGCTTGACTTGTCCGTTGCTCTAAGGATGGGACATAGATGTAAAGCAAATCTTGACCCCATATTCTGAGCACTAGTTTTGGAAGACAGCGCTCGTGAAATGGGAGCCGTTGTCCGTCAATATCCAGTTCGAAAGCCCGTATCGACAAAATATCCCTTTGATGAACTTGATTGCATTTTTGGCTCTGATTTCTCTTGTTGGCTCCGCTTCAATCCATTTAGTGAATTTATCAATAGCCACGAACAAGAATTTGTAGCCGCCTTGTCCTCTCGGGAAGGGTCCGAGGATGTCCAGCCCCCAGCACGAGAACGGCCAGAACAAAGGGATAGTTTGGAGGGCTTGAGCTAGTAACTTAGCGTGCTTCGCACCATTGTACCGTATTGGAGGCATCTTGAAGAGCCGATGGCTAGTAAAAACCTTGTCGGAAGGCCATGCCGACCAACGTTCTCGCTTCGGCGTGTGATCCACAGATTCCTTCATGAATGTCGAGCAGTAGCTCTTTGCCATCGTCGAACGTGACACACTTCAGCAGTACTCCGTTGGCGGCCTTCTTGTATAGATCATCCCTAATCATACAATAAGCCTTGGCTTGTCGAGAGAGCTTCTCTGCTTCCGTGTCATCGCCAGGCAGCTGGTCGGTGTTGAGGAATTTGATGAGCGGCATGCGCCAATCCGTAGTTGTCTCAATGTCAGCGATGAGCTTGTCATTCTGAGTAGTAGCCGCCGAGCTAACGTTGGTGGTGCTATTGATGTCGTCGTCCGGTGAACTCTAGACTAAAGGATTGATTAGCACTTGATGAAACAAACCTGGTTCCATTGGTTCTCTTCTAGAAGCTCGATGGGCAAGGTTGTCGGCGTCGGCATTGTCCTTATGGTAGACATGGCGTACCTCGAACCTGTCGAACCTTCTTTCCAGTTTTCTGACTTCGGTGAGATACTTGGACAACTCGGAGTTAGAGCACTTGTAGTCCTTATGCACTTGGTTAGCAACTATTTCTGAAGTGCCCTTTCACAATTAGTCGTCTGACCCCGAGTGATACGGCGGCTCTTAATCCGGCGAGAAGTCCTTCGCACTCGGTAGTGTTGTTGGTTGCACGAAAGTTTAGCTACACGACATGTCTGAACTGATCTATGGTCGGTGAAGTTAGAACAAATTCGGCGCCTGCTCCTTGGCTGTTAAAGGCTCCATCGAAGGCCATTCTCCATTGCTCGTTGTTCGTTCGGTCAGCTTTACCGTCCTCGGGGGTGGTCCATTCGGTGACAAAATCTGCCAATGGAACGAAGTGGACATCAAATTGGCTGAGCTCGATGACCCATTTTTCAATGCGTCCTACGACTTCTTTGTTTCTAACAACCTCACCAAGGGGTTACGAGGAAATGACCGTGACCTTGTGGGCCTGGAAGTAGTGACGCAGCTTTCGAGATGTCATGACCATAATGTAGAGCAGTTTCTGGATCTGTGGATATCTGATCTTACCATCATGCAGTACTTCACTGACATAGTAAACTGGGTGCAGTATCTTCTCGTGCTCGACAACGATGATGGTCCTTACGGTGTTGCGGCGATGTAGAGAAAGAGCAGCTCCTGTGGTTGTGGGGCGACGAGGACAAGTGCATTGGCAAGGTAACGCTTGAGTGCGGAGAATGCTTCCTCGGCCTTAGTTGTCCACTAGAATTTTTCTTTTAGCCTTGTCGGTGACTTAGAGCTGCCATACATCCTGTAAGCTTCTGGACTTCTTTTAGCCTTGTCGGCGACTTCATGTTCTCGATGGCCTTGATCTTGTCCGAATTTGCTTCGATACCATGCCCGGAGACGAGAAAGCCGAGCAGTTTGCCCGATGGTACACTTCTCTGGGTTTAACTTGAGCCGGTGTCTTCGGAGATTGTTGACCGTTTCCCTTAGGTCATTGATGAGGTGATCTCGCATCTTTGTTTTGACCACGATGTTGTCGACGTAGGCTTCAACATTGTTGATGAGTTGGGATTGGAAAGCCTCCTGAATCTCGCGCTAGTACGTGCACCCAACACTGATCAGGCCGAAGGGCATCTTGACATAGCAAAATAGACGGAAGGACGTGATGAAGGCCATCCTCCTTGGCCATGCTAATTTGATGGTACCCAGAATAGACGTCGAGGAAACTCAATAACTCACATCCAGCAGTAGAATCTATCGGTTGGTTGATGCATGGAAGGGGAAAGTAGTCTTTCGGGCATGCCTTGTTTAGATCGGTGAAATCTACGCATATCCTCCATTTGTCATTGGCCTTGCGCACCATGACTGGAATTGCGAGCCACTCTGGATGAAGGACTTCTCTGACGAAACCGGCTTTGAGAAGTTTGTCGAGTTCTTCTCGTATAGTCTCTTTGCGGTATGGAGCGAAATGACACAATTTTTGCTTAACGGGTTTTGCGTCGGGCCGGACCATCAATTTGTGCTCAATCACCTCTGTGTGGACCCCGGACATGTCGGACGGTTGCCAAGTAAACACGTTTGTATTGTCATGGAGGAAGGTGATGAGCTCGAGTTCCTATTTGCTGTTGAGCTCGGCCCTGATCTTGACTGTCTTGTCGGGGTTGCTACTGGTCAGTGGGATTATCTTTATCGCGCCATCTGGCTTGGGTGCTGGGTTGGCCTTGGTCACTTTTGGAGGAGGTTCAGTTGAGGCGGGCGTGGTGGGAGTTTGCTCGACCATGTGGAGGCTCCTCTTGTCACACTGCATGGCCATCTTCGCGTTCCCCGATATCATGATCGTCCCTTTGGGTCCTAGTATCTTGATCAGTTGATAAGCATAATGTGATATTGCTATGAACTTGGCCAGTGCTGTCCTTCCAAGAATAGCGTTGTAGGCTATGTCTAACTCAGTTACGTCAAATGTGATCTGCTGCGTTTGGAAGTTGTCAGCTTTGCCAAATGTCACCAGCAACGTGATCTTTCCCAGAGGCCCTTGACAATGACTCTGGGGTGATGCCTTGGAAGGGCTGTTCTGAAGGGATGAGCTCGCTTCTAGGTATCCCCATTGCGTCAAGCGTGCCGGCGAAGAGGAGGTTGATTGAGCTGCCGCCGTCGATGAGGACTCGAGCGACTTTGACATTCCGAATAGTGGTTTCAACCACTATCGATATCGTTCGGGGGTTGTCGTCAGGGTTGGGTGGTCGGCGTTGGAGAACTCGATCTTCTGATCTGACCACTTCATTTTAGACACCGTCCCCCGGGTTGCGGAGCACACTTCACGTTCTACCTTATTCTATTCTCTTTTTGAGGAATAAGAAGTTGAACCGCCGAAGATGTGGGCCACGTATTTGCCGAAGTTGATGAAGTCAGGGAACTCTGGTTCGTCGTTGGTTGGACGATTACGATGGTCCTTCTCTACCACGCGAACCCTTTTTTCCCTGTCTTGGACGATCTTCCTAGCCATAGCCTTCTAGAATACGCTACACTCCTCGAACGTGTAAGCGCTGGTCTTGTGTACCGGACACCATTGTCGTACTAGGGTGTCGTTTTTGCAATTGGGTTTCCGACTTGGTTTCGGGTTATCTTTTTTAGTCGGCTGCTTCTCTTCCACCACTTTCTCCTTCCCGTCGTTTCTTTGGATAGCTTCGTTTGCATAGGCACACCTATCAATGATCTCGGACAGCTTCATGGCGGACGACACTCGTCTTGTTGCCAGTTCTTGAATTGTATAGCGATCTCGGACATTAGATTTGAAGGCCCATATCACAGATGCGTCGATGATCTTAGGGATTGTGTTCCGACACTCATTAAAGCGCCGAGTAAAGTTTTGGAGAGTTTCGCCGAGCTTCTGTATAAGGGCATGAAGATCGTCCTCGACCGCGTGCGTCTTGTAGGTGCCTTGAAATTTTGCGACGAACTGCTTCCAAAGATCCGCCCAGGAAGATATCGAGTTTCGGGAAAGATGAACAAACCATGTCTGAGCAGATCCCTTCAATGCAGCGGGCAAATAATTTGCAAGCGCGTTGTTGTCTGCGCCGGTGGCATATAGAACAGTATAGTAGATGTGCAGGAACTCCTATGAATCCGTGCTCTCATCGTACTTCTCGATTGCCGCGGGACGAAATTTCGGGGGCCAATTTACTTCTTGAATGAAAGGCTTAAAGGCCCTACATCCTCCTCCAAGTAGAAAGGGTGGCTGGCGACCCCGGCGGCTGCATGAAATGCCCCTAGACAACAACGAAGAAGATGATGAGGGATCACCGTAGTCGGGCGTGCGATCACGACGTCGACGGTCGTGATCCCTCAGACATGACTTGGATTCGGAGATCGGGAGTCATCGTCCTCGTCGCGTTTGCTGTCACCTCGGCGTACTGGGGCATCTTGGTGACCACGAGTTCGGTTATGATCTTGGATGCCATCTCGACGATTGCCCCTTCGCTGATGATTTTGGGGTTGTCAGCGTCCATCATTGCGTTGATCCTGTTGTTGTCGCCTTCGGCCGTTTAGCTGTTCGCGGAGATCATGAGCATCTTGGGGGGGAGGCGCCCGTTGGGCCCGCCGTTGCGGCGAGGTGTTCTCAGGGATGCGAGGTTCACCATTCCGAGGGGCATTGGGAGTGCCAACGTTCTTGGTGACCTTGTCGTTCTGAAGGGGAATCGGTGGAGACGACAGATTAGCTACCGCTGCAAAGGCAGAGTTGAGATTGGTGATAGTGGACTCTATTGGCTTTAACGACGCGTCCGCCTACGAAAGGGTTACTGGGTCGAAGGGCAGTTGTTGGAGCAGATTGTTGATGACGGTGAAGTGCTCGACGAGAGTACGGACAGGCTCTGAGTGAGAAGGGGCTACGTCTCGAAATCGGATGAACTCGCCTTCCTCCGTGGAACCCCGTTGTGTTCGGTCGTCCGCACCCCTGCCCTCGATCTCGATGTTGACCATGTTCACGTCGCGCGGAGAACTTGAATCAGAGGATTCCAAGTCGTCCAGGCTGTGAAGGACAGATGGTTCATCGGGATCGATTCTAATGAATCCCTCCATATGATCTGAAAGGTTGTCGTCCATGGACGTCACACGAGATCGATCTCTAGGAGCATGGATCGGGCAACATGGAACTCGGATGATCGATTCCACAAGCTTTAAGAACATCTTGCAGCTTGTTAGGGGTGACTCTTGATTTTGTGGATTGGACATCACGCCTTGTACGAAGTACGCTGAATCCCTTGCATTTAGCAGGCGTCGAGTTCAGCTTTTGCCTGAATGATGACGCGGCATCCGGCCAGCGGATGATTAGAAGTCTTGTGGATTGGACACCACGCACCATCCTTATCGACAAATTTCCTTGTCAGCACACGCTTGCCGGCCGGAGCCAACAACTAGGCTGCCTTAGGGTTTCTGTCGACAGATTGGGGTTTCGGTGCCTCATTCTCGGATCGTACCGGAGAGGCGGCTAGTGAATTAGACGTATTTTCCCGTGCCCTTATCATGGCCTCATTCTCGACATCTACTAAGAGGGGCGAGATCGGGACGACGGCGAAAACTGGGAAGACGATGGAGCCGGCATGGACCATGGCAAAGGCTGGCTGGATTGGATCTCATCGGCCAGGTTGGTTGTAGAAGCCCTTGTCGGTGGATCCTGTTCTTGAACTCATCTCGTCGTAACCTTGAAGCACCAAGCCCCCTACCTGGCGCGCCATTGTCAATGGATTGAACGCTGACTAAGGTATTTGTAGAGTATGGGCATCGTTGGAACCAGGGTATACGTGAGAGTCAATCAAGCAAACAAAGGATAGAGATTTATATTGGTTCGGGCCCTCAAGGTGAGTAATTACCCTACTCCAATTTATATGGATTAATATGAGAAAATACGCTCAAAATACAAAAAGGGATAGAACAACTGACTGATTTCGTCGACTAGAAGTTGCCGAGAATGGCCCGACGAGATCTATTCGGCGAATATGGCAAAGACTTCCTCTGGATTGCTTCTGGGCGTAGATTTTGGCTTGATTTGTAACTGGTTACCCCTCCTTGACCATAGGGGCCTTGTTTATATAGCAGAGTTTTCCCCCTTCTCCAAGTAGAACTCGAAGAAATAGAATGGAATACAGCTCAAGGAAACCTTATCTTTTCCGATTAGGACTCTAACACCTTCTATTTTGGAAAGATAATTTCCTTCTCTTTTAACCGTATTTCTTTGATTAAAGGATACCTTATCGTATACTGTCGGGTATATGGTTCTACCATACTTCGTTAACCCGTGTATAGAAGGTATGCCTTATCCTTGACTCTGACACTATGGTTGGTAGTGTTTGTCTAATAAGTTGTTTTGGCAATGGGAGTTGTATGGCTAGTTTAGAGCATGCCCTAGGAGGATATTGGTCAGCTATACTGTTGCCAAGCAGTTTATCTTTTGCTTAGTTTGAAACTTTGCATGAGATTGATATTTCTCAGATAAATAAAGTTCTTGGTCTTTCCTGTTCTGTTCTAAAGCTTATCTTCATGCTGGAATTGATAAAATACTTCAGTTTAGGAGAACAATTAGTGTATGATCCGAGGAGTTACAACCACCCATACAGTTTGGCGTAACTATAATTCAGACAAATGTTGGTTAGGCACTATTGCGTTTTATCGCGCCCTTGTAGTCGGTGACTACTCCTTGGTTATGTTGGTTCATCGCCCACGAGTTGATGATCCTGCCTGTCACACATTGGCATCTTTTTATGTGTGGACGTATGCAAGCCGTGCAAAGGTTCGTCGTGTTGCATGCCTTGAGCTCATTGTGTCAACGACGGTTGCACTGACACATTCCACTATTTTTGTGGATATGTCTGAACATAATGGTTTTATACTGAATATTACCATTCTTGGAGGTATTGATTATTGCTCGATGGCTATGTCCAGGGGACATTAGCAAATGTGGTTTGACAATTCGCTCGTGGATCGTACCTAAAACATGCTGCTCATAGAGACCCAATTCCTGATTTTGGTATAAGTAAATGGGGTCAAACTTGCGCATTAGACGAGCTGGATTATAACACAAATCTGCACCACAAAAATCTGCTTGGCAGCGCAGGCTGAAGGCCGCGCATTTTGCTACCATACTCCTTGTTAAGTGTATCGGAATGCGTTTTGCCACCATAGGTTGCCTTCTTAAGCATATGCATGGGATGTCTAATGCACATCAATCCAAAATCGATTGTGAGTTGAATGGCACTGGGTGAGTATTAGTCCATGGAGAGTGCATATGGCTAAAGTATTTGTATGTCAGTTGCATATATGTTTGGTAGCAATGATGGTTGTGCAGACTTGTATACCATAACTTGGAGGTTGAGGATAGCCCTTTGGAGGAAGGAAGAATGCAGTTTTCATGCCACTGTATTGGTAAATGTCCAAGCTCACTACATATAATAGAAAAATCTCTCCTATTAATGTGCATAATATTTCCCAAATATATCACTACCATAGCATACATTCGTGGAAGAACACATGTGGTTGAGGTGAAATACCTTAATCTGGTGCCACGGTATGGGGATTGTAAGTATACTATTATAAGACATATCGACATTAGGTGGAGAGAAATGCCCATTTAGAAATGCCTGGAGATTTCTTTGACTGAACGCACTAGCCGGACTAAACTTGTGTGTTTAGTTCGTACTCTTGGATAATTGGGGCATAGAGTTTTTGCTAGAAAATTGTATGATGAACAACTGGATAGTTGTTAAATGGAGTAATGCTCCCAATTGTGATAAAAGTGGATAGACCCGAGAATAATGTCGTATCCACATAAGACTTATGGCATTTGATCATGTTCTGCGGGGACGCCTACTAACATGGTCCATGGGCCTTAGTCAGAGAATAAGAGTTCTCACTAGATGTGAGCATACTCCTCTGATTCTCCTGGTGGAGAATTCACCTTTGGAAGGTGATATACCTCATAATGATGTTCATCATGGAGACAACATTCCTAGCAATGCGCGCACATTATGGTGCTGGAAATGCGAAACAACCATGGATCGATCGTTTTGGGAAATGACGAAAATCTGGTTAAATTTGTAAGTGGGAATAAATGTGTCGACACTATGTTGCCTCTTGCTAATGATTCTCTCTGAGAGAACCCGAATCCGGAACAAGCCCATGGCATGAGCTTGTGGTGCTCAAATCGGGTCAAATGGAAATGCAATTGAGGCTGAACCGAATCGCCAATTAAAAGTGATGAACATTGTTCAGACTTTAACGGATCATTATTGAGATAATGAGGTGGTGATGTGCGATGGTTCAAGTAAGTCCTTGACGTGACCTATCCCACGTGAGTTGAATGTTCCACTAAATAAAGGTATTGGCAAAATGGCATGAAATTAAATATGCAGTCAAATTGTAGCATGCAAATGTCATACCAATAGGTATTTTGGTAAGAGTACCATCTCCCGTCGGGAGGAAATCTCATTGATGGAATTTTCTCTGAGAGGGAGACCTCATTGATGAAATTTCCTTTGAGACACAACATAATTAGTAAGTTTGAACACACCAATGATTGTGTCATCCCTTAGAGGGATGATGACCCATTTATGACCCGATACGATTGCAATGAGGAACCTGATGAGATCAAACAGACAGGGTCTGTAAGCACATGTGCATCTCGCGATTTTCACTGGGAGTGTGTACACTCGTGAAATTTGCTCCACTTGATGGTTGGAATAGTGGTGTCCCCTAATACCTGCTATGGTATACTTGGTGTGGTTGGCTGTGTGTTATCCTCCACAGTACTTGAGTTTTTCAGACTAGCTAGTTGTTCTGATCAGTACAACACATCTTTGAAAGACTTGTGGTTGATCTTGATGGATCCCCAACTATTGTTGATACCATCAAAGAAAGTTGCATTGATCAAGTCCTAGTGCTTGATGGGGTCACGCCTAGGAGGTGCGTGCCATTGCGACTTGTTTATCCCCATAATCCTTTGGAAGGATGAAATAGATTGCGTTGCACAATAATACGGTATTATGGTACATGATAGTGATGGAATATATTACTCTCTATATTCCCTGTTCTCGTTTCAGGTCTTTGAGACTAATAGTTTGAGGATCTGATGGATTTTTGCCTTTGCATACATCTGAGAGATGTTTAATACTATGGGAATATGGTCTGTGACAAAGGTTGTCATCAGGGGGAGTATGTATTGCGTGTTGATTGTCATTTGTGAGACATTGGAATGTCTTGGAGTATACCTGGGGTATCGACTCGATGATGATCACTTAGACCTGTTTCTAAGGTCCTATCATAGGAAGATATTTCTTTATTGACCGATACCACAAATACAAGTGGGTTACCTCACAGACTCCTGAGGCGAGGTGAGGTTAGTAGCAATTCAAGTTGAGTGATAATCTAGAGGATTGATCACCTAGTCTCCTCTAATTGTTAGTTCTCGGAAACTTGTCCGGAGAATTGGGATGAGAAGACTTTGAGGTTTGCTAGGTTCAGGGGAGAGCACCTAGAACATGACCCATAGGATGGACCGGTTAGTCCATTATGTTATACTCTTTTCCGTTGAGTGAGTGTAGCTGTTGTTCCTCACATAAGGTTTTTAATGAGGCAACAACGTGCAATGTATGAGCGACAACTATGTACTCTTTCTCCTAGCCTTTTTCCTACTGGGTTTTGGTAGGAGTTTTGACGAGGCATGAGTAGGTCCTGAATAGGCCCAAGGGGGAGTGTTGTGAAACAAATCTAGGAGATATGTTTCTTGTGGCCAATCCGAACCGAAGTAGAGATAAGATCTATCTACTCCTCAGACCCCTATATATAAAGGGATAGGGTGAGACATCTATGGTTGGCTTGTACTCCAGATCAGATCTATAATGAAGAGAGAGCTCCACCCTACATCTGTGTCCACTGTCTACTTCTGTAATGTTCTCGAGGATAAAGGGAAGGGCGCGGATGTTCAACATCATCTCACACCTCTATTGCTAGGGGATAGGGAACGGATCCGGTGATCCGCTAATAGACATGTTTGTTTACAACAACCATCACCACCATTGCCTGAAGGCTGAGCCTCTAGCATCAATATCACAAAGATGGGAGCAGAGCGTTACCATCATGGGAACATTAGCTGCTCTCCATTTATGCAACTATATGAGGAGTTAACGCTTGGGAGGAGTTGGGAGCATGATGGGCTTTACTCTAGGCCTATACCGACTCCAGGGCATCCAATTCTGGCCCACCTAAAATCAACAGGGTTACGAGTTTGGAAATAAACAACATCCTATACGTCTGTACGTTGGTGATACCGGATATGGAATACCCTTTGAATCTCATCTACACACGTAGTACGTTTGTCTCTTATTCGGATACTCATCGATTCTTGACATAAATATAGAACGAGGGTTCACGCTAGTGGCGTGGATTCAGTTGTGACGGGAAAATCGTATAGCCTATACACGAGGCTTGGTTGGTTGATCGGAATTTCATCCCAAGTCCATCCACATCGATGGGGGCTCAATACTCTGAGGTTGTTCTATGGAGGACGGCGTGGAGTTAGATCGGGATTTGGCGACGATGAGAGAGGAAGCAGAGCGTGAGATACTCAACACCTGGATATGGGACAAGGAGATCGACTTGCTGCAGAGGGAAATCAAGGAGTAAGACGAAGTACGTCGTCTTTGACACAAGCAAGAGAGAGAAGACAACCTATACATGTGGAGGATGATCGAGGAGCGACACGGAGAACCTTGTCATCTTGAAGACCATGAATTGGAAAAAATACATGGACTGGCCGTGTATGAAACTGATTATGACTCCGATGAGAGTGGAGTATCCTTTCACAGCAATGGAAAGGGCATTTTCATGAGATACAGCGACGGATTTAGGTATGAAGACGGGAACCCTTATTATGCAGCTGATAGGGAGGAGACATGGGAGAAGCAAATTCTCAAACAAATGAAGTTTCCGATCCCAGATCTTTCAGAATCTTGGGAGGAGTCTCTTGTGGTTGAAGGGCCATTCAACTTAGATCCAAACCTAACATTTACGGATCATTTGAGTAAGTCCAATTCATGCACTAACAATCCAAATGCCATCGATTACAGAAATAGTTTTCATCAGTATAGTACTCCTTTATCTAATCACATTTAGATCATAGACAATAATTCAAGATGTACTGAATTGACTTCTTTGATTTTCTACTTCTAGTGCCTGCACTCCCCAAGTGGGAAAGGCGATGGTTAAATAGGGACAGGAAGGAACCATGCCGTCAGGCTATCGAAGTACTTGGTCTGAATCTATCTTCTCCTAGCAACATTCCATTGGAGATCTATGGTACATTTGCATTCAGAGATACACGCAATAGTCAGCTGCGCAACTATGTCTTTGACTACCCAAGAGAAAACCCATGCAAACTTAAGCTGGTGAGTACCTGACGATGCCATACCATTTTCTCTGCTACTTCCTGAACAATTAATATATATATATATATATATATATATATATATATATATATATATATATATATACATATACAGAGAGAGAGAGGACAACTCTAATCTACACTCCTCTATAGAATAACTATTCTACACTCTCCTCCCCCACCCCACCCAACCGAATCCCATCTCGATCTCTTCTCTCTCCCTTCTTTTCTTTTTTTCTCCTGTTTTCCCTCCTCCCGACGCCCACTTCCCCCTTCCCCTGGCGCTTCTTCTCTTTCCCTCCCTTTGCTTTAGCTTGAAAAGAAAATTAAATATTAAAGAATAGCATAACCAAGACTAGACCCCATGACCTCATGGTTCATAACAAGCTCTCCTAACCAATTTATCCTATGACACTATGTGATTAGGGATTATTGCTTGCTTGTTTTGTATATCTGTTCAAACTTTGTGAGAACAAATCAGTTATGTTACTGTAGGATGTTACTGTAGAATTCATACCTTGTTACTATGTTCTCGGTAGTAACATTATCACATAAGAGCAGTATCATGATACGTTACCGTAAAATTTAATGTTGTTACTGTACTTTTGACAGTAACATCGATGAAAATTGCAGTAACAGAGAACATGTAATAATAACAGTACAGTAGTAATGCTTGTGTAGAGCTAAAAACATTTTAAATCTCAATCTTTAGAGAGCAACATCTCTCACATCATATCTTGTTTTCTAATCCGTTTGCACCATGTAGTAACAACCTATAAGTTTCGTTGTAACATGTCTTGTTACTACAATTCCATAATGATATTACTACTAGAAAATAGTAACGATCAATAACTTTTGCAGTAACGTAGTTGATTTCTTATTACAATCCCTATTGTAGTAATGAAAATGATTAGGGGTTGGGTTTCTAATTCATGATTTGAAAGAAGGTACAAAACAAATAGAAAATATTACTCAATCACAAAGTCTTACTAGTTTTATTGGCTAGAGCAATAATCTAGGAATTATGAGGTCATGAGTTCAAATCTTGTTCTCAAAAACTTACTATTAGAAAATAGTAACGATCAATCTTATAGTAGTAGTGTTATTGTACCAGTGTTTTAGGTGGAAGAGGTGCATGGCTATAAGTTAGCACAAATACTAACAATACTTTTCTTTACACACACAAAGATACATAGTACAGTAGTAGGAAGCTAAGCACAAGTGATATCTTTTAAATTCTAGTCTTTTAACAATGATACATCTTATACTACATATCATATTTTTGAACTATTTTCACCATAATGCTTTAAGAAAAGAGCTTTACAAAACTAGATCCATCATCAGTATATTTTGACGATGTTATAATGCCGTTACTGCGAGAAACTATTCCTGTTACTACACGATGGTCGTCTTGTTATTGCACAATTTCTGCGAGACGAGGCCAACAAAGAGGTGGGCGTGGGGGAAAGTGAGCAGGCAGGTTTGACTGAGGTCTGACCGACGAGAGGACGCTTTGACCGCCCTTTAACCGAGGTGGGAGGTGAGTTTTGGGCCCTAGGAAGGGTGGGGGAGGTGGGGTTGGCCACTACAGGAAAAACGATTTTTAGTCCCAGTTTACAACCCACTTTACTACCGGTTATAGCAACTGAGACGAACAAATCGAGACTAAAGATCTCGATCTTTAGTACCGGTTGAGAGAACTGGTACTAAAGATGCATAGCAACTGAAAAAAATATGTGGGATGTGCGATTCAAACTCAATATCTCTAACCTCAACCCACACGCGCGTAACCATCCCTCCTACTACACACATCTGATTTGAATAGAGATGCTTTCCTTTTGAACTAACCCTGGAGACATCTTTAGCACCGGTTACCAACCGGTAATAAAGATGCATTTTTAGTACCGGTTGGTATCACCAATCGGGACTAAAGATAGCAATGTGTCGTTGGGTGTTTTAACCGGTGCTAAAGAAGGTTTTTAGCACCGGTTCGTTACACTACTACAGAAATAGCCTTTCCATGCGGGCCGAAAGGCACCTTTCCGTGCGGAAGGCCTGCCCGCATGCGCGAGAAGGTCTGGGAAAATACCATTTTCGCGTGCGGGCGGCCCAACCGCACGGGAAGATCGCTTATCCCGTGCGGGCGGCTTAAGCGGCCCGCACGGGAAGATCCATTATCCCGTGCGGGCCGCTTAAGCAGACCGCACGGGATAAGCGATCTTCCCGTGCGGTCGCGTTAAGTGGACCACACGGGATAATAAACCAACATATAAAATAATATTTTATATGCACATAAAATAATGGGTGGATCGCTTATCTCGTGCGGTCCACTTAACGCGATTGCACGGGATAAGCGATCTGCCCATTATTTTATGTGCATATAAAATATTGTTTTATATGTTGGTTTATTATTTTATGTGAATATATTACCTTATCTCTCCCTCTCTCCTCTCTCTCCGTCTCTCTCAGTAATAGTATACATACACATCGCACGTATTAAGAATTGAACGTAATTAATTATTTTTTCATGGAATTAAGATATTAAATTGTACACATGCATCACATACGTATATTCGTATCATCGCGTCTCGCAATTTGCAGAAGTTTAAAAAACCACATAAAATATATCCTTAATTAGAAATATTTGTTCTAACTACTATACATATGTTCTTTTTCCCACTCTCTAAGTCGTTTGAAGGTATCCTCCGTCGCAAGCTGGCTCTCCGGATCGTAGAAATCGCCCAAATGGTTGCAGACATCGCGGCGGATGAAGCGGCAAATATCTGCACATAAGTTTAGTATGGTTCGATCATTGAACCGGTTCGCTACAACTGGAACGGACAGGATCTGTTTCAGAAGGAATACACATTGTTATAGTTAGGAAAGTTATACAAGATCTTATAATGTGTAAAAAGATATTTTCTTTGGACTTACTTTTTCAAACTTTGTAGTGTATCTCCCGTTGAGTCTAAGCATCTCGCATACGTAGTATCCGCATAAATTAGTCTGTGGTGGTTGCTTAAAACACTATGTTGAATAAAATTGTATACATCAATATTTTGAGTGAAACAAGTATATGTAAGAAATGTCGGAACAAGAGACATGTAATTACCGGCCATCTTGTATTCACGAGAAGCTTCTTCTTTTGTGGATTATTGATTGGTCCACCGTGGTCTACGTAATATTTGTGTGCTCTATAAAGACAAAACAATTGTTTGAGTCAATTATGTGTCTTCGAGAGTACAACAGCCAACATTTAGTAAATGGTGTATAACAGGACTTACAAATTTAATATAACGAGAAACTCTGTAAATGTTTCCTCGCCATAGTGCGCCGGATCCAGCACTACGGCCAGGTGGTCCCGCGGATATACCAGAAAAAATATGTAGTGATCGTTGCAAAGAAGATATGTTAGTTGTATGTGATATCGTACTAAAACATAAGTACTACGGAAGAATCATACGTATCGCAGCACGTAAGGGACCAAGAGGACAGTTTTGTCTTTGTGCGCGACCATCGCTCTGCCCAAGTACAGTGCTACGCTGACCATCTTTTTCTTGTGCATTTTTGCGACGACCTCTTTTTTCTCGGACGTTGTTTTACCTTTGAGCTCAGCGGAATCTGCACGAATATTCACCGTGTGTTCCGTCCAGCAAACCCTTGTTGGGTTGATGTATCCTACTGGATGGTTGGCCTTTTCAGCGGCATGGAATTGCATCCTAAGTAATAAAGCGGGTAATTTATCAGAAGTTAGTTAGCAAGTGAATTCATATATGACATTAATTACGAATGACTTACAGGCAAAATGCAGCAACGAGATTTATATCCATTTTGTCCAGCTTGAATAATGTGTGAAGGTCGTTGAAATCGATTACCAGCATCCCATTTGGTCCACTGGTGAAAGCGTTATCCGGGACCTTCACAGTAATCATGCCCAGGCCCTTTTTAGATGCCTTCAGATACCAGTCATGCATCAGCCTCATTTCCCAAGGCAGGCCTTCCATGAGCTTCGGGGACAGGAACGGCTTCTCGTGCACGTACTTTGTTGGCACTTCGTCGGAAGTCCAGTTTTGCAGGTCCTCCATTTGATTTTTCACCGATTTTTGTGAATCCGACAACTGTGGAGTTTCATCCTGCTTCTTGTCAGTCGACGCTCTCCCCCTGAAAGCCTGGAATACTAACCTTTCCTCGTATACGGCCATTTTTTCCTTATCATAAGTTGACCTAATCATTGTCGGGATAAGCCGACGAGGTTCAAGCTTGGTCGGACTTGGAAGACTTGCGCTTCTCATAAGAGGCCTTTCAGGTAGCGCCAATGCAGACTGTGGTGTCAGAGGAGGTTGTTCTGCGTGGACTTCAGGGGCTGATAAATGTGGTGAACCTGGACCTAAAGGATTAGGGGAGGAGGGAGGTGGGGAGGCAGGCCGATTAGTTGGTGAATCTTGCCCTGGTGGAGAAGGTGGTGCAGGCGCAGCAGCAATCTTTGGAGCCGGCGGGCGTGGGGTTGAAGGCGATGGACCGACCAGCAGGATATCTCGTCGATGCCATAGTATAAACTGATTCACCGCATCCCCAAGCAATTGTATCCCTTCCGGTGTTGGAATATCTATCTCTAAACTGGTATGCTCTGCATGCACCTTGGCCACTTGCACCCTTGCATATTCTTCAGGGATTGGCGTGTTCTGAATTTGGCGCCCTGGTATCGCAAGTCCTGTACCCACCTCCTTTCTCTTCCCGGCCCTTCCTATCGGCATGAGCAGGCTGCACGGCGTCGGGGCAGTTATGTTGTCTACTGGATAAGGTGCGGTGTCCACTGACCCGACACTGCTTGGCACCTGTACTGTGGGTTCTTCGGATTGCTGGAACAAGTGCGGGAAGGCTTGACGATTTTGAGCAACAAGAGAGTAGAAATGTTGTTCAACTTGTTTTGCTATCCTCTCTTCCAATTTCTGTTTGTACCTGTCCCGTTTCTTGTAACCCTTAGCTTCCTCTAGAAACCCTTCCTTCCAGCTCGTCCTTGACGATAGGCCCCTTACTCGTCCAGAATGTTCAGGGTTGCCTAATGCAGCTGTTAGTTGATCATGTTCCCTCTTGGCAATGAATTCCCCTGTTTTCTCTTTTTCCGCAATGTCCTTAAGACTACTGGTCACACACTCGATATCCGGATCCTCGAACCGGATCTCTCCCTCGTCGGTGACTTGCCGTGTGCTCCGTACCCAAACCTAGTTTTTGCTTCTTTCCTTTAGGGCATCTACAAGCAGGGGCTTGCCTTGGGCGGCAAACTTCTCTTCAGTTGCTCGCCACTTCTCTACGTGGCCATCGTAGCCGCTCGAGCCCAACCGGTGCGGGTATTTGTTCCTTTTAGCTAGATCGGACATCTTTTTCCTCCGCGCTAAGGCTTTCGGGCTAGTCATCTTTGCCACGAAGGTGTCCCATTCGGCGGGCGTAACACCACCGTAGTCGGCGAATGGAGTCTTGTTCTTTTGCACGTAGTGAGTGTTCATGTCCGATTTCCACTGCCTCCACCGATGCGCCATCGTTTTTAGGGCAAATTCTTTTCCCAGAGCCTCTGAACCAGGCGGATAGACAAGCCATTTCTGCAACTCGTTCCACATGAAGTTCTTCATGTTGTCATTCACCTGCTCCCAGGAATCTACATTTAAAGGGCCGTGGGTTCTGGCCACCACACCGCAGGTGGTGCTAAATTTAGTCATTGCTACCTTGGGCTCTACTGGCTTCCCATCCTGGTTCAAAGAGGTGATATAGGATGTCTCCTTGGGGGTTTGGGTCTTACTTCTCTTAGCACGTCTTCTCTTTTGACCGGACGTTTCTCCGGTGTCGGTTTCTACCGGACTGGACGTTGCCGTGTCCGTCTCGCCTTCGGCTATGACGGCAGACTTGGCAGCCTTTCTTTTTGACTGGCGTCTTGTTTTCATCTGTTCGTACATCAGAAAAAGTTAAACGCGACCGAGAGGGAGACGGCTTAGTTTATAACACTACGACTCAACTTACTGCTTCCTCCATAGGGATGTAGTCAGGGTCTTCTTCAACCGGTGGTACTGGCGTAACTTCGATATGGCACATCGGATCACTTGGTGTCTGCCATGTGCCTTCGCTCGAAACCTCTTGCGTTGGTTCGACGTTGGGTGCATCGGAGGGAGCTTTCTCGTTCGACATTTGATCTACGGTTGGTCGTAACACAATTAATTCTAAACCCGATTAGTACGCAGTTTTTTAACTATCTACTTGGTTAAATTGATAATTAAATGTATAATACATGTATATGTATGTGCATTTATATCTATGAAATGGCTTAATTAATTTAGTACACACCACGTAATTAAACATATCGAGACATATCATCACATACAACAAAAATTTCCATATATATAAACCTAATTATATACATATATAAATATCATCACATATTAATGTATATATAAATGTATATATTAATTAATCCATTACATACAACACATACTTACATATATATATATATATGTATATTCATCCATGTATATATACAACACCTTGTGAGGAGGGACGTCGGCGTCGGTTGTGGGGGCCGGTGTGAGGCGTCGTGGGATAGGTGCCCGGCGTGCTCGGACCAGACCTGGAGGCAGAAGAGGCGGGAGAGGAAGAAGGACCGGCCGAGGTGGTCGACGAGCTTGCGGATCTGCTTCGACTGCACGGACACGAGCCGCTTGTTGCCGCCCTCCTGCCCGTTCTCCTGCTCGAACACGATGGCCGGCACCCTTTCGGTTAGATCTTTGTTGCCAAGTGTCAACGGTTGCCTGAAAGTGCCGAGTTTTGATCAACTCCATTCTCCATACATGTTTTTCGCCGGTTTATATTACTAGTCGTCAACCCATACGTTACACGAGCTATTATTATTGTTATTACAATATTTAATTTCTCATTATACAAAATGCATTAGTCATTTTTTAATTATAGTGGTTTAAATTAATAGATGGGTCCTATGTCAGTTACAACCCGCTAATTATTAATTTTGAATTTCATAGCTAAATTAAAAGTCTATACAACTTCATATTTAATAATTAATTCCGAGTTTAAACACTATAATTAAAATTATTGGATACTTGAAACTAAACTGCTCGATGGTAGTATAATACTGTAGTATAAACTGCAGAACCCTCAGTACTTTCAATAGCCTATTATTAATTAGGGTCATGTTATTTAATTTTTAAATGACATATGATCGTGATAATTCGATCTAACTAACTCATGACCAGATTTATTTATTAAAGTGGGAGCTCCCCTCAATTAGGATAGGCCCAATTAATAGATTTTATATGTCGCTTAAATATTAGAGAACTACTATCAGCACTTTAAAAAACTCTTACAAAAATGTCAACCATTTGACTCAATTAGTTGGAGATTAAATAAAAATAATATTAAATCACAGTGTGCCCCATATGTGGGTTTTAAAATGTTTGCAAGAAAAAATTGTAGATATATCTTTTCCTAATATTTTACTGGCTTGAAAATCTATTTAGCAGAAATAACAAATGGGTGCGTGAAGAGTGTCACAAAAAATCATGACAGACTGAACTAAATGACAAATCACTTGTCGGTTTATGAAAATATTCAAATAGTATTCACATTTTATTTGAGTTATTTTGTAGAATCCAAAGAAAGCTTTTTTTTTACCAAACCAAAGAAGCTCCTTCGCCGCCACGTGCTCGTCGTGCTTCGCGTCCGGCCGCGGGTGGCCCGGCAGGTAGTCGAACGGCGGCGACAGGGGGTCCGCGGAAACCGCCTCCACCGCGGCTGCCGCGGCGGCGGAGAGCTGGCGGCCGAGGAGGGGGAGGAAGGGGAGGGTGCAGCGTCGGCGGGGCCGGGCGGCGCGGCGGTATTTGAGGCCGGCGGCGAGAGAGAGGATGGGCGGCGCGGCGGGGGCCGACGGCGAGAGAGTGCTAGAGAGATGAGTGGCACAGATCTGGGTGGCGCGGCGGGCTTGAGGCCGGCGGGCGGAAGGGCGCCGCGAGAGAGAGATGGGCGGCGGCGCACGGCGGCTTAGAAAATTTCGGCAGCCTGGCGGCACAGATCTGGACTCGTCGGGGACTCAGAAAATTTTCGGGATCCCGCGCGACTATATATAGGCTCCATTTATCCCGTGCGGGCGGCTTAAGAGCCCGCACGGAAATATATCTTTCCGTGCGGGCAGTTTAAGAGGCCCGCACGGAAAGACAAATTTTTGTGTGGGCTCTTAAGCCGCCCGCACGGGATAATCGGCGCCCTTATTTTAAAACTGTAAAACTAAAAAAGATATGAATGCTAAAATATTTATTAACATATTAATTATTCCATTTATTAATTGTCCCATGTAAAACTATAAAACTAACAAATATGAATGCACATACTAACATATCAATGTAAAAAAATTCAATCAATATAAATTCATCACATATTAATATATTAATTTCTCACATATTAATTAATTAACATATTAATCATCCACACAAATACCATAAGTTCGATATAAAACCACACGTTCACTGGTAACACCATAAGCTTGATACATTCGCGTGCAAAAACATATTATACAAAAAAAGAAACTAGCGTTTCACTATTTTTGGATTAACATCCTTCCGCACGGATGCAAACTTTGATTCGTCGAGGACACTCTCAATGCGTTTCATCCGCGTAGGAAGATCTGTGAATAACTCAATGGCATCATACTGATTATAATCGCGTGCGTCTTGAATGTTGTCAATTCCAATGATGTGTTGGTTGCCCGATACAATAATGTCCATCTTTTCATCGGAAGGATCCTTCACATAAAAAACCTGTGCAACACGCTCCGCAAGGACCCATGGATCATCCTTATGTCCAATTTTACTCCGTTCGGCACAAGTAAATCCAAATTTATCTACCATGCTGTCTTTCACCCATTGGCATCTGAGAACAGGGATCTGAATGTTTAAACCGTAGTCAAGTTCCCATATTTCTTGTATGATCCCGTAGTAAGACTTGTTCTGCCTTGTTGCGTCCAACGCTACGACACGAACCCCACTGTTCTGCGCTGAGCTTTTCCTATCTTTGCTGTTTGTGTAAAAAGAATATCCTCCGATATCATACCCTTGCCATGAGGTCACAAGGCTTGTTGGGCCAGCTGCAAGTCCTTCTATCGTTTTTTCCTCAATTGATTCTCCACACAGTAGCTTTTGATCCTTCAGCCACTGGGGAAACGTGCGCTTTTGTTCTTTCAAAACCCAACAGTCGGATCGCTCAGGATTGCATGCTCTGATATCGGAAGTGTGTTGCTCAATGTAGGGCGCAACGATGGCGAGTTGTTGAAGAACACTGCTGTGTGCATCTGATACCGCTTTGTAATCGTTGTCGTAGAAGCATTTTTTTCCCACAGTACCCTTCCCAGATAACCTTCCATCATGTCAACGCACCGGTGTCCCAATGGGGTTGACATTGCTCATATAATCTAGGCAACACTCGACAACCTCCTCAGTTGTGTAACCCTCTATCATCGAGCCCTCCGGATGAGCACGATTACGGACATACCCTTTCAGAACGGCCATGTATCGCTCGTACGCCCACATTTGATGTAGGTATAGAGGACCAAGTTCAATAATTTGTGGGACAACGTGAACAATGAGATGTTCCATCATGTCCCAGTACGATGGAGGAAACAACATCTCTAGCTGGCAAGCTGTCTCGACTGCGAATTTCTGAAGGGGTCCTAATTCTTCTGGATCAAAAACTTTCTGTGAAACTCGATTAAAAAAATAACACAGCTTTGTTATCACTACCTTGGTGTGCACTGGTTTCACCGCCCTTATAGCGATAGGGAGGAATACCGTAAGCATCTTATGGCAGTCGTGAGCGTTGTATCCAGAAATCAACAAATCTTTCATTGATACTAGTTTCCGGATATTCGATGAGAATCCAGTCGGCACTTTCAATCCACGAAGACATTTACAGAAAGCTTTTTTCTCTTCTAGCGACATTGAGTAGCATGCCGGTGGAATCTCAATCTTTCCGTTCGTTAGCTCTATCGGGTGGAGATCTTTCCATATGCCCAAATTGACCAGGTCATTACGTGACTTCAACCCATCCTTTGTTTTACTTGGGATGTCAAGTAAAGTCCCGATGGTGCTGTCGAACACATCTTTCTCAAGGTGCATGACATCAATGGCATGACGAATCTCCAGGTCTTTCCAGTACGTAAGGTACTTGAAAAAGATTGAATATTTCTTGAAGGGCAGCGTGTTTTCTATCACTTCTTTCTTCCTCTTGCCTAAAACTGTCTTTCCCTTGCCGAAAACGACCTTTATGTTCTTTGTCAACTTGAACACCGTGGAACCATCCTTTGCTTCAGGGGCAGTTCCTTCCTCAACAGTTTTGTCAAAAAATGTAGCCATCACACGATACCTATGCTTCTGTGGTAAGAAACGACGATGACGCATGTAAACTAACTTTTTTGACGAGGTCAGGTATATGTACGATGTGTTGTCCAGACATATAAGACATCCGGTCTTTCCTTTAATCTGTCCTGAGAGGGAAAAATTTGCTGGTAGATCGTTTATAGTAACGAATATGATAGCATGCAGAGTAAAATGCTCCTGTCGGTACGCATCAAACAATCGTAGACCCTCTTCCAACATTTCATGCATATCCTCCATCAAAGGTTCAAGAAACACATCTAGATCGATGTCAGGCTGTTTTGGCCCTTGTATAAGGATAGTCAACAAAATATACTTTCGCTTCTGACATAACCATGTCGGAAGGTTATACATGGTGACCAGAACAGGCCAAGTGTTGTGCGAGCTGCTTAGGTCACCAAACGGATTCATTCCATCCGTGCTCAACGCAAACCTTACATTTCTCGGATCATTTGCAAATTCTGGATGCTTCGAATCAAAGTTTCTCCATTGTCGAGCATCGGCGGGGTGTCGAATCATACCATCTGTTTTCCGACCCTCTTGATGCCATCTCATCAACTCGGCGTCGGCGGGGTTGGAGAACAATCGCTTAATGCGATCTTTCACTGGCAAGTACCACATCACCATGGCCAGAATCTTTTTTCCTGGCTTAACCAATGTATTTGGTTCGGCAACATCACTATCAGTGGCACTCTTATCCTTTTTGTACCTACTCGCCTCACAAGTTGGACACTTGTCCAAGTCAGCGTATTCATTGTGATAAAGTACACAGTGATTAATACATGCATGGATCTTTTCCACACCAAGTGATAATGGACATATCAGTTTCTTGGCTTGGTAGGTGTTAGCTGGCAACAAGTTAGGCTTAGGAAGTATAGTTTTAAGGAGACCCATCAAGTCATTAAAACTAGTATCAGACCAACCGTGTCTGGCCTTCAATCTAAGAAGTTCTAGCACCAACCGCAACACTGTATACTGCATGTCACATCCCTTTGATTGATCGTACAAAAGATCTTTCGCTGATTTCTGCAACGCCACCCAATTATTTAAATCTTTTGTTTTCTCTGTTAGGACCTCTGGTTCAGCATGCCGCAACATATCCTCAAGATCAAGATCAATATCAACCTCTGCGGCATCAAAACCAGAGCCGCCAAAATCACCAGTCATTTGGCGAGACATGTCGTCAATTATAAAATCCTCTGCCTGATCGAACCAAATATCACGAATCTCTACAGGAGGGGCGACTTCCCCGTGATAAGTTCAAACTGTGTATTTCTCCACAAATCCACGCTAAATTATGTGTCCCAGGATTACATCCGGATCTTTCCACATCTTCTCATTCTTGCAATCCACGCATGGACAAAAAATATCCTTCCTACTCTCTCTCAAAGTGTGTCTTAGCCTTGTCAATAAATGTTGATGCTTCTCTCATGAACACCGGATGAGTTCTCCGTGTCTCATACATCCATGTCCGATCCATCTAAAAAATTCACAGCATTAATTAATATTATATTGCCGGTGTTTTCTAAATAAACAAATTAAACTTAATTCCTACTTTTTAACTAAAATCTCATTCACAACAAATAATAATACTGAGACAATATTAGCTACCAAAAAATGGTTCAATCAAAAAAATAAAATATTTGACCTACAAATTACCAATTCGCACAAGTTTACATATCTTTGCATTCAACCAATGAAATTTTACAAAAACGGAAGCAAATGAAGGAGATGATCGAACACATTACCTTTTATATTGATTTCAATCGAAGATTTCAACTCTAGAATCTCCCACCAAAAGAAAATGCCTATTTTTGGAGAGAGAAACCGAGTTAAAATAAATTCAAATATCTTCACATTAAACCAATAAAAATTTTTAAAAGTGGAAGCAAATGGAAGAGAAGATCAAGCATGGTACCTTTTGTATTGATTCCAATTGATGAATACAAGTTGAAAACCTTCTCCCCTATAATTGCATTTTTTTGGAGAGAGAAACACCAGGTTCAAAGTGGCACTGTCGGGGGGTGGGAGCTGTTTTATAGTGCATCATCGCGTGCGGTCGACCTAACGAACCGCACGGGATAAGCACAGGATAAGCATTATCCCGTGCGGGTTTTTAAGCGGACCGCACAGGATAAGCATTATCCCGTGCGGATTCTTAAGCGGACCGCACGGGATAATCTTATCCCGTGCGGTCGGCTTAAGGAAGCCGCACGCGATAATGAGTTATCCCGTGCGGTCGCTTAAGCCGACCGCACGGGATAACTCATTATCGCGTGCGGTTCAACAGCCGGCCCCCTTAGCCCGCCTGGAAACTGTTGGGGGTCTCGTCCAGAAAACCCCTTTCTGTAGTAGTGTTAAACATCTGAGATATTTGCTGTTTTTGTCGATCAAGTAAAGATCGGTTGTTCAGTAATGGGTCCATGGGAGGGACTGTACATTAGTTATTCTATGGGGATGTAGAATAGATTCCCTATATATATATATATATATATATGTGTGTGTGTGTATGAAAATGGTTCCATACATCCAGGAGTACGTACTCCCGCTCCCATCTACCGTCCATCGCAGCAAGCCTTGATGAAGCTTGTTACCGGATCCACTAGGCGGACCCGTTTTGATTTTTGACGAGAAAAATTTTCGCGTAGTAATCGGAAAACAGGAATACTCTGAGCTCGCGTATAAATACCTCTCGTCAGCCCAGATCGATAAACCAGGTCGTGAGTTGTGTGCGATATCTACGGGCGATTCGGAGGGAACAACGGCGAGATCCATTGTTTGGCGTCTACGGCGAGTCGAAGGCGATCGTGCGATACATCGGCGCGGCATCTTCTGCCCTGCCGTCGTCGCAGGATGCCTACGAAAACGGCGTCAGGCAGCACCACGGCAGGACATCCATGGCACGTCTTCCTCAGAGGCAACGTCGATTGTGTCCATCTGGATGACGGCGATAACCACTGTTCCCATCGGATACCAGCAAGTTTGTTATTTTATTTTACCAACAAGTTGTGATTTGATTTCAGATTTTGTCAAGCGACGAAACGGCGGTAATGACAGGATCTTCGGCAAGTCGAAGGCGACGACGTGATGCCGCGATCCATGGGCATAGTGTTTCCTAAGAACTGGCAGCGGTGATCCTGCGCAGATGTGGGTACTGCGATGGATCCCGTCGGCAAGCCTGTGTGTAGATGCACCACCGGCAAGCCAGCTGCGTATACACCGTTACGGTATCAATCCATGGCAGATGCGGCGAGCCCTTCGGTATGACGTTCGATCTCTTTCCATCTTCTTTGCTCTTCTCTCATAGATCTTCCTCTTGTTAGATCAGTTTCTATTAGCAATTCTACATCAATGATCGATTAAGCCCCATAAGAAACTAATTTCTTTTGTGCATGCAGATGCGATGCCAGGATGCATGCATGGTGACTGACGGACGACGGCAGACCAGCGTCGGCTGCAGCACATGGTGCATAGGCTGCCAAAAATCAGAGGCGACACCTAATGCATTTGTTCGAACCTCCCAGAGTACTGAATAGATTCTGAATTTTTCAGCAGCATATATATCTACCTCTTGTTTCTTTTTCTCTATTTTTCGATCGACTAGTTGATTCTGAATCTTGTGAGCATGAGATCATATATACCTCTTATTTTTTGTATTTACGGAGGAATTTTGTATCATACTTCTGAATTTTTGCTCGTGAAAAAGCATATTATACTACACACGTGAAAAGCTATATCTAAGAAATAGTGTATATACTTATTTAAGCAGTATATGCATCATATACTGACGAAACAAAAAGAGTAGTATATGCAGATACTGAGCAAACAAGAAAGCAGTATAAACTCCTTTAGCGAGGAGATGCAGTATATAGTGACCAAACAAAAAAGTAGTATATGCAGCATATACTGACCAAATTAAAAAAAACTAGTATCTGTTCCTTCAATAATAATGTAGTATATACTGGCTAGAAATATCAAGAAAACAGTATATACTGTTCCAAGGAATAAGTAGCATATACTTATAAGAAAACAGTATATACTGTTCCAAGAAACAGTATAAGAGTATGCGAACATACTATATACTACATTTACTAGAGTATGCAGAAAGCAGTACATATGTACATTCATGTATATACTTTGTGAAAGAAATCAGTACATTCAAAGAAATCAGTGTACCCCAGCTCTTCAAACAATCAGTATATACTCGGTCAAGAAGAAATCAGTACATACTCTTTCGGAGAATAAATCAGTATATACTGAACCAAAAAAAAGTAGTATATGCTGCTCTAATTAAGTAAAACGAGTAAAGTTTATACTACTACTACTAAGTAGGAAAAAAAGTATATACTTAAAATGTTTATAATTGGATTTTTCTACTCAGTTTGCATGGTAGAAGATCAATGTCTTTAGAGGATGGTTACGTACGTTCATCGTTCAAATTTGAACTAATGCACCCGGTTCAATTGTGCACCAAATGCGGTCCTGTGCATGCATGCACCATGCAGCGATTAGAGGAAATTAATATTTTCATTTTTTCCCCAGCAATTTAATTGGATGCTAATGGGTTATCCACTAAGGGGAGGGAGTCTGTACTCCCGGGAGTACAAAACATTTTATATATATATATATATATATATATATATATATATATATATATATATATATATATATATATATATATATATATATATATATATATATATANGCAGGTATAATCTTCTCAAAAAATATGTTAATTACAAATTTACAATGCAGGGTGCTCATAGCCTGCAACCTCTAATAACCCCTCGTGAAGGCATTTATGCAGTTGGGATTGTTCTAATTGAGTATCGCCTGATTATTAAAGGTCAAAAGGAGGAAGAAGATAAGTGTTTCAATTATCGCCTGATTATTAAAGGTCAAAAGGAGGAAGAAGATAAGTGTTAATAGATGGATACTCTATCTATGCTCCATCTTTCTATGCAGATTTTGAAAAGCTCACATGGCACATCAACACTGGTCATTTTGGCATCATTGATCTGACAATTTTTCCTATCCCGAAAGCGATTCTAGTTGATTTGGAGTTTAAGGTGTGACAAATTGAAGATAACCATGAGCATGATTCACTTGCAATAGTTGCGACCTACTTTACCATTAATACTTGTTTTATTATTTTCAACGGCAAGTTGGGTGTTGGCAAGCTATCTCTACTCACTGAGTGCAGGATGTGATCAAGATTTGTCCATAACAGTTTATACATACCACAGCCATTCAGATTGTCATCCCGATGATGTTGTTAGGAACTGTAGATTTGGTACAGAATATGATTTTGAGGATTTTATATGTGAAAGCTTGTCTTTTACACTTCAAAAATATGGAAAGAGTACAAAAATATTGGCCCGTAATCTTGATGGCATTCAGATGGCTATGAAGTCGACATGGTCTATTATGTGTGAACCATGCCTATAAAGATCAAGGCTAGTGGTATGGGCCTCATATATATTCTCTTACACTAGTGTCGTAGCAAGTACTTCAATATATTGTATACCATAGTTTCTAGATGGAATAATTGATATGAGCACATGGATATATTGTACTCTGTATTTGATGACACAATTACCTTTCTTTTCTTTTTTTTCTTTTATTATCATTATTATATTTTATTGCGTGATGGTATCAGTTCAATTTTCCCCCATGGATTATGCATGGGTGCGTGATGGTTCTACATATACAAGTAGGTATTTAAGAAATTTCTAATGGTCAATGCTTCAAAACTTCAATTAAATCCTTGTTCTACACATCAAATATTTATATCAAATATTTATGACTAGAGGGGTACATATATCTCGTATAAATGTAACATTTGTTTTGTATGTATTGAAGAACAAAACTAATGAATTTTACTTGCACTTCCAAAATTTAAAATCAGTACTTGTCAAATTATATATAGAGTGTTTTTCAATTTGGACCTCCTTTTCTACTAAAGTTGGGAAAATTGTAAAAGAACACCCCATAAGTCTCTTGAATTTTGACATTTCACCCTATAAATAATTTTGTTGCAAATGCACACCCACTATTCGGTTTTATTGCAAAAATCACCCTGGCACATGCTTAAACAAATCAGCCTGTTATCGCTGATGTAGAGCTTCACATGCTAAGCTAGTCGAGTCAATCTTTTCCAAGTGTTTAATTAGACTTATTCTTCATGTTTCATTGTTTTTTTCTGCATATAGCAAAACTCAGAGCGATAACATTTAATCTTTCAGCAATAATTCTATTTGTGGAATCTCCAAAAGAGAGTGTCACAATTATACTCCTATAAGTATTTTTAATATTGGCACAGACCACATTGACGCTTCACAATCTATAAAAACACATTGATTCGGTTAAGCACATGCACATTGGGGTACTTTGCAACCAAACCGAGTATAATGATGAGCATTGGTAACAACATTGCTTATAGTGTGAAATGTCAAACTTCAAATGATTTCTAAGATGGGCTTTTGCATTTCTCCCATTAAAGTTTCACTTCGAACCCACTTTAGCCCATATCTTTCAAAGTGTGTCATGTCATCACGATCTCCTTCTGCTTAGATACATTAGCATTTTTTTAAAAAAATATGTTAATTACAATGCAGGATGCTCATAGCCTTCAACCTCTAATGACCCTCCTAGAGGCATTTATGCATTTGGGATTGTCCTAATTGAGTATCGCCTAATTATTAAGGATCAAAAGAAGGAGGATGACCAAGTGTTAATAGATGGATACTGTGGAGAATATGGGTACTGGGTATTCACAGGGCCTGTATATCCGACTAGAGACAGAAGGTGGGTCGGATCCATATATTATGTTATAGAGTAGGACTCGATCGTAATATTGTCTTGTGTTCTATGGCAGGGCATAGAGTCCTGATCAAGTACTATCATATAATAGATTAGAAAATTGATGTTGTATCCGGCTAGATTTTTCACTTTGTAACCCTGCCCCCTAACCTATATAAGGTGGGCAGGGAACCCTCTAGGGGCATAATTACGAACATAGCGAGATAAGCTACAATCAGATCATCGGATCAATATACATCCGGCGGATACAATCTCCAAACAAAAATAGGGTATTACCTCTCATCGAGAGGGCCCGAACCTGTCTAAATCCTTGTCTCCACATCCATCTACTTTTAGGTCTCGTGCTCTACATTCCTTTTATTATTACCGATTTCCAGAATCGATAGTTGGCGCGCCAGGTAGGGATGGCACCCAGTTTACAGTCAACGAACCAATCTCCGATGTCACCAGATTCGTCTTCACCCCAAGTCTCCCAAACCCCACGAAGGCTTGTGCCAAGCTTGTTCTCTCCATCTTGGATTCAGTCTAGCCGGAGAGATCAATCTCGATGAGTTCGATGATTTAATCTTCAATACCATTGGGTTTTTCCCTTCCAACTTACCATTATTTAGTAGATTGATTTCAAATATCAGATTAATCTCTTGCTATTTTTTGTTGTTGTTCGCATATAATTGCGCGGCACTACTGAGATGATTGATACCTATCATGGACTTGTGGCGTCGTGTTGATGCGAAAACACGGCGGCCTAGAAGATTTGCTTTACTTCAGTGCAAGTCCAAAAGCTTCAGGTTCAGGGCGTGCCAGTTGGTTTGATCCTGCAACAACAAGATAGACAATGGAAAACGTTAGAAAACGATAGTCAATCGGCCGATAAGTCGATGTCGTATCGTATCAGTCGATGCATGAATGAATCGGCTATAAATGATAAAATATAATGCTCATAGACTAGATTTAGACAAAATATAATCGTAAACAACTTTTTCTTAATAGAACTAATCCTATAGGTCGAACCCAATTGATGCAGCATGAGATTAATAATATTAAAGTCAATTATAACATGATTATATGATCCAAATAACTAGCTGATGTGCAAATAAATGTAAATTAAACCTAAGTCCATTAAAATTGGCTGTAGAAGTAAATAAGATACAATTGCCAATTTAATCTTTCTCTTAAATACAAGCAATTAAAATAGATCGGATCTAACCGAAACAATATTAATCGCTTATAATCAAGATCAGATAAATTAATAATTATATGTATGTATATCGTAGCCGATGAAATAGCTTGGGCGATTCAAGATAATATATCGGCTAGAACTCCGATATAGCTGTATATAAGACTATCAACCTTAATTAAACCTGCTAAACAAATTATAGCCTCAACAGATCAGACTTAACTGAGATAGTGCGAAGTTAATAATGAGCTTAATAGATTTAAAGGATTGGTAAACGTATATAAGATGATATATGTAACGCATTAAGTTAAAGACAACATGCAATCTTAAAATGAAATAGTTATATCAGGTAAGATCAGCTTAAACCCCAATGTTACCCCTATTGACAATCTAAGAGCAAGTTAGTTCTTACAACCTTGACTACAGCTTAGTAGGTCAAACCTAATTGATGCAGCCCCAAGCTATGATCGAAATTATAAGGTCTAAACAAACCTTTGATTGTTTTTCAAGGTGATAGATATATTAATCAATCTAAACCAATAGTAGTGATTTAAGCAATATCGACTTATTCAGATTGAACTAGCCGATAGGGTAAATAACATTGTTAATTTAGGTTAAGTAATATATATGATAACTTAGCACTTATATCGACAGGATTAGAGTGTTGAACTTAACTGATCGAAGCACTAGCCCCGCCAATACAAACAACTGTAGACGAAACTCACCTCTTGCCGGAGATCGAATCTAACCGATGCAGCCCAACTCGAAGACAAGAACTCGAAAGTATATATTAAACTGTTGTTTTTTATAGGACCCTGGGTGTACATATTTATATCCATGAGCATAGACTAGTCCATATCGGACACGATACAAACTTTCCTAAAGATAAAGCAAAAATTACAAGCCCAAACCGGACTCTAATCAATCTTCCCTAAAATTATGAAAAGAAAATAAACAACCCTACCTAATTAATAGATAATTCTCCATGTCACTTTCTTCTCGGATTCTATCTCCTTTTGGTAATTTTCAATCTCCTCAACCGAATCCAACAAGAACTCGACCTTCTGTCATCGATTACCTTCTATCAGCAACTTCTAGATCCTTTCAAGCCGATACCTGCATGCCGATACATTTCCAGCCGATACAACGTTCTGTTTTTTGCAACTAAAATCACGCTGTCAATCCTACCTCGCAATTCCCTTATCCAACGAAATATGCCAAATTTTGCCATTAACACGTCGCTACGTGGTCAACCAGTCACGAGCCTACTCCACTACCACCGTTGCAGATGGTGACATTGTCTTCACCGTCGGTCGTCTCTATTGTCGCCGACTGGTTTCTTCGCCTCCACGGTTGGTGGATTCCACCGTCGTTGCAGAAGCGACATCGTCTTCACCGTCGACTGTCTCCATCATTGTCAATTGCTTTCTTCGCCTCCACGGTTGGTGGATTTCGCCGCCGTTGCAGATGGCGACATCGTCTTCACCGTTGGCCGCCTCCGTCATCATCAATTGATTTCTTCGCCTCCACGGTTGGTGGATTCCGCCGCCGTTGTAGATGGCAACATCGTCTTCACCGTTGACCGCATCCGTCATTGCCGACTAGTTTCTTCGCCACCACGTTGGGTGGATTCCGCCGCCGTTGCCGATGGCGACATTGTCTTCACTGTCGGTCATCTCCGTCTTCGCTAACTAGTTTCTTCGCCTCCACGATTGGTGAATTCCGTCGCCGTTGCAGATGGCAGCATCGTCTTCACCGTCGACCGCCTTCGTCATCACCGACTGGTTTCTTCATCTTCACGGTGGGTGGATTTTGTCGCCATTGCTGATGACAACATTGTCTTCATCGTCGACCATCTCCGTCATCGCCGACTAGTTTCTTCGCCTCCTCGGTTGATGGATTCAACCGCCGTTGTTGATGACGACATCGTCTTCACGGTCGGTCACCTCCATCGTCACCGACTAGTTTCTTCGCCTCCACGGATGGTGCATTCCGCCGCCGTTGTTGATGGCGACATCCTCTTCACCGTCGATCGCCTTCATCGTCGCCGACCGGTTTCTTCACCTTCACGGTTGGTGGATTCCGCCGTCGTTGTTGATGGCGACATCGTCTTCACTGTCGGTTGCCTTAATTGCTTCCACGTTGGTGTCTTTGTCGTCATTGTTGGACGACATTGTCCCCACATTGGCCACCTCTGTCGTTACCACAGGGAATACCAAAAAGCTAAGTCATCATTACTTTTTTTCTTTATATGATTTTTTTCTCTGCCTAACTACATCAAACTGGTTCTGCATTGAGTAGTGAGTCGGGGAGCTATAGATGTTATATTATATTTTTGCAACAATTTTTATAATGTTTATCTTGATTGCTTATGAATAAAACCGAGTAAAAAAAGTGCCAAGTAGTGAAGCTCTATTTTCCAGTGCTTTTCGTTTGGTGTGTCGACGGATGGTTGCCATCAGCCGATTCCTAGCACCCGGGGGCTTGTCGGGTAGAGTGTATAATGCAAGGTACTTAGTAATACTCAAAACAAATCAAAACCATAAAGATAAAATAATTTTTTCTGCTCTTAACAATTGAAAAAGTACTCGAGTAACACAAATTCTGATTCGTGAAGCTTTACTTCATGAAAGACGAACTCATATCACTCATTTGCATGTCTGGGAAGTGCCATGAGACGACTCCTAGTGCTTGGGGGCTATGACTAGTCGGGCAGAGTGCTTAAACATAAGGAATCAACTACTCGGCGAAATTAAAATCGACAAGATGAGAAATACATATTTATAACTATTGCAAAATACTTGACTTTTCATCAGGTATTATGTTTTAAATCAGATACTACTCATCCTTCATGTTTATACTATAGGATCCAAATCCAGATACACATAGTAGGGATTCACAGCCATAAGCTTATCTCCTACGCTCCAGAAATAGATCAGTCAGTATAACACCGTCGGCTTGCCTCTGTCATCGCGAGTGGTGTCTTCGTCTTCACGGTTGGCCTATTACGCTGCCGTTGATGGGCATCTTCGTCTTCACTGTTGTCTTGCCATCGTTGTCACTGACTGATGTCCCCGCCTTCACGGCTGGCCTTTTACGCCGCCGCTGATGGACGTGTTCGTCATCACCGTCGGCTCGCCTACGTCATCGTCGACTGGTGTCGTCGCCTTCATGGCTGACGTATTATGCTGCCGTTGATGGGCATCTTTGTCTTCACCATTAGCTTGCATTCATCGCCGCCAACTGGTCTCTTCGCCTTCATTGCTGACCTATTACGCCACCGCTAATAGGCGTCTTCGTCTTCACTGCCAGCTTGCCTTCGTCACCATTGACTGGTGTCCTTGCTTTCACAGCTGGCCTATTACGTCGCCGCCGATGTGCATCATCATTTTCACCGCCGCCTTGCATTCATCGTCTACTCCAAGTTTTTCAAAAGTTAACTTCAAAATCTAAATTGCGGGTCCAGGGAGGTTGGAGTCATCAACCAATCACTTCAGTTTGACTACTTGGACGACATCTACTTTCCTTCATATGGAACAACATCAACGACTACAACAACAAGTTCTACTATCATCGTCATAAATCAAGAGGCGTTGCATCAATCTTTGCCACGCACATGCTAACGTCAAGACAACTACTCGAGCTTGGACATCTCCTTAATAGTTTATTATCATTGCCGTTACCACCGGCACCTTCATTGTTGCCAATACCTTCATGTCCGGGCAACTACTTTCAACCAGGTTTTTTGCTTCAAAAGTTTGGGTTTCGTTAACACTAAAATCTGACTGGATTACCAACATCGCCATCTTCATCAACATCTTGTCATGCTTCTTCGGCCATTCTACTCTGACACCATTCATGGGCAACTTCGTCACCGCCGGTCGTGTTTGCCATCGTCTCAACTATTGGTCGCTTATTACGCCGTCATGGCTGGCCTACTACACCGTCACTAATGGGCAACTTCGTCTCCACGGCCAACATCTTCGTCGCTTGGTGATCTCATTTCTACCACCGGTTGCCTCAACTTCATGGGCCTCGACGTCTTCATCGCTTTTGATAGGCGACCTCATCTCCACCGTTGGCTGCCTCCGCTTCGCTAACACCGATTTCTTCATCGCCACCGACTGGTGATCTTGTTTCCATGATGACCACATCAGCCCCCACCAATGGGCAACTACGACTACAACAGAAGAACAAGCAGAATCTATGCCATGAGCCTATCTCTTACACTCAAGGTCTGGATCAGTCATTGTATCCCACGGAGGCCACCAGTTGAGTACTTGTGCCAATCGGGATTCATATAGCACCTTTACTTCGGTATATCCCATGAGGAATAACCACTTGGATCAGAAGCCACTCGGATAAGATGCCTTTGGTCTATATCACCCGAGAGATTTGTCACTCAGGAGCAGATTAAGAAGTGTGCTATACACGTCATCTTTTGAAGGGTATCAGTGGGCATATTTTGGGTCTAAGCCCAATATGTCCGTAGCCTATATTTTTAGGTTTGGTGAAGCCGTGTGTTTTATAGGGACTTAAGCATGGTGTGAACCCAATACCTAAAAAAATCCTTTAGTCGCTGCATAAAGGCTTTTTATTTAAGTCATTTGTTGTGCAATTTTTAAAGATGACCAATAACGTACTTTCATGGCTTTATAAACTGGCTTCTTCTTCATAAGAGTCAGGTGCTATTCGGTATTATTTTCAAAGACGTAATTGGCCTAGTGCTACGCGTATTCTATACACGTTTGGCCTAACGCTATGTGATTCTTTTTTATAAAGTCACAGCTGGCCTTGAGCTCTGCGCATTATATTTTTAAGACGTGGTTGCCTTAGGGCTACACACATTATATTCTTAAGCCACGGCTGGCCCAGAGCTACGCGCATCATATTTTATATAGTCGGTCTATCACACAGGTCATGTTACTCGAGGATTCACACCGCATGTTTAGTTGCTTACCAACTAAGCACATAGTTGGGGGCTATACCTATTAGGTGCATCTATTCGATGCATCTGTTTATTCATCTATTCGATGCACATATCTATTTAGTCTATTCAACAAGCCCTCCACAGCCTCTTTGCTCAAAAAATAAGCACTCGGAAAACCTTTACAAGGAAGATTGAAGCAGTCAGTATTGGTCATGAACCACGAAGAAGATTGCAACTCGACTGTAAAGGTCTCGGGGGCTACTATGGAGAATATGGGTACCAGGTACCCACACGGCCTGCATATCTGATTAGAGATAGGAAGTGGGCCGAAACCATGTATTTTGTAATAGCGCAGGACTCGGTCGTAATATTGCCTTGTGTTCTATGACAGGGTCTAGAGTTCTGATCAAATACTGCCATGTAATAGATTAGGAAACAAATGTCGTATCCAGCTAAGTTTTTCTCTTTGTAACTCTGCCCCCCAACCTATATAAGGTGGATAGGGAACCCTCTATGGGCATAACTACAGAGATTGCGAGATAAGCTACAATTAGACTGTCAGATCAATATACATCTGGCGGATACAAATCCCGAGCAGGAGCAGGGCATTATCTCTCATCGAGAAGACCTGAACCTGTCTAAATCTGTCTTCGCATCCATCTACTTTTAGGTCTTGTGCGTTACCCCTCTTATTATTGTCGATTTTAAGAATCGTCAGATACTCTATCTATGCTCCATCTTTCTATCCAGATTTTGAAAAACTAAAGCGGCACATCAACACGGATCATTTCGGCAACCATTGATCTGACAATGTTTGCTATCTCGAAAGCGGTCCTGGTTGATTTGGAATTTGAGGTGTGTCAAATAGAAGATAACCACGAGCATGATTCACTTGTAATAGTTACAACCTACTTTAACATTAATAGTTGCAAGCTGGGTGTTGGCAAGCTACCTCCGCTTACACTCAGTGCGAGACATGATAAACATTTGTCCATAAAAGTATATAAATACTATAACCATTTGGGTTGCCATCCTGATGGTGTTATCAGGAATTGTAGAGCCGGTATACATTATGATTTCGAGGATTTTCTATATAAAACCTTGTGTTTTACGCCTCAAGAATATGGAAAGAGTTTATAAATTTTGGCCCGTAATTTGGATGGCATTTACGGTCTCATTGTTTGGTTTATGCTTATACTTATAAGCCAAAATTTGAATTTTAGAAATTAATTTTGAATTTGATTTTTTTGTTTTCTTTATCGTAATTTATTTTACAACATTTGCTTTTGAGTCACTAAGAAAACATATATAAAAATTTTACTCGTAAATAATTTTTTATTTGCTAATAAACGATTTGAATAAACATATGAATAAGCGAAACAATGAGACTGTCAGATGGCTGTGAAGTCGATATGGTCTACCATTTATGAACCATGCCTATAAAGATCAATGGCAAAGTTCATGTAAAGTGGTATGCTCTCATATATATTCTCTTATACCACAGTACTATGTACTCTGTAATTTTGTATTATATACCACAGTTTTTAGATTGAATATAATTGATACGAGTACCAGCTGGATATGTTTGTACTCTGTATTTGGTGTCACAGTTAGCTTCTGTATTTGGTGTCACAGTTATCATTCTTTTCTTTCTTTTTCTTTTTAATTCATTCGTGATGGTTCTACGCGACCCATCAGGTCTCGGCCTGGCTGGCTTGTTGCAACGAAGCAGAGCATCGCGACACGAAGGAAGCAGAGCTGTGAGATCCAATTGCTCGCTCAACGTGCCCGTTCGCGTGAAGTTCTCGAGGGGATCGCTCTCATCTCGGTCGTCGTCAACGACGGATCAGCGGCCCAAATCATGTGTAGGCGCAAACGGACCGGACTGAAACCGCTGGACGGTTGAACACAACCTGGCCCTATTTGGGCCGGTTCTCCTGATCTCCTCCCATTGGCACTACTAACATATAGACCTACTGCAATGTGAACCTTCCCAAGCCCAATAGGCATGATCATTCGTCGGCCTGGCTTCAGGTTATGGCCGGAAGAGCCCAGCACTGCTCTAATCTATTTTGACATGGTGAAAAAAAATAGCATCAATCTTGAGATGCGTACTACTTGAATAGTTACTTGTTCATCACAAGCGGAAAAATCATTGTCCCACGATATATGATATGAAGGTGTACTGTTCCCTGTAACAAATCTGGATGCAGGTTGCCTGATGCACACTATTCGTTGGCACCGACACTTATGTTGTAGGCACACCATTGTGAAAAAAACTTTAAAAGCGATCAGCACTGCACGGGCCACGGGCACAATGGTGCATCCCAGCTTTTATTGATCAATCATCGCGCGAGGGCGTACCGCGTAGCGATACATCCCCCCCCCCCCCCCCCCCCCCCCCCGCCCCCGGCGGCGCGATCAGAAGCAACCACGGCATACGGTCCGTGACGCGCATGGTGAGATGCACGAAACGCACCGACACGACAAGCACCAACAATTCAACATGCACGTGGCGGTCGTACTCTGCGACGAGCCCACGAGCACGGACGATATATGGGAAAACTATTTTAACCTCGATGGAACATTTTCTCATTGTCTACATGTCATACAAATGTTTATAAAAAAATTCAACAAGATAGATTAATATGTGATAATTCACTCCACAGACATGCAAGGTCAAAATTAACTTTTACAAGTTGCAAAAAAATTTGACTACGAATATACGTTAACCAAACATAGTTTAATTTTTTTCATTGCAACTTATAAAAATTATTTAACTTACATGTTGGTGGAATGATTTATTATATATTAATCTATCTGGTTAAATTTTTTCAAATTTTTTCATAACCATTTACATGACATATAAATAACTCTCATGATATAAGCCAAAATGCCAAACACCACGGGACGTGATTTTTTTTATTTTTTGAACTTTTTTTTTAATTTTAAAAATAGATTATTCCAAAATTTATTTTCAGAATCTGAATCTTTTGGTCATGCCAACTCGCCTGGCGTGACAAAACAATACTGACATGCCATATACAACGGACGTGACAGTTTTATCCTACCACGCCAACGAGGATGGCATGGCCAAATAACACTGTCATGCCAGCCAGATCAATGTAACCAAATAACGTTGTCACGCCAGCTAGACCGATATAACAGTGTTGTTTGGCCACGCCAATCTGATTGGCGTGATCAAAAGGTTCAGATCTTGAAAATTAGTTTTGGAAAGGTTTGTTTTTAAAATTAAAAATTTAAAAAGTTCAAAAAAATAAAAAAAATTCCCAGGGCGCACGGTCCTATCGTAGCTGCGGCGTCGCAGTCATGGAGAGTGGAATACGTTAATACTGGTTGAACTATACGAAGTACAGGAGATGCTTCTAAAAAATGGTTTATGGTACAGGCCCAGCCTATACACCTTACCAGGTAATCACGCAGAGGTTGTGTCATTCTTTTGTCTTTTTCTGTTTTACGAAAAACGTATATGCTCCTATAAACGCGCGCCGCGCCCACTCACTCGTGTATTCCTAAATGCATAATTCTCGATAGTTGTATCATGTTTATTTTTATTTTTTTGCAATGTGGATGCTCGCATATAGAAATGCATAACTTTGGAAAAAGATATGAAATCCTTGTTGGGATTTCCAACCTTAGTATATTTTGGTGTTCGGCAGTAGTGTGACAATTATGGCCATGTATTAACATATTTTAGACTTGTTCTTATACAACGAGACGTATCATGCGCATATAAGTTTTCACTGCACACACATACACAATAACTAACTAATGTAACAAAATAAGAAGAAAATTTTGTGTAAGTACTTCCAATAGTATTGTGTCGACAGGCTATACATCGACTATGGTATTTGTAGAGTATGAGAATCATTGAAATCAGGGTATACATGAGAATAGATCAAGCAGATAAGGGACAAAAGTTTATACTGGTTCGGATCCTCAAGATGAGTATTACGAATGGGAAAATTGCTTAGAGTATAATGAAGAATAGAACAACTAAATGAATCCGCTGACTAAAAGCTGTCGAAAACGACCTGACAAAATCTAATCGGTGAATACGACGCTGGTTTCCTTCGAATTATGTTTAGGCATGGCTCTCGCTATGGCTTAGAACTCAATGTCCCTCATTGAACGTAAGGACCTTGTATATATAGCAGAAACCATCTTCTTCTCCAAGTAGAACTGGGAAAGATAAAACAGGACACGGGCCTAAGAAAACCTTATCTTCTCTAACTAGGACTCTGATACCTTTTATTTCAGAAAGATAATTTTCTTCTTTGTTAGCCGTATTTCCTTAATTAAAGAATACATTTCTCATATACTATCGGGTATGTGGTATTGCCGTATTCCATCAACCCACGTACGGGAGATATGTCTTATCCTTGACACTGACAGTAGCCATCGACTTCAATGCAAATGATTTAACCAATGTCTCCCAACAAAGTTTCAGAGAACCACCGTTATCGAACTCATCAAACCATTCTCGAGTATCTGAGAAGGTATAGAGCAGGCGATAAGGTTCTCCTGAATCCGAGAACTTGACACAGGTTTAAATTTGGATTGAAGTCAAAAATTTTAACGGTAATAAACAAATTTGAAAAAATCCCGACGGTGATCTCTCCGTCTTCCTCGAAATTCGAAATGCCAGGCGTGACCTATCATTTTTTAGATCCATTTGGGTTCCGTTCACCCAAACAGAACCCTAGCTTTCCATCTTGCAATTCCAATCTCCTCCGCCTCAACTTTCGCAAAAAACCCTAAATCACAACCTCCCTCAATCCTTTTCTCCAATCTCCATGGATCTCCCAGAGTCCAACGTCGGTTTGAGTGAAATGAGGGAGCTGCAACAAGACGGCACCTTGCCAAGCGCGAACGTGGTGGCTCGCTCTGAAGGAGGTACTAATCCCTTGACTAACCTTGGCCAGATAATCACACTTGCATCATTTGTCCAATGCGGCTTTTTGGTTCCTCCTTCTGAATTTTTGTCATCGCTTCTTGACTTCTATGGCTTTCATCTTCTTCGCCTCAACCCCAACTCCATTGCCTTCCTGAGTATCTTTACTCATCTATGCGAGGCGTACCTTGGGGTACGACCTTTTCTAGATTTGTTTAAATACTTATATGAGTTTAGATAGATGGAGGCCTCTAAGATTTCAGGATGTTGTGGCCTCTGTCTTTGGGATGGGATGAAGGATGAATATATTCCTTTTAACTGCCCGCCTTCGAGAAAAGACTAGAGAAAAAGTTGGTTTTTTTTCATGTCAAGGACAACATTCCCAACCTTGCCACCCTCGACCAGTAACCAGCACGCCTAGAGACGTGAACCTCCAAACCTTCAATGATGACTGCCTTAGCAAGCTTTGTTGAGAAAATCCATGATTCCGAGAACGCGGTCTGACCGGATACGAAGTCTTGAAAGACTTCGTCCGTCATCGGATTCAACCTCTCTAGGCCCGTTCTCACCCCACGTACTTATACTCAGGGGAACAGCACGTGACCTGACTATTGCACAGGGGTATACAATTTATTCTTTCTTTGTTGAGATAAAGAACCAAAATTGTCTCCAGTTGGTAACTTTGTCATTTTTTGTAACACCCTGAAAATTTCGAATTTAAAACACGGAAAAAAATTTGGAATAATGAAAAATCTTTTTCAAATTTCCCTCGTGTTGTTTTTTATTGGATCTTATTTTTCTTTTCCTGTTGTGTCAGTGCCAAAATTAAATCAAATAAAGGGATTAAATTCAAATTCTATATTCAGTTATGAATTTAGAATAACATTTATTAAAGAACCATGATTATGAAATAATATAATTTAAGAAAGTATTTGCAAACAAAAGTAAATACTAATTATTTTCCTAAAGACCCTTTTTATGAATTAATATTCCCTTAAAGAATTACTTTACAAATGAAACAAAAATAATATTTTATTTTCTAAAAACCTATTTGTGAATTCCTTAAGAAATTAATTTAAAAGCTTTTCATAAAAAGTCAGGTTTCCCTCCCTGATGGGCCTAGCCCAGCCCATCTAAACCCAAACCCTAATTTTTCTGAATTTTTTGTATTTTTAGATTATTTTTTTTAATATTTACAAAAATATTATAGCGGCAAAAAAATTTGCAGAAATAGCTCCTGCCGCCCTTGCAGAGGGCGGCAAGCTGACGTGGCACACAACGTCGTGTGCGTCTTCACGGCGCCCACACGGCGCCGGGTGCGCATTTTACATCTAGATCCCTTGCCGCCCTCTGTAAGGGCTGCAAGGTGGCTATTTTACGTTTTGCCCCTTGCCGTCCTTGCAGAGGGAGGGCGGCAAGGTCCTACCCCCCCACTGCTAGTCGCCCCTTGCAAAATGGCAGCCCCTCGCGCCCCCGGTCGAGGAGCAGGGAAATTTGCAAGCGGCCCCTTGCCGCCCTCTGTCAGGGCGGCAAGGGGGCCGCGTGCAAATTTCGCAACTCCACTAAACGGCCGTCCCGCGCGCGTCTGCCATGTCAGCTTACCGCCTTAGTGGAGGGCGGCAGGGTCTATTTCTGCTAATATTTTTGCCGCTATAATATTTCTGTAAATATTAAAAAAAGAAAATCTAAAAATAAAAAAAATTCAATTTTTCTTCTTTCATGATAAAGTCTAATTCAGTTACCTCAGTTCTTCCCATCTCCTTTTTCTTTCCCTTTCCCTCCAAGCCCGAGCCCACCAGGCCGGCCCGACTCGGTAGCCCACACGACCGAACCGTCCTGGCAAGTCCTCCAGCCGAGCCAGACACCACCCCGGCTCGATCCCCCTTTCTTGCTCAACCGCTCCTGGCCGCCATCAATTTGCCGTCGCCGCTGATCCGTCGGAGCCCGCACTACCACCCTTGGCCGCGGAAAAGTCGGAAGCAAGGACGGCACCATTGATGGCCGTCAACAGCGAGCAGCCCTCCCCCACTCCGCGACAGCCCGACGACACCTATAAAAACTGCCCCACCCAGCCGCCTCCATCCCTTTTCCCTCCACCCGTGCGCACCCCTCACCTCCATCCTTTCCGGCGGCCACGTCGAACACCTTCCCTCTCAGCTCTCGCTTCACCGACCCGCGTCGAACACCTGGCTCTTGCTCGGAAAATGCCGAGCGGAGGCCACCCGTGATCGCACCATGCCATCGTCCTGGAAGGGCGTCGACGAACCGCGGGCTGTCGACATGCCGGAACAGAGAGGACGAACCGCGCGCTTGCCCTCCGTCGACCGGAACCTCGACGACCATCGTTTTGCCGGCGTCGCCACCACGGTGTGCTGCTTCCCGTGGCCGCCCGGTGAGAAAACGCACCCGCCGTCCTTCCCTTCTCCCTTCCACGCCGCTCATACTGGTTGGGCAGCCCGTCACCGTCGGCGCCGTCGAAATCGGCGTGCCACCGCGCTTGCGGCCCCACTCGCGTGCACCCACGCCCAGGCGCGACGGGCTCTGCTCGGCCGCACGCCGGGCCACGCGAGTCGCTCCGCCACCGGTGACCAATTCCAGCCGCGGCCCCTTTGCCGGTAGGCTCCCCTAGAGGCTCCATAGCCATCTCCAGCCCGCGCGTCGCCGATTTTGCCCCGTCGTCGGTGTCTTGCATGCGCCGCTGCGCCCGTGAAGAAGGCCACCGATGACCTAGCCGTCCCCTCCATACCATCCCTGGCTGCGTCAAACGGGGGAATCCCTTCCCCTAGCACCGGTGATGCTCCCCAGAACACCGAGCCCTTCAATTTTGCCTCAACCCAGGCGAATTTCACCAGAGACTGAGCTCCGGCCGCCACCCTCATGGCCGCCGTGAGTCTCCACCTCCACCACCCTCTTCCGACCACCGTTAGCCTTCGAATATGTCCTAGTAGTTCTCCTAGATGCCCCTATGCCCCTGCGGCAACCTCGGCCACACCGCCCCGCCGACACGCTTCGAACCTAGAGCCGCTGCTGCCTCACCCAACCGTCGGCGCCACCATAGGACGCTCCAGCCACCGTGCCGCCTCCCATGAGTGCTCGGGATCCCCACGGCTCTCCCCTCCTCGGTCGCAGCTAGCTTAGGCCGGCCAAGCTTGCGCAGGCACCAGCCCTAGCACCGGCGGTCTTGTGCCTGTGCGAGCGAGGGAGAGCAGAGAGAAGGGAGAAGGAAAGAAGAGAGAAGAGTGAGAGACCGATAGTGGGCCCCATTTCTTTAAAGTTATGATTAAAATCTAATGAAGTGATTAACTTAACAAAGTGGTTAACCTATTAGTATGACGTATGGGCCATGGGCCATATATGTTTAAAAAACTTAATTAAATTGATGTTTAAAAACTTGTGTCATTGACATGTGGGCGCAAGGCCAGTTTAGTGGTCAATTTGACCAGGTCAAAAGCTGATTTTGGTCCCATATGTCATTGACTCAGAGACTTTTCTTCTGAAAAATAAATGCTTTATAAAAAAAAGGGTGTGGGTCTCACCTATCAGTGATACAAATATTTTTTTTCTTAGACAAAAATAATTTCAAAAATAGAGAAATGGTTGAACAGTAGTGTCAGAGTTAAGGATAAGACATACCTCCTATACACGGCTTAACGAAGTACGGTAAAACTATATACCCAATAGTATACGATAAGGTATCATTTAATCAAAGAAATACGGTTAAAAGAGAAAGAAATTATTTTTCTAGAATAGAAGGTGTCAGAGTCCTAGTCAAAAAAAGATAAAGTTTCCTTGAGCCATATTCTGTTATATTTTTCCGAGTTCTACTTGGTGAAGGGGGAGACCTGTGCTATATAAACAAGGCCCCTATGGTCAAGGAGGGGTAATCAGTTACAAACCAAGCCAAAATCTACACCCAAAAGCAATCCAGAGGAAGTCTTCGCCGTATTTGCGGAATAGATCTCGTCGGGCTGTTCTCAGCAGCTTCTAGTCGACGAAATCAGTTAGCTGCTCTAACCCTTTCTGTATTCAGAGCGTATTTTTCGATATTAATCCATATAAACTAGAGTAGTGTTATTACTCACCTTGAGATCCTGAACCAGTATAAATCTCTGTCTTTTGTTTGCTTGATTGACTTTCACGTATACCCTGGTTCGAACGATCTCCATACTCTACAAATACCTTGGTCAGCATTCAATCCGTTGACAAGTAGGTTTGGACAATTAATTTGATTTAATTCAAATTTGAAACTTTCAAAGGCCATAACCCTCTTATTTTAAAACGGATTTTGATGTAACTTTCACCAAAATTCTATTAAAATCAAAACCTACCCAATGGCACTGGTTTTGCATTTTTGGCCCTTTTTCTTGGATTTTGCCCTTTTGCGATAGAATAGGAGGACTGGCTTTTGACCCTTCGTTCACCGAGTAGGTTACATTTGTGAAGACGAGGCCACAATAGTCGGCGAGGAACCCTTAACTGAGCAAGGCAAGTCACTACGCTCCCTTCCTTGAGCATGTTGATCCTAATTTTTATAAAAGTGTTGATTACAAATAAAATTACATGCTAATTATAAAATGCATACCCAAACTTTTTTGCGAGCCATCCTTGAAATTGTTATCCATATTCCTTGTTGCCTGAGTATATTATTTTGCATGGTCAATTATTGACACTGCTTAGCAATGCTTGTTTAGACGAACTTACACTCCATGTTGGTATATGGATGTGATTGCGATGATCACTCGGTGTGAGTGATTGTCAGAAGACGGGTGGAGACATGAGCGCCACCCGCAAATAAAAAAAACCTTTGCAAAAAGCAAAATCTTAATGAAACAAAATAATTTTGACTAGGGCGGCACGAATATAATATGGGTGGTTCTATGAAACGGCAAGCCGCTGACCCTGGTCAGTTAAGGACCGAGTCAAGAAGCTATGTAGGAAACGAACAAAGTACGACCGCACTTCTCAAAGTGGGTATAGACCTAGTGGATTAGGTAACCTAAGTAGGGCGACACCTCAATCATGGTGGCTTTGTAAGTGAATGGTTGTGATGATTGTGATGAAGTGTTGTGGTGATTGATGATGCGCGAAACCTAAAATACACCCTAATTATATATATAATATCATCGCCTGGATAACTCCGGAGCGCCAAGACTCCTTTCACTACCGGCTCAAGGTAGGGTTGGACGCCGGGGTGCATGAGGGTTCATAGTCCTTGGAGCGGGTGCCGCAATGCAAAGGAAACCAAAAAACCATGCCATGACAAGACTCATGTGTTGGGTATGTCCCGGAGTGCCAGATTAAAAGCGTACATCCACTAAAGTGTGAGTAAACCAATGTATTCAAATAGTCGTGCTCGCGGTTAATGAGCGCTGGGACTTGTACTATTCTTGACTAGCCTTATAAGTTTTAATCTTGCTTAGAATAGGTTTGGGAGGGAATGTGTGACATTGCCTGATGAGCAGGAAGGTCGAAATGGTGAAAATGTGGAAAATAGAATGCGAGGGTAAACCGGACCAAGCGAGGCTTGGGGAAGGTGGATGAACCCTCGTTGACTAACGACAACTTTAACTTAACGCTGTCTTCAGTTAAAATTGCTAAGTCATAGGTTTGTGAAATGATTTGTGAAATCTAGCTTTATGCAAATAAACCAAGCCACCCCTGAACCCCTGTCTGCACTAAATGCATTCTGTAGTAGTGGCTTGCTAAGTACGGTTGGTACTCATCCTTGCTTAATTAACTCTTTTAGAAGGTGTTGGAGCTGACCCGTACGTGTGCTATGTTGACGAGGAGGTGCCCAAGACGGTGGAGTAGGGACCTAGGTTCACCAGTCGCTGCCTGTGGAGATGGACCGCCACTATTTCGCTTTCGCTACCTTATTTGCTTCTTTTGGTTTTTGGTAATGTAATTGACCATGCTTGGTCTATTTGGGTCCCACTCGGGCAACTCATATATTATTAATGTATTGTAAAACCTTTATAACGATGTTAGCTATGTGATATGCAACTTTGCCATGTGTGTACCATCTACTGATCTAGGGAATGATATTGTAAACACATGAGGTTTCCGATGTACAAAGCTGGGGACCGACATTTTGTTTCCATCATAGTTCTCTTCGAAAACACCGTGGCGGAGCGCGTCGGAAAAGTGGTGGTCGACCAACCGTTGTCTACCACCGACATCCCCACACCGATATGTGACCTCCCGCCAACTGAGCGGGACACCATTGTAAATGTAATCATCATCAACCATTGCTCCTTGTGTTAATGCAAAATCTGTTCCGTCGAGTATGCCAAAAGATTTATTGACGTAGATCGTGCGTGTGGCACACGAAGGCCTAGGAGATTTGCTTAGCTCCAGTGCAGATCCTAAAATATTGGATGTGGGCGTGCTAGTGAGTTTCATCCTGCAACTGACAAGATAGATAAATTCGTTGATGATCAAAGAGCCGATCAGCCAATAAGCCGATGTAAAGATACTAGCCGATGTAGATAGGGTTTTGAACAATCAACTATATGACCGATGTAGATTATGACACTTGGATAAATAAGGATATAAAGTCAATCAGTTGATGATAATGTAATAAGATAATGAACCAATCGGCCGATATAAATGTGACAAAGTAGATATCCAATGAACCAATCAGCCGATATAATATGATAAAGCAAATATCCAACAAACCAATAGACCAATATTGATATAGAATATTCGATGTAGGCCAATGTTATTAAGTCCAAATAATTAAGTATCAACGAAACTTTTGCTGCAATCGGCTAAAAGCAATCTTGTATATAATCCTTATAAGCCGATGCAACACTTAAATAATATGCAGATAACTCATCGGTTGAAACCCCGATGAAACAACGATTGATGCCTACCGACTTAAATAAATCTAACTTACAACCACAACCTCATAGGTCGGACCTAACCGATGCAGCATAAGGTTGATAATTGCATGATAGATTTAAACCAGCCAATATGACATCGATCAAAGTGGTCATGTATTAAATTTAACCACGACAGTAAAACCATCAAAGAAAAATTTAACACATCAGATAAGATCGGCTAACCCTCCGATGAAACATTAGCATAAACCTATCAGTTTAACAAGACTTAGATTATTAATAACAATCTAGTAGGTTGGACCTAACCGATGTAGCACACGATTGTATATGATAATCTAATAGTCAATGAGCCGGTAAATCTATCCAATGTGATTGATATAACAAATCTATCTAAAGCGACATTATGTTTAAAGAAACATCAATATGATCAGAATATTGGATCTAACCGAGGAAGTCCTAACTAGGCCGATGTGACTACAAATAGTAATGGAACTAAAGATAAAGATGATATACCAGATAGGCAACACTGTGACTCAATCAAGGAAGTCCTAGCCACGCCAGCGCAAGCGAAGATGACGGGACTCATTTCTTGTCGGAGGTCGAACTCAATCGATGCCACCCATGCGCGAAAACAAGAACTCGTTGAAAGTAAAACTTAGAAAACTAGGGTAGCGATGCATCGAAAGTAGATATATTGATCTGTGTAGATAAGTTACAAGGACCTTAGGTGTATATATTTATACTCATAGGCCGATGAGAGTCCTAATTGGATATGATACAAATTTTCCTAAGACAAAAGGAAAAACATAAAGTCCTCATCGGACATGACACAAACTTTCCTAAATACAAAACTTGCCTAATTAATTGGTAAACTTAAGTCACCATGCAAAGGTCTTCGAGATTTCTTCTTGAACTTAATCTCTCCTGGATAAATTTGCATCGGCTATTTGATCTCTTTCCTTAACCGAGTCTACTAAAGAATCGTAAGAAATTTTGGCGTTAACACCTTGTCATTCATTTCTATGCCCGTAGGAGTAGTAATCTAGATCCTTCCAGGCACTAGCTTTGATGGACGTCATTGGCCCACTCGTCGACCACCAGACGTCTACTTCTTTGAAGGAGCAGGCGGTGTCCAAACAAGCAGCCGCTGCCCTCATGCCCGAAAGCAGCGGGACCAAGAAAAGGCGTTGGCCTTCGCTGACTAAGTCTACCGGGGCTGGGAAGCTGGTCCAAACAAGTGGCTCCGAGGTGAGGCCTTGATCCCAGGTTCATCTTGCAACCATGGTAGCCATTCTCATCCTTACCCTTCTTCTTCCATAGACAACCCTCAGCGCAAAGCTTGCCTCCTCGAAAAGGGTGGTGCTTCTGAAGAGGCAAAAGACTAGGTAAGTACGACCTCGTTTTATGATGATTATGTATGATGTTGGAGGATTCCTTAATCGGGTAACGCTTTTTGGGCGTAGTGCTTCCCCAACAGCCTCAGGCCAGAGCGTCAGTGCTTGTGAGGAGGTGAGCTCCAAGTCTCCAGCGCCCACTGCCTCCGTCGTTCCTCCACTTCCAACATTGTCTGGCCCTCTGGTCATCCTGGGTTCCTCCTCAACAACCGACAAGCTCTTACAAGGTTGCCAGTTATTAGAGAAAAATGCACAAGAAATCGTTGCAGAAGTCAGACGGCTTACGAAGGCCGCTTCTTCCTCCAACGACCGTATCGCAACTCTTGAAGCTCAGCCAACAGAGGCATGATCGGACAACACCAAGCTGCGAAAGATGATGGCCAAAAACGAGCAGCAGCGCCGGGGACTTGAGCACGTATTGGCTGAGTCCAAGGACAACTTGGCCAACCTCTGTCAAGCTCTGCACGACAACTATGGGCGCCACAACATCGTCGCCAAGGGTTTGGGGAAAGACATTCCTCACCCCCAATTCCCCGACGAGACAACGGTCTTGGCATCGTTGGGGTCACTCATCACCAAGCTAGAGACAGCTGCGAGGGAGCACGCCGAACAGGTGGCTGACCACACGCGGACCGGGATCAAGACCGAGGCAATGCCATGTTATTGCCTGCCTCAAGCTCACGCACCCGGAGATCAACATCAAGGAGATGATGACCCAGGAAGGAGCCGACGAGCTTCGCGAGGACATCTTGTCTGAGATATGAAGGACATCGGGGACTCCGTGATCCCTTATTTTGAAGAGTAATGTCCTGATTTCTATTTTGTAAACCTCAAGGATAAGTGTTAGGTTTGGTGTCCGAGAACACGTCCTTTCTGATTGATCTTTAAGGCTTTTTTGTTCTTTCCCGTCATCTTGTATTCTATAGATGTTTCGAAGTTGAGAACGAGAACGTCCAGCAGGCAAACTCTCCACAGACAGCCATCAGACCCAATACACCCCAAGCTTCGTCCACCCGAAGTGGTGATGACCATTCTCTGGTCGCCGTCACTTCAGATAATGCGTTGGGTTCTTAGGAGACTTAGATCGTCCTTCTTCGCAAGCGATGCCAGAGTAAGAAATTTGCAACATTGGAGCTTATCGCCCTTGTACTCAGACCAAGGGTTGCTAACGATGTCACCACCTTTTCCAGGCCTTGAAAACTCTCTCGAAGAGGCTTGACGATGGGCTGAGTACTGGAAAATGATGTATGAGAAGGAAGAGCTGGCGAGGGCTACCGACAACGCTAGAAAGGAGCACAGTACAGAGCTTCTGAGGGACAGAGAAATATGGATCTCGGTGCACCTAGAGATCTGCCGCTCTGCTTTACAGCGGCTATGCCAAGAGTTGCATGCGATCCATCCTTCCCCTGAGAAGTCGGTTTTCGCGTATCTGGGGTGGATGCGGGGTGCGTGCAACGCCCTTGTCAGTACAGCTCAGCAGATCGATGACTGCCTGAAGAAGGAATGTCATCGAGCCAGCCGATCTTAGGGCTTGTTTGATAGAGCTCCAACTACTAAATTTAACTTCAGGAGTTGGGTCTGGAGTGGTGTTGTGGAGGAGCCTAAAATCAGCTCCACCTCTCTAGTTCATTTTGTGAGATCGCTCCATCCAACTCCACTCCTATTTTAGGTGGAGCTGAAACTGTTTGGCTAGGCTCCAGCTCCAGGAGAGGTGAAGATGGAGCTAGAGCCGTGCCAATCAGGCCCTTATCTAATGTGTTAAATTTCTCTTCGATAGTTTTACTATCTTGGTTAAATTTAATACATGACCACTTTGATGGGTGTCATATCAGCTGGTTTAAATCTATTAGACAATTATCAACCTTAGACTGTGTCGATTAGGTCTGACCTATGAGGTTATTGTTGTAAGTTAGATTTATTTAAGTCAGTTGGCATCAATCATTGTTTCATCGGGGTTTCAGCTGATGAGTTATCTGGATATTATTTAAGTGTCAGATCAGCTTATAAGGATTATATACAAGATTGCTTTTAGCCAATTGCAGCAAAGGTTTCATTGATTACTTAATCCTTTGGATTTAATAACATCACACTTCCAACCGATGTATGTTTTAACCATTGGGCGCACATCTAATATTCTATATCAATATTGACCGATTGGTTTGTTGGATATTTGCTTCATTATATCTACATCGACCGATTGGTTCATTGGATATCTACTTTGTCACATTTATATCGACCGATTGGTTCATTATCATCAACTGATTGCCTTTATATCATTATTTATGCAAGTGTCAGAATATACATCGGACATATGGCCAATTTTTCAAAACCCTATTGACATCGGCTAGTATCTTTACATCGACTTATTGGTCGATCGGCTTTTTGATCATCAACGAATTTGTCTATTTTGTCACTTGCAGGATCAAACTGACTGGCACGCCTGCATCCGATATTTTAGGACCTACACTGGAGTTAGGAAGATCTCCCATTCCTTCGTGTGCAACACGTAGGAACTACGTCAGCACACTCGACAGGACTAATTTTGCATCTACAGGACCCGGGCATGTCGGACGGTTGCCAAGCGAACATGTCTGCATTGTCGCGGAGGAAGGTGATGAGCTCGACTTCCTATTTGCTGTTGAGCTTGGCCCTGATCTTGACCGTCATGTCGGGGGTGCTACTGGACAGCAGGATTATCTTTATAACGCCATCTAGTTTGGGTGCCGCATTGGGTTTGGTCAGTTTTTGAGGTGGTTCAGTTCCTACGGGCGTGCTGGGAGTTTGCTCGATCATATCGAGGCTCCTCTTGTCATACTGCACGGTCATCTTTGTGTTCCCCGGTATCATGATTATCCCTTTGGGTCCTAGTATATTCATCAACTGATAGGCGTAATGCGAAGCCGCCATGAACTTGGCGAGTGCTATACTTTTGAGGATAGCGTTGTAGGCTGTGTTGAACTCCGCTACGTCGAACGTGATCTACTCTGTTCGGAAGTTGTTAGCTCTGCCAAAGGTTACCGACAACATGATCTTTCCTAAAGGCCTTGACGACGATTCTGCGGTAATGCTGTGGAAGGGCTGTTTTAAAGGGATGAGCTCGCTTCTCAGGATCACTATTGCATCGAGCATGCTGGCAAAAAGGAAATTGATGAGGTTGCCGCCGTCAATGAGAACATAGGCAACTTTGACATTTCGGATAGTAGGTTCGACTACTATCGGATATCGTCCGGGGTTGTCGTCAGAGTCGGGTGGTCGGTGTTGGAGAACTCAATCTTCTGATCTAACCACTTCATTTTAGACATTGATCCCCGGGTCGTGAGCACACCTCACATTCTACCTTCTTGTATTATCTTTTTGAAGAATAAGAGGTCAAGCCATTGAAGATGTGTGCCATGTGCTGGTTGAAGACGGGGAAACCTAGTTCATCGTCGGACGAAGGGTTGTGATTGCCCTTCTCTACCATGCGAACCCTCTTTCCCTTGTCTTGGGCTATCTTCCTAGCCATGGCCTTCTAGAATACATTGCACTCCTTGAACGTGTGAGCGCTGGTTTTATGCACTGGACATCATTGTTGTACTAGACTGTCGTCTTGAGGAGGTCGTTGGGGAGCGTTTTTATCTTGTTCTATGACAAGAACTTCCGACTGTGCCTTTCTCTTTCCTCCTTTCATGCAACTGGATTTCGACTTGGTTCCGGGTTGTTTTTTTAGCTGGTTGTTTCTCTTCCGCCGACTTTCCTTTCCCGTTGTTTCTTCGGATGGTTTTGTCTGTGTGGGCACACCTATCAATGATCTCGAACAGCTTCATTGCAGACGTCACCTGCCTTGTCGCCAGTTCTTGAATCGTATAGCGATCTCGGATGCCTGACTTGAAGGCCCATATTACGGATGCATCGGTGATCTCGGGGATTGTGTGCTGACATTCATTGAAACGTCTAATAAAATCATGAAGAGGTTCCCCGGGCTTTTGCTTGAGGGCGTGTAGATTGTCCTCGACCACGTGTCTCTTGTAGGTGCCTTGAAAATTTACGACAAATTGCTTTCAAAGGTCTGTCCAAGAAGATATTGAATTTTAGGGAAGGTTGAATAAGCCATGACCGAGCAAATCCCTTAAACGCTGCTAGCAAGTTATTTGCAAGTGCATTGTCATCTGCGCCGATGGCATATAGAATAGTAGAGTATATGTGTAAGAACTCTTCTAGATCCGTGCTCCCATTGTACTTCTCTACTGCTGTGGGACGAAATTTTGAGGGTCAATTTACCTCTCGAAGGGAAGGCTTAAAGAACCTGGATTCGCCTCCGGGTTGGAAAGGTGGTTGACGACCACGGTGGCCACGCGAACCACCCATAGATGATGACGAAGAGGATGACGAGGGATAACCGTAGTCAGATGTGTGGTCATGAGGTCGGCGATCGCGACTTCGGCCATATCTTGGAGACGGAGATTGGGAGTCCTCTTGGTATCGTGGTGGTGACGTGAAGCTCGTTCATTGTCACCTCAGCGTACTGGGGTATCTTGGTGATCACGACCTTGGTTACGATTAATTGTTGTCTCTATCATGATTATCGTCCCGACGACTGTCCCTGTGTCGATGATCATGGGGTTGTTGGCGTCCTTCATCTTGTTGATCTTGTCGTTGTTGCCTTCGACCGTTTAGCTGGTCACGGAGACTGCGAGCATCTTGTCGGGGAGGTGCTTGTTGGGCTCGTCGTTGTGGCGATGCAATATCAAGAATGTGATATTCACCGTTTTGAGGGTCATTGGCGGCGCCAACATTCTCGACAACCTCATTGACCTAAAGGGGAACGTCGGAAGGTGGTGGTCCTGACGTCGCGATGAAGGCAAAGTTGAGGTTTGTGAGAGTGGACTCCATTCACTTTAACCGCCCATCTGCTTCCGAGTGGTTACTAGATCGAAAAGGAGGTTGTCGGAGCATATTATTGAAGATGGTGAAGTGTTCGGCAGGAGTTTGGATAGGTTCAGCTTGTAAATGGGCTATATCTCGAGATTGAACGAACTCGCTCTTCTCCATGAAACCCCACGGTGTCCGGTCATCTGCACCCCTGTCTTCGATTTTAACATCAACCACATTCACGTCGCATAGAGAATTCGAGCTAGAGGATTCAGCGCTGTCCAAACTGTGGAGAACAGATGGTTCATCAGGATCAATTCCCATGTAACCCATCATGCGATCTGAAAGGTTGTCGTCCACAGATGTTGTACGAGATTGATCTCTACGAGAGTGGATCGGGCAGCATGGAACTTGAAATTGGTTCCGCAAGCTTTAAGAATATCTCATTATTGGTTAGGAGTGACTCTTGGACTTATGGATTGGGCACCACACCTTATATGGAGAAACACGCTGAATCCCATAGTTTTTGCAAGCGTCGAGTTCAGCCTTGGCTTGGATTATGACACGGCAGCCAGCCAACGAATGACTATAAATCTTGTGGATCGGACACCATGCCTCATCCTTGTCGACAGACTTCCTTGTCAGCGCATGCTTATCGGCTGATGCCGAAGATCGGGCCGCTTTAGGCCTTAGGTCGACGGATTGGGATTTTGGTGCCTCGCTCTCGGTATGTACCGAAGAGGCGGCCGTTTGGGAAAATGTATTTGCTCGTGTCGTCGTCATGGCCTCGTCCTCAGCACATGCTGAGGGTGGCAAGATCGACATGGCTGAGAAGATTGGGAAGACGATGGAACCGACTTGGACCATGCTGAAGGCTGATTGGGTTGGATCTCTCAGGCCAGGTTGGTTGTAAAAGCCCTCATCGAAAAATGCTGCTCTTGAATTCATCTCATCGAAACCTTTTAGCACCAAGTCCTTTACCCGGCGCGTCACTGTCGACGGGCTATACGTCACTTACAGTATGTGTAGAGTATGGGGATCATTGAAACCAGGGTATACACGAGAATAGATCAAGCAGACAACGGACAAGGGTTTATACTTGTTCGGACTCTTAAGATAAGTAATAACCCTACTTCAGTTTATATGTATTGTGGATGGAAAAATCGCTCTGAGTACAATGAGAAATAGAACAACTAGATGAATCCACTCACTAGAAGCTATCGAAAACGACCCAACGAGATCTATTCGGCGAATACGGCGCTGGCTTTCTTTGGATTGTTTCTGGACGTGGCTCTGGCTATGACTTATAACTCGATGTCCCTCCATGAATGTAAGGACCTTGTATATATAGCAGAAATTATCTTTTTTTCAGGTAGGACTCGAAAAGATAAAACGGGATATAGGTATAAGAAAACCTTATCTTTTCCGACTAGAACTCTAACACCTTATATTCTGAAAAGGTAATTTTTTTCTTTATTACCTGTATTTTCTTAATTAAATGATACCTTCTCATATACTATCGGGTATATGGTATTGTCGTATTCCATCAATCCGCGTATAGGAAATATGTCTTATCCTTGACACTGACATAGTGCACATATATGAAATCTCAATTTTAAATTTATTATATGTTAGCCATTAAAAAATCCTATAGTTTTAATAGTATAAATATGATAGATATTTTTTCCACTTTGCATGATAAATTTGAAGACGAGACTTTCATATAGGTGTAATACTATTGAAATTACTTGAACAATCTCTTAAAGATTTTTTTCTCGATGATATCTGTGTACATCAAAAACTTATGTTCACAGCGTATGTTTCATGATGCATTCCTTCTATTCTTTTTTAAGACGTTCTAGGCTGTGTGGCAATTGGAATCAGTAGTCCGTAACTAAACAATACTATTAGATCTGTCATTTATTTTCTCTATTCATATGATTGCATTTTAAATATTTTTGCTTGAAAGTAATGTCCAAATGTGCATATTGGACACGATCAATTAATGAAAAAGAACGTGGCACAAATTATAATTTTCGTCGACAAATAAACGATATTCATGAAGCGGAACTAGGCAACGGGTGATATGGGCACCGCGGCCGCGCGGCGTGCTCCTGCCATGGCATCCTGCAAAAACAACGGAGCTGCGTGACCAAGTGCTCGTGCGACGCGCGTTTGCTTGAAATTCTTGAAGAGATCGCTCGAATCGCTGTGACTCGTCCTCGGTGGACGGGTCCCGACCGAACCGCATGTGGACGCAAAATAGGCAAAAGGACCGAACTGAAACCGGTGGACAGTTCAACACAACCTGGCCACGTTTGGGCCAGCTCTATCATCCCATTGGTACTAGCAAATCGGACTCATTTTGCAAATTGAATATTGGATGTTTATGGGACACAGGTAAACCGGAATATAGTAGGCCCTAAGTATTACTAATGTGAACCTTCCCTGGTCAATAAACATGATCTTTCGTGGGCCTGGCTTCATGTTATGGAATTTCACAAAACTATACATATATTTTGACTAAACTATCACAAATTATAAATTTTAAATGATGTACCATAGAAGTAAAAAATTTAGCATTTATCATGGAATTATAAAGTTAAATCGAAGCATTACAAAACTACGTAATGAAGTTATCACAAAACTAAGTATGTATTTAGAGTATAAATTCTGAGAACTAATAATGCTCTTCTGGAGTTACAAAATATGCAGTTTCGGGATAAAATCGGTGCTTCTCTAGTTTTGGGATAGAAGAATTCAAAAGAGACTACTCAAGAATCCAGAAGGACACCCTATAAAAGCATAAAGGGACAATATAGGGTGCGGTGAATGACATATCCCTGTGAAGAATATAACTTTCGGTAACTTTCGGCGATGAATGACAGATCCCTGTGAAGAATAAAACTTTCGGCGGAAAGGCCTCACCTTTAGCCTGCTCTCGTGAATCCACAGTAGCGAAGAGATAAGCAGGAGGCACAGGCGACGCCACCCCTGGCCTCTATAAAAGGAGATTGCGGCCTTCACTCCGGAACACACAACCACGAAGACACCACTCAGAGCAAAGCTTCCAAGCGCGCTCTCACCCTCCATTCCATCCTTCTTAGTAGTAGTTCCTCTAGCCTACCTTGCATAATATATTGAAGCAAGGAGTTGTAATATAAAGGTTTGTAAGGTGAGAAAAACTTGTTTGTATCTACCTTCGGGGTTCCCGAAAGGGAAAACCGTATGTAAGCCTATTTGCTTAATATGAAGTAATTTTTTTTAAGTTTCCCTGTCTGTTTACTCTAGACAAGCGTTTATGCTAGGGACCCTATAGGAGAAACCTCTCGGTTGTTCTCGTTTTTAGCCTGCATCTTGCGTTGGCGTCTGGAGAACCAGTACCCATAGAGAAGTGTTCCCCTCGGGTAGAACTGCCTGGGGAGACGGTAAACGCTTAGCTAGTTCAAATATGACTAGGGATACCTGAAGTTGGTTGCTTAAAAAGACAGATAGGCGAGGCATACGGTGAGTACCGAGTAGGACTTTACATATTCTGAAACAAGCTTCTGTGGCTGACTAAGTAGGTTTCGCCACCCCGCAAAGATCCTGAAGTTAAAATTTCTCTCGGAGTGAACAGTAATTTAAACAGTGTGAACAGTAACTTGAATATTAATCAGCCGAATAAACAGTGTTCTAAATAGTATTCAGCCGAATAAACAGTAATTTGGATAGTAATCAGCCGAATAAACAGTACTTGAATAGTAATCAGCCGAAAAATAGTGTTGGAAAGTTATAGGTTGTTATAAGTGGTATAAGAGCCAGTCATCATAGAGAAATCAAATTCAGAAGCTAATATTGGAAAGATAATTGCTACCAAAGATAATTTTAATATAAGGTGTAGACTAAATCACACTGAAGACCATAGTTGGCACTCTAGCAAAAGTCAATTAAATTTAATTGTTGATCTGATATATAATTTTTATATAAATTGGGATAAAAAGCAGGAAGATTTAGAGCAAAGGGTTGAAGATTTGTTCAAAGAACGAACGCAAATTGAAGAACAATATTCGCTTGTTAGTAATAAAATAAATTCAACATTAAAAATGCTAGAGGAATATAAGACAAGGCAGAATAAGATCGTACAGAATAGTGACTATATCAAAGAATTATTAGAAAAAATAAATTCTAGTAAAGGAAAGGAGATAGTTTTGGCTTCAACAGGCATAATTACTTCTTCACAAGATATTAATTCAGAAAAATGGACCTATCTAGGAGTTTGTTTAGAAGAATAGCAAGTAGAGATGATAAATCTTTAAGTTGTATTGATAAACAAAAAGACAAATATGAAAACATAGATGAGCTTGAAGATATTGCAGAAGTAGACAAACAACTTGAAAGATATCAAAGAGATACTTTGAGGGCAATAAGACCTCAACAAATTTATTGTATGGGATTTTTTGAGAATAAAAATGGGTTATACAGAATATCTAGAGAAATAGAATTAAGTGTTTTAACAAAACCGGTAGAGTTAAAAATTGTAGCCAAGGAATTTGAAAACGGGTTAAAATATTCAGGTTATAAATATATTCACCAAGGCATGTATATAATAGGAATCAAAGGTATGACAAGAAAGAAGTTAGGAGCTAAAGTTTTAGTAACTCTGTTAGATAAAAGATGAGACACGATAGACAAAGCAGCATTAGGATTTTTGGAAGGTGATATGAATGAGAATATGTTGATAACATATATAGCCCCAGATCTAATGATGCCTGTAAAAGAATTTATAGATAAAATGAGTTTTGGTTTTCAAACAAAGGGATATGAAGAATTTAAATGAACAAATTTGCTAGTAAGCATAGAATTTATAGGAAGATTAACTAATAGAAGTGCCTCTAAATACAAAATAAATGTAAATGATGTGATTGAAAATATGCACTCTAAGGGAATAACTTTCATGAGCCCTTTAAAAATAAGTTCTGAAGAAAGGGCAGGAGAAGAATGGAAAATTAGTGATTTAATTCAAAGTAAAACTTTGAGTCAGCCTGAAAATTATATAAGTTATCAAAACAGTAAAGGGAATACCAGCATTAGATTTATAAATTACAAACCCAGAACCACGGATGACTTAGAAACAGAAGCATCTGATAGAAATATAATAGATAATAGAAGACATAGTGCTTCAGAGTTTATGGAAAAATTAGATCAAGAAAGTGAGATAGAATATTACGAATATAAATTAAAGGAAATAAATGAAGAATATAATAACTCAATGAAGAGTGAGTGGCCTAAAATAAGAAATAAAGAACTTTATTTCTATAAAGAATTAGCTAGAGTACAGAAAGTAAAGAAGAACAAAGATATGGCAGTAGATATTTCTAAAAACCAAGAAACCAAGATAGAACAGATAAAGCAGAAAGAGCAAGATAAGCTTGGCAAACAAGAGCAAAATCTTGGTAAAATTTTAAGTGAAGAAGAGCAATGGGCAGAGAATGAAAAATTATTTCTTGAAAATTATGAAGAAGAATTTAATTTAATAAATGAGATGGAGAATATAGAAAATGAAATAGACAATGTAGAACAATACAATGATTTTGTAAACACATTAGACGAAGTAGGGTTACATAATCTTGATAATGCAATGGAAGCTATGAAAGTAGATTTGAGAACAGGAAAGAGAAAAAGATATGGAGAAGGTTCTGTGAAAAACGAAGGAGAAAGAGAAAAACTAACTAGAGCAGCAGGAAAATGACCCCCTGATAGAGATGAATTTTCATATAACTATATACCAGGACAATATAGACACATGGGTACTAAGAGAAGAGACTTTGAGAAGCCTGTCAAATTTCAAAATCAGAGGAGTGATGGTGCTATATTAAATTTAGCCGCACATGACCCTATTGATTGGCCTAATATTATTAGCATTTGGAAAGGATTAATAGTCCAAAAATATATACAAAACTAGCACAATATAGGAAATAAAGTTGAAGATATGATAACCTACTTAGAAACATTTCTAGGTGAATCTGCTAGAGTTCTATGGGAACAATGGGTTGAAAAGAATCCTAATAATTATGAAGCATTGAAAAGAGCTGGTAGTAATCCGCATAATTTTGCAAATGTTATATCTAATATTATTATAGCTGAAGATCCGGAATTAGGTTATACAACTTTGCAGAATGAAAGGTTAAAAGAGATAGAAAAATTAACGTTAACAAGTTGGAAAGGCATAAAAGAATTCTCCCAACATTATTTATATAATGCTACGACTGCTAAACAAGGATATAACAGGGGAATAGTTGAACGTTACTTCAATAAATTACCTGACCCACTAGGAAGTATGATATTTGAAGAATATAAAAAGGAAACTGAAGGAGCTGAAATCAATATCTCGCAAGCCATAACTTTTGTGTTTAAGCAACTAAGAAAAATATGCACGGGCATCCAAGCCCAAAGATCTATGAAACACTCGGATTACAATTTCTGCAATAAAATAGTTCAAATACCCTTGTCATATGGAGAAGATAGGCCTAGAAGTAAAAGAATTTATAAACATCAAAATAAGAACAACAATAATATTAGAACAAAGAAAAGGTATTTCTTAAGAAGATCAGATAATAGAGCACCCTTCTTACATAAAAGAAATGTAAGAAGATATAATCCAAAGAAAACCTATGACAAAACATGCAGATGTTTTATATGCAACTCGCCAGACCATTTAAGTAGAACATGTCCAAATAAAGATCAAAAGAGATATTCTAGTAAATATGAAGAACAAAAGAGAGTTCTAATTATAGATAGCGTAAATAAAAACATATTAGTATGTGATGATGAAATAAAAGATGATGAATCAATATATTCTATCATAGAAACAGACGAGGTTGAAACCATTAACGAAGAATATGAATCATCCGATGAAGAGTTAGATTTAATTGACGAATTAGCAGGTTTAAAGGTTGAAATGATGGATCAATTAAATTGTGAACATGATTGGATTAGAGGAAAAGGTGACTATAATATCAAATGTGCTTTTTGCATATATTACCCAAGTCAAGACAATAGAGTGACTTGTAGTATATGTCTAAAACAAGCTTGTGCTGAATGTATAAAAACAAATAAACAAAAATGGAGAAAAGAGATAGAATTAGAATCAGATGAAAAGATTTTATCTAGTAAAGTACGAGTGTTAGAAAATAGACTAAATAAACTAGAAGTAGAATTAGAGAACCTAAAAAATAACTGTGATATTAAGGCACTACCAGAAAACAAGGACATACAAAACACCGAATTTAAAGAACAATTGATAACACTAAAAGACAGTAATACTGCTAAAATAATTCAACTAAGAGATGTCATAACTAATTTTGGAAATAAATACATAGTGAAATTGCCTTTCAAAGAAATATTAGGCATAAGAATCCCTGTTGAAGTAAAATTGACACCCAAAGTATCCTATAAAATATTAGCACTAGTAGACACTGGGTATACAAAGAATATTATTCATGACAAATATTTCATAAAATGTCCTGAAATAGTTCACACAATTGACGATAATAAGGCAGAAGTCTCTACAGACATGTCCGGAATAAAGAAAATTCATAATCAGTTAGCATATAATGTTGAAATGTACATTAATGGAACTAAATATATAATAGATGAAATTACAATAAGAAACTTATCCATGATAAATGATGACATGATAATTGGCCTAAGGTTTTTACAACAATCGGTGCAAACCACAGTAATACATGAGCAAGGAATTACTTTTATCCCATATCAAAATAATGTACCATATATCTCAGAGGTACGAAAGCGTGGTGGAACCACCCCCAAACTCGACAACTTTGAAGTACCCAATCTTGAGTCTGAAGAAAGAATTAATGAATATGAGCTTAGTGAGAATATAGACAACTATTATATATCAAATTTCAATATAGAGTGCATAGGACTACAAGCATTTGCACCTAATTGATATAGGGATATTAAGTCTAAAAGGGATATAGAAAAAATTGTTCAAAGATTAGAAGATATCCAAATTATAGGAGAAATTCCTATGAAATATTGGGAGAAAAATGCTATTGAGTGTAAAATTAATATAATAAACCCAGAATATATTATTAAGACTAGCCCAATAGAAGCAACTCCGAAATACATAGAAGAATTTAAGATGCATATAGAAGAACTATTGAAACTAGGAGCCATAAGAGAGAGCAGAAGTCCACATAGGTCTGCAGCATTCATAGTAAGAAATCATGCAGAAGAAGTTAGAGGCAAATCTAGGATGGTCATAAATTATAAAAGACTAAATGATAATACTATAGAAGATGCCTATAATATCCCAAATAAGCAGGAATGGATCAATAGGATACAAGGTAGTAAATATTTTTCAAAATTTGATTTAAAAGCTGGATTCTGGCAAGTAAAGATGGCAGAGGAGTCTATAGAATGGACTGCATTTACCTGTCCCCAAGGATACTATGAATGGCTTGTTATGCCATTAGGATTAAAAAATGCACCAGCTATATTCCAAAGGAAAATGCAGAATATATTTAACGAAAACCAAGAATTCATATTAGTCTACATAGATGACCTGTTAGTCTTCTCAAAGACTTACAAAGAACATATTGCTCATCTTGAAATATTTTTTAGAAAGGTGGAACAAAATGGGTTGATATCATCCAAAAAGAAAATGGAAATATGCAAAGAAAAAATTAACTTCCTTGGACATGAAATAGGAGAGGGCAAAATTCATTTGCAAGAACATATTGCTAAGAAAATTTTACAATTTCCTGATGCTATGAATGATAAGAAGAAATTACAGCAATTCTTAGGACTTGTAAATTATGCTAGAAATCACATCAATAATCTAGCAAAGCTAGCAGGACCTTTATATGCTAAATTAAGAAAAAATGGTCAAAAATATTTTAATTCTGAAGACATTAAATTAGTAAGATTAATAAAAGAAAAAGTGAAAGAACTAAAACCTCTAGAGTTACCATTAGAAGAGAGTTATTTTATCATAGAAACTGATGCATCACAACAAGGTTGGGGTGCTATATTAAAGCAAAGACCTACTAAATTTTTCGCTAAATCAGAAGAAAAAATATGTAGATATGCTTCTGGAAGTTATAAATTAAAAACTGTTAATAATACAGATAGAGAGATCATGGCAATAATAAATGCAATCAATGCCTTTAGGCTGTATTTAGGGTTTAAAAAATTCACGGTTAGAACCGATTGTGAAGCCATCTGTAGGTACTATAATCAGCTTAATAGCAAGAAAAGCTCAACTAGAAGATAGGTTTTATTTGAAGATATTATTACAGGAAATGACTATAAAGTTATATTTGAACATATTAAGGGGAAAGATAATAATTTGCCTGACATGCTTTCTCGTTTATCTGATTTGCAGGTATGAAAAGATCAATGAATTACAACGGAATCGAATGCTTCACATTTGGAGAAGACAACAAGCTCAGAATATTCCCCCCAAATTCGTATAAATTTAAGCCAAAAGACCATATAATTTTAGATGAGGTTCAAGAATGCATCTTGGATAATTTTTGGTACCAATACAATAATAAAAGGGAAGAAAAAGGATATATGTTATCAATATTAAATAGCCTCTCTGAATATTTTCACCTAATAAATGGGTTATTAATGTCAGCTAATGAAAATCATGAAACACTCCAACAGAAGCCTATATATGTCGTATTTGATGGAAAGCTCCCAGGGGTCTACATATCTTTTGAAGAAATTGTGGCCCAAAAGATAGATGCTAAATTAATGGGAGGAATATCTTGGAAGAAATATAAAGACATTGATGAAGCACTAAGCCAGGCCAGAAAAATACTAGGAATAAATTATTATTTAGAGCCTGCCGCAAAAGAATATATTTAAAAATGCAAAAAAGCTAAAGGAAAGAAAACTCCAGAAATACCCATTAAAATGACTATAAAAGAAGAAGGGTATTCTAAAAAACCCACATATAAGGAATGCCTAACAAAAGGAGTGGATCCATTAGATGGGGAATATATTGATTGGAAAATAATAGAAAAATTTGAAGAAGCCTCTCCACAATTAAAGAAGGAATTAAAGGAAGAAATACTTAAAGAATTAAAACAAGAAATGGATCAGAAATTTGAACAAATAAAAAAGGCAGTAGATGACAAATTAGAAGTTTCTTTTTCTGATCTGGACTCGATGGATCTTGGTGGACATGGGCAACCAGATGAATAGAATTCTTTAAGCTAAATATGTTTTTTAATATATATTGATAGTAGAATATCAACAATTTGGGCGTGGAAGAAGAATAAACGAAGAATTCAGAAGAGACTACTCAAGAATCCAGAAGGACACCCTATAAAAGCATAAAGGGACAATATAGGGTGCGGTGAATGACATATCCCTGTGAAGAATATAACTTTCGGCAACTTTCGGTGATGAATGACAGATCCCTGTGAAGAATAAAACTTTCGGCGGAAAGGCCTCACCTTTAGCCTGCTCTCGTGAATCCACAGTAGCGAAGAGATAAGCAGGAGGCATAGGCGACGCCACCCCTGGCCTCTATAAAAGGAGATTGCGGCCTTCACTCCGGAACACACAACCACGAAGACACCACTCAGAGCAAAGCTTCCAAGCGCGCTCTCACCCTCCATTCCATCCTTCTTAGTAGTAGTTCCTCTAGCCTACCTTGCATAATATATTGAAGCAAGGAGTTGTAATATAAAGGTTTGTAAGGTGAGAAAAACTTGTTTGTATCTACCTTCGGGGTTCCCGAAAGGGAAAACCGTATGATTTGAAGTTCTATGATAAATTTAGTACTAAATATATATTTTTTATGATATATTATTCGTAGTATTACAATAGTCTTTATCTATCTACTTAATTTAATTTAACTATTTAAAAGATTCGTAGTGTTTCTGTCGTTTCACCTGACATACCGCATACAACACGGGAGCATACCACGTGATATCCCTCTCCCGTGCAACGCCAACCATGCCCGAGTCCAATTGCATGAAAATAAAAAATAAAAAATCTAATCTAACTTGCCACACAAATATATTTGTCCTATTTAAAAAATGCATAGACTTTTGTAGAAATATTTGTTCGTCGTCCATCGATTCTTTTTGCGATTCGGCTTCCGTTTGTCCCTCCGCTTCGTTCTATCATTGCTGCACCCGCGTCACGAGAGTCCAATCAAAGCCAAGATTTCTTCTTGGTTCTGTTTCCTTTTTCCATCGGCTGCACTGAAGCGTCGGTCTTCGTCCGTCAGTGACTCCACTTCCACGCCAGAGAGACACGTAAGAGTTGAAGATGGCAACTGTTGGTTCCCAGCCCCACATCCGTTGTCCGGTGGATTCACCACATGCCCACATCTTTTCTTTCTTCCATCATTGGTTTTTTTTTTGTTTTTGACTATTTCATGTTTCGCATCTGATACGAGATCACTGCTTGAAACAGTAAAATTGTATCGAGAGAACGGGCAGAACTGTATGAGCACACGGCAGCAAGCCTGCAATCTACATTGATTATGCTAGAACAATTGTAATCCTCCAATTTTTCATATGTCGATGGCCGCAACAAGGAACCGTAGCACATAGGTGTATCTGATGGGTGGTCCCGATAATCCCGAGATCACCCAAAAAATACATAGCTATCTCTATCTCTACTATTATAAACATTGAAGATGTTTTCGTCAGAATTTTGGTACGTCATCCATGTTTGAGTCAGATTTTGAGTTGGTTATATGTCGCCCGTATCCAATTCAATGTGTCTAGAATAACTATTATACACCCCTATCCCAGTCAAAACCCTTCCCTCTCCCAGCCCAACCCAACCGGTCCACACCATTCCGCCGTCCCATCCCGCGCGCCCCTGCCCAATCGGTGTCTTTTTTCTCTCATTTTTTTCCTTTTTTCTCCTTTTTTTCTCCCGATACTCTTGATCCTCTCCCTCTCCTTCCAATTTCCTCTCTTTTCTCCTTCATTTCTTTCGTTCTCTTTTTTTCTCTTCCAAATTTCTCTCCTTAAAAATATTTTTTTTTGAATGTATCATTGTTTAAGGTATGTATACGACTAGTTTGTTACTTTGCAAATGCTTCTCATCCACAGTAAAAAATTTGTTTACTAATTGAATAATCAAAATTTCAATCTTTGATCGATGAGGTATAGTAAAATGCATATACGTCAACTTATGGTATAGCCACCCTATTGATTTTTGAGACTATAGAAAGATGTACATAAGAGATTTTTCATGTGATGATGTATAAAGCATGCTATATATGATTTCTAACTTTGTTGTGCTATCGTTTTGTTTGTTTGGTTTCGGTTTGTCATTTAAATTGACAGATTTTTTATCAATTGTAAAAATTATGTTCATCTGTTGCAACGCACAGGCATTTTTGTTAGTCTCTATCTCTACTATCTTAACTACTTAAAAAATCAGTAATTTTCTGATCGTCACACAAAAAACTTTCGTCCGTAAGTCTGACCAAGCGGCGCCATCCATCCTCACATGCGCGATGTCATCGTGCACGCCAGCCAAAGCAAAAAAAAATCAAAGATCAGAGATCGAATCAAAATCCTAATCGCGTATGGTGGGCAAATCACAAAATCAAAGATCGATTAAAAACCCAATTGCGGGAAATATCATCTAGAGTCCGTATCAAATAACACACAAAAAATTAAACCAGTTCGTGTTACATCCCCAAATACAAGAATTGAAGAACGACAAACTTCTATAACTACAAATTCCCGATGACAAAAATAACGAGATCTCTATGTGCTCACAATAACCCTAATGCAGCAACCATTGTCGTCCCCCGGGATCCGCTGTCGTCTCCCTTGAGCCCTAGTCCCCGCCACCACCGTCTCCCAGATCCGACGACAGAAACGAAGAGGCTAAGAGGAAGGGGAAGGGACGGCCGTCGCCGCACGGTCTCCGAGCCGTACCCCCGCTGTCGAGGCCGACAGGGAGAGGGAGGGGGGAGGGACAGCCGTTGCCACTGTCTCTGCGCCATACCCCCACCGTCGCTGCACCACGCCGTGCCCTCTCCATCGCCGTGCCGTGCCAGCGAGATGAGAGGGAGAGGGGGAGAGGGAGCGGCGCCGCCGATGGGGGAAGGAGGAGAGGGAGTGGCGCCGCTAGCGGGGAGAGGTGTGGGGAGGGGGAGAGGCGCCGCCGGAGGGGGAGCGGCGAAGAGGGAGAAGTGCCGCCGGTTGGGAGAGACGGCCCACGGTGAGAGGAGAGCAGGGGAAAAGTGAATCTAGGGTTAGGGTTTTTTGACACCGGCGGTTTTGATGGATTCGGAACCGATCTAAGCCATCCATCAAAACAAACGGCTCAGATCGATCCCGTGTCGGGCTGGCCTCCATCCCCAGGCCACAACACTGCTGGGCCGTGCGTGCATCATGGGCCATGGGCGCGAATGCCGTAGCAGGCCAGTTTTTTTCATCCGGTTTTTTGCCATTTTTTGGTTTTTTTCCATCCGCTTTTTTCGTTGCAATTTTTTTACGTGGCAGTTTTTTGGGTTTTTTTTGTTGCCGTTTTTACCCATTGCAACACACATGTCATTTTTTTAGTATTATAAAAATTGAAGATGTTTTTGCCATAGTCTTGGTACATCGTCTGCTTCGCTCACCGCCAGCATCGGATTGCAATTCCCGCGTTCCGCGCCATGCACGGCGTCCGGGCCCTGCGCCAGGCCTCGCACATGGTATGCCCTGATGAGGACACAACTAGCTCGGATATAACCATGACTACCTTGTGTATTAATCAACCAAAGGTTAACCAGTTCTACAAAAGATTTACTTGTTATATTTTTGAACATATGTTGCTACACAATGAGTTTTGTTTGTTTTCGTTTGCAGAGGTACTTGCTTGGATGAAAGAAAAAAAGCCGAGCATAACGAATGCATGGAATATCAAAGAAGTTGATTGGGGACCAAACCAAGACCTTCTCCAAGTCGACTTCGGGTGCAATTCGGAGTCCAGGACCAGTTTGCACTAAAACGGGTGCCCAAGTCGCATATGTGCTCGGATTGGGGCATTCTTTATATGGATGGAAAGCTAAGAAGATAAACTTTCCAATGGTTTTGGTTCCACGTCCAAATTATTTCCGAGTCAACGGGAATTGACCGAACAATTTGACATCCAGAATCTGTGCCGGTGCTGCGTCACCGTATTTGGGCCTTTGGGCCGTGTATCGTGTTGGAACCCATTAGGGTTGCGTCGAGAGGGGGTTGCACGACCCTAAACTCTATATATCAGTTCCGCCGTCATCTTTAGGTTTTTGGGTTTTGCTTAGATTAATCTGTCAAGAACAGTTTCGCCGCTAGATCGGTTTGTAAGACCCCAACTTATGAGCTTAATTATTTATCTGCAATTTTGGTTGTATTCTATCTCGTTTTTGTTTGTGTTCTTCGATTGGCAAACAGGAATTAGCCTTCTCGGCGAGGTCACCCGCGTTTAGACACGGGTGATAACCAGAGGAGACGTGGTGCTGTGATTGCGGGGCTCAAGAGCGTGCGCGTTTAAGAAGCCGGATCGATTTGTGTCGCGACTCCGCCCAAATCGTTGTTTATCAGAACCTTTCGAAAGATCGGAAACCCTAGTGCACAACATGCCCTCCCAGTTCGCGTGTTGTGTTCCGTTCAATTCAGCCATTCGAGACGGACAGAAAACACAAGACCGTTTATGATTCTTCTGTTCATACACAACTTCAATTTTTATAGCACGTACCTCAGATTCTTCTGTTCATACACGACTTTAATTTTTATAACTCGTACCTTACAGTTGTCTTCTTATGTTTGTTCACGATTCTCGGAGAACATGAACACAAGAAAAAAAAATCCAAGAAGATGAAAATCTTTATTTTTATATTTATCTTTACCTTACCCATATATATCTATACCTATATACCTATTTAAGAAATACACAAGGCTTTTGGTGGGTTTTTGTCTACTGCATCGAATCCTAATCACATCCGTCGTTTCTATGAGTCTTTTGTCTGAGATTGGGGTTTTATCGAGTTCACCGGGTTAGAAACGGTGCCAAAATTCGTGGGGAAAGAAAGAGGAGGATTAGGGGATTCCATTTTCGCATCCAATTCGGTAAGGGAAGCTACGACGCGGCTGGATTAGATGCGGGATGCAACGCTGCTGCGTACAGGCACGAGAGAGAGTCTGGCTAGAGGAGGAAAAGGACACTATAGCATGGGGCCCACGCGACAGTGAGAGGAGGAGAGAAGAGGGTCCTGGGGTGGCGCTACGCTGCTAGGCCGGATGGCCTCGCAGGCTGAAGGAAGCCGACAGAGGGATGGGCCGGCTCGACTGGGAGGGAGGAAGGCAGGCCAGCAAGGGGAGAGAAGGGTTGAGCTGGATTCGCCCTAGAGCTTGGAAGTGATTTTAATTTGGTTTTCATTTAAATAATTGCTGAAATAATATTTGTATTATTAAAATTAGCAATTAAGCTTTAAAAAAATCCAAGAAAATTTCATACAATGTAATTAATCCTGAAGAATTTAAGAAAAATACTCCAAGACACAATTTATTAAGGAAATTTTATTTCACTTGCTTATTTAATTGAACTTTATTATAATTTCTAGATATAATTTATTAAATCTATATCTATATAGACCTACTTAAAAAATACGTATGATAAGTTTGATTACGAATTTAGTAGTATGTACAATATAATTTAATGAATTTGAGCCTTCATCCGTTGTAACGCACAGGTCATTTTTTTAGTTTATTTAAAATATGTATAGTTTTGTGCAATTTGTATTCAACCTATTTTGACATAGTGAAAGCTCTACCATCCAGCATTGAAGTACACTTCAAGTGGAAAAACCATTCTCAGACGGTACATGCAGTGGAAAGACCACTAAAATCTCGATGCAGCCTGTCTTATGCACAGGTCGTTGGCACCGACACTTGTATTTCTAGCTAAACGGCACTCCATGGTGAAAAACTGAAAAGCGATCAACAACGCACGGGCACATGGTGCATCCCAACTTCATTGTTCACACAAGGGCGTACCGCATAGCGTACATCCAAATGAGATTTTCAGGCGGAATACCCCCCCGAAACACGGCAACGAACAGAAACGCACATACTGACATTTACGATACGCACTGACACGCACAACGGACGCCGAGCAGCCCAACATGCATGGGTGGTACACCCTGATGAGCCCTACGTACACGGGCGAAATCGCCAAACACGCCAATGTGGCAACGTGGCGCACGGTCCCATCGCTAGCTGCGGCGTCTCAGTCGTGCAGAGTGGCATATGTCACGTACGTAGATGGACAGCGGCCGAGCCGGACCTCTCCCTGTCTCCGACACCCGCGTGTCCTTATCGCCAGCGACGACGCACGCCGCGTCGTCCGCACTCGCCGCTGGGCACGATGGCTTCGGTTGTCGCATCTCACATGAACGATGCGCACTCCTCTGGCCGCCACTGGCCAGCGTAGGCCGTGATGCAGCTGTTCATCATGTCCAACGTCCCCTGCCTGACCAGCGCGGCGCACGCCGGCCCGACTGACGTGAAGTAGTAGTTGATTGCTAGACAGCGTACGGTACCGGTACACCGCCGAGGCGGGGGATGACGCCGGCGCCGAAGTTATCGCGAAAGGCGGCGGTGAACTCATGCATCTTCATGTGCATCACAGCTGCACGCACGAAGTTATCGCGAAAGGCGGCGGTGAACTCTTCCCAGTTATGTTCTCCAGCACCCTCTTCTTGAGCTTCTTTGTATGTATCCCACCAGTCACCTACTGGTCCTTCCAGTTGGTTGGCCACGAAGATCACTTTGTCAGCTTCGCGTACCCGAACAAGGATCAGCTTCTTTTCGATGATGCGTAACCAATCTTCAGTGTCCATAGGCTCATCTGCTGTAGCAAAAGTGGGTGGTTTTGTCCTCATGAACTCTCCAAAGCTTGAGCCACCACGACCTCCTTGGTTATTGACAATGGCCTGCAGGAGTTGGGTTTGCGCAGCCATAACTCCGGCCAGGGTGGTTAGGTCGGGTTCTGGGGGTGCCTCATTGCTAGTCGATGCCCGACGTCGGCTGGCCATCTATGTAGAACATTTGGGTAAGTACCCCAATACCTAACTAGCCCTATGGTTTTATCCTGTTTATGGGTTTTGGGCTGATGTGGTATTTGTATGGTAAACATGGTGGAATAAACTCTTTTTCGACACAACCATAATAATATCATAAAAACATCACAGAGTTTCACAAATAGTATATAAATCATGATGCAATCGACTGCACACATACGCAGCCCAGACAGAGTACAATCCAAAAGCTAACATTGAACTAAACGCCATCTACTCGTCGACTACATAAGGGGGGAGTGTGTGTCTCGCTATCCAAAAACCATCCAAGGAGAGATCGAAGCCATAGTAGACCTCCTGTCTAGTCGTCCAGCCATCCGCAGGAACCTGGTGCAGGGAGTGGGTAGTCATTGGCGGATGCAAACCTGAGTCCCCACGGCTCTGAAGTAGTAGTAGTCCTGGCGAAGCTGCTCCTCCAGCTGGCTGACCTGCCGCTGACTCTCTGTCAGCTGCTCCTCAAGGGTGTCCATCATCCCACGGCGGTCGTTGTACTGATATGAGAGCTGCTGGAACTGCTCGCCGTGGACCTGAAGTTGAGTCTTCAGCGAGTCTATCTCGCTACCCCAAGCCTGATGCTCCTCCTCAAGCTGAAACTGGTGCACGGTGAGGTCGGTGACCTCAGTCTCCAACTCGATCAAACGTCTCTGCTGCTCGTCGATCTCCAGTAGTGCCTCCTCGTAGCAGTCATCTAATGCCTCAGTCCACCGGGACAGCTGAGTCACCATAGGGTTGTAGCAGCAAGGGGTGTCCTGAACTGTGCAGACAGAGTTACCCTCCTCCTGGTACGGGTGGTGAGCAAACTCCGTACCTGCCAACCCTGCTCGGTGTACAGAGCTGAGTCGGAGGAACGTCTCCCAGCAACGTCCTGCATCTCGGCCTCAGAGGAGTCACGACGGTAGCGTGTCTTAAAACGGAAATCCGGCTCCGAAGGGACGCATGACTCCACCACTGCGCGAGCCTCCAATCCAAATCCAAACCTCTTCACTCGGTAAATAGGAAACCTCGGGTATCTCAGACATCTCATCATACGGTGCAGCTGTAAGACGTATCTGTGTGCATGGGGAACCTCAATCTCCCAAGATGCGAATGAGCTTGAATCTACCATTTGTTTTTCAGAACAAAATCAAAATCAGGTAAAAAGTAAAACTCATTTTACAAAGAAGTTTGACAAGAATAAAGTGAGAAACACGTTTGGTTTTATAAACATAGTGTTTTTATTTTAAAAATATTCCTAACTGGGAATTTTTCCCTTAGCCAATTACAATGGGGTAGGGCGCCATTTGGTCTTTTCCTACAATCATATGGCTCTGATACCAACTTTTGTGGACCCCCGTTTTTGAAACAGGAATCCATCGTGTAAACTGTACCATTTCCCTGGATCAAGTAGTCTGGTACACACGAACTCATAGTTGAAATACCAAGTGCGCATACACGAGCGTTTAGTGCAAATTATTACAACAATAGGCCCGAAGGCAATATTCTTAGAACAAGGGACCAAACGGTCCGGAATACATTCAAAAGCAAAAATAGATAAGGCAGCGGATTGAAAGCAGCGGCGATGCCATTGCCACAGGCAACGACCGTAACTAAGACCTACTGAGTGCCATCGTCATCAGCATCCTCTAGGTAGTAGGCGTAGGGATCCTCCGAAGCGTCATCTCCGACTTCTGATGGAGTTGTAAATTGCAAGGGTGAGTACCAACCGTACTCAGCAAGTCACCACAACAATAATGCTTATGATAGAGAGTATTCCAAGGAGTGGCTTCAGGTTCTTTTGCGTAAAGCAAGTTTTGAAAATCTTTTCACAAGCCTAAAACCTAGCATAGACTGATCAAGTTTTAATACCATAGTTCATTAATCAATGACGGTTCAATCCACCATCCATTGTGATCCCAAGGATAGCTTCCCGCCATTGGGTTGTCATGCTTTTTTGGGGTCTACCCCTTCTCGCCTCTCGAGAAGTGGATCCACCAGCATAAAAATCATCATGCAATATCCCATCCCGATTAGTTTAAGAATTTAAAGTCTAGCCAAGTGTAATACACGTCTCGGTGCTCAATAACCGCGAGCACGGCTATTCGAATATATTTGATTTACTCACACTATAATGGATGTACACTTTACCCGTACTCCGCGACTGCCCAACGCATGAGCCTCATCCTAACACATGAGACGCGTCACGGCAAAGCATTTCAATAACCTCGCATTGGCAGTACTCGCTCCATGAACTTGCATCCTCATGCACTCTAGGCATTATAAGTTTCTAGCAGTGAGAGGAGTTCTGGTGCTCTCGGGGAGGGAAGACTTACACATGCATTAGGTTATAATTAAGTTTAGGTTTACACATGGCGGTCCTACCGGTGGTGACCCCACTGTAGGCCCCCGCCTCTCATACACATCAAGAAGACCACTATGCATGGATACTGCCTCCGCTCGGCTATTTACTCTGCTAGGTCTATACCCATTCGAGAAGTACGGTTGTACGGGGGTCATTTCATGCTTAGCTCCATGGCTCGGTCCTTAACTGACCAGGGTCGACACTTGCCTTTACCGAACACCACCCAAGTCCTCCAGTCGCCCCAGTCGAAAACGGTTGTTTAGTTTTATTTTTCCTTTCGCAAATTATATCATCAGTGTCATGGCAATGTGGTGCTCATGTCTCCACATGCCGCATCTCAACCACATTCCCAAATGTAGTTGCCCGAGCATAAAGAATTTTGATAAATATGAATATGCATGATTCTAAAGTAGCATGGCTAAGCATTGTCAAATATTGACTAAAAATACGCGATATTGTGGACGTCAAAGACTTGCAGGGATAATCAATATCAAAGTCATGGCGTAAAGCAAGGTAGGGCATTCGCATATATTCATATAGCATGCAAACTTTATTTTAAATCCAAAATAATTTCGCAATCGGTTCAACATGCACAAGGTTTAGTGATGACTTGCCTTGCTCAAAGTCCTGCGGGTCTTGATCCTCGTTCGGAGTCGCAACTCCCTCGGGGTCTACTATTATGTGCGAAAGAAATCGATTTGAATTCAATTAGAATTCAAATAAAACCCAAAATAATCCAGTAAAAGAAAAGATCGGGCGCGAGCGTCGAGTTTCGTTATCGATTCTCTTATTTATGAAATAGACAAATTTCTGATTTTAATCCATTTTGTCCTAATATATCTGCGTTAATTGATTAAAGTATTAACTCATTTTAATTTACACGATTTCAAATAAATCCGCTCTCTAATTAGACTCTATAATAATTAGCCCACACTATAATTAGATTCCGATAGTAATTAACCCTAATTTCTACCACATTGCAATCATTCGCGAAATAAATAAATTAATACATAGATGACTAAATAAATATCTTAAACAAATAACCAATTAAATGAATAATCTCAATTTATTAAATAATCTCGATTTATTTTCTAGGAATTTTCAGAAATGACCGACGATTAATCCTCTGATTATTATATAAATATATATAGATTAATTTTTTCCCGATTTTCCTAAATTTCCTCTTTTCTTCTATTTTCTTTCTATTTTCTTTTTCCCTTTTTCTTTTCTTTTCTTTCCCTTTTTCTTTTTCCTCTTTTCTTTTCCCCTCTCTTTTCTTTTCTGCTTCTTCCTCTCTCTCTCGGCTCTCTCCCTCTTCTGCCTCTCCTCTCCTCTGCCTCTCTCTCTCGGCCTCTCTCTTCTCTGCCTCTCCCTCTCTTCCTCTCTCTTGCAGGTGGCGCCGATGAGGAAGAAGGGGGAGGGGGGACTTACCGGCGGCGGCGAGTCGACGCAAGGCGACGGAGGCGGCTCAAAGCGGCGACCTGGAGCGGCAACCGACGGCGGCTAGGTGGGGAACGAAGGGGTAGAGGGAGTGGGGCGGTGTGGGGAGAAAGGGGAGGCCGGGGAGGCTTTATAGGGCGGGGAGGGGCGCGGAGGCCGGCGCGGCGGACGGGACGGCGACGGCGACGCAGGAATGCGACGGCGCGCGGCGCGCGGGGCGCGAGGCGGCAGAGGGCGGCAGCGGCGCCGGGCGGCGATGGCGACGCGCGCGGGCGCGGGGCGCGAGGGCGCGGCGCGGCAGCGGCGATGGGACGGCTACGGTCCCCGGTCGAACACCTAGCGAGTGATGAACAGTGACATTTCCGGTTTTTTGCAAATTTGGTTGATTTTCCTATTTAAAATTCGCCCAAAATTTATAATTTTCACACAAATGGATTTGACTCGATATTTGTATTATTCCATAGCAAAGATTTGCCCAAGATTTTATATCACCATATTTTATATCTGTATACATTATATATATTTATATATGTAGATAATTATATATATATATATACAATTTCCTATTTTAAGGTGTAAATTATACTATCCAAATAAATTCATGACTTTTATGTAGAATATTTTATTTACTACTAATTTTGCCCAAAACTTTATTTCGATTTATATCTTTAATTATTTATTTAGCCAATTTTCCTTTTTAGGGTTTGTACTTAATTAACTCTGATTAATTTAACCCTGCAAATAAAGATTCAGATAAAAGAGCAATTAAACGTGGCATGATGCAATTCGATTTAAAGGCTTTTGAAATCATGTGTTTTAGGGTTTTGCTTTCGACGGTCGAATTTTCAGGGCGTTACACGATCTCATCAACTCTATAAATTATCTCCGAATGGTCAAGTAAGACTACACAGCCGGTTCTCCACCAGTGTTGTAGCGATGTCACCAATTTTACAAATCTTCTATGAGTGGTCGCATACGACTACACATCTGATTCTCAACGAGTGTTGTAGCGATCTCACCAACCCTACAAATCTTTTGAGAGTGGTTGAGTATGACTACACACATATTTCTCGACCAGCGTTGTAGCGCTTCTGCCACCACCTTTGCGAGTGGTTAAGTACAACTACACACCTGGTTCTCGATCAGCATTGTAGCGATTCTCCCACTACCTCTGTGAGTGGTTGAGTACGACAACACACCTGGTTCTCGACTAGTGTTGTAGCGATTCTCCCACCACCTCTGCGAGTGGTCGAGTACGACTACACACCTGGTCTTCGACCAGCGTTGTAGCGATCCTCCCATCACCTCAGCGAGTGGTCGAGTACGACTACACATAGCGGTCGTCCCATTATCTCTGCGAGTGGTAAAGTACGACTATGCGCCTGGTTCTTGACCAGTGTGTGTAGCTTTCCTACCATCTTCATGTATTAATATATGTATGTTTTTAATAGAAATCAAAAGTACAATATTTATCTGTTGATTCTCTTTTCTCATATCGCTACTGGTTGGAATCGTTTCTTATCAACCTATTACGTTAAGTCTGACTAGTCACCGGGTCTTAGCACCTTGACCGGGGACGCCTGACACTATTCGGTTAGTCAGACATTAAGGATTAAACGTCCATGTTAGAATTGGTCATGTCAGAGTATCCATTGTAACGTGTTAACTAGCCATATAATCGAGAATTGGTTTTCCTAACTTCACGGCTGGGGGTTAGGAGTTCGCTTCATCACCTTAGTTTGTTATGAGATTCAAGCTGCTTTTGTGAAAAACTTTCCATAAAAATAGCTGTGGGCTAGGGAGAGTATCTAACTCTGTTCAAACGAGGGCAGCTCTAGTGAGAGTACTCGTTTATTGGCACACGTACAGTTAATTTATTTTTAATATTTTTAATTCATATTATATTACTCCTGAGTGTTCTCTCAAGAACTTTTTTATCTAACAATTCATTTTGAGAATTGATTTTACAAAAATCAGATATCAGAGTAAATAGATTCCTTCAATAAAAGAGACTAGTTAGAGGCTTTATAGTAGTCGGCATCTTGTCTTGACTCAATAAAACTCAAACCGATAATTCTTGTACTCAACTAACAGACATATACTGGTCCCAGGACATATAGTAGTCGAAATTTATTTTAGACTAGATGGATGCCGAATTAATTGATTGAAGTTCAAGTCGAGTTCTCTATCCAGGTGAAGAGAACTCTACACCTACTCGGTTGTCCGAGAACGGTTGGATGAGTTCAACAAGGGTTATGTACAGGATATTTGATCAAGAATGATATAGCATGGTCGCATATTTTCTAACCTTAATACAAATTCAACAATGGTCACATTCTCTGTCATGACTAGGAAAGATGACTTGTCGGCAATTTCGTGCCAACTTGGTATTTTGAAAATGGCTAGGTGATTATGACAATGATGGATTTTTGGGCTACACGATCGAGAACGCTAGTCCAATCATTTGCATTGAGGTCGGGGGCTACTGTCAGTGTTATCAATAAGCATACCTTCTATACATGGGTTCGTGGTATACGAAAATACCATATACCTAATAGTATACGAGAAGATATTCTTTGTTTAAAGAAATACAACGGATAAAGAAGAAAATTATATTTCCAGATAGAAAGTGTTCCGGATAAGGAAGGAAAAGCGGAGTCCTACTCGGATACTACAAGGAGTACTTAGATCGTATCCATACTTGTCTCCCTAGTTCTATTTGGACAAAAGGACATCTGAAGGTATAAATATAAGACCCCTAGAAGGAGAGGGGGAACACCAAATCAGAATACAAGCCTAGACAGACCCAATCTAAAGCCACAAAGGTCGACATGAGGGATCTAGTGCTACCTCCAATCTCGCCGAGTTCATATTGGAGGAAGAAGGCTATACTAGCCATCGCCTACGTGTGACAGCTTCATGTCGCCAAGCCAACGTTGACTAGATTAGGTCATTCCAAATATTGTACTCGTGTGATACTGATATATAAAGGCAACACCGACCTCGGCCAACAGGAGTAGGGTTATTACCTGTTAGTTAAGAAGTCCGAACCTATATAAAAATCCATGTCTTCCGTCTCTTTTATCATAATCTCACGTATACTCTGATTTCAACGATACTCATACTTTACAAATACCGTGATCGACGTATAGCCCGTCGATAATATCTAATTGTTGTTTGATGACGAAATAGTATTGAAAAGGAGTGTGCTATATAAGTGTATACGCTCTGTGTTAGTATGTCTCGATCTGTGTGCTCTGTTGCTATGTCATCATTCTGAAATTTGTATTTAATTTGTTCGATGAAATGGATTTGTCAATTTTCACGTTATGGCATATGGGCACGCAGTAATTTTAGCGACTTCGTTCCTAGAAATGTTACAAATATCTCGTAAAAACCAAACAAAACACTATATGATATAGTTGGAACTTATTTTAATCATGCATTCAGAGAAAACTTTCACGTAAGTAAGAAGGATCTAGTGTTCTTTTCCGTATTTTTTCAATTTTTATTTTTTTATTTTTCGCACGTACATTTTTCAAACTGTTAAACATTATATTTTTTTATATGAAAGTTGTTATAAAAATCATATTAATTTATTTTTCAAGTTTAGTTAGATTAATACTTAATTAATGACGTGTTAATGGACAACATTGTTATTCATGTAGGAAGATGGAGTTAGGAACTTCATCTTCCAAACACAACTCTAATACACGTCATCTTATCTTAACCATCTATCATATCGAGAATTTGTGTCAAATAAAACAAGCCATCGGACTCTTTAGTTTTGTACTTTTGTTAAAAGCGAGAATTCTAGCTGAGTACAACTGGGTAATTATAAATTCCGAATTCTTGAGTCACTAACGTAAGACAAATGCTAAACTAACAGCTAAAACACGAGTAGAAATCCAAGGGATTAATTACAAATGTCAGAACTATTAAATCGTAGAGAAGTTTACTACTAGAAATTTGAAAATTATTAAATGATGAAAAACTAGGATTGAGACAACCCGGTTCTTATTAACTCAAAAGTTCTGACTAAATTGACACTCCCACATCACTAACAAATTGGCACTTATTAATTTCCAATTTTAAAACTATGAATTTTTTATCATTAAAAGGGGCGAAAGAAATATATGCGATGGTAAGTACAATGCATGATTGGCGATGTAACTTGGCTTAAAATTTAGTCCCTCTGTTTCAAAATGTAGTAAGTTTTAGAGTTCTAATTTTGTATCAAAAGTAATAACCTACGACATACATAAAATATAACTTTTTAACTAAACTACACATAGTACCTCTACTATCCCTTATCTTTATTGTAATCTAGGTCTAAACCACACCCATCCCAAGAAGACAAACTAGTCTTTCTACTCTCTCTCCTTAGTGCTTAGTGCTTGTATCATTCCCTAAATATTGTTATATTTTGGGACAGAGGGAGCAACGGAGAAACAGATTTTTTATTTTGTGTACTAAGATTATGCTTGCCAAATGGAGGACCAAATATGCGACGTACATTTGCTTCCGGAGAAAAATGATCCGCAGTTTGTGCTTTGTGTACAGACAGAGTAAACTCTGTTTCCTGCCTCGGATCCTTGTAAAAAACAGAGCAACTCTCTTTCAGTCTTTCTACAGAAGAATGTGACGTTCTCGTCGAAAACAGAGGAACTGGGTGACAAATTCAAGTCTTTCAAAACAAGAACGTAACTAGTACCGTAGTACGTGATATGTTCAGCCCCATGTTCCTGACGCCACCGACATTCTGATGCTTTACATGATGTACTACTGAACTTTATGAAACATGCAGAGCAGGACAAGCACCAAACGTTAGTAATCACCAATGATTTTCACGTAATACAGGTACATAAGAGTACAAGAGGTGAGATCTAGACGTGACAGCCATAGCTAGCCACACGTGCAGACAAAACAAACCACATCACGAGCACACCAACCGAACACAAGAATACAAAGGCAAATACCACCGAGACGCTAGCTTCTAGCTGTCCCCTACTGCATGCATGCAAGCAGCTCACTTGTGAAGGGTAGCGTACGTCACGTAGCTGGAGTAGTCCTTCGCCACCCTGTCCGCCGGCGCCGCCGCGGCGTTGACAGGAGCCGCGGGGCACGCCACGTGGGTGGCGCTCCCCGCCGGGCAAGCCTTCGGCTGGCTGAGGAACGATGCACACTCCGCCGGTCGCCTCTGGTTGGCGAGGCCCGGAATGCAGTTGTTCTTGACGTTGAGGACGCCGTCCTTGATCAGCGACAAGCACGCCGGCCCGACCGACGTGAAGTAGTTGCTCGACAGAGTGAGGTTGGCGAGGCGGCCGGCAGGGCCGGCGGCGAGCTTGCAGAGCGCGTCGGGGATCTCTCCGTAGAGACGGTTGCCACCCAGGTTGAGCTGCTCGACGCTGGTGAGGCACGAGAAGGAGGACGGGATCGGGCCGGTGAGTTGGTTTATACCGGCGTCGATCACGGCTGCATTGATGAGCATGCCGAGTTCTTGGGTGAGGCAGCCGGAGAGCTGGTTGTTCAGGAGGAGCACCTCGAGGAGGGAGTCTTGCAAGTGCGAGAATGATGGAGGGATTGGCCCGGTGAGCTTGTTGTTGGCGAGGGAGAGGTAGCTCAACTTGGAAAAGGCGAGGTCCGCAGGAAATGGCCCAGTTAGGTTGTTGTAGTTGAGGAGGAGAGCCTTAGCATCCGTTGCACCAGGAATGATGCCTCCTTTTTTCATGCCTCCAACTCCGAGGTGAAATGTAAAGTTCAGATTGGCAGCAATGCACCCAACATTCCCAGAAAGTTGTCCACCTCCGTCAGCGCGCACATTAGGATTAGGAGGTTTATTCTTCTGTCTTTTGGCACTTTGAAAAACATTCAGTTCGTACATGTAAGGAAGACTGGCGAGTCTGGGGATGTCGGCACCGAAATTGTTCGACGCAGCATGGAAAAACGCGAGGTCAGGGAGCTGGTCGATAAAACCTTGTAGCTTCGGTGCCCGCAGCCTATAGCCATTCAAAATGATAGCTGTGAGTGCGAGCTTCTTATCTTGCCCAAGTGGTGTGCAGTAGAAGCCGAGGTAGGTCTTGTCACCGCAGATGTCATGGCCTGTCCAGGTACCGGTAATGTTCTTAGGATCGGACGTGATGGTGCTCTTGAAGCGCTGAATGACGAGGAACGCGCGGTAGAGCCGCTCGTTGGTGAAGTCCTGTGGCTTTGTGTTTTGTGCTAGATAATGCTGATTGCTCGTCTTGTACTCTTTTGAGTGAGCAAGGGTTGCTGCGGTGGGCGTAATACAGGAGAACAGGAATAGCACCAAGCGGATGACTAGCAATTTAAGGTGGCTATCCATTTCTAGTAGTAGTGGCAAAGCAACGGTAAGCTCGAATATGTTTTTATAGCACGCGGAGGTCCGTAATCTCCGTGGATCCGTGTATATATAGACGCAGAGTTGGCTGATGCGCGGGTGCAAACTGACGTGTTCCGGTTGTGAAACCAATACAACCGGACCCACTACTTCCTATTACTCCTTCGGTTCTGAAATATAACCTCTATTTATATTTTATTGTACTACTACATATAATTTAAGTAGCATTATTTGATGGATCAATTTCGTCAACTAGGCTAATATTAGCGAAAACTATTCTAATATCTTTATGTCCTCTCATTGCATATCACTTGAATGGTAATAAAAAAAATTGTATTAGTATTTTAGCGCCCACCCTCACCTCCCAGCTGCTTTTATTCTTTTGCAGGTTGTTACCACTGCATGTCACACTATAATACAGGCTCTCGCCTGCTATTATATCTATATATCTATTATCTCCTACGTTAAATCCAAACAATCTTTTCTCCTAATCTATTTATCCGATCGATGATCCGATTATATCATTATATATAATCATTACAATAAAATCTTATATGATTATATTTAGATGAAAAAATATATATGCTTCGATCATTAAAACTTAACTAGGAACGAAGCCCATGTAGATGTATGGATATTTTATTTATTGTTTATAAAAATACTAAAATAAGTCGTATCTTATCATATTTATTATAGGGCACCGCAAATAATCTTACAATAAAAAAAGAGATATTGAGATCACGAAATAGACCGTAGACTTATATATATAGTAGATGATAAAAAAATCTCCAAGATTTAAACAAAAATCACTCTATTTGGTTATATATAAATTTGTCTAATGTCACCACTCATTATTATTGTTTTTTATACTTATTATCACTAGTAATATGCCTGTGCTAACGCAACGGCAACATTTGAAAATACACATGTATAGAAAACCTACATCCCGATTGAAGGGTGAGGGACATGGGATGTAACATCCGATTTTTGCTACTTTTTAAAAACCTAATTTAAATACAAAACTATTTTTAAATTTGGTTCTTATTGAAATTTCGGGTTTGCGTCATGAATAGATCTCACTATCCGATTCTGATTGTTCGAATTCCTATCTACAAACAAATTCCTAAAACTATTATTAGAGTCCAATGTCCAACTACAGTCCAAATTACAATTTTCAAATACAAATTTCATTCCAATTCAATCCCCTTCAAATTCCAAATTCCAAATCTTCCAGAAAATTCCAACAGTTCCTATTTCTTTTGGGCTCTAAGCCTTTTTCCTTTCCTTCTCTTTCTCAGCCCAGCACTACAGCTGGCTCACCCTCCCCACCTCCTTGCTCCTGGGCCGACACGGCCGTACCAGCCCACGGCCCAGTCCGGCCCAGCCACTCCTCCTTCCCCCACCTTGGCAGCGAACGTGCCTGCCCACCACTTGCTCGACAAAATGTCAAGCTGGGCGTGCGACGCGCTGAGCCACCCCGCACGGCTCGCACGGTGCCGTGCACCGCCGTGCTCTGCGCCATGTCGAGATAAGCCCAGGAAGCGCCTCCACCTTCTTCCTGCGTCAACCGCCGGCCATGTGGGCCCCGCCCCGATGACTTCCTTGCCTTCCCCGTAGCCCCACGTCGTTGCCACCTAGCCTGTAGCTGCGCAACACCACGCCCTGCCTTACCTCTTTTCCCCGACGTCAACACCGCTACGCCCAATCCACCATCTCGCCTCCTTGCACCCCAGCTCCCGTGGCTGCGCATCCACGCCGAAAGTGTGAACCAAGCTCACGCCCATCGCACCACCACTGTCCTCACTCCCCTGTGCCACCATGCCCATTCCCTTCGCCTCGAAGCCACCTGCGTCGCCATCCATCGGCGGCAGCTATAAAGGCCACCTCGGACCACCATCCTTCCAGTCGCCGCCGCCACCCTCGCTCTCCATCCGCCGGCCTGAGGTGCGCGGACGAACACATCACCTGTGCCCGACGTCGCGCCGTCCGGACTAGTGCGCCACGGCCCGTTCACCCCAACACGCCAGCTGCCGCTTCTGCTCGACCTTCCCAAGCCACCTTGCCTCCTCCGAAACCCCAAACACCGCTGCGGACCAAGGTGCCGCAGAGCTCGGCCAAGCTGACCTGCGCGAGCGCCGTCCTCGCGGCCGTCCGCTAGCCAGCCTCCCTGAGCCCCATGGGCTAGCCTAGGGAGCTCCCACTGCCGCCTCCGCCACCGCCTGGCCAGCAGGCCACCGAGGCCGCCGCCACCGTCGCACCGGGCCAGGCGACTTCCGCCCGCGCGCCTCCCCTCAGACGCCAACCGCCAGCCCGCATCGACTCCCTACGTCTCTGTTGGGATACGCATAGGCTACGATAGCATAAATCAAAATTTATCTATTGCGTAAACCAGGAACCATGCAAGTATGAGATCATAGATCGTTACCACTCGACGCGCTATGCAGCGGAAGTAGGTGCTAAGAAGCCAAAGGAACGTTGGCGACGTAGTGCGCGTCGATGTAGAGGAAGTACTAGATCGCAGTAGTCCGACCTTCTCCTCCTCATGCGTACACCCCGTCGTGCTCTCACGCCGATCAGCACCGCTGACCAGCGGCACCTCTACCAGTATCCACACGTCCAGGGATGAAACACGTCGCACAGGCATGCTAGTGCTCGTGTGCGACTAGGGTTTTGCTCGGGAGGGGAGTGACGGCTAGGGTTTTTCTCTCACGACCAGCCTCATCACTTGAAGAATATATATAGGATCCATAACTTGGCCTCCTAGGCCCATAGGAGTCCTACTCGGATCTCTATCCGAATTGAGCAAATATTGAATCTCCATCCAATCCCTTTATTCCAGCCCGTTAAGTGTGCGACCCTGTAGATTCATGTACACTCGGCTGCAACCCGAAAACTCCTTTACGGTCTACGTGTCAACAGCGGCCCCTAGCAGAACATATTGACTCACCAGGCATACATAAAGATCATATCGACTGAACCTCTAGTGTATACTTGTATGAACCCCTTTGCCTCACAATATCGATTAAGCTCAGGACTAGATATGTGCCATCCTTTAATAGCTCAATCATTCACTCGATCCTGTAATAGATTATTTAACATGCGATTGACTCCTCAATCACTTTTGGCATGGCCATGTACTTCCATAATCTATAACATCGAAGGGCTTAGAGATATCTCTCTAAGAGAGAGGCAAATCCCATCTTGATTATTCATATCCCACTATATGTTTCATAGCATGTCCGAAGAACACTTTTATAACTACCCAGTTACGGAGCAGTGTTTGGCAGCCCCTAAGCAAGCTACTACACATGTTGGGAACCATAATAATCTCAAGTCTAAGGATTTTACACCAACAATAATATGAGACCACTGATGGCACATCACATATAGCTCTTGCAGTGTCTCATGTTGGGTCTATCCAAATACATGTTCTTCAACATATGTCCACATTATTAATTTGGTATCTCCATATCATAATCCATGAGACATGATCATCAATCAATGAATGAGCTGATCATTGAACCATATTTGTTCCATATATGATATTTGATCAGGGATCCTTTAGAAATAGTAACATACAACATAAATAGTTTCATGAACGAATCACATATTCATTGATCAATAATAAGTTATTTATTTCAAGGAACAACGTATAATAAAGATGTAAACATAGTATGTGATACAATCATCTCTATGATTGCCTCTAGGGCATATCACCAACAATTTCCTCTGCTCCACTGCCCGCGTGGCCACCTCCTTCCCGGCCGTCGGTCGTTGGCCCCGGAAGCGACCTCCTCGCTTCGTATCCTCCGCCCCGCCGCCCTCTGCCTTCGCTGCGCCAGCTGCCTCGCCGCGCCTAGCTCTCTCTTGCTCGAGCGCGCCCGTGTGAGGAAGAAGGGGACCGGGGGGAGTAAGAGAAGGAAAGAACGAGAAGAGGAGAGAAGAGAAGCAGAGGTGGAGGTTTGGCACCGATGAGTGGGACCCACGTGGGCCCCACAATTTCTTAATTAAGCCCGCACAGTAATTGCCCTCTTAATCCCCCTCTATTATCTGGCTAACATGATGGCCCCATCCTGTTTAATTTTTAAGTCTCCTTTTAATCTTCGGGTCACTTACATGTGGGACCCGCCTTTGCTCAACCATTCGCGCACCCGGTCCACGTGTGCCGGGTCACTGACCGTGGGCCCCACGAGCACCGACCTTGTGGACTATGAACCCGGTCCACCACTCCACCGCCCCGCATGCTCGGTGGACTTGGTCTACCATGCGCCGGTGCCTCTGTGTCCCTGACAGTGGACCCCGCGAGGAATATTCTTCCGGAATATTCCTTTCCAATTAAATAAACTCTTTTCTGTTGTTCCTAAATTCAATTAAACTTCAAAAATTCATATCTTGCAAACCGTAACTCCGTTTGGCTCCGTTCAAGTTTTATAATTTTTCTAAAAATGAGATCTATCTAATGGCAGTACTATCTATTACTGTTTTAGCTATTTTAGTAGCTTTTGTGTTGATTTACTCCTTTCGTGTATAGTTGCCAAGTCCGAGGACTATCCGAAAGCTGCTCTTGACAAGGAAGAACCACTGCAGGACTAAGGCAAGCCACCTTTGACCATATTGCCTTTTATATGTGCAAAATTATGTTGTTTGTAAATATGCATACTTAGGTTGCACGTCAAACTGTTTGGCCTCGATTCATGAATGCAACAGATGGACCTACCTATTAGCCGCACTTATATTCTGTAGGATATTGGAATAACACATCCTTGATAGCCCCACAAATGATGCGTCGGCGTCCTACCCCACAGGTATGATCGCCGAGGTAGTTTTGCTTAGCCCTATTGCGATTGTAATTGTTGTGTGGGAAACTTGGACTTCCAACCAAATATTCAAAACCCGACGTTCTATGTTGGTGTGTTTACGAAATAAATCTAGATTGCGAACCCTGATGATATGTAGGCTGAGCCTGTGTGGCTGGCTATGTATTGTCGTTAAGAACCGATTCCTTTGGGAATTCCATCCAAGCATCTTACAGTGTGACCACATGGGTATTAAGGGATACCCTTGGAAGAGTACTTAGTTGGTTTGTGTTTATCTTGTATACCAGTGGTTGTGGGACAATGGGGATGAGGAGACGAAGTTTTGTGTTGTGAGATCTTTGGCCATTTGTGGCGATTGCCTCTATTGTGGCGCTTACGGTACCGATAGGTGTAGGAGTGTCCTCGTTGTACCCTGAGTAGACGATGGCTCATGATGCCTGATGCTTATCGTGCGACTAGACCAACTATATAGCATGGGATTTTCATGAACTAGCTTTGGAAAGGCCTTGCCACGAACTTCTGATGCCGATGAGTGACCGGTGTTAGTTTCATGATGTGTGGGTAAATCGTACAACCTCTGCAGAGTTTAAACTATTCGAACAGCCGTGCCCACGGTCAAGGACGAACGTGAGGTGATTCTCTTAGTGTAGTATTGTTTGTGAATGCTTTGTGAAATTGTTCTTGTGGGATGGGGATCGTTTTCAGAGTCAGCCTGTGTAGCAGACGGAAAACTTGAGTGGTTTGGAATAGATTTGTATGATCTGGGATGTCTGGTGGCATCATAGTGTTGTAGGAGTTGGAATGTGTGGTCATGATGTGGTGTAAGCTGAGATGGCTCGTTGAGGTGTAAGGTGGAGATAACGACAGGAGTTTGAGAAACTGAGAAGGAACTAAAATGAATGCAAAAGTGTACTTATTCACTAATTATTGGTGACAAGTTGTTGCAAAGCAACTTGTGGATTGGATCGAGGCGTGAGCCTCCTTCTGATAACTAAACTTTGACACACTAGAGTTTTGCAGAAAGAAACTTTTTGCGCAAAGGCTGAATTTCGCAAATAAAACCATAGCCTCCATTGGTACCTGTACATGTCATCTTTACTATGGCTTGCTGAGTACAAAAGTACTAACCCTTGCTCTATATATTTATATTTATATTAGGCTTGGAAGACGAAGAAGAAGGAGAGGATCCCACCATCGAGGAGTATCTTTAGGAGCAATCCAACTATGAAGACTTTTAGGGTTTCGAGCCTAGTTCCAAACCATGCCTGTGGAATAAGTTAGTTGCTTAGGTGCTTAGCCTAGCTCTTGGTCGTTTAGTCGCCTTCCGTCATTAGCTTCCGCTCTGTTGTCTTCGCTTTTCGCTGTTGTCTTTTGTGTTGTGGTGTTGTCTATGGGGGGTCTGTCCACGATGGCAACTCATGTAAGGACTATCCCAGTGATGTAATAATGTTAGACTGCTTTGGATCACCGATGTTCTGTGTGTATCAACTTATGTATCCTGGGACTGGTACATGTTACATAGGTACAGTATAATGGCCTCCGGACCTACGAGGTTTGTGGAAACTTGGGACACTTTGCCAAAGAGTGCTCCGAAAGGCAAGTTTCAGCTGCCCCAGCACGCTCCAATGTCAGCACTGCTAGAGCACCTGCACTCAGTCAAGGAAGAGCTACCACTCAGGCTAGTGGTCAGGCCTCCCGTGCGACTCCAACTTTTGGACGAGACCGTGTGAATCACATCAGGAGAGATATAGCTCAGGAAGCTCTAGATGTCATGATGGTTCCTTGTCAACTCCGTACCTGCTATTGTCTATTTTGATTCAGGAGCTTCGCATTCTTTCATTTCTCGAGCTTTTGTGGATTAATATGGTTGGAATACTCAGGGCCTAAGGGTATCGATGATCATACACTCCCCTGGCAAGGAGATTACGTCAGATAGATCATGCCTGAAGGTTAACCTGGTTATAGAAGGGGTTACTTTTGTAGCCAACCCGATTATCCTTGAGTCAAAAGGGTTGGATTTGATTCTAGGTATGGATTGGCTATCAAAACGCAAAGGCCAGATAGATTGTGCCACGCGAATGATAACTCTATGAGAACCATCTCGAAAAGAAGTGAAGTTTACCCCATTTGAGAACCCCAAGAGCCAACACATCCTAATTTCCCTTCAAGCCATTCCCATAGAAGAAGTGCCAGTAGTCCACGAGTATCTAGATGTCTTCCCAGACGAGCTACCCGGAATGTTCCCCTGACCGAGAGATTGAGTTCTCCATAGAACTAATACCAGGCACAGCTCCAATATCAAAAAGACCTTATAGAATGGCCGCCAAAGCATTAGCCGAAGTGAAGGAACAGATAGAAGAATTAGAAGCACTTGGTAATGTGTGACCTAGCACATCACCATGGGGAGCTCCAGTGCTCCTAACCGAGAAGAAAGACAAAACAAAAAGGATGTGTGTGGATTATAAAGGTCTGAACGAGGATACAATCAAGAACAAGTACCCGTTGCCTAGAATTGATGATCTGTTTGATCAATTGCAAGGAGCCTCAATGTTTTCCAAGGTTGACTTAAGATCAGGGTACCATCAATTGAAGATTAGGCCAGAAGATATACCCAAGACCATCTTCTCCACTCGTTATGGCCTATACGAGTATACGGTGATGTCCTTTGGACTCACTAATGATCCAGCTTTCTTTATGAGTCTCATGAACAAAGTGTTCATGGAATACCTCGACAAGTTTGTTGTTGTATTCATAGATGGCATCCTCATCTATTCCAAGGACAACTAGGCACATCAGGAACACTTGAGATTAGTTTTGGGAAAGCTAAGAGAACACCAGCTCTACGCCAAGTACTCGAAGTGTGAGTTTTGGTTAGATCGAGTTGCTTTCCTAGGACACGTTATTTATGTCTGTGGTGTGGAAGTGGATCCAGGTAAAGTAAGAGATGTGCTTTCCTGGAAAGCCCTAGGATCAGTCACTGAAATCCGAGGTTTCCTTGGTCTAGCTAGATATTATAGAAGATTCATAGAAGGATTTTCAAAGATCGCCAAGCCAATGACGGAATTGCTGAAGAAAGAGAGAAAGTTTGAATGGACAGAAGCTTGTGAGAAGAGTTTTCAGGAATTAAAGAAGAGGTTGACTACCTCACTTGTGTTGATCCTTTCGGATATAAGAAAAGATTTTGAGGTGTATTGTGATGCATCCCGACAAGGTTTAGGATATGTCCATATGCAGGAAGGAAGAGTTGTTGCTTATGCATCGAGACAATTAAGGCCACATGAACTGAATTACCCGACACATGATTTGGAATTAGCTGCAGTAGTGCATGCCCTCAAGATATGGCGACACTACTTAATTGGAAACAGGTGTGAAGTGTACATAGACCACAAAAGTCTGAAGTACATCTTTACTCAAACTGAGCTTAATCTTAGGCAAAGAAGATGGCTAGAATTAATCAAAGATTATGACTTAGGGATACACTACCGTCCTAGCAAGGCAAATGTAGTTGCTGATGCGCTAAGTAGAAAGGTGCATTGTAATGCCATCCCAGTTTTGCCCCACCCACCGGATTCATGTAGAGAATTGGAAAAGATGGGAATAAACCTAGTTAAGCAACAAATTCTAGCAACCCTAGTGGTTCAGCCAACTCTGGAAGACCAGATTAGAGAAGCTCAAGAAAGTGATGAAGAAATCAATACCATCAAGAAGAATATGGAGAAAGATAAAGCCCCAGGCTATTCGATTGACAAAAGAGGAATTGTTTGGTTTGGTAAACGTGTTTGTGTGCCCAACAAGAAGGAATTAAGAAACTTGATACTCATAGAAGCCCATGAATCTGCTTATTTCATCCATCCCGGAAGTATAAAGATGTACCAAGACATCAAACCCTATTATTGGCGGTCTGGAATGAAGCGAGACATCGCTGAGTATGTTGCCATATGCGACATATGTCAAGGGGTTAAGGCAGAGCACCAAAAGCTAGCTGGATTGCTTCAACCCCTGAAAATTCCAGAATGAAAATAGGAAGAGATAGGAATGGATTTCATAACTGGATTGCCTAGAACATCAACAGGATATGACTCTGTTTGGGTAATAGTAGACAGACTAACAAAAGTTGCCCACTTTATCCCAGTCAAGACTACCTATTCAGGCAAAAAGCTAGTCGAGTTGTATATGACTAAAATAGTTTGTTGACATGGTGCCCCGAAGAAGACAGTAAGCCGAGCGGGGAGAGGCTCGCGGGGTGGAGGCAAAAGGGGCCATTTTATAGGCTGAATGAGAAGGGGAACGGCCAGGGGAGAGGAGGTGAACGGCTGGGGAGCTCGCCGGCCAACCATCCATGGCAGCCATTCAAGGAGGATTAAATCCGGTGAATTAAGATAAAATTAAGAGAGGAAAACATGGGGGAATTGAAGAGGAGGAGGAGTGGAACTGATTTTTGCATTCAATTTGGAGGGGAATCAACCGGGGAGGGAGATCGGCGAGGTAGTGGCGCTTTAGCTAGGCCGGCCAGGGAGAGGAGCGATCGGCTGGAGGAAGACGATGACGTTTTGCCTCCCTAGGCCGGCTGGGCCGCGCCTGGTTGCGGGAGGAGGAGGGAGGCCGGCCTAGGCCGAGTAGGCCGAGGGGCAAGGCGGCCCGGGAGGGAGGAGGGGGTTGGGCCGGCGGCTAGGATGGCCCAAGAGGGAGGGAGAGAAAAGGAGAGACAGACAGAGGAGGAAGGGGAGGAGGAAAAGGAGACTTCACCCACAGGCTGACGGGGAGGGGGAGAACTTTGGGCCAAAAATGACCCAAGGAGAAAAAGAGATTTATTTTTAGGTTTTCCATTTTATTTAACTTTGAAATTGGTTATTGTTGTATTAAAATTATTTCTTATGCCCTGAAAATTCAAGTGAAAATTGAGGGACCAATTTAGAGCACTGAGAATTTAGGAAAAATACTCCAAGCCACTTTCGAATTTTTCTTGCCCATATTTTAGTGTTTGAGATTTCTTTTAGATTTTTAATTATTTCTATTATTCCTTTTAGAAAGTGATTTTTAATTTGGGATGAATTTATCAGTACGTGATAAATCCACCCCCGTTACAGGAATCTCGCCCCTGAGATTTGAAAAGGCTATCAAGAAGGTAGGTACGGATGGTTCTTGGTTCCTCTTCACTTCTTCTGCAGCTTTCTCTTTGATCTGACCAATGTGACAAAAACTTCAAGGACCGAACTGTTTGATATCTACGACTTCTCTTTCTAGAATTGCTCTGGCACCAAGTTGACTTCATAGCTTAGGCAAAAGATCGTGACATCTTCTTGACCTGCACATGTTCAGCTTCTATCTGACTTCCAAACCCTTAGAGTCGTTGCTTCCATTCTGAGTCCCATAACTTCGGTACAGATATCTTTGACTCGCAACAATATTCTTTTTATGTCTTAAAAGGTCAGGTATCTTGTATATTGCCTTTAATTGGAATTGGATAATTGCTTTTCTTCTCAACATGTCATCTAGGACATTCAGTTCATGTTGGATATGATACATCGAATACGAAACACAAGGTTTCTTTTGTCATTCACAAATGAACAGATCGTTCAACATTTGAATTCTCAACACGAATCATTCATATCACAACCAAACTCATTCTTTATTTCCTCTTTCTGTCTCATTACATGATTGGAAGAAACTGCACTACACAAAAGGAAACACTTGAAAAGTGATACATGGCTTCTGACTAGCACGAGGCTTAATAGGTGTTGCATTTGCTCCGATGACCACGATGCGATTGACATGTCTGCTTTGTGTAAAGTGGCGGTAATGTGGAGGTTATCACGCTTTGGCTGCTGGCAATCCCTCGAGAAATGTCCTTCTTTACCGCCATTGTAGCATACTAGAACTTTCTTACCCTGGGCTTCTTCCTGCTACAGTTGATTGCTCGACATCTGGGTTGGAGCAACGTGCGGCACAAAGCTGTTGTTGTCATCAATATGGTTGGCGGAAGGTTGAGGTTGGAGTGGATTACTAATTACCTTGGGTAGGTTCACTCTACTGGCTATGAGCAATTGTCATTGAGGCTGTTGTAGGTCGAGGGGCAAGACTGATGCTAGTGGCATCAATGACAATTCTTTGGGGGACTTGTTTTGACTTTAGACAACGGTTGACAATGCTGCTCTTGCTGATGTTCTTCATCTATGTCTGATTATTCTGTGCGAGGGTTGATGAGGTCCGAGAGGCAGATGCATTGCTGACAGCACCATTGATGGCCATGTACTTAGGTTTTGGGCACTTGCTAGCAAAGTGATCGAGTTCATGACAATTGAAGCAAATGACATCCTTTCTCGGTTTGGAACTACTATTTCTTTTCTCAGTTTGGAGCACTTATCGGCGACGTGACCGGGCCCGTGACAATTGAAACAACTAGAATTCTCTTGAACTCGAAATTTCCTTTACCTATTTTGACCATTCTGACTTGGTGTAGGGACTTGTCGAGAAACTTAGATCCTTGCTAGGGATTGTGTTGCCATAGCTTCTCATATTTTGAGCTTTGTCATGCTGTCCATCAGATGGTGCGATAAGGTTGCCTTTGGTAGCCTGTAATTGACGAGTGAGTTGGAAGGACATCCTTTGCATCTTGGTGGAATTAGTTACCAACGGACTGAGTTGGCAATCCTTTGGCACATGATCTGTTCCTTCGCACAGAAAGAAAGAGATTCTTCTTGTAGGGCATTCGTCTGGTGGATGGTCTTCTTCGCAATACGGACAGAGTGTGGGACATAGGCTAACGATATGTCCAACTTTTCCACAATGAGTGCATGTGGGACATAGGCTAACGATATGTCCAACTTTTCCACAATGAGTGCATGCCTTGACTTCCATTTCTTCCTCATGAAGATTTTCAGGAACTTCTTCATCTTCATCATCGAAAGAATGCTTGGTCTGACTCCTCACTCTCGAACATTCTGGAGCCATGGGCTTCTGGTGAACTTCGAGCAAAACGGAGGGGACGTCGAGGAAGAGGAGGCGGCTGCGAGACCGAGGGTGGCGGAGGCTGGTCAGGCGCTACTCCAGCCAATGGGGAGGGATGGCCGGAGCAGGCTAGTGCGGTGGAGACAAGAGGCCGAGCGAGGAGAGGCTCAGCTTGTAGGGTGGAGGCAAAAGGGGAGGACGAGGAGGAGCAGCGCCATTTTATAGGCCGAAGGAGGAGGGGAATGGCCGGGGGAGAGGAGGTGAATGGCCAGGGAGCTCGCCGGCCAGCCATCCATGGCAGCCATTCAAGGAGGATTAAATCCGGTGAATTAAGATAAAATTAAGAGGGGGAAACTTGGGGGAATTGAAGAGGAGGAGTGGAACTGATTTTTGCATTCAATTTGGAGGGGAATCAACCGGGGAGGGAGATCAGCGAGGCAGCGGCGCTTCAGCTCGGCCGATTAGGGAGAGGAGCGGTCGGCTGGAGGAGGACGACGACGTTTTGCCTTCCTGGGCCGACTAGGCCGTGCCTGGTTGCGAGAGGGGGAGGGAGGCCAGCCTGGGCTGAGTAGGCCAAGGGGCAAAGCATCCCGGGAGGGAGGAAGGGACTATGTGGCGGCTGGGATGGCCCAAGAGGGAGGGAGAGAAAAGGAAAGACAGACAGAGGAGGAAGGGGAGGAGGAAAAGGAGACTTCGCCCACGGGCCGAGGGAGAGGGGGAGGATTTTGGGCCGAAAATGGCCCAAAGAGAAAAAGAGATTTATTTTTAGGTTTTCTATTTTATTTAACTTTGAAAATGGTTATTATTGTATTAAAGTTATTTCTTGTGCCTTGAAAATTCAAGTGAAAATTAAGGGACCAATTTAGAGCATGGAGAATTTAGGAAAAATACTCCAAGTCATTTTCGATTTTTTCTTGCTTGTATTTTAGTGTTTGAGATTTCTTTTAGATTTTTAATTATTTCTATTGTTCCTTTAAAAAGTGATTTTTAATTTGAGATGGATATTTTCTCTCTCTCAACCCAGTACCCCAGCTGGCCCAGCCCACGGCCCAGTCCGCCCCAGCCGCTCCTCCTTCCCTCACCCAGGCAGCCAGCGTGCCTGCCCACCACCTGCTCGACCAAATGTCGAGCTGGGCATGCGACGCACTGAGCCGCCCCACACCGCTCGCACAGTGCCATGCACCGTCGTGCTCCGCACCGTGTCAAGACAAGTCAAGGAAGCGCCTCCACCTTCTTCCCGCGTGAACCGCCGGCCATGCGGGCCTCGTCCCGACAACTTTATTGCCATCCCCGTACGCCGCACTGTCGTAGCCTCGTAGGTGTCAACAACCCGGACCCACATCGACGTCGCCTAGCCCGTAGCCGCGCGACACCTCGCCCTGCCTTACCTCTTTTCGCTGACGTCCGCGCCGCGTCAACGCCACTACGCCCAATCCACCATCCCGTCTCCTAGCGCCCCAGCTCCCATGGCAGCACGTCCACGCCGAAAGTGTGAGCCGAGTTAACGCTCGTCGCACCACCACTGTCCTCGCTCCCTTGTGCCATCATGCCCATTACCTTCGCCTCGAAGCCACCTGCGTCGCCATCCGCCGGCGGCAGCTATAAAGGCCGCCTCGGACCACCATCCTCCACCTTTCGCCTTCCAGTCGCCGCCGCCACCCTCGTTCTCCACCCGCCGGCCCGAGACATGCGGACGAACACTTCGCCTGCGCTCGACGTTGCGCCGCCGGACTAGTGCACCACGGCGGCTTCGCCCCAACACACCAGCCGTCGCTTCTGCTCCACCTTCCCGAGCCAACTCGCCTCCTCCCAAACCCCGAACGCCGCCGCCGACCTGGGTGCCGCCGCGCTCAGCCAAGCCGACCTGCGCAAGCGCCGTCCCCGCGGCCGTCGGCTAGCCGGCCTCCCTGAGCCCCGGGGTCCAGCCCGGGGAGCTTCCACTGCCGCCTCCGCCTCCGCCTGGTCGGTAGGCCACCAAGGCCGCCGCCGCCGTCTTCGCTTCGGCTCGGGCTGCCGTCGCACCGAGCTGGGCAACTTCCACCCGCGCGCCTCCCCTCGGACGCCACCCGCCGGTCCGCATCGACTCCCCGCGTCGCCTTTGCTCCGCCACCCGCGTGGCCGCCTCCTTCCCGGCCGTCGGTCATCGGCCCCGGAAGCGACCTCCTCACTCCGTCTCCTTCGCCCCACCGTCGTTGTGCCGGCTGCCTCGCTGCGCCCAGCTCGATCGCGCTCGGGCGCGCGCATGTGAGGAAGAAGGGGATCGCGGGGCGGGTGGGAGGGGAAGTGAGAGGAGGAGGAAAGAACGGGAAGAGGAGAGAAGAAAAGAGGAGAGGAGGTGAGGCACCAACGAATGGGACCCATATGGGCCCCACGATTTCTTAATTAAGCCCGCACAGTAATTTCCCTTTTAATCCCCCTCTGTTATCTCACTGACATGTAGGCCCCATCTTGTTTAATTTCTTTTAAGCCTCCTTTTAACCTTCGGGTCACTTACATATGGGGCCCACCTTTCCTTAACCATTCGCGCAGCTGGTCCACATGCGCCGGGTCACTGACCGCCGGGCCCCACGCGCATCGACCCATGGACCGTGAACCTGGTCCACCACTCCATCGCCCCGCGCGCTTGGTGGGTTGTCTACCATGCGCCAGCGCCTCCATGTCCCTGACAGTGGACCCCCCCGAGGAATATTCTTCCGGAATATTCCTTTCCAATTAAATAAACTCTTTTCCTTAGTTCCTAAATTCAATGAAACTTCGAAAATTCATATCTTGCAAACCGTAACTTCGTTTGGCTCCGTTCAACTTTTATAATTTTTTTAAAAATGAGATATATCTAATGGCAGTACTATCTTCTACTGTTTTAGCTATTTTAGTAGCTTTTGTGTTGATTTACTCCTTTCGTGTATAGTTGTTGAGCCCGAGGATGATCCAGAAGATGCTCTTGACAAGGAAGAACCACCGCAAGACCAAGGCAAGCCACCTTTGATCATATTGTCTCCTATATGTGCAAAATTATGTTGTTTGTAAATATGCATGCTTATGCTACATGTCAAATTGTTCGTCCTCGGTTCGCGAACGCAACTGATGGATCTACCTATTAGTCGCACTTATATTCTGTAAGATATTGGACTAACATGTCCTTGATAGCCCCACAAATGATGCGTCGGCATCCTAGCCCGCAGGTATGATCGCCGAGGTAGTTTTGCTTAGCCCTGCTGCGATTGTAATTGTCATGTGGGAAACTTGGACTTCCAACCAAATATTCAAAACCCGACGTTCTATGTCGGTGTGTTTGCGAAATAAATCTAGATTGCAAACCCTAATGATATGTAGGCTAAGCCTATGTGGCTGGCTATGTATTGTCGTTAAGGACCGATTCCTTTGGGAACTCCATCCAAGCATCTTACAGTGCGACCACATGGGTATTTGTTAGTATTTCTTACATTCATAGATAAATCTACAAGAGCACGGATACCACTGTAACATTTCACCTATAAGTATTCCCACAGGTATCGTATTTATTTTCATAGAGAAGGCGACGACATATAGATAATTGTTTTGTTATCTTTAATCAATCTATAATTATTCCACCATAGTCTAAATAGGATTTAATATGATAATCATAAGGTAGTAGACACACAAGGAGATTTATCTCATAATAATAAATGTTAGTAGAAACTAGCATGAGGAAACTAAGGTACAAATGTATTTCTAATTTAACTATGTCTAGTATACACTTAACATATACATGCTTACAACATAGGACGTAATTCCAGGCACCCAGGTACTACCGAGAGACCACTCCCTACTGGTCTGCCAGCGTGGTTATGGCAATTACGCACTCTTACATCATACCCAAATGTGGAGGAATACAAAGAACAGACAGGGTTGTCACCACCTGCCGCCTACCTAACTTTTTATGGGGCACACTCACATCCAACGATATTTATCTAGCCTAAACACCATGTTTATGCTAATAAACAATATCACTAACTCCCCCAGGACTCTCACCCTACAGATGAACAAGTTAGAGCTAGAGCAACCTATAAAGGTCATTGTACCGTTACCGTAGCATGGATCGACTAGCCAAGGATGAAGCATATATACAAAGTATATACTACTTATAGAACACATATTCAATAAAGGAATACACATAGACTATAAGCATAATTAAATAAAGAAGATAATTCTATTAATCCAACTATAGTCTTACAAGAAGAATAAAGTATTGAAGACACACTCGAAACTCCGAGAAGACTATAGGACCGAAGCTCCTATGCTTTATTTCTACTAAACTATAGAGAATACAATATAAGAAAAAGAGAATAGCTCCTTGAGGTGTGTGTTCTAAGTGAAGAGAGTGAGCTCTATTTATAGCTTCCAAATGGCAATTTGATGACGTTTAGTGGCCACCGACCTCCCATAACCGTCATTGGGAACCAATGAGGAAGCCACACATGAAGGGTGAAGATGAGAGGAGGCAATGGCGGTTCGGCCGGCTGAACCCCTGGCCCCACCTCTCTCAATCATCTTTCTTCCAGCAGCTGACATGTGGGCCCTTAAGGTGGTTTCAGCTGGTTTGGTCCCATCTTAAGTCGGTTTGCACTGACTTGAGGGCCCATAAATCCTCGTGCTCACACGTGATTCACCGGAGGTGTGTTTCTTTGCATGTCGGTCTCATTTCTCCTTTACTTTAGTGTTAAATCTCTGCATCCACATTAGTTCTCCAAGGCTAGTACAACTACATTATTAATTAGTTGTGCAAGAAATGCTAATTTTCCATTTATTTGTGATACTAGTTGGCGGTCGAAATTGGTACTTAACGACTATCAATAGTATTATGGGATACCCCTGGAAGAGAACTTAGTTGGTTTGTGTTTATCTTGTATGCCAGTGGTTGTGGGACAACGGGATGAGAAGATGAAGTTTGTGAGATATTTGGCCATTTGTGGTGATCGCCTCTATTGTGGCGCTTACGGTACTAATAGGTATAGGATTATCCTCGTTGTACCCTGAGTAGACGATGGCTCGTGATGCCTGATGCTTGTCATGCGACTCAACCAACTATGTGGCATGGGATTTTCATGAACTAGCTTTGGAAAGGCCTTGCCACAAACTTCCGGTGCCGATGGGTGACCGGTGTTAGTTTCGTGATATGTGGGTAAAGCGTACAACCTCTGCTGAGTTTAATCTGTTCGAACAGCCGTGCCCATGGTCAAGGGCGAATGTGAGGTGATTCTCTTAGCGTAGTATTGTTTGCGAATGCTTTGTGAAATTGGTTTTGTGGGATGGGATAATTTCCAGAGTCAGCCTATGTGACAGACGAAAAACCTGAGTGGTTAGGAACAGATCTATGTGATCTGGAATGTCTGCTGGCATCATAGTGTGGTAGGAGTTGGAATTTATGGTCAAGATGTGGTGTGAGCTGAGATGGCTCGTTGAGGTGTAAGGTGGAGATAACGATAGGAGTTTGAGAAGGTGAGAAGGAACTAAAATGAATGCAAAAGTGTACTTATTCACTAATTATTGGTGACAACTTGTTGCAAAGCAACTTGTGGATTGGATCGAGGCGTGAGCCTCCTTCCGATAACTAAACTTTGACACACTAGAGTTTTGCAGAAAGAAACCTTTTGAGCAAAGGTTGAATTTCGCAAATAAAACCATAGCCTCCATTGGTAGCCGTAAATGTCATCTTTCCTATGGCTTGCTGAGTACGTAAGTACTCACTCTTGCTCTATATATTTATATTTATATTAGGCTTGGAAGACGAAGAAGAAGGAGAGGATCCCATCGTCGAGGAGTATCTTCAGGAGCAGACCAACTATGAAGACTTTTAGGGTTTCAAGCCTAGTTCCCAAATCGTGCCTGTGGAATAAGTTAGTTGCTTACATGCTTAGCCTAGCACTTAGTCGTTTAGTCCCCTTCAGTCATTAGCTTTCGCTCTGTTGTCTTTGCTTTTCTCTGTTGTCTTTTGTGTTGTGGTGTTGTTCATCTGGGGTTTGTCCATGATGGCAACTCATATAAGGACAATCCCAGTGATGTAATAATGTTAGACTGCTTTGGATCACCGATGTTCTGTGTGTACTAGCTTGTGTATCCTGAGATTGATACATGTTACATAGGTACAGTATCATGGCCTCCGGACCTGCGAGGTTTGGGGCGCCACATGGGAGCGACGTGGGGCGTTGGATTTGAGTGAGATGATCTTGACCGATCAATGAGGAATAAGGAATGTAAGACTGTGTTGATAAACTATAGGGTAGATTCCTTTGAATCCTGAGTGCTCAATTAGTAGATGACATTACAACTGTACCATCAAAATAAACCTAGTACATCATTAGTCGACTAAAAATTTTATCTCCACTACTTACCTAATTGTTTATGTCTAACTTATTTCCAAATCTATGTATCAATGTTCTGACAATATTTTATAAGAACATATATTCTAATGATATCGTTTCTACCAATTAATAGGATAACACTGTAAAAAATAAATATGAATGTTCATCTAATGGGTGAAGCCGACCATAGCCGTCAAGACTTTTTTCCCTGATACCTTGAAACCTTGGTCGCGTATCGATGTAGTCGTGGTCCTCAAAACCATCGGGAAGCATAATTTTAATATCTAATTCACTATCAACATTTTTATTGGATTATATCGTTACGTAGAAAATTGAGTTCTTTTGCCAATGATGACCACTCACGAGGGCTATATCAATTTAGCCATACATATACCCCTGTTATATTATGGGAACCCGGATGCACGCTTACTCCAATTCTAGCGACGCCGGTCCTAGTCAGGCCTGCACGCTTCTCTTTTTCTATTTCGGTTCAATTTAAGCAACGGCGCAACGCAATGGTACTTTAATTAGCAATTGGAGTAATCCTGGTCAACTTGTTGGCGCCACATTGTACAATCGGTGGAGTAATTTCTGGTCAACTTGTTGGCACCACAAGGCTATGGTACAATCAGTAACCTGAATGACATATCTATTGCAAAATGCAAGAATTGAACAGTGTAGCCACTAGCCAGCCACAACCAGGCAGGCATTAGGGAATTGCTAGGAAGTTTCATCGTACTGCTCGTAGCCTGGCAAGAATTCCCGCCGTTGGAATTAAATTTGAAAATATACTGTTTATTTTTTTCTCATAAATAGTTGAGATGTAATTTTTTTTTGATACAAATAATATGAAAACGAAACGATATCGCTGAACCGTTACGCGAAAGTGACAACGGCATGGTGACACCGGTAGCCGTGCCACAGTCTCACAGGGTGACGCCACGAGAGCGCGGGACCCGGCACGGTCTTGCACGGCCAGGGAAGAGACCGACGATCTTGCTGGAACAAACAGCGAGATGGCCTGACATTGCCTCTTATTAGTGGATGATGAACGATTAAGTACTAATGATGCTAATTAAAAAAATAACAATAATTAATTAATTGCTAATGACATTTCTGTAAATTCTTTCTAAACATATATATTTACGTAAAATCAATGAAAAAGGTATATTTTTTCTAATGACATTAGCAATTTCTGTAAAACATATATATTAATTCTTTCTAATGACATTTCTGTAAATTCTTTCTAACCATATATATTTATGTAAAATCAATGTAAAAAGGTATATTTTCAATTTTTTTCCTCTCTGTCATGTCCAAGCTCAATACCCTTGTCCTATAGATGGCCAAAAGGCTCGGGCCTGACGGCCCGGCCCATGGCACGGGGTTTTGGTCTGGCCCAGACACAACACAGCCCGACTAGTGTCGGGGCTGGCCCGACCGTTTGGCCATGTCATATATATAAGGCACTGCCCACAGAGGGGGAGGCAAAATAGACTTATTTCAGCCATATATATGACACGGCCCAAAGAGGAGGGAGGAACAATAGACTTATTCAGCCATATATATGACACGTCCCAAAGAGGAGGGAGGCAAAATAGAATTATTCCAAGGACGAGCACGATGGGCTGGTCGTGCTTGGGAGAGATTGAAAGAGCATGTAGGCTTCTAGTGGGTTTTGGCTAATTGATGACAAACAATTAACAGACTAATACGCTTATTGAGTGTATAAGCAAGGAATTAGTCTGATGAAGAGATGATAAATATGATGTGAAGAAGATGGAATACAATGAGGTTTCATTGTGATGCAAGGCTACAAGTGACTAAAGATGACAAGATGTGGTAAAGGGTTGGCAAGAATTGTCTACGCGATGGACCATGCATGGGAGAAGGGCAAGCAGAGGTTTGGCACCGAAGGACCCGATGCAGTGGTGAAGGAGAAAGTGCTTGGCCGAACACCGACGGACCGATCGAGGCCATAGGAAGTCAGAAGTTGCCGTGGATCAATCTTTGTTGAAGAAGATCAAGATGGAATGCCGAAGATCAAGAGGCGGATGTGATTCGTTGATGAACATCAAACCAAAAGCCATAGTGACATTGATCAAGGTAAAGGTATAATTGATTCGGGACTAATGTGCTTAATGAGTTGTAGGTGAATAGTCCCGGTGGTGAAATGGCGTTGACATTGGCAACCCTCAAGGTAAACCAAGAAGATGGTGTGATGGAGTTCCTAGTGGTATAGCTTTTCTATTTGCATTTGAGTATATGAATGACGTACTATTAAAAGGGATGCAACATTGATGCGTGTGTTTATGTATCGGTGCTCAAAATAACCTATGCAAGTGCTACCTTGAGAGAAACTCAATCTTTAACCTAACCTATGAGTGGTTTTAGTGCTTGTTTATGGTTGGGTTGGGTAGCCCCTTCAATAAGCTTTTCATAGAGCCCAAGTTTATCAAAAAGGGCTCTGGAGCAAGGAGTTATGACCCTTTTTGTGGTGTGCTATCAACCTGTTAGGGAGTAGCAAAAGTTTTGGTCCGTGGGACCTGAAGTTCCGATCTAGATCCTCTGTTCAGCCTTAGAAGGTTGACCTGAAGTTCAGGTCTTTGTGACGGAAATTTCGGTCCTTCTACACTAAGACTGTGACTTCGTACCTAAAGTTTAGGTTTTTTCGACTGAAAGTTCTGGTATTTGAATCTGTGAGTAACGGTTAGTTTTGGGGGACTCAAGTATTTAAACCCTTCCACCCTCACTATCTGTGGTTGCTGACTTTTGGCAAGATTAGGTTCATCCAAAACCAAAGAGCCACTTCCCAAATCCCTTACCTTTGTGGTATATCTTTGTGAGTGAGATTTGGGAAGAGATTTGAAGAAAAAGAGAATGGATTTGGGTTTGAGAGAAGGTTTGGGAAGAGGGATTGAGTGCTAGCGAACTCCACCCTATCCTTGAGAGAGTTTGAGAAGAGAGAGAGAGGTAGAGAAGAGAAGTTGAGAGCTACTGAGCTTCACTTTGTTCTTTGAGCACTTTAGTTCATAACAAGCAATTCATCGATTGTGTTTGTTACTCTTGGTGGTTCTTCACCTAGACGGCTAAGGCATCACCAGCGAGGATGCTACTGTCTGGATTGCCCAGGAAAGTTTGTAAGGTTTGCCTCACCGCCGCAAGGGAAGAAGTAAAATTTAGTGGAAACCGAGCTATTTTCTAAGAAGTTGCTTGGTAGAGCAAGCTTCATCGTAGGTGGGTGCTCATTGTCCAAGCTTGGACCTAGGTATGGTCGCTTGGAAACTTGATAAGCCTCGGTGATTTCTTGGAGACTAAAACTTCCTCGTGGTTGATAATTTGGAGAGGCTTGGGATCAATCAAGATCCGACTCTTTGGAGTCCCTCAACGAAGGGTAGGATCATTGAGATCTGAACTTCGATGAAAAATCCTTGTCTCCTTCTTGTCTTGCTTGTTATATTTGCTTTCGTGCATGTTCCTGATTATTTACTCTATCTATTGTAACTATGTGTTGTGAGGTTTGCCCCTAGGTTTGCTCCCACGAGAAACAGGCTAGGGGTACCGGAAGTTCAGGTCATTTGGACCGGAACTTTAGGTTTGCTACTTTTGTCCAAATAGAAGACCTAAAGTTCAGGTGTTTAAGATCGAAACCTTTGGGAAATTTGATTCCGCTGTGAAGTATTTTTCAGGAACACCTATTCGCCTCCCCTCTAGGTGACATCATGGTCCTTTCAATACTGACGCGTCCAAGGGTCCTTGCTCGACCCGAGAACCTATATAATCATAGTCGTCATCGTGTTAGGTTTGAGTTTTGCTCAGAATAATTTTGCTATTGCAGTTTTGCCGTTCATCGGTTTGTGAAACCCCAACTTCGAGTTCTTAATTAATCATTCATCTGCAATTGAATTGTTATCTTTCTTGTTTTTGCTGGTGTTCTTTGATTCACATGCAAAAATTAGCCTTCTTAACGAGATCAATCGGGCTTCGGCATGGTTGATACACTAAAGGAGATGTGATGTTGTGATTGCAGGATTTGAATTATGTTAATCGGAAACCGGAACATGTGTGTCAAGTTTTCGTCAAACTAATAGTTATCTTTACCTGACGCAAGATTGGGCACCCCGTTGCCGTCACGATACAAGCGACGTGATTAAGGTGCAAGATACAGTACGCATCTTACGTGTATCCGGGAATACGGAGGGTATACGCTGAGGAAAAAAATAAAAACTACTTTAGATTTTGTTTGTGCTTCAAGATTGATGAGAAAAACAGGTGGCACACCCATTTAGAATGGTGTCTCACATGCTGTAGTTTGGGGCTCCGCCCCAGAGAATTATTTTCCCCTACTGGAGATGCTCTAACTAGCAGCCATTTAATTGATAGAATTACTCTGTAGAAAAAGTCAAGAAAACGATCTCCAGCGGCAAAGCAGAAAAAGCCAAAAACAACCAACACATTCTTCCCTTTTTTGCAACAGCAAAAAAAAAAGATGAATAAACATTTGATATCCATTCATTCAGGAATAAGAAGTACCTCTGTATTAAACAACTAACAACTCCCTTCCCAACATTCAGGGGAAAACATTTTTCGTTGTACAAAGAGTATATTTTTTGTATTTTTTTCAAAGAAAAGTAATAGGCACAACTGGTTGTTTAAAAAAAAGAAGAAAAGACTACAGGAAAAAATTATGAAACTCTTACAAACGTTGATTTGGCGTGTTGTGAGTAAATCTATATTTTGCATAATTTTCTATCTAGTTAAATTAAATGGTTCAAAACTATTTTAAGAGTTTTGTAAATGATTTTTTAAGTACGTATAGCAATACTAGTCAATTAATTGTATTTTAGATCTGTCCAGCACAAGTGATTCTATAAATTAATTGATTGTTAATCACCCTTGAAATGGGAAATAGACATGCAGCCTTTGAATAAAAGATGGATAGACTGGATGGAAGCAAGGACAAACTTTGCCGTCTTGCCGTCAGCCTCGAAGGCAGAAGATCCCCCAGGATGAGGAAGGCTGACAATTGTAGGCGAGGAGGTCGAGAGTGGTGGCTCGCCGCCAATGAATGTTTGGTGGCTAGGATCTAGGCTCTAATACCATATCAAATTTAGAATAAGGAATTTGTTTTGAATTCTGGATTGCATTGACTTAGTCCAGAAGGAAAATATATTGTGCATAGGAGGATGAGAGAAGACTAAAATATCCTTGGCACAATAATAACACACTAACACACATACCTTTGAGAGAACGGGTGAGAATCCTCTATCATAATGTTAATAACATTTCAGTCACTAGTATATGAGTCATACTCTTGTATTGTCTCACACGTCAATGCTTATAATGATAGTGTTATTATGATAAAGAATATGAACCCCAAATTTACATTGCAGTTTCTTAAGTGGATAAAATACTTCCTTAGGATAGTACATCATATATGTCTAGTATGGCGTGTCATTCTACTGAAGCATGCTTTTTAGCATTCCACCCAAGATGTAAAGTCTTGATAGCATGCATTTTGGTAGCTACTTGCTTCATACTAACTCGTTCATTTGGTAAAGGGCGTGTACAAGAAAGGGCTATTTGTAGCAGAGACACAAGCCATTGCTGGACCGCATTTTCCGATACCATGTTTTCTTGATAAACGTGCTTGCATTCTTCTATGAGATGAGTATCAATGACCTGATATATTTGATGCGGAAAGTTGCTCTCAACAAGATTGACGATGTCGAGTCCATCCTTGAACATAGGATCTGTCGGTCTTCTTCCTGTTATCATCTCTAGAACAAGAATTCCAAAGCTATAAACATCTCCAAAAGTTGATGCACGACCACCTCCCGCGTATTCTGGAGAGAGGGGCTATAGTTAGCTAGTGAACCCAACTTTTGATTTGTTTAAAATAAACCGAAGATGCAGAGAAAGTAAAAATAAGTATACCTGGAGCAATATATCCTATAGTTCCCTTTACACCAATTGAACTAGTTGAAATCGACGTTGGCAAAGAATCAGGATAGAACCTTGCTATGCCGAAATCTCCCAAAAGAGCATTCATATCACCATCGAGAAGTATATTGCTAGGCTTCAAGTCACAATGGACTGTAGGTCTTCCACAGTCATGATGTAAATAGTCCAATGCATCAGCTATGTTAGTAGCTATGTTTATTCTATGAGTTAAGTTTAGACGTTTTGTAGCTTTCCCGTCTTCTCGAGGATGTATCCATGCATCTAAGTTCCCGTTAGGCATGAACTCGTAAATTAAAGCTTTGAAAACATTGCCTTGGCTGTCCACGGTTGAGCATGCCGTTATGATTGGAAGAAGATTTCGATGCTGGATGCTTCTCAATGCTTCACATTCAGACATAAAGCTTCTCTCTGCGCCATGCATCTCAAAATCAAAAACTTTGACAGCCATTTCCATCTTACTTTCCTTTAGCTTTCCTTTATATACCGTACCACAGCTCCCTTTGCCGATCAGATTAGATTCCGAGAAGTCGTTCGTGGCTTGAGCTAGATCTTTATAAGAAATTTTAGGAAAGTTCTCACCAAGAGAAGACATCGATAAATATCTGCTGCCTGGTGTTGACTTCTTCTCAAAGAGGAAAAAGTAAACCAATAATATGATTGACATGAAACCAAATATTGGAATCAATATTTTAATCCAGTAATTTGCTTTTTTTGTTCTCTGAGAAACAGCTGGGCACGAGGGCAAAATAACTCCTCCGCAAAGTCCCCGATTGCCAGCAAGTGAAATGGCTGTAGCATTTGAGCAGACTCCATTTATGGGTACTTCTCCTTGGAAATAGTTATAAGAAATATCTAGCTGGGTCAAAAAAGGAAGATCACAAAGAGTTACTGGAAAGGTTCCTGACAAGTTGTTGTGTGAAAGATTGAGCAGATTCAAGCTCTTCAGATTTTTGAAAGATGTCGGAATATTTCCACTGAGAAAATTATTGTCAATATCAATAGTTTGTAACTGTTGACACTGGCCCAAAGTATTAGGAATTTCCCCAGTAAGATTGTTTATCGAAAGAGAAAGGTCTGTGAGTTGTTGAAGCTTACTGAAATCTAGAGGTAGTGGACCTTCTAAATTGTTGTGGGATAACAAGCAGGTTACCATTGTGGACACACTGAGGAGCTCTTTAGGTATGGCACCTCTGAGATTGTTGGTACTAAGATCTAGAAGTGAAAGATGTTTAAGGTTTCCCAAGTTGGATGGAATGAGGCCCTCAAAAAAATTATACGACAGATCAAGGTTTATAAGGTTTTCTAGGTTGCCAATAGAGGACGGAATGGGCCCATTAAAGTTATTTGCCTGGAGAGCTAAAACTTGTATGTTCGTTAGGTTTCCTATCCATCCTTCAATTGTACCAGTAAGTTTGTTCCTTGAAAGTCCTAGCCTTGTTAAGCCATGAAGTTTTCCAATACTTGGTGGAACTTTCCCTGAAAGATCATTCCCACCCAGCAGTAAAATATGAAGTTCGCTAGATAGATCACCAATAAAATTTGGTATGTCTCCCCCTAATTGATTATTATACAGATCGAGGGTACTTAGCAAACGACAGTCTCTCAACGCGTACAAAAAATCCCACCCTTGTCTGTCCCTTGCTTTAAGCTTGTTGTTCTCAAGGTTTAGATAAGTAAGGTCAGCAAGCTTACCAATAGATGTAGGAATATGGCCGGTAAAATGATTAAAAGATAAATCAATGCCTTTTAGGTTTGAAGCATTTCCTAGGGAAGATGGGATATGACCTTCAAACATGTTGCTGCCCAAAGCTAGTGTTTGTAGATTAGGGAGTCCATCGCCAAAGTCATCTGGCAATGGATTGCCTAGCATATTCGACACCAGACCCAATACCTGAAGAGAAGACATATTAAATATGGCATGCGGGACTCTACCTGATAGCTTATTAAAACCCAGTGACAACGCCCACATATTGGACAATTTCCCTAGTTCTTCGGGAATGCTTCCAGTTAAATTGTTATTGAAAAGACTGACGACTTCTATGTTGCTGATGTTGCCTAGAGATGGAGGGATGCTTCCAGTGAGATTATTCAGAGAAAGGTGTAAATGTGATAGGTTGGATAGGAGGCCTATATTGAGGGGAATTTGACCTGCTAGATAGTTCCTTGAGAGGTCTAAAATTCTTAGGTTGGAACAATTTGTAAGTGAATTTGGAATGACACCAGTCAATGTGTTTCTGCTCAGATCAAGGATTTGAATTTTGTGGAGATGGTTGAGAGGAGGTATTTGGCCAGACAATTGATTGCCGGACAAGATAAGAGTATGAAGAAACGAGAGGTTTCCGACAGATGGGCTGATTTGGCCAGCCAAGTTTTTGCCGCCGAGCGCCAACGCCACGACTCGCCCTGGGTGCGTTGTGCTGCAGTTCACTCCCTGCCACATGCAGTGGGAGATGCTGGAGTTCCAAGAGTTGAACACTCCAGTGACATCGTTGTTGATTTCACGTTTGAAATCTTCCAGTGAGAACACATCCGTGCTGTTATCCGCTAGCGTTGCGCAACCAATTTTGTTAACACCCAGAAACAACAGCAGCAACGCGAATAATAGAACTATTGTGAGTTTTTCACGTCGCTTGGCACGCATTGAGGTCTTCATTGCCTGTAAAATATGGAGGTAAACAATTGGTGCATACATATCCACCGCAGAGCTATGACTACGTTGTGCCATGTAAAGAACAATAGCAAGGTTGACCGTTGACATCCTATCGTCTATCGAGATTCCCGTGCAAATTCGGGTGCTAAATCGTCTAACCCATTATGTAAACACACCTCAAACGCCCAATAGGAAATACAAGTTTAATGGGTGGAATTAAAATGCTCTTTTGAACAACGGAATGATCTAGGCAACCTTTCAAAAAGAAAAACGGATCGGTCGAGTTAAAAAGACGAAGGGGTCAAGTGTCTTATATTGATCAGTAGAGAGAGAGAGCGAGAGAGAGAAAAGGGTACCTCTGGAGCTCTGCCTCTGCCTGGCCGGAGAGCACAAAACGGCAACCTCTTCTGCTTTGGTTTGTCCGGGTGAGCTGGATGCTTATCTGGTTCCGGCCCCAGGGGGCTTAAAGACGGTTTTACAGCAGCGTTACCTCCACACACTTGAGCTGTCGCGTTCTATCTTAGCTTGACCGCAGTAACAGCGTAGACCTTGACCCGGAGTCGTGAGACTAGCCCATTGCAGCTTTTAACCGTATGACCCACCGCAGCCATCCCTGTTTGAGTTCGACAGGATTGTTGCGGCATATCAGAGAAAATATTTAACGCAAATCATATATATAAAAAAATTTAAAAACTATCGTTGAATCTAAAATAAACATCTAATCTAAAAATAAACGTCTAAGATTTATCCATATCACCAAAAGTAAAAATTTTGCTCATGATTAAATCTGGAAGTAAAATTTTTATTTTAGGTGACATGAACAGACCTCATACGTCGATTTTTAAATCCAACAGCAGTTTCCATATTTTCACGATTTACACTACATATTTTTCTACACATCCAACCTAAAATGCCAGTGCTCCACTATTCATTATCTAGCACTCGACTTTTCAGCCGGAACCGGACAGAGAAATTCAGCGCTGATGTGCGCCCTGTCTGTCTCGGCGACTTCGATGCTGACAAGCTTTACCACATGAACGGTTACTTTTCAAGATTCTCGTTCCACGAATTCGTTTTGGTTTTTTGCGATGTTGGTGCTTCCAGAATTTGTTTGTGCGGTCAGGATTCGTTCGTTGACAGAGCAGCGGGTCTAGCAAACTTGTACGTATTCGATTTGGATACCAGTGCTACATACGAATGCCGTGTCATCCACGGCTATGTCACTATACTGATTATGAATATCTCAGGAAGTGATGAAATATCAGCTATGACCACCAATCCAATGAACAGGTCGAAAGCACGTTGGTTTGAATATGAAATCAATACCAGATGTCTGAAAATAGTTGTATGCATAGTCTTGACGGAGTTCATCACATTTATAGAAACCAAGTGAGATCATATTAATGACAGGAGAAGAAAAGGCTACAGAGAATGGGAGAGTGGTTTTTTTTTTCAAGTCCCTTATATTGCTTTTACTACTCTGGACCTCTGGTTTTGTACTTCACAATCAAGTTGGAGATTGAATTCAACGAAGTGTTATGCTACAAGAAATACCTTTGTTATTATATCAGTTAAACTAGCAGCATGGCCCATGCACGTGCGTGGCAAGATATATTTTAGGTAGTACGTAGTATCATGTAAATTATGCAAAACTAAATTAAGTACAATCATAGATCGATCTACTAGATTGTAATATGAACCCTTTATATCACACCATATAATGCTTTCTTTTTTTCTCTATTAGTATAATAATTTCGAGTGACTAGAGCAAACGTTGTCCAGCTAATTTTGGTGTCATGAGGATGATGTGTTAACCATCATAAGCCACATATAATGGCAGCAAAAAAATTTTCGACCAAGCTAATTTGAAAATTTAAGGAGCTCACTATGGTGCTTTTTACTAGTAGTATAAATAATCTGCACCGTCGATTAACAAGGGTATAATGGTATTTTTTCTGTCTTACGATTTAGGTATTTTTGTCTAATTTTATTTTTCTTTCATGATTAAATCAATGTTATGTTCTTACGTGAGGTAAAACGATGGATGTTTTTTAGCTGGTGACTTGATTTGTCCTACCGATCGAAAAGCATTCTTTCGATCCGCTTTCATACTAGCCAGCGCTTTTTGTTTGTTCGGAGATACACTCAGGCTGTGCTATTTCCCTTTTTTTCTCTAACTCATCTTCTTTATTTTTCACACGCACGTTTTTTAAACTATTAAGTTTTTTACAAAAGTTTTTTTTAGAAAAGTTACTTTAAAAATCATATTAATCTATTTTTAAAATATTTTTAGGCTAATATTTAATTGATCACGCGTTAATAGGCAACCCCGTTTTTCGTGTAGGGAGATAGAGTTTCTAACTCCACCTCTCGAACACAGCCTCGTACACTTTCGCAAGAAAACAAATTAAAATGGAAGCTTTCTAGATCAGTGGCAGACTATTTCCTGACTGATCCTCGGATTTCAATCTAAAATGAAAGAAGCCGCATGTCGCCGCCTTGGTTTCCATCAGAAACAAGAGGATTTGATCCGAAATTTCATGGAATGGTGCTATTGTGTGGAGATTATGAGTACTATATACCCACATTGTTTGCTTATCCGACTGATTATTGGATATGAGCCAGAACTGCATGCTATGTAATAGATTAGGATTTGGGAATTGTATTGCCTTGTTTCCTAAGGCATAGCCCAAAGTCCTAGTTGGATACGATTATGTAAATAGATAAGGAAACTTATGTCGTGTTCGGCGGGTTTTTTTTCCTTGTAACCCTGCCCCGAAGCTATATAAGGTGGGAAGGGAGCCTTTCAATGGCAACAACCACAATTCGATCGTCAGATCAATACATACCCGATAAATTCAATCTCTGAAACATGAGTAGTGTATTACTTTTCCTCGAGAAGGTGTCACACCCCGCCCCTGCATGACTGCACAAATGGCACCGAGGAAGACATGCCGCAAGAGAATGTCGAACCGCTTTCCCACGGAACCGCGAAACAGGTACCAATCCCAGGATAATGATGTTGGTATTAGTGGTAACATGATGAATCAATGCAAGATTTAAATAACTACAATATACCTTTACGTTATATCTCGGGTAATTACTGAGTTGCAACCTTCAATCAGAGCCAACAGTAGAAAAACTTAGCGAAGCTAGGACACTAAATTCACCGGCAGTAGTTTGGGTTTAGGGATGAAACTCCAATCTTCATCTTCTTCCTAAACTTAAGCCAAGGGGAGAAAAATAACAACAATAAGGGATTGAGTACTTTCGTACTCAGCAAGCCACTAGGAAATGTGTACATGCAAGTTTCAAAGAAAGGCTAAGTTTATTTGGCAAAACATTTTTAAAATACTTTCAAAGGTCTAAGTGTTGATTTCAAAATAAACTTTTCCTTTGGAAAGAAGCGTCTCACCTCAATCCGTCCACGAGTTGCTTTGGAACAACTCGAGCGAAAAAGCCAAATTTTAGTATTTATAACATTTTTTCCTTTATTAGCTTCTTTGCACTTCCAAAGCATAAACCAACGTTTTCTCCAATAACCATCCGTTAACCAAGTCTCAGGGTTAACGACACTGGGTCTGGTCCTCTCGACCCGCCAACCCAAATTCGGTCATCTCGGCCCCTAAACCGGCCCTCTCAGCCCTATGGTGCCAAACGACAGCCCAGGTCACACAAGCCTATTCCCAACCACGACGGTTGGTCGTTCGCCACAAAGAAGGACTCTAGTAATGGTTCGCATCCCACGAACCAATTTATTAAATAAGTTTTAAAAACAAATCTATGTTATGGGAATCACCTCACATTCGCCCTTGACCATAGGCATGACTGTTCGAACAATTCAATTAAACCTCTGCAGACTGTATGCTTTTCCCACAAGACACGAAGCTTACATCGATACTGGCCGGTACTGAAAGTTCGTGACAAAGCCTTTCCCTAGCCAACCCATAAATGTCCCATGTCACACAGATGGGTGGAATCTCTCCACCAAGCATCAGGCCAGGCTCAGGCCCTCATCTACTCAGGCCTCACCGTATGGACCCCAACACATCCCCATTGCAGGAGATTGCCATATACTCCACTATACCGGTGCTCCTCAAATGCCAACATGCTAGACACCTATGTTTCAGCTAGTTACTCATCCATGGACATCCCATTCTACCCGTGTGGTCGTACTATGAGATGCTCCGATGTAAAACCCAAAGGAATCAGTCCTTATGCGTGACTACAAAACCAAACCACATAGGAGAGGATTCGCACCGCAAGTTTTCTCACATAAAACCATTTTATTTTCAAAGTCCCCAGTCGGGTGTTATAAACCTTTCACAACCCAAGTTTTTTTATATCGATAACTAGATATAAAAGAGTGGTGCAAGTGGACACCTGCACCCAGAAAGCGCAAGTATCGGGATACTGTTGTGGTGGAGCAACAAGGGTTTTGTTTAGCAAGGTCCTACAGAAAGTAATGCAACTACATAGGTTGGTCCGTCGGTCGTGTGCTCGTAGATCGATGACCGATCAAATTAATTATGTATGCTAGGCATGCAATCTTGCAAACAACACATTTTATAAACTAGGAGCAATATGGTCGAAGAGCGGCTTGCCTTATGGTTGGTCTTCAAACCTTCGAGAAATCCGCATCCGTTGCATCTCCGGAACGTCTAATACGCGACCGAAAAGAGAAAAACATCCAAAACCCTATAAAGCAGATAACAACTATTATAAACTAATAGTGCCATTGTATAGATATCATTTTTAAGAAAATTATGGAAGTTGAACAGAGTCAAACGGACTTATGGTTAGAGAGATATGAATTTTTGGAGATTAATAGATTTCCCGAAATGTGGAAAAATGATTTATTAAATTGGGGAGAGGTATTCCCAAGAATATTCCTTGGCTTTAGAGGGACATTTGGGGGGAGGTATTTTGAACTTTGTCTTGGGTGGGCTTGGGCTTTAGCCCGAAGATAAGTAGGTATACAATACAAACTTTCAAGGATGGGCTTGTGATGTAGAGGGACATAGTATGGACTTTGTTGGAGAGGGAGACTGTTGGTGGGCTTCGGCCTGAAGTTTGGACGGAGAAGGAATTATAGACTTCGATAGGGGATTGATTCCTTGGGCTTGGCCCAACGAAAGTGAGGGATGCAATATAGACTTGTAGTCGGGTGGCCTAGTGGAGGAAGCTGATGTAGACTTTTTCAAAGTCTTCAAGTCAAGGGGCCCACGGAGAGAGAGTTAAGAGAGTGGGTCCCACCCCTTTCCTTTTTTCTTTTCTTTTCTCCTTCTTCTCTGTCCTTATCTCTTATCTTTCTCTTTCTTTCTCCAAGCAAGCCCGAGGGAGAGGGAGAGCGCCGACGGTGGCGCAGCACGGGCGGGCGGAGCGGCGTCAGTGGCTCGGGCTGGGGCAGTGACGCGCGACTCGCGCGGAGGNGAGTGGTGCCGGGCAGGAGGAGGTCGGGGCGCCGGTGATTTGGGCCGAGCGGCGCGTCGGGGCTGCGGCGCGACAACTTGGCCGGCGCGCTCGGCCGGGAGGGCTGAGGTGGCGTGGCTGGATGGCATCGGCTCGGCCTAGGCGACGGCCGGGTTGAGCGATGGAAGGCACGATGACGACGTTCGGCCTTGTCGGTGCGATGGCGATGGCCGCGTCGTTTTAGGATGGAGAAGAGATGGCGACAGTGAGAGGTGGCGGAGCTTGGTGGCCAAACGAGAAAGACGTTGGTCGTAGCGGCTTTTATAGCCGTCGCGCCCGGTGGATGGCGACGAAGGTGGCTTGGCCAAGCGGGGCCGACTGCCCTATTCGATTGACGCCATTGACAAGGTGGCACAGGAGAGCGAGGACAGTGACCGGTGCAAGACAACGTGGACGTGGTGCTTGCTTTCGGCGTGGACTGCTGTCTCTAAGCTCTCTTGGCGTGGTGCAATGGTGCACTGGACGGGGAGCAACGACGAGGTTGTCATGGGAAAGTAGGGGATGATGGATGGTGGACAAACCTGCTCTTGTGTTCTTCTCTCCCTCCATAGTTTTTCTCTGCTGCTGCCTGCTCCCTTGCTCAAATGAGGATGTAGGGAGGTGCCTACCTTGCCCGGCGAGGAAGACGGAGAGGTGGGGAAGGGTCACAAGGCTAGGGCCTAGCAGTGAGTGTGTAGAGGAAATTAAAGGATGGGTGTAAGCATAAGACAAACAGTGGAGTATGCGTGTACAATTTGTTTTGCTTGCTGTTGCCTTCTGTGTACAGGGAGGAAATGAGTGTCTGGCTTTTTGCCGCGTTTTGCTTGCTGCACGGTGGAAAAGAACGGCGTGCACGAATGTCTGTCTGCTGTTGTTTTGCCTGAGAGTTGTAAATATTTTTGGACTTGTAAAAGAACTGTAACTGGACTGTGAACTCTAATGATTTGTTTGAGATTTTTGAATAGATAGAAATTGGAGAGGTTTTGGCTTCTGAGAATAGGTCGCAACGAATGAAACGAGTAGAGCATTAAAAAAATGATTTGAAATGGATAGAAATTGGAGGAGTGATTTAGGACGTGATTCGGATTCCAAAATCCGAACATTGGGATTTTGTTTGGAAAAAGATGATTGGAGGAAAACCTCAGCTTTTGCCGGTTTCATCAGTGCGCGATTAAATTCGTTGGGAGGAATGACTATTGATTTTGAGACGTACATGAGTGAAAAATATTTGTCGGGTGGTAGAAGCCTAAAAATAAATATTTTTAGACCCTATGGATGAAAAGAAGATTATTTATCGGCACGATCAAAAATTCTGAAATCGAAATTTATTTCAACCGTATGAATTTTGGAAGGATTTAGGAGGGAAAAGTTGAATTTCAAAATTCGAATGATAGAAATTTAATTTTAGGAGAAAATATCATGGTCAAGATTTTGGGTTCACAATTTGGGTTCACAAGGAAATGGATCAATCGAGATATTTGGCAAAAAATCCTATATACACTCAAAGAACCAAATTTTTAAATATAGAATTTTAATAAAATAGATTTTTCGACGGGATGAAAATCAGGGCATTACAGAAGGCACAAACTTGTCTAGACCCTATCCCGTTTACTCATTCACTTTAGATATTCACTTTAGATTTCGTGCGTAACCCGTTCTCTTATTTCCGATTTCTTGGATCGACACGTTGCCTCCGATCATGCATTCACCATCAGAACGAGAGTGCATCGCGAGCTCGCGGCCCCGCAACGAACGGACTTGGCCCATAAGACAAATACATTTCTAGGGGTTTTAGTTTTTAGCTAGAAGGGAGGAGATGCTAGGCAGGGGAGGTTCAGTGTCGACGACGGATCCGCGTTAGCGGAGCGACGTGTTCGTGTTTGGGCGGCGGCGTCAAACGACATATAGAAGAGCTGTTAGGTGTAGTCACTAATAAATAACGATTATATCTCTTCACATCTTTTTTTTTTGATAAAATGCCCCTCCACGTTTTCTCTATTGCTAACTATGATGATATTAAAAATAAATCTAAACCCTTCGATCAAATGAAATCAATGGTTCAGATTGATTTCTATTATCAGCAAAGAGCACTGTAATGATGCTTAAATTTAAGACCGAATATTTTGCTTTTTTTCTTGTGATTTCTGCCTAATATTTTTCTTCCTATCTATCTATCTATCTATCTATCTATCTTTCTATCTATCTATTATTATTATTCTATTATATTATTAAAACAACTCAAAAGAAAACACCATGTTCGCTCTAAAGGTATAAAGATCATTGCACCGTTGGATCGTGAAGGTTCCAAATTATAACGAACGAGATTTAATTGAAATCTGTATAAAGTTTTTGGTTCAGTTTCCTTTATAACACAGAAGCCGATACAAATACATGTGTGTTATAGAAACAGCCATGACTCCATACCTTCTCTTACATAGCAGTAGGATGCAAAATAGTTATAGCAAACTATAGGCAAAAACACTGTCTACGTATGATTTGTGTCCGATTCTTATGGTCTGGCTCCAACTTCCAATAAATATCAAACAATGACATAGCAATCACTGCTACAAAACCTCCCTTATAGATATTGGCTTTTATGCATCTTTTCATACCTCCACGGGATGAGAGAATATAGAACTAACACCTTTGGGTAACTATAGGTGCCGATTCTACAGTAAAAACCGACACCAACAGTGACGATTCTAGCAGGTAGGCTCCATCAGGCTTTAGCCTACCCTTCAATTTTTGCGAAATTTTTTTAACTAGATAGCTCATCTTGCAAGTCATTGGGAGAAATCATGGCGACGTTCGTTGGGAAGAAGATGAACAGCGGTAGCACTCGGCGTCGAGAAGGAAGGCCAACGAAGCGGTATGCACGCACAGAAATACTAGGCCCAATTGTGGCCCAGTTAACTTTGTCACTTTCATGGATGGCCCATCTCCTCCACCTCGCTGATTCCCTCGATCTCTCGCTCCCTCAATCACGCAAGCCGCCATAAGCCACCAACCCTATTGTCTAGCGGCGTGACCGGCGACGGCGGGCCGACAACGATGCGGCGTGACCGGCGACGGCTAGCTGACAGCGATGCGGCGGCGACAGCAAAGCAGCATGGTGCAAGCAGAGACTGTGCATGGGCAGGCAGAGACAGGCGGCGGCGCAGCGCCGTAGCGGCGAGCAGGTGCGGCACCGGGCGACGAGGGCGAGCAGCTAGTAGATCAGGCTGTCCATGCATAAAAGGGCGTCAGGCAGCGTCGCAGCGAGGGGCAAGCAGCAGCAGCTAGCAGAGCAAGCGTCAAGCGGCTAGCGGTGAGTACTCACCTCATCTCTGTTTTCAGCAGTAGCAGCTAGATGATGGGATTTGCAAGAATTGAGCTTCATGATTCATAGTTTTGATTTATCCGTAGGTTTGAAATGGAGAAGAAAACAACATTGTTAAATTATTATGCAAGCAAAGCAATTTAAGTAGTACCCGTCTAATTCCAAGTGATGAGAGCACAAATCAACCAAAGAAGCATCAAGGACAATTTGATCGTAATGAAATTTTTGCTGATCCTGCACAAATAATACCTAGATATTTTCTCTCCTGAAATAAAAGATGAAGTGAGGATGGCATATTTGTTGAATGCTCCAAATAGAGCATCAGACCATATTTTTTCTGAAGACATTAGATGGTAAGGTTTCAAGGTCATTTCAATGGAATTCGACAAATTAGTGTCCAAAAGGATGCTGTGTTTTGTTTCTATTGTTTTTTGTTTAAGAAATTAGCACATTCCCATAAATTAACTTTAGTTCTTCGACGTCGAGCCTATCCTCTATTTCAATCCTGGATTCGCCACTGGACACCAATACTAGAGATGTCGGGTTTTTAAAAAAACCAGTACCTATAATATATTATAGGTGTGGTTATATAAAAACCGACACCTATAATATAGTATAGGTACTAGTTTTTAAAATAACCGGTACCCATAAAATCCAAGCCGGAGCCCGAGTGCGTCCTTATCCACAATCTCCACCGCCACTCACCCGACTGCTCCTCTCTCTTTCTTCTATCACCCTTCTCACGCAATCTCCACCGCCACCACTCGATCCTCTCCCTCGCCGCGCCTCCTTCCACACCCTCTCCGTCTGCTGCCCCTCCCCACTCCCTTGCTGCCTTCCCTCTCCCTCCCCCACTCCCTCGCCGCTTCCCTATCCCTCTCCCGTCCAAAGACGGCGGCGGTGGCCAAGGGCAACGACCACGGCGGTGCTCACGGCGGTGGCCAAGGGCGGCACGAGCTCCTTGAAATAGAAGGCGGAGTGGAGTAGCGGCGGGGCAGCGGCGGGAAGGCGGTAGTTGAGGCGCGCCAACATGTGGCGGGCGGCCAAGACGTCGCTGGCCTCCGTGAGTTTGGTGGCCTGGACGAGCTACTCCACACTGTCGCCGCTAGTGTTGTCGTCGGTCGTGGGTGCCGACGTGAGCTTTGGGTTGGGAAAAGGGTGGTGCTGAACGGGATGAGCGAAAGGTGGCTTTGCATAGTCGTCATTAAGGAGTGGGTGGCGGTCGTTGTTGATGACCCAGTGGAGAAAGGTGTTGTCATGGTGATGGTGGTGGTGGTGGTCGTCGGCATTGTCGAGCCATGGTGGCGGCGACGTGGAGGCCGCGTGGGCGGGTGGGCGCAAGCCGGTCAAAGTCAGCGTGAATGAAGAAGCTACAGTGGTGGTGGAGACATCCCTCCCTCTGCATCCGCCTCCCTTCTTCTGTAGAGGTGAAGAACGGCCTTGGTGACGGCAGCAGTGGAGAAGGCCAGCGCGAAGGGCGAGGTTGCGGATCCGGCGATGACGGCTCTATCGGGCTTATTTTTTTATTTCGTTAAATAATATAGGTGCCGATTCTTACCCCACAAGCGGCACCTATAATCTCTATAGGTGCCAGTTATAAAATCGATACCTATGTGGGCATTAGTACCATTGAATCGATACCTATGACCGGTTCTAAACCGGTACCAATAAAGGGTACTGTAGCAGTGAATCACTATGAGTATATCTCCGGAGAAAAAACATGCGCCTGACAACCGGCTAAAGAGCATATTGGTTGACTACAAGTTACCAAAAGAAAAAAAAACACCGTCGGATCACATTAGGTCTAGATTATAACTGTGCATATATTGATCAAATATAAGCAGAATTGTAAGGATAATACAATTCTATTGTTAAAGAAAAAGCAGATTACGAAATCAATTAAAATTTTGTTTGAAAGAGTGTGGAGAATATGGGTACCGGGTATCCTCACAGCCTACATATTCGACTAGAGATAGGAGGTGGGTCGGATCCATATATTATGTAGTAGAGTAGGATTCGGTCATAGTATTGCCTTATGTTCTATGGCATGGCCTAGAGTCTTGATTGAGTACTACATGTAATAGATTAGGAAACTGATACCGTGTTTGGTTAGGTTTTTCTCTTTGTAACCCTGCCCCCAACCTATATAAGGTGGGCAGGGAGCCCTCTAGGGGGCATGAAGACAGAGATATTCACAACTCGATCGTCAGATCAATATACACCCGGCGGATACAATCCCCAAACAGGAGTAGGGTATTACTTCTCATTGAGAGGTTCTAAACTTATCTAAATCCTTGTCTTCCGCATCCATCTACTTTTAAGTCTCATGCGCTACCCCTTTTATTATTGCCGAATTTCAGTTTCGACAGTTGGCGTGCCAGGTAGGGGTTACGTCGAGTTTCCTATCGACGAGTGCGATGGAATCACCTTCATGAGTCGTCAGCTTCATCTTCGCTTTGGGAGTTTTGACTGCTTCGCCGTCGTTGTTGATGGCGACATCGTCTTCACCGTCGGTCGTATTCGTCATCGCCGACTGGTTTCTTCGCCTCCACGGATGGTGTGCTTCGCCGCCGTTGCTGATGGCGACATCGTTTTCACCGTCGGTCGTCTTCGTCATTGCCGACTGATTTCTTCGTCGCCACGGATGGTGTACTCCGCCGCCGTTGCTGATGGCGACATCATCTTCACCGCCGGCTGCGTTCGTCGTCACCGAATGATTTCTTCGCCTCCATGGATGGTGTGCTTCGCCGCCGTTGTTGATGGCGACATCGTCTTTACCGTCGGTCGTCTTCGTCATCGCCGACTGATTTCTTCGCCTCCATAGATGGTGTGCTTCGCCGCCGTTGCTGATGGCGATATCGTCTTCACCGTCGGTCGTCTTCGTCATCGCCGATTGATTTCTTCACTGCTGGCTGCCTTCATCGTCGCCGAGTGGTTTCTTCGCCTCCACGCTGGTGTACTTCGCCGCCATTGCTGATGGCGACATCATCTTCACCGCCAACTGCCTTCATCGTCGTCGAGTGGTTTCTTCGCTTCCACGTTGGAGTACTCCGTCGCCATTGCTGATGGCGACATCATCTTCACCGCTGACTGTCTTCGTCGTCGCTGAGTGATTTCTTCGCTTCCACGGATGGTGTGCTTCGCCGCCGCTGCTGATGGCGACATCGTCTTCACTGTCGGTCGTCTTCGTCATCACCGACTGATTTCTTCACCGCCGGCTACCTTCATCGTCGCCGAGTGGTTTCTTCGCCTCCACGGATGGTGTACTCCACCGCCGTTGCTGATGGCGACATCATCCTCACCGCCGACTGCCTTCGTCGTCGCCGAGTGATTTCTTCGCCTCCACGGATGGTGTACTCCGCCGCCGTTGCTGATGGCGACATCGTCTTCACCGTTGGTTGTCTTCGCCATTGCCGACTGGATTCTTCGCCTCTACGGTTGGTGTACTCCGCCGCCGTTGTTGATAGCGACTTCGTTTTCATTGTCAGCTACCTACGTCACCGCTGACTGGTTTTTAGCCTCCATGATTGATGGATTGTGTCAACGATTGGTATTTTTGATTCCATGGCCGTGCATCTTCACCATGTTGTTGGGCAACTTTATTTTCACCTTCGGCCGCTTCAACTACTTTTATGGTTGCTGTCTTCGTCGGGATTGACGGATGAACTTGTTCCCACATCGGCTACCTCTGCCATCACCGGTGCAGATACCAACAAGCTAAGTCATCATTAATTTTCTTCTTTATGTGATATTTTCTTTTTCCTCTGCCTCACTGAATCAACTGGTCCTCCGTTGAGCAGTGAGTCGGGGGCTACAGATGTTATATCATATTTTTGCAATAATCTTCATAATATTTATCTTGATTGCTTGCGAAATAATCTGAGTAAAAAAGTGCTGATTGAGTTGTGCAGCTCTATTTTCCCTATGCTTTCCGTTTGGTTTGTCGATGGATAGTTGCCTTTGGGCCGAATCCTAGCACCCGGAGGCTCGTTGGATGAAGTGTATAACGCAAGGTGCTAAGTATTACTCGGACAAAATCAAAAGCATAAAGATAAAATAAATTGTTTTCTACTCTTAACAATTGCAAAAATACCCGAGTAGTAAATTCTGATCCATAAAGCTTTATTCCATGATGACGAACTCATGTCAATGACTAGTTGGGTAGAGTGTTTAAACGTAATGAGTCATCTACTCGGGGAAATCAAAATCGACAAGAGCAGAAATACATACTTATAAATATTTTAAAATGTTTGAATTTTCCTCAAGAACTATATTTACATCAGATACTACTCATCCTATATTTATACTGCAGGATCCAAATCCAGATATGCACAGTAAGGATTCATGGCTATAAGCTCATCTCTTACGCTTCGGGAATGGATCAGTCAGAACATCATCGTCGGCCTGCTTATACCGCCGCCGACTGGTGTCTCCGTCTACACGGTTGGTTGGTCACACCACCGTTGTTGGGCGTCTACGACTTCATCGTCGGCATGCCTTCGTCGCCGCCGACTGGTTTTTTCGCCTACACGGTTGGCTGGTCATACCACCGTTGTAGGGCGTCTACGTCTTCATCGTCGGCCTGCCTTCGCCACCGCCGACTGGTGTCTCCGCCTACACGGTTGGTTGGTCACACCACCGTTGTTGGGCGTCTACGTCTTCATCGTCGGCCTGCCTTCGTCGCCGCCGACTGGTTTTTTCGCCTACACGGTTGGCTGGTCACACCATCATTGTTGGGCATCTACGTCTTCATCATCGGCCTGCCTTCGTCGCCGCCGACTGGTTTTTCCGCCTACACGGTTGGCTGGTCACACCACTGTTGTTGGGCGTCTACGTCTTTATCGTCGGCTTGCCTTCGTCGCCGCCGATTGGTTTTTTCACCTACACGGTTGGCTGGTCACACCACCGTTGTAGGGCGTCTACGTCTTCATCGTCGGCCTGCCTTCGTCGCCGCCGACTGGTTTTTCCGCCTACATGGTTGGCTGGTCACACCACCGTTGTTGGGTGTCTACGTCTTCATCGTTGGCCTACCTTCGCCGCCGCCGACTGGTTTTTTCGCCTACACGGTTGGCTGGTCACACCACCATTGTCGGGCGTCTACGTCTTCATTGTCGGCATGCCTTCGCCGCCGTCGACTGGTTTTTCCGTCTACACGGTTGGCTGGTCACACCACCGTTGTTGGGTGTCTACGTCTTCATCGCCTGCTTGCCTTCCGTCGACACCTGGTTTTGCCGCCGCCGACTGGGGGTTTTGCCTTCACAACTACGCGTCTTCGATATCGTTCTGTGCATTTCTGTCACCATTGTGGAGCGACTTCATCTGCATTGTCTTCGGCACCGGCAAATTCTATTGCCTCTACTTCGCAAGCTTCGTTACTTCACCAACCATGACGTCTGCAAGAGCCTCACCATGTGGGCATGCGCCACCAAATACGACGCCATGTTAATCTACTACAACAAATGGTGTTCCAATGCTCAAGATTTCTACTTAGGACATCCTCAATGCGTATCTTCACTCAAGCAATGGCTACTCAATGACAAGCTATAGTTCTTGACTCTATGTTCAGTTGTTTCCCAACTAAGCATAGAGTCGGGAGCTACACAAATACAAGACTCAAAATTCGACATGCATTATGTCAAGATGAAGCAATCAATTAACCAGTCAACGAGTCAACTTCGGGAGTCATTATCTTTGTCTTCTCTTCAGAGCAGGAGTTTGGAGTTATCAACCAATAAACTCAGATTCGACGAGTTGGACAACAGCATCTACTTTGCTCCAAGTGAAGCATTTTCAACAGCTACAACATCAAGTTCTACTACCATCATCATAAATCAAGAGGTATTGCATCAATCTTCACCATGCACATGCTAGCGTCAAGGAAATAACTTGGGCTTCGATATCTTCTCAACAGTTTGATTGATTATTATCATTGACGTTACCATCGGCACCTTCGTCGTCGGCATTATCTTCATCTTCGGTCAACTACTGTCAACCAAGTTCTTTGCTTCAGGAGTTTGGGCTTCGCCTACACTAAAATTTGACTGGGACATCAACGTCGCCATCTTCATCAACATCTTGCCATGTCTCTTTGGCCTAATCTATTCTGCCACCGTTGATGGGCAATCTTGTCTCTACAACCGGCTGCTTTTCTTGCTGCGGATCGTCATCACCATCATTTGCTGATTAGCATTTTTGTCTTCATCGTTCGGCTATCTCCATCATTGCCGACTGGTGGTCTCACCATCATTGCTGTCCTACGTCGTCGCCACTGATGTGCGTCTTTATCTTCAACACCGGCTTGTCTTGGTCGCCACCGACTGGTATTCTAGCCTTCAAGGTTGGCCTATTACGCCGCCATTGACAGATGTCATCATCTTCACTGCCAGCCACCTCGTCTGTTGTTGCCGACTGATTTTCTCGATTCCACGGCTACGCGTCTCCGTCACCGTTGTTGAGAAACTTCATCTACACAGCCGACCATCTCTGCTGCCGCCAATCGTCATTACTGCCGGTCATATTTGCCGTCGCCGACTGTTTTCTTCATCTCCATAGTTGGTGGATTTCGCTATCACTGTTGATGGGCAACTACGTCTCCACCATCGACATCTTCGTCACCTTTGATGGGCAATTTCATCTCCATATTGGTGATCTCGCTTCCATGCCGACTGCATCAGTTGCCACCAATGGATAACCTCGACTGCGATAGAAGAACAAGCAACATGCTCAGGGGCTTACTAGCTCTAGCACGAGGATCATACCTTCAATCTGGACTTATTCTGGATATATGCAACATGAATTCATGGCCACGAGCTTGTCTCCTTGTTGATGCAAAAAACACACACTGGCCTGGGAGATCTGCTTAACTCCAGTGCAGGTCCAAATATTTCTTTCGGGTTCTAGGCGTGCCAATTGGTTTGATCCTGCAACCAATAAGAAACAAAGAAAGAAAACGCAGTTAAATCTACCAACGATAGCCGATCGGCTGGCTTGCTGATGACATATCATTGAGCACCAAGCCGATGCAAAATGCATTAAATCAGCTATAATAGATAAATCAAAATAAAGCTAAATTTACTCAATCGGCTGTAGATATCAATAAAATATAATCTAAGTCTCAAAATATACTTAAACCAAGTGATTGGGATAGATCGGACAGGGCGCCGAGACAGTATAAATCATTTATGTCTAAATATATTATAAGGCATAGATTATATATATTCATAGCATAGCCGATTAGGTAAATCTAACATGTATCGGCTAGTATTCCGATACTACTTTATACAGAGATATTATCATGAGCAAAACATATTAAACAACTGTCAGTCTAACGTTAAGATGATCCTAACCAGATTTGACAACAAGCTCAATATGTTTTGTTATGTTAATATCTCAATATAAAGGGCAGATTTAATATATCAAGTTAACAAGATAATTAAACCAGGTAAGATCGGCTGAAACCCCGACACTATCTCTACTAGCAATCATAGACAGGTTAGAGATTATGGTTCTAAACATGATTTAGTAGGTCAAACCTAACTGATGCAGCACTAAATATGTAAAGAAACGTAATATCTAGATGATCAGGTCAATGAAAGCTTTTTCGGGATGGTAGATATACTATGTAATCTAAATCAATAGCGATATATAACCCTATCGGTTGCTTTCTGTGAAACAGACATCAACTGATCTGGGTTATATACCGATATCAATTCAGATTACACAATATATATAATAACTCGACGATTCACACAAACAGGATCAGAGTGTCATGAAGATGGAAGCACTAATCCCGAGAGCGCAAGTCGCCATAACAAGTTTTACCTCTTTGCCGGAGATCGAAACCGATGCAGCCCAACTTGGAAGCAAGAACTCGTCGAAAACAGTAAAAGAGTAAAGGTGGCGATGCACCGAAATTGTTGTATTGATTGATTGTCTCTATTTACACGAACCTGAGTTCAATTTATACCCAGAACTACACGATATGTCCTTGCCGGACACGATTCTTATCTCTATTACAACTCATATTAAAGATAATTCCCTAATACAAACTCTAACCAACAATATCTATCAGGAAACTAACATTATATCCTAATTAATAGATACAATTTCCTTCTTCGGACCTAATCCGTACGTGGCAATCTTCATGAAGCACATCAACCGAACCCGACAATGATTCTGTTGTCTTCTCATCGGAATCGGCTACATCGGCTAACCTTGTCTGACTCTGTCTCAGCCGATAGACACGATAGCCGATTCGGTCACCAGTCAATACATACCGTAGCCGATTCGGCCACCAGCCGATTCTTGCTCTGTTTTGGTAACCGCCAGCTTCCTCCAAATCCGCTTCGATTCTATCTTCGAATCCAATACTTGATTTACCAAATTTGGTCATTAACACATGTCCCCCAAGTCCGCGATATTTGGAATGTTGCGGATTTGCTCGAACCTTCTCCGAATCGATCTAGGGTTTTGTTTCCGTTTCGACCGTTACCACGCATTTTTAAATAGCAACCACCACTTGAAGGTTTTCACGCCGTTATTCCCGTCTTCACCGTTCCAACCATAATCGCCTTCAACTTTTCTAATAACTTCATCGGATTCTCCGGCGACCATACAAGCGATTCTCCTGTTAGCAACAACTCGATCTCCGATGATGTCGACCTCCGCCGCTTCTTCAAGTGCTCCAGTCACCGAGTTCCCTGAGGTAACCCAATCAGCTGAATCCCATCCTTTATTACAGATTAGTTTTCCTTTGCGATTTATTCCTTCTCTCCTTCCTTTTCTGTAGCATTTCTCTCATCAAATTGCAATCCCAAGTTTGGTTCATCCCAACCGGTACTTCTTAGGCCCAATCGGCAACAAAGACCCCATCGAATTCATCAACGCCGAGACAAACAGGATTCCCTTTAAATTAACCAATCCTAGCCTAAGCCACTGGAATAACACTTTTAAATCCTGGCCATCGGTTGTCAAAGCTTGGTCTGAATGGTATAAGAGGATATCGGCTAGCAAACAAACCCATTGGGAAGAAATTGGCATTGCTCAGTGCTTAGCCTTAACCATAGCCGATTTAGCTAAGGACGAACCCATGCTATCGGCTGCCAGTTATTTTTGGTCCAATACCTTGAATGCCTTTCTTTTCAACCAAGGACTAATGACTCCAACTCTTTTAGACATCACCATGATAACTGGGCTGGATATCACCTCATCGGCTAACCCCATCAATTTAAACAGCAAAAATCAGTTTACTTTTAAAACCAGAAGTATTGGAGGCTGGAGTGGATTCATTTCTCTGAACATGCGATCTGGCCCTGTCACCCCTAAAGAGCATACAGCCTTTCTCTTGATGTGGCTAGAAAAATTCTTGTTTTGTGGTTCAAGCTGTGGTCCAACCACCAAGTGGCAACATATAGCCGAAGCTCTAGTTAACAAAAAAAATTCCCACTAGGCAAATATCTCCTGGGTTATTTATATCAGATTTTGAGCACTGCATCGGCTAAGCTTGCTACCAACTCAGTAATCGGCACAGGTGGACCTTGGTGGCTATTGCAATTATGGCTTAATCTGCACACGATCAAAGTTGCCAAGAGATCAACACTGCCTGAAACCGATTTTCCATTAGTTGAGCCGACCAAGGATGATGAAGGAGATGAAGTTACAACTAGAAGATGTATCTCCTTTGGAGAGGCAGCATCTACATACCCTGGATCAGAACTTTCGGCTGAACCCTTTATCAATTGGTTTGGCAACTTCTATGACGGATTTCCAAAAGACTGTAGAAATTGGTTGGCATATGAATACTCTGCAGATTTCGAACTGCCAGCCGATTTCAGATTTGATGAAATAAACTCTGAAAAATATGAGAAATCCAGAGAAGTCTTTACAACGGCTATCACTCCATGTATTCTTCCTGTTGGCATCCATCAAGGCAGGAACATCCAGATATCCTATGAATTTTATCACCCAATGAGTGCTGCTAGACAAATAGGAATGGGGCAAATGCCAATCGGCTTGTACTTCTCAGAGAAAATCCAAACCAGAGGAGAAATCTCATCGGCTCTGATGATGGACAGATTGTTGAGCATACAAGGACCTCCCCTTGGAAGTTTGAAAAATATTGAGTTGGCTATGCTAAGGAGTTCCACCTTTGATCAATGGTGGGTTGAATGGAAAAAACATCTTTTTCACCAATCGGCTTCCATGTACCTAACTGACATTCTTCCAGACATGGTTCCACAGGTAAATATACTTCTTTTTCAATATCCTCATTGATAGCCGATTTTCTTTAGAAAATAACTTAACTCCTTTTCGTCTTTTGTTTGCAGACCACACAGTCCTCTCCTCCTCATGTCAGCAAAAATGGAGCCAATATCAATTACGCTGCTGGAATTCTCCCAAACGGTGGTGGATTAGCTCCTTTGATTATCGGCTATGGCGCTCCCAAGACATCTTCCCTACTCCATGGGCAAACTCGTGAGCCGATTCCCTCTGAAGCTGGAAAGAGGAAAAGAACCAAACCATCGGCTATCGCTCCGTCGGCTGCAAAGAAGAAAGCCACCAAAAAACAGAAAATCGTAACAGCCAATGACCCAGACGAGGAAGACATAGAAAAAGCCATTGACGAAGTAGCTGCCGAACTGAGTGAAACAATAGAAGAAACCCCAGCGACCAACATCCCTGTTCCTCAGCAAACTCCACCAACTCCGATCCATAAGACGTATCAACCTCGGGTATACATTTTGCAATCTTAATCCCCTCATAATTTTCTTTGCTGATCTCAACTTTTAACTCCTTCATTTTAGAAAAAGAAATCGGCTGCCAAGAAAAAACCTGCACCACCTCCATCGGTAACACCTCTTTCAAAACTTCATTTAAATTTCACTCCACCAAGTACTAACTCATTTTATATTTCAGCCGATTCGCTCTCCAACTCCAATCCAACATGACTCAAGTGAACATACTCCATCGGCTAAAGACAGCCATCACATTGAAGACCAGCCGATTCCTGCTATTCCTGTAAGTATTTGTATTAAAATATAAATCGGCCATTCTAAATATTCTATTGACTAACAATCTTGTCGCTTTCAGGTCTTAGCCGATATGTTCTCCTTTGACATTAGGCAATTCATGGATGAAGAGGAAGAAACATCCAGCAAAGCTATTGCTCCTCTAGCCGTGACTTAAAAGCTATCCTCAGAGATATTGCTCATCGGCTTGAAGGTTCCCTTAATGCTTTGGTTGTCAACTGTGGATCAATTAGAGCAAAATTTGAAGAAATTCAAGATCAGATCCCAGACGATGCAGTCGAAGTCATCTCTCCGGCAGTCTTTCTTGAACAATATCGTCACAAGCTGGAAAGAGCAAGGCAGAGGATAGCTGATAGGCGAGAGCGAAAAGACCTTGAGACAACTATCCATGCCAATTGGCAATCCATAAACGAGGAAAAATCCAAACTCAACCATATGATCTCTAGGCCAAGTTCTATCCAAAGCAATATAGATCGACTAAAGAACAGGAAGATTGAACTACTGGCTGAGTTAGAAGCTTGTAATGCTGAATTATCACTAGAAGAACAGAAGCTTGCCGATTTGCCAAGAGCTATCGAAGAACAAAAATCCAAGTTGAAGTCCTCGATCAAACACTTAGCCGATCTGAACAAATCCATGAAAATCATCCCAGGAAGTGATGCAGCCGACGCCCAAGCCATAGAAGAAGTAGAACAAATTAGGCAAATGGCAATATCGGCTATTCAAAAACTTTTAATGTAACATGAATCCTCTGATGATAATATAGACTCCATATTTTTTTTAAAACTCCAATGATGTAATATATATATGCCCCCTAATTTTGTTATGGAGAATGAAACATCACAAAATTACAATCGGCTAAGAAAAATTACCATAAAACAACCGATTATTTTAACTAAGGACGATATAACTCATATCGGCCATCCAAAGGCGATGTCAAGACATCGGCTATCATGCATCGGCAAGATACAGCCGAATCATGAATTAATCCAGAGACTTGGGTAATACTTTTTCAAATATTTTCCATTAAGAGCTCTTCCAAATATTTCTCCATCAAGTCCTTGTAGCATGTAAGCTCCCTTAGATACAGATTTGTAAATCCGAAAAGGTCCTTCCCAATTTGGTGACCATTTGCCGAATTTATTATCACGAGTTCCAATCGGCAGAATTAATTTCCAAACCAATTCTCCTTCCTCAAAGGATTTCGATACAACCTTCTTATTATAATGTCGCGCAACACGCTGCTTATCTTTTGTTATTTTTTGTAAAGCATACATCCTGGATTGAACCAAGTCCTCTGATTCATCTACCATAAGATTATGATAATCATCGGCTGTCAATTCATCTTGTAAATCAATCCTCCTTGAGCCGATGACATGCTCCCATGGCAAAACCGCTTTATGCCCATAGACTAACTTATATGGAGGAACTTGAATTGATCCATGACAAGCCATCCGATAAGACCATAATGCCTCAGCCAATCGACTATGCCACTGCTTTGGAAAATCGGCAATCTTTCTCTTAATCAACTTCATCAAGCTTTTGTTAGATGCTTCTACTTGCCCATTAGCTTGTGCATAATATGGTGAAGAATTCAACAACCTGATTCCCATACTCTCCATAAATTGAACAAACTCATCCGACACAAAAATAGATCCTTGATCAATTGTGATTGTTTGTGGAAGACCAAATCGGTATATAATATGCTCCTTAACGAATTGAACTGCATCCCCAGAATCAACTTTCTTCAATGGGACTGCTTCTACCCACTTTGTAAAGTAATCAGTTGCCACCAATATGTACTTATGTCCTTTACTCGATGGTGGATTAATCTGGCCGATCATATCAATTCCCCAGCCTCTGAACTGCCATGGCTTGATTATGGGATTCATAGCCGATGCCGGTGCTCTCTGAATCGATCCAAATTGCTGGCAATCCTGACATCCCTTGTAATACCTAAAGCAATCCTCCAACATCGTTGGCCAAAAATACCCAACTCTTCGAAGCAACCTCTTCATTTTATGAGCCAATTGATGAGTACCACAAATACCTTCATGAACTTCTCCCATCACAACCTTGACTTGATCAGCACTTAGACATTTGAGCAACACCCCATCAATCGTCCGATAATACAATTCATCATCTAACAAGACATATCTCAAAGCACTATACCTCAATTTCCTCAAAACCGATTGAGAAGGATTCTTCAAATAGTAAAACACATCATACCTCCAATCATCGGCTGCAATTGTAGCAATCCCCATCTCAACATCTGTCACCATCAGCTTATATCCTGATGCCCCCTGAGCCAAAGCATTAGCCTCCAAATTCTGCTCTCGAGGAACATATCTCAATGTTACCAGCTGAAACTCATCCATTAATTCCCGACATTTTTCATAATAAGTCATCAATACATCATTCTTGCATTCATATTCTCCAGTCAGTTGACTAATTATTAACAATGAATGACCCATGACTTCAATAGCATCGGCTTCAAGCTCCTTCAAAAGTTACAAACATTTGAGAACTGCCTCATATTCAGCTTGATTATTTGTAGCATATGGCTTGATAGTATAAGCAAATTCAAAACTTGCCCCTCTTGGGGATATGATAACCAAACCGATGCCACAACCATGAGTGCAAACCGATCCATCAAAAAATAGCGTCCATGGTACAATATCCGCTGAGCCAATCGAGTCATCACGATGTTCTACAATCAAATCGGCTATAGCTTGTCCTTTAATAGCTTTAATCGACTCATACTTGAGATTAAATTCTGTTAAGGCGTAAATCCACTTTCCAACCCTTCCTTTTAATACTGGAGCCGATAGCATATACTTAACCACATCGGTTTTGCAAATTATAGTACATTCATTGGATAACAAATAATGCCTCAACTTTGTACAAGAAAAATACAAGCATAAACACAACTTCTCCACTGAAGAATACCTGGTCTCTGCATCCAAAAGTCTTCTGCTCAAATAAAAGATTACCCTCTCTTTACCTTCGAACTCCTAGATCAAGATCGAGCCGATTGACCTCTCATCGGTTGACAAGTACAATTTGAAAGGCACCCCTTTCTGTGGAGAGATTAAAACCGGAGGAGAACTTAAATGCTTTTTAATATTATCCAAAGCCTTTTGCTGCTCTGCCCCCCATGTAAACTCCTAATCGGCTTTAAGTCTGAGCAATGGTGCAAAAGGCTCTAATCTTCCAGACAAATTAGAAATGAACCTTCTGATAAAATTTATCTTGCCGATCAAAGATTGCAACTATTTCTTGTCTTCTGGAGGTTGGATTTTCCGTATTGCATTAATACTCCTTTGTGGCACTTCAATACCCCTCTCATGCACAAGAAAACCTAAAAATTGTCCAGCCGATACACCAAAAGCACACTTGGTAGGATTCATCTTTAAGCCATATTTCCTTGTTCTTTCAAACACCTTTCTTAAATCGGCTATATGATCAACAATCTCCTTGGATTTCACCACCACATCATCAATATAAATTTCAACCACTAAACCGATTAGGTCATGAAATATATAATTCATGGCTCTTTGATATGTAGCTCCAGCACTTTTCAATCCAAAAGTCATTACAACCCACTCATACAAACCGATTGCACCAGGACACCTGAAAGCAGTCTTGTGAATGTCTTCCTTTGCCATTAAAATCTGATTATATCCAGCATTACCATCCATAAAACTTATAATTTTATGTCCTGAAGCAGCATCTACCAATTGATCGGCAATCGGCATTGAGTATTCATCCTTAGGAGTAGCCTTATTTAAATCCCTGAAATCGATGCAAACCCTAAGCTTGCCATTTTTCTTAATTACTAGAACTATATTAGAAACCCACTCAGCATATCGGCATGGACGAATAAAACCAGCATCATATAAACGAGTAATTTCAGCTTTGATCGCATCATACATATCGGCTTTACATCTCCTGGGTGGTTGTTTATATGGCCGATATCCTGGTTTGATAGGAAGCCGATGTTCAACAATTGATCGGCTAAGTCCCGGCATCTCAAAATATTCCCAAGCAAAGCAATCGTTGTATTCTTTCAAAAGCTCTGTTAACGTAGTTTTAAATCCAGATGATAGATTCTTACTGATGAATGTCGGCCTAGGCCTATCTCCTGACCCAATGTCAACTTCTTCCAAATTGTCAGCCGACATGAAACCCTGACCTAGTTTACCATCGAGATCATCCACAGCATCTTTAGTATAAAAACTGGAACCCTCCACAACACCCTCAAAGTAACAATTGGGGTTCTCCATCTCCAATCTGCTGTATATCACAATCAGACACTTTTAGATAATCTCCTTGCCAGATTTTTCCTGATAGGCAATCAATTCCATCCATCTCACAAACAGATAAAACGACATTAGCAACATGTACTGATCTGTCGGCTGGAACAACCTCTACCTTGTCACCTTGCCATTGGATTAAGCTCTGATGCATGGTTGAAGGAATACAACAATTAGCATGAATCCAATCCCTTCCAAGCAATAAGCTATATGAACCTTTCCCATCAATGACAAAAAATGTAGTAGGAACAGTCTTGCAACCGATTGTCAATTCTATATTAAAAACTCCTTTGGCCTCTGAAGGATTACCTCCAAAATCTTTAAGAACCATATTAGTCTTGATGAGATCATCTGAACTCCTTCCCAATTTCTTAAACGTTGCATATGGCATCAGATTTACCGCAGCTCCACCATCAACTAACATTTTAGATATCGGCTTGCCATTAACAAATCCCTTGACATACAATGGCTTGAGGTTCCGATTCTCTGTTCCCTCTGGTTTTTCAAAAACAGTTTGCTCTGGTGACAATACCAATCTAGCACAAGATTCTTCCATGATATCTGCATCGTCTTGATTAGCCTCATACTCTGCGGGTAACACAAATACCATGTTGACCGATGAAGAAGCAATAGCCTTTCCTTTAATCAAACTTTTTGCTCTATCGGTTTCAATCTCATCGGCTGATATTATCTTACTCTTAACACGCCACTCTTGCTTTGTCTTTGCTTTCTTCAGCCGATGACCGATCTCTTGTTCAACTTCCTGAAATTGCTCCCTGTTCCTCATCCTTTGAACCCTTCTCTTCTGACTCTTAGAAAAAATCCCAGAAGGACACCATTGAGCTTTTGAGATATCTCCAGCAACCTCCTGGAAATAATCTTGATGAATCGGGCCCAATCTCTGATGAATAGGCAACTTCCTTTGCATCAGCCGATCCTCTTTAGGATGAAATCGGCTAAAACTCCCATTATAGTTCCCATCGATATTAGCACAACCTGGGCAGTCTTCTATTGATGGTAGTCTCATCCCTTTATTCCAACAAAATATGAAAAATTCGCTGTTCCAGTGTAGATCAAAACTATCATCATCCTCATAACATTGCCTTTCCTGCCGGTCATGTCTCTTTTGATATTTATTAATCATACTTGTAGAATCAAATCTATTGAGCCGGTTGTCTTTTCTGTCGGCTGTTCTCCCACTTGTATGAACCATGTTGATAGGAAAAAGATTACCATCAATTTTCATCGGCTTCTTGGAATCATCAAATTTTATCCTGCCTTGTTCAATGGCTACCTGGATCTTTTGTCGAAATACTTTACATTCATTAGTACTATGAGACCCTGTATTATGCCACTTGAAGTATTCCTTCTTCCTAATTCTTCAGCCGATGGAATCACATGACCAGCAGACAATTGAATTTATTTCTCCCGAAGCAAAAGATCAAAAATTTTATCAGCCTTATTGACATCGAAGTCATATTTTTCCTCCTTTCCAGAGCTCTTGACCCATTGACATGGAATCACCTTCTTGTTCCTCGCCCATTCGGCTGCTGCCACTTCGGGATCATATTCTTCCTCAGAATCAGATATATAAGAATTAATGAAGTTCACCTTTTTGAATGCTTTATTGGCCTCTTGAAACCTTTGTTCGTGTACAGTTATCTTCTGAGCGAAATGAGCCAAACTCTCAAAATCCTGAGCCGAAAACCTCTCTTTGGTTGGTGTTAATAAACCCTGGAAGGCTAAATCGGCTAACTGAGAATCTGTTAACGCCAAGCTGTAACACCTGTTTCTGATATCCCTGAACCTTTGAATATAATCTTGAACAGGCTCTTTGCGTTTTTGCCTAATGGTTGTTAGGTCAGATAATTTCATCTCATGAACCCCACTGTAGAAATATTTATGAAACTGTTTTTCCAGATCGGCCCAACTGTGAACAGAATTATAAGGTAAAGATGAAAACCATGTGAAAGCCGATCCAGATAGAGATAAAGGGAATAATCTGACTCTTAAAGCGTCAGTAGCCGACGCTTCACCACATTGAGCTAAAAATCGGCTAACATGCTCATAAGTTGATACATTATCTTGCCCTGAGAATTTTGAAAAATCTGGGACCTTGTATCGGCTTGATAATGGTACTCTTTCAAAATATTCTGGATATGGATGCCGATACAAATTGTCACCATCCCTTGGTTTTAATCCAAATTGTTCTCTCATCACGTCGGCTATCATATCGGCCCAAGGTTTCTGCCGAGATCTATCTAGAGGTTGTGGCTGTATCGGCTCGTCTTGATCAAACTGAGGCTGATAATATGGTTGAGGAGACGCTCTCTGCCGATATTGCACCTGTGGTGAGTGAGGTTGATATTGATAATTAAAATTGCCGCCTGCCTGTGTCTGAGGCATTTGTAGAGCACTAAAATTCTGGTGATTAGGAACAAATTGGGTAGCGGTAGTCTGTTGCTGTAAGATTGGTACTTGCTGCCTCGCCGGTGTATGCAGAATCGGTTGAACAACTGGCTGATTAGGATTGAACATAGCTGCAACCTGCTCAGCTGATATTTGAGGTATGTTTTGCCCTATATGCTGAGGTTGTTGTCGGACTAGTACATGAGGATTAAATTCTACCTGCTTCTGTTCCGACGCTGGCACCTCCTGTTGAGCTGTAGCCGATGTTGATGCCATCGGCTGTCCTGGGGCTATATTTGTAGCAGGTTTTGGTTGGCTGGTTACAAGCGACCTATACTGCGGGAAGACCCCATCTGGTTGGAAAATTGGTCCCTTGGCTTGGTGTTCAGCAATGGTACCATCAACCACAGACTTGATCATGTTTGTTAAGGTATTAACAAGCACTCTCTACTGATTGATCAAGGCATGATGCACAGCATAGTCAATTCGATCTTGTAAATTCCTGGGTTCTTCAGGAGATTCTTCTTGTTTAACCCCTTTGTCCTTCCCAGAGCTCAACTCTGGCTCTTCACTGTTGGGCAAATCTATTTTGTACCTCTGAAGCACTGTTCCCGATCTAGTTTGGACAAAAGAATGTAAGTTCTGGTTTTGAAGCTTGTTCATTATATCTTCCAGCTCTGCCTTCTGTTCCGATGTCAACTTGTGCATTGTCATTGGAATAATATTCTCTGAGTTAACATCAGTTGTCTTGAGGTCTACCATGATGAAAATTCTTCAAGGTCCCACTGGGCGTGCCAAAAGCGTGTTGATGCAAAAAACACACACTGGTCTGGGAGATCTGCTTAACTCCAGTGCAGGTCCAAATATTTCTTTCGGGTTCTAGACGTGCCAATTGGTTTGATCCTACAACCAATAAGAAACAAAGAAAGAAAATGCAGTTAAATCTACCAACGATAGCCGATCGGCTGGCTTGCCGATGACATATCATTGAGCACCAAGCCGATACAAAATGCATTAAATCGGCTATAATAGATAAATCAAAATAAAGCTAAATTTACTCAATCGGCTATAGATATCAATAAAATATAATCTAAGTCTCAAAATATACTTAAACCAAGTGATTGGGATAGATCGGACAGGGCGCCGAGACAGTATAAATCATTTATGTCTAAATATATTATAAGGCATAGATTATATATATTTATAGCATAGCCGATTAGGTAAATCTAACATGTATCGGCTAGTATTCCGATACTACTTTATACAGAGATATTATCATGAGCAAAATATATTAAACAACTGTCAGACTAACGTTAAGATGATCCTAACCAGATTTGACAACAAGCTCAATATGTTTTGTTATGTTAATATCTCAATATAAAGGGCAGATTTAATATATCAAGTTAACAAGATAATTAAACCAGGTAAGATCGGCTGAAACCCTGACACTATCTCTACTAGCAATCATAGACAGATTAGAGATTATGGTTCTAAACATGATTTAGTAGGTCAAACCTAACTGATGCAGTACTAAATATGTAAAGAAACGTAATATCTAGATGATCAAGTCGATGAAAGCTTTTTTGAGATGGTAGATATACTATGTAATTTAAATCAATAGCGATATATAACCCTATCGGTTGCTTTCTGTGAAACAGACATCAACTGATCTGGGTTATATACCGATATCAATTCAGATTACACAATATATATAATAACTTGACGATTCACACAAACAGGATCAGAGTGTCATGAAGATGGAAGCACTAATCCTGAGAGCGCAAGCCGCCATAACAAGTTTTACCTCTTTGCCGGAGATCGAAACCGATGCAGCCCAACTTGGAAGCAAGAACTCGTCGAAAACAGTAAAAGAGTAAAGGTGGCGATGCGCCGAAATTGTTGTATTGATTGATTGTCTTTATTTACACGAACCTGAGTTCAATTTATACCCAGAACTACACAATATGTCCTTGTCGGACACGATTCTTATCTCTATTACAACTCATATTAAAGATAATTCCCTAATACAAACTCTAACCAACAATATCTATCAGGAAACTAACATTATATCCTAATTAATAGATACAATTTCCTTCTTCGGACCCAATCCGTATATGGCAATCTTCATGAAGCACATCAACCGAACCCGACAATGATTCTGTTGTCTTCTCATCGGAATCAGCTACATCGGCTAACCTTGTCTGACTCTGTCTCAGCCGATAGACACGATAGCCGATTCGGTCACCAGTCAATGCATACCGTAGCCGATTCGGCCACCAGCTGATTCTTGCTCTGTTTTGGTAACCGTCAGCTTCCTCCAAATCCGCTTCGATTCTATCTTCGAATCCAATACTTGATTTACCAAATTTGGTTGTTAACACTCCTAAGCTCAAGGATTGGACCAATCATTATTTCCCACAAGGGTCATAATCTGAGTTCTTGCGCCAGTCGGGATTCAATTATCAAATCTACTTTGGTATATCCCATGAGGGATAACTACTCGGATTATAAGCTACTCATATGAGATGCGCTTGGTCTACATCACCCGGGAGATTTATCACTCGGGAGCATATTGATAGGCGTGCTATATACGTCATCTTTTAAGGGTATCGGTCGACATATTTTGGGTCTGATCCCAATATGTCTGCAGCCCGTATTCTCAGGTGTGGCTTGTCACGTGTCTCTAGGAACTTAAGCAAATTTGCCTTGGCAATATACACGTGTTCTATTGCCCAATACCTTCAAAATCCTTTCATACAGTAGTTACACAACTTTTTAGGAGTTGGTACGATACAATTTGGAAGGTGACAAACAGTAAAGTTTTTGTAGCTGTCCTGATAACTTTTCTATAGGTTGCAAAGCTGTTTGGTTTTTTACAAAACAATTGATTTTATATTATATCAATGCTATTTTGCCACCTTGGTGTGCTTTTCTGATTAAGACCAATGTTATGGCTTAGGCTAATTATATTTTGGTCGTATTCTTCAGGCGGTTGGTAAATCTATTTATGGGTTTTGTTAACTCAGATTTTATACCACAAATGCCATATATTTCTAAGGATTGTGAAGTTGTGTGTATCAAGGGGACTCGGACATGACTGTTTTGGCAGCATGTGCACAATGTGATGCCAGTACTCGGGGTCATTATGCACCGTACCTTATTAATGAGGTTATGTGCTATATAATTTTTTAGGATGCTTTTGGCTTTGGCTAAGCATTTGTTTATATAAGACCACTCGGATGGGTGAGATGATTAAAGTTCTTGACTATATGCTTAGTTTGTTTAACTAAACACATAGTCGGAGGCTACACCTAATTAGGTGCATCTAGTCGATGCACCTAGGTATATTTTTTTTGAATTTTCTCAGCCCTTCACAGCCTTTTGATTTGGTAAAAACACTCGGGAGACTATGGCACAAATGATTGAAGCACTCGGCTTGGGATTTATTTGGTTCGAGGTGAAGTTATCTCGTCGACTGCGAAGGTCTCAGGGGCTACTGTGGAGAATATGGGTACCGGGTATCCTCACAGCCTACATATTCGACTAGAGATAGGAGGTGGGTCGGATCCATATATTATGTAATAGAGTAGGACTTGATCATAGTATTGTCTTATGTTCTATGGCATGGTCTAGAGTCTTGATTGAGTACTATCATGTAATAGATTAGGAAACTTATACCGTGTTTGGTTAGATTTTCCTCTTTGTAACCCTGCCCCCCAACCTATATAAGGTGGGGAGGGAGCCCTCTAGGGGGCATGAAGACAGAGATATTCACAACTCGATCGTCAGATCAATATACACCCGGCGGATAAAATCTCCAAACAGGAGTAGGGTATTACTTCTCATTGAGAGGGTCTGAACCTGTCTAAATCCTTATCTTTCGCATCCATCTACTTTTAGGTCTCGTGCGTTACCCCTTTTATTATTGCCGAATTCCAGTTTCGACAAAGAGATTAGCTGACTAATAATCGTAATGGAATAACTTACAGAGCTATCCTCTGCTTGGCACTGTGTGTGTTTACTCGCTTCCACAATGCCGCATACTGGAAACTGAGGGGAGCTAGCAACGAAACTCACGGGTTAACCAACTGACCAAGAAGCAACACAACTTCCGTGCACAGCACACAGGTGATTCCGGCGGCCGTGCGCATGCGCGAAGGCAAGTTAAGCATGACTAAATTTGTGTTAAGCAGATATTGATCGAGTTTAATTTTTTTGAGCCTGTTCGGTAGAAATATGGCTACAATACAGTCAGCAGCTTCAGTACTATACATATAATCTTTACAGGCAGCGGCAACAGCTGCAGCAGTATGGCAGCCGAAAAGACCCTTGGTTGGTTGCTGAAAGATGATATGAAGTTCATAATTTTTCTCACATTTGTAACGAGAGAAAAATTATATTAGAACTGATTAGTAATATAATTTTGGACCATATTAGTATTAGAAAGTCTATCCTCACAGTCAGTTCTTCCTTAAATTCCCCGTGAACGTTACTACGGAATTTTGCCCATGCCCTGCAGTTGCAAACTATAATTAATTAATGATGCTTTGATCCACATAGTAGCGATAGCAGTAATCATAATGACAGTACTAGGGACATTACCTGTTAAGCATGTCAAAAATTTTGTTAAAAGTATCCCTCGGTTTTCGCATAGAATCCATGACATGAATCTTGCTGCTGGACATATCTATGATAAAAAGGACCCATTGAAATCTGCAAATTGCGTGAAATATGATGTACATATCATTTTATAAATACGAGAAGAAAACTGGTACAAGAGGTGGTAAAAACTTACTTTGTATTGTCAGGCAAAAGTATGAACTTCTCAAAATGTTGCTACACCAAAAATTTGTAAAAGTTTTGCTCGGTTTAGTTTGGCCAATCATCTACAGTCTTCTTGTTGATTATGTAGGGGTCCATAAAACCACACTTGAAGTATCTATGCCTATGACAATTTTGAATCTCCATTCTACAGTGAAAAAAGACATTAAATCTTCGATATTACATGTGACGGGCTAATGAACGAAATAAAATTAAACGACACTTACAAAACCCAACAAGCGAGAAGAGAGACGTCAAGGACGTCTTGTTGGTATACGTTGTACACATCCTTGAAGTTGATCGACATATCGTATATCCCACGGAAGAAATCTTTATCTTTAATCCTTGCCGCAAATATAATTCTACCATGAGCTGATTAATCCATGTACCATTGATGGAATCGATACATCTGTGTAGGTAGGTTCTTGATCAGCTCAGGCTTGACAAGTGGTGCGCTGATTGCTATGGGTGTTTTAGATCTTCTTCTGTGGCGTTCTTGATAGGGGCTATCCCCAGCAGTTGCTCCTTGCTAAGATTTGTATCTGCCATAAATTCTTGTAAAGTAATGTCAAGGTTCGATGGCATCGGGGAAACCGCTTGTGTTTCTTGCATTCCAAGCTGGGGGACATCCTTTGTCTTTCTTGTGTTCTTCCCATAGGATTTGCGAATTGAGCGGTCGTAGTCTGATACTAAGGTCTTTCTCGTGGGTTCACTCATCTTCTGAAAAAAAGGCCTTAGTTACCGTGTCTATTGAAGTTTTATTCTATAGACTCCACGGCTCGAAGTGCTCTTTCACTTGCCTTTTCACTTTCTCGTCAGTCCTATCATACGGTCTTTTCTTGAGATCGGTTTTCTTTGGCTCGTCAAGTCTTGGCTTATTCGTTTGTGTGGAGTTTGATGGCGCGGAACGAGGTGGCAAGACCGTTGTTGCCTGCTACTTGCAACTGGTTACGGCAGTGAAGACGGAGGAGACGATGCAAACCGAAGTTACGGTGGAGACGGATGCGATGCTGGAGATTGAGGTTGTGGAGGAGACGGTGGAGACCGATGATTGTTAGGCTCTGGCGGTGGAGATGTAGGAATGGACGCCGCTGCTTGCCCAGAAAGCACGATGTAGCGCTTGCACCATAGTATGATGGTGTGGGCTATCTCTCCTAGTTTCCTCTCCCCATCTCTTCCGGGGATGTCCACCTCGAGATCGTCAAATCCTAGGTAGACCCGTTCCACCTCGACCTTTGAGTATCGAGGTGGAATTGACCTACAGTGATACATCGCGTCTCGTTGGATTTGTATGACCATGCCCTCCACAACCTTCACGAGAAACGAGGTTAGTTAGTAACATATGGACCAATTTTCGAAGTCTTCAAATGTGGATGTGCAAACAACGAGCATATCTTGATTGATAGGTTCTTAAAGGGAATATGCAGCTCACATGGTGTCCGCTGCATAATTTCATTCACGGGGCACGGTGGTTCGTCGTCAGCTGGCCCTGCTACAGCTTCGTTGGCCCCATCTCCTACTTGCCCTGTAGAAGCGCAGATGCTTCGATTTCCTAAGAGACTAACCATGACGGGCGGAACAGACGGCTGGGCCTGCCGGCTCCACTCACTTTGGCATATATCAACCTATCTTGCCACCTCCTCTTTCAATCTTTGGCCGTATCTCGCGACCTTCATTTCAAGATTAGTCAATTTCGCATCCTGATCTCTCTTACTTCTCATGCTACTCTGGTACGTGTGGATGTCATTTTTAAACCCGTACTTCCATGCAACCATGCCTTTTCCGTGCGTTCGTCCTGGGTGCTCTGGATTCTGCAGTGCGAGCGTAAGCTCATCCTTCTCTCTGTCCGGATGGAATCTTCCCTCAGCAGATGCCTCTAGGGCATTCATGAGACAGTGAGTTGCTTGGTGTATGTCATCGCCAAAGATCAGGAAGCCATCAACAGCATTTAGTGTACCTCCATGAGCGTAGTACCAATATTTTGATCGTTTAGGCCAATCACAAGTGGCCGGAACGATATCTCTTTCGGCTAAAGCATCCTCCATTTTCTGCCACTTGGGCACGATGAAAGTACTTCTTCTTAGAGGCATTAGCTTTGTTATTTGCTATCTTGGCTTGCCCTTGCTCTCCTGTCTTGTCGTCCACAAATACATCCCAATGATCCTTCAGTTTGGGGAATGTGTCAAAATCCGGTGTTAGATCCTTCAGGATATATTTGTTGTACAAATCTTTCTTGTAGCCCTTGAATTGTTGGGCCATCTTTTTCAGATTCCAATCCTTCACTTTGGCCTGATCTGCCTCAGGGATCGTGAAGGTCTCGAGCATGGTGGTCTATAACATGTTCTTTTCTGTATTTGGGAGATATGTTTCTTTCACATCCCCGTGTGACCTTGCTTGGCGCTAGTTTTGTATGCTGATGGGCACGTGATCCCTCACGACCCAACTGCTGTGTGACACAAACTTCTTTGCTGCATCGGCGGGGGCAACTGGTACGTCGTCTGGGTTTACTTCAGTTATGATGTGTCTCCCCTTCACCTTCCTCGTGACACCTTATTGTCTGTGTGCCCTCTTCGTACCAACGCTCGGTTGGCTGGCCTATTGGTCATCCTCATTTCCTTCCGCGTTTCTCTCCTTGTTCCCCTCCTCATTCAAGAGGACTTGTTTGTCATCGCGATCTGCCATCTGTTCATAACACTAAATAATACAGAAAATGTAAATTACTACAAAAGGTGCAAGGTATATTGTTATATATATTCATCTTTTCAACAACTATGAAGAACTTCTAAATTTTACTTACTTAAGAAATATGCAACCTACATGTATATTGTTATATATCCACATGTATATTGATAGGAGGATGCTCGGGCCAACCATCACAATGAATGGAGGTTGTCCGTCAAACTGATCGTAATCTTCGTCAGTCTTATCCTCGACTCCGACGATTTTCCTTTTTTCTAGGAGAACCACGTGGCACTTTGGCTCATCGGGCCCTTTCCCTTTCTTTGTTTGCTACACATGAACGTCACGTAGAAAACTTGCGTTACATCATTGGCTAGGACGAATGGTTCGTCTGAGTATCCAACCTTGTTAAGGTCAACTGTTGTCATCCCACAATCATCAATCATTATGCCTCCACCAGTCAGCCTAACCCATTGGCACCGAAACAGAGGGACCTTCAGAGGTCCATAGTCGAATTTTCATATCTCGTCAATGGCACAGTAATACGTGCTAATTGTCCCATCGTATCTCATGGCATCGATACGAACAACACTATTGTGGTTCGTGCTCTTTTTTTCTTGAGCTCTTGTGTAAAATGTGTACCCATTGATTTCATATCCTTGGAATGTCAAGATTGAGCAAGATTGTCCCCTCGCTAAGAAGGCTATTTGTTGGTCAATCGTCTCGTTACCTATGAGATGTTATCGCAATCAAGCGGGAAAAGTATCAATGTGATGAAGGGTAATCCAGGCATCGGACTTACCGATGTTTTTGGAGCGAACAATCACCAAGTGCTCCTCAATGTAAGGAGTCACCAATGAAGATTGTTGCAAAACCATGAAATGTGCTTTACAGAATAAATCATTGTCTGCAGTCATTATTGTTTTCCTTCCAAGAGTCCCCTTTCCTCGTAGTCTCCCCTCATGGCTTAATTCGGGGATCTTGATTGGACGAAAGCCTTCAATAAATTCTACGCAAAACTCAATAACCTCCTCTGTTCCACACCCCGTGGTGATGCTTGCTTCCGGACGAGAACGGTTACAAACTGTAACGCCCTGAAAATTCGATCGACAAAAATACGAAACCCTAAAACGCGAGATTTCAAAAACTTTGGATCAAATTGCATCATGCCGAGTTTAATCGCCCTTTTATTTGGATCTTTATTTGCAGAGTTTAAATTAATCGAAATTAATTATGTGAAAACCCTAAAAGAAAAGGAAAAATAGACAATTGCAAAATATATAACAGAAACAAAATTATACAAATAAAAGTGGGGCAAAATTAGTAGTAAATAAAATATTCTACATAGAAGTCATGAATTGATTTGGATAGTATAATTTACACCTTAAAAATAGGGAAAAAATATATATATATATAATTATATACGTATATAAATATACATAATGTATATAGATAGGAAATATGGTGACATAAAATCTTGGGCAAATTTTTAGGGTGGAATGATACAAATATTGAACAAAATCCATTTGTGTGAAAACTATAAATTTTGGGTGAATTTATAATTTGCAAAACTCAGAAAAAGTCACTATTCATTGCCCCCAATTGTTCGACCAGGAGCCCTAGCCATCCCCTCTGCCGCTGCCGTGCGCCGTGCCCTCGTGCCCCGCGCCCGTGCGTGTCGCCATCACCGTCACCTGGCCACGCCGGCCGCCGCGGCTCATTGGAGCCCAGAGCCATCGCCGCCTTGAGCCGCGCGCCGCCCCCCTATCCCTTTTGCCATGCCGCAAGCGTAACCGCTCGCCGTCCCGTCGCTGCCCTTCCCTTTGCCGCTGCGCCGCATCCCCTCGCGCCCCGCACCACTGCAGCCGCTGCCGCGTCACGTCGCCACACCGCCCAGTCGCTACAGCCACGCGCCGTACCGTCCGCCCCCGCACCGGCCTCCGCGCCCCTCCCCACCCTATAAGAACCCCAACCCCCCGGCCTCCCCTTCCTCCCCGCACTGCCCCACTCCCGCTCCCCCCATATTTCCCCACCTCGCCGTTGCCGGTTGCCGCCCCGGGCCGCCGCTTTGAGTCGCCTCAACCGCCGTCGCGTCGCCGCCCTTCGTCGCCGCTGCCGCCGGTGAGTCCCTCCTCTCCCTTCCGCCGTGCCGACCGCCTGCGCCGAGAGAGAGGGAGAAGGGAGAAAAGAGAGAAGCCGAGAGAGAGAGAAGAGAGAAAAGTGATAGAAGAGAGAGAGGCAGAGAGAGGAGAGAAAAGAGAGAGGCAGAGAGGAAAAAAGAAAGAGGAAGAAAAATAAAAGAGAGGGAAAAAAGAAAAGAGGAAAAAGAAAAGGGAAAAAGAAAAAAAAATAAAATAAAAGAAAAGAGGAAATTTAGGAAAATAGAGGAGAAGTTAAATTTAAGTATATACGTATATAATAGTCAGTAAATTAATCGTAGACCATTTTTAGGAATCCCTAGAAAATAAATTGAGATTATTTACTTAATTGGTTATTTATTTAATGGGCTATTTATTTAGCTATTTATTTAGATATTTATTAAGTTATATATATATATATATATACGTACATATTAATCGGAGGATGAATCGTCGGCTATTTTTGAAAAGTCCAATATAATAAATTGCGGTTATCTATTTAATTGGTGATTTATTTAGGTATTTAGTCTGTTAGTTATCTATTCAGTTTTCACTCATTAATCTATTTATCCACTTAGTTATTCATTGTGGATATTTAGTCATTCATTTATTTATTACGGTTAATTATTATCGGAACCTAAGTATTAAATATTCGGAGTATCTTATTCGTATTAAAGTATTAGGGCTAATTATTATTAATCAAAATCTAATGTATTCGAAATCGTGTAAATTAAAATGAGTTAATACTTTAATGGATTAACGCAAATATGTTAGGACAAAATGGATTAAAATCGGAATTTGTCTATTTCAAAAATAATGGAATCGACAACGAAATTCGACGCTCGCGCTTGATCCTTTTTCTATTGGAATTTTATTGGAATTTATTTGAATTCTAATTGAATTCAAATTAATTTCTTTCGCACGTAATACTAGACCCCGAGGGAGTTGCAATTCCGAACGAGAACCAAGACCCGCAGGACTTCGAGCAAGGCAAGTCATCACTAATCCTTGAACATGTTGAACCAATTTATAAACTTATTTTGGATTTAAAATAAAGTTTGCATGCTATATGAATATATGTGAATGCCTTCATATTGATTATCCATGCAAATCTGTCATCCATAATATCGTGTATTTTTAGTTGATCCTTGTCAACGCTTAGCCATGCTACTTTAGAATCATGCATATTCATATTTATCAAAATGCTTTATGCTCAGGCTACTACCTTTGGGAAGGTGGTTGAGATGCGGCATGTGGAGACATGAGCACCACATTGCCTTGACATTGATAACGTGATTTACGAGAGGAAAAATAAACCTAAACAACTGTTTTCGACTGGGGCGGCTGGAGGACTTGGGTGGTGTTCGGTAAAGGCATGTGCCGACCTTGGTCAGTTAAGGACCGAGCCATGAAGCTAAGCATGAAACGACCCTCGTGCAACCGTACTTCTCGAATGGGTATAGACCAAGCGGAGTAAATAGCCGAGCGGAGGCAGTATCCATGCATAGTGGTCTTGTTGATGTGTTTGAGAGGCGGGGGCCTACGGTGGGGTCGCCACTGGTAGGACCGCCATATGACTATAGGAAAAGACCAAATGGCGTCCTACCCCATTGTAGTTGGCCAAGGAAAAAATTCCCAGTTAGGAATATCTTTAAAATAAAAACACTATGTTTAGAAAACCAAACATGTTTCTCACTTTATCCTTGTCTACCTTCTCTATAAAATGAGTTTTATTTTTCTTTACCTGATTTTGATTTTGTTCTGAAAAACAGATGGTAGATTCGAGCTCGTTCTCATCTTGGGAGATTGAGGTTCCCCGTGTAGACGGATACGTTTTACATCTGCACCGTATGATGAGATGCCTGAGATACCCGAGACAACCCATTTACCGAGTGAAGAGGTTTGGATTTGGATGGGAGGCTCGCGCAGAGGTGGAGTCACGTGTCCCTTCGGAGCCAGACTTCTGTTTCAGGATACGCTACCGTCGCGACTCCCCTGAGGCCGCGATGCAGGACGTTGCTCGGGAGACGTTCCTTCGACTAAGCTCTATACACCAAGCGGAGTTGGCAAGTACCTAACCACCCTGGCCGCAGTTATGGTTGCGCAAACCCAACTCTTGCAGGCCATTGTCAATAACCAAGGAGGTCGTGATGGTTCAAGCTTTGGAGGGTTCACGAGGACGAAGCCACCCACTTTTGCTATAGCAGATGAGCCTATGGACGCTGAAGATTGGCTACGCATCATCGAAAAGAAGCTGACCCTTGTTCGAGTACGCGAAGCTGACAAAGTGATATTCGCGGCCAACCAACTGGAAGGACCAATAGGTGACTGGTGGGATATATACAAAGAAGCTCGAGAAGAGGATGCTAGAGAACCTACGTCGGAAGAGTTCACCGCCGCCTTTTGTGATAACTTCGTGCCTGCAGCTGTGATGCGCATGAAGAAGAATGAGTTCAGAAGGCTGCGCCAGGGGAATACAATGGTGCAGGAATACTTGAACCGGTTCACCCAACTGGCCCATTACGCCACCGGGGACCTCTAACGAAGAAGAAAAGATTGACAAATTCATCGAGGGATTGAATGACGAGCTGCGTGGACCTATGATTGGACAAGATCATGACAACTTTCAAAGTCTGATCAACAAGGTCGTCAGGCTGGAGAATGACCAAAGGATTGTGGAGCATAACCGCAAGAGGAGGATTGCCATGAACCATCCACCTCATGTGGCGTCCCAGCGACCTAAGGGAGCTACATCATCGGGATGGAAGCCCATAGTTGTGATGACCAACCACCCCGCCACACCTGGCAACTTCAATAGGCCGGTCATGACCCAAACCCGTACACCCACGCAAACCCAGACCACTCTTGGAATAAAGAAGAACGGGAACTGCTTCAACTGCGGAGAACACGGGCACTTCGCCAACAATTGCCCGCGCCCACGCAAAACTCCTGTTCGTACTGGAGCCAATGCAATGGCAATCCACGAGACTACTACCCCTACAGTTGGACGAGGTTTGTACAGGACACCGCGGACCAACAGGACCGCCACCGGATTTGGACACGAACAAGTGAACCACATGCAAGCGGAAGAGGCCCAGGAAGACCAGGGCGTACTGTGGGTATGTTCTTTATCAATTTTACCCCAGTTAAAGTTCTCTTCGATTCGGGTGCATCGCATTCATTCATATCTTTGAAAGCAAGTCAACAACACAATTTAACCCTGGTAGGATTAAGGAAACCAATGCTAGTACACTCACCTGGGGGTGAGATAACAGTAAGTCACGCCTATATCGACGTACCTATCCGTCTTAGGGATATGGTGTTTCCCTCAAACCTTATGGTCTTGATACCCCAAACCCTTGACGTCATATTGGGCATGGATTGGTTAGCAAAGAACAAAGGAGTCATTGATTGTGGCCGTAGGGAAGTTACCTTAACCATACCCTGGGGATCCGTAACGAGAGCAACCATGGATCAGGATCCTAAGTTGTTTGAACGCGCTGGTGGTATATTTAACATGCTTCCTATGAATGGAATGCCCGTAGTTCAGGACTACCCCGACGTGTTTCCGGAAGAACTACCTGGGATGCCACCGGACCAAGATGTAGAGTTCGTCATTGACTTAATGCCTGGTACCGCCCCCATATCCAAGAGACCATACCGGATGCTGGCCAACGAGTTGGAAGAGCTCAAGAAACAAATTCGGGAGTTACAGGAGAAAGGATTTGTACGCCCCAGTTCATCACCTTGGGGAGCACCACTGCTGTTTGTTAAGAAGAAAGATGGCAGTATGAGAATGTGTGTGAATTATCGCTCGTTGAACGAGGTGACCATCAAGAATAAGTATCCACTACCTCGGATCGATGATCTTTTCGATCAACTCAAAGGAGCTAGGGTTTTTTGTAAGATTGACCTCAGATCTGGATACCATCAATTGAATATTAGGATTGGGGATATCCCTAAAACCACGTTCTCGACGCGCTATGGATTATATGAGTTCACAGTAATGTCCTTTCGATTGACCAACACGCCGGCATATTTTATGAACCTCATGAACAAAATGTTCATGGAGTACTTGGACAAGTTTGTGGTAGTATTCATCGATGACATTCTTGTCTACTCTAAAGTTGAGGAAAAGCATGTGGAACATTTACGCCTAGTGCTAGAAAAGCTTCGGCAGCATCAGCTTTATGCGAAGTTTAGCAAATGCGCGTTCTGGTTGAAGGAAGTTGCCTTTCTTGACCATGTAATCTCAGCCGGAGGAGTAGTAGTAGATCCTGCTAAGGTTGAGGCCGTCACGGAATGGAAAGCACCCAAGTCGGTAACCGAAATCCGGAGTTTTCTAGGATTAGCCGGATACTACTGGAGGTTTATAGAAGGATTCTCTAAAATATCCAGACCCATGACTCAGCTATTCAAGAAGAAAAAAGAATTCACATGGTCAGATCAGTGTCAGAAAAGTTTTGAGCAGCTCAAGGAAAAACTGACCTCCGCACCTATTCTAGTTCTGCCCGACAACCGGAAGGACTTTGTAGTATATTGTGATGCGTCAAGGCAAGGACTGGGAGGTGTATTAATGCAAGAAGGGAAAGTTGTGGCATATGCCTCACGACAGCTGCGACCTCATGAGAACTACCCTACCCACGACCTTGAGTTGGCAGCAGTGGTCCATGTGTTGAAGATGTGGCGATATTACCTGATTGGGAATCACTGTGACATCTACACCGACCACAAGAGCCTGAAGTACATCTTCACTCAGCCCGATCTTAACCTAAGACAAAGACGGTGGTTGGAATTGATCAAGGATTATGATCTGGAGATTCATTATTACCCCGGAAAGGCAAATGTCATGGCTGACGCACTGAGTCGCAAAAGCCATTGCAACCATTTGAGACTTGGAGGTATGACCACTGAGCTGTAGGAAGAGATGGCCCGATTTAACCTGCATTTAGTCCCTCCTGGCGAAATGAACGCCCTGGAGATTCAACCTCTTTTGAGAACGCAAATAGAGGAGGCTCAGAAAGATAATGAAGAAATTCGAGAAGTAAAGGAGTGCATGGCCGCAGGATGTGCAAAGGAATTCTCGATCAACGAGAAAGGAATTGTATGGTACAAGAAGAGGATTTGTGTACCAGAGCAAGGCGGTCTGAGAAGATTAATTCTTAAGGAAGCCCTCGAGTCTGCCTATTCACTACACCCTGAGAGCACAAAGATGTACCAAGACCTAAAGGAGGAATACTGGTGGCCAAACATGAAACGGGATGTAGCCGAATACGTAGCACTTTGCGACGTATGTCAGAGGGTAAAAGCCGAGCATCAATGACCAGCAGGGTTGCTACAACCCCTTAAGTTTCCAGAGTGGAAATGGGATGAGATAGGCATGGATTTTATTGTTGGATTACCCAAAACCGCAGTTGGGTATGATTCCATCTAGGTGATCGTAGACCGACTCACCAAGACTGCGAGGTTCATCCCTGTCAAAACCAATTATAGTGGTGCCAAATTAGCTGAGCTGTACATGCCTAGAATTGTATGCCTCCACGGCGTACCTAAGAGGATTATATTCGATCGCGGAATGCAGTTTACCTCACACTTCTGGGGTAAAGTACACGAGGCACTTGGAAGTTACCTCGCTTTTAGCACAGCATACCACCCACAAACCGATGGCCAGACAGAGAGGACAAATCAAGTCCTGGAAGACATGCTGAGAGCGTGTGCAATGGATTTCACTATGGACTGGGAGAAATGCGTACCATACGCCGAGTTCTCCTATAACAACAGTTACCAAGCTAGTCTGAAGATGTCACCGAATGAGGCCTTATTTGGTCGATTGTGTCGTACTCCATTGATGTGGTCTGAGACCGGTGAACGTGCCGTGTTTGGACCTGATATAGTCAAAGAAGCCAAAGAAAAGGTTTGTCTGATCCGTGACCATCTGAAGGTGGCACAATCTCGACAAAAGAGCTATGCGGACACGCGGAGAAGAGATTTGGAATTCAATATGGGAGATTACGTATATCTGAAGGTTTCTTCGCTGAGAGGTACCAAAAGGTTTAAGGTTAAGGGAAAGCTTGCACCAAGATATGTGGGACCTTTTCAAATAATTGCCAGCCGAGGAGAAGTTGCCTATCATTTACAGCTACCAGAGAACATCTTCGATGTACATCCGGTCTTCCATGTGTCCCAACTGAAAAAGTGTCTACAAGTACCACAAGAACAAGCTCTGTTGGGAGAAATCCACATCAGTAGTGATCTCACGTATCCGGAGCACCCGGTAAAGATACTGGGTGAGGCTGAGAAAAGGACCCGGACCAAGGTATGGCGTATGTACAAAGTACAATGGAGTAACCACACGGAAGAGGAAGCTACCTGGGAAAGCGAGGAGTTCTTAAAGACCGAATACCCGCACCTGCTCGACAACTGGTAAGAAATCTCGGGACGAGATTTATTTAAGGGGGGTAGGTTTGTAACGCCCTGAAAATTTGACCGACAAAAATACGAAACCCTAAAACGCGAGATTTCAAAAACTTTGGATCAAATTGCATCATGCCAAGTTTAATCCCCTTTTATTTGGATCTTTATTTGCGGAGTTTAAATTAATCGAAATTAATTATGTAAAAACCCTAAAAGAAAAGGAAAAATAGACAATTGCAAAATATATAATAGAAACAAAATTATACAAATAAAAGTGGGGCAAAATTAGTAGTAATTAAAATATTCTAGATAGAAGTCATGAATTTATTTGGATAGTATAATTTACACCTTAAAAATAGGGAATTATATATATATATAATTATATACATATATAAATATACATAATGTATATAGATAGGAAATATGGTGACATAAAATCTTGGGCAAATTTTTAGGGTGGAATGATACAAATCTTGAACAAAATCCATTTGTGTGAAAATTATAAATTTTGGGCAAATTTTAAATGGGGAATCAATCAGAATTTGCAAAAATCAGAAAAAGTTACTATTCACTGCCCCCCAACTATTCGACCGGGAGCCCTAGCCATCCCCTCTGCCGCTGCCATGTGCCACGCCCTCGCGCCCCGCGCCCGCGCGCGTCGCCATCGCTATCACCTCGCCGCGCTAGCCGCCGCGCCTCCCTGGAGCCCCGATCCTTCGTCGCCTTGAGCCACGCGCCGCCCCCCTATCCCCTCTGCCACACCACGAGTGTCGCCGCTCGCCGTCCCGTCGTCACCCTCCCCTCTGCCGCTGCGCCGCATCCCCTCGTGCCCCGTGCCGCTGCCGCCGTTATCGCGTCACGTCGCCACACCGCCCAGCCGCCTCGAGCCCCACGCGCCGCGCGTCGTCCCGTCCGCCCCCGCGGCGGCCTCCGCACCCCTCCCCACCCTATAAGAACCCCCCTCCCCCTGGCCTCCCCTTCCTCCGCGCACCGCCCCACTCCCGCTCCCCCTTCTTTTCCCAACTAGCTCGGATATAACCATAACTACCTTGTGTATTAATCAGCCAAAGGTTAACCAGTTCTACATAAGAATTACTTGTTATATTTTTGAACATACGTTGCTACACAATGAGTTTTGTTTGTTTTCGTTTGCAAAGGTACTTGCTTGGATAAAGGAAAAGAAGCCGAGCATAACGAATGCATGGAATATCAAAGAAGTTGATTGGGGACCAGTCCGCACTAAAACGGGCGCCCAGGTCGCATACGTGCTCAGATTGGGGCGTTCTTTATATGGATGGAAAGCTAAGAAGATAACCTTTCTAATGGTTTTGGTCCTACATCCAAATTCTTTCCGAGTCAACGGGAATTGACCGAACAATTTGACGTCCAGAATCTGTTCCGGTGCTGCGTCATCGTATTTGGGCCTTTGGGCCGTGTATCGTGTTGGAACCCATTAGGGTTGCGTCGAGAGGGGATGGCATGACCCTAAACTCTATATATCAGTACCGCCGTCATCTTTAGGTTTTTGGGTTTTGCTTAGATTATTCTGTCGAGAAACAATTTCGCCGCTAGATCGGTTTGTAAGACCCCAACTTGTGAGCTTAATCATTCATCTGCAATTTTGGTTGTATTCTATCTCGTTCTTGTTTGTGTTCTTCGATTGGCAAACAGGGATTAGCCTTCTCGGCGAGGTCACCCGCGTTTCGACACGGGTGATAACCAGATGAGACGTGGTGCTGCGATTGCGGGGCTCAAGAGCGTGCGCGTTCAAGAAGCCGGATTGATTTGTGTCGCGACTCCACCCAAATCGTTGTTTATCAGAACCTTTCGGAAGATCGGGAACCCTAGTGCACATCAAGTGGTATCAGAAAATTCCATAGGCCACATATCAACTCAAATTGAGCTGTAACTTGGAGTTGTGCCTATTTTCGTGCTCTTGGAAAAGAAAAAATATCAAAAAAAATAATGAAAAAAAAGAAAAGTTGATTTCCACTAGTGCATCGAGCTCACAACGCGCTCCGTTGAGCTTATCTACCAGTTCAGTTTTGTTGTTTTTGCTGAGACTCGCCGAAGCTTGCCTGCCAGTCCTTCCTTGCTGTTTACTAGTGTCATATTCATTTGCGCCATCATTGTTACCACTACTGTCTAGGACACGAGTAGACCAGCAACTAAGGGCACGTGACTTGGGATTTTTATTCAGCATTACTATCTGTCATTGGATTGTGTACCACTCACATATATTTGGCCTTCCTAGCTCCACATATTACTTCTGGACAGCACAGGTTCTTGATCCCTGCAATCGCTGACTACGCCTTCCAGGTATCCTTTGCTTTTTTGGTAAGAACTTTATAAGAGCTTGGTTAGGTACTCCATATTATTAGGGATAACCTTCACCGTTTGTTGCTGTTTTGGTGTTTCAATGGCAGGTGACGATGATGAGGTCCATGTAAGAGCTTGGTAAGATGCTTCCATGATCTGTAGTTAATAGGAACAATATTGTTCTGTTGTTCTCTTTTTCTACTGATAATAGCAGGTTACGTCTCTTATGGATATGAGATAAAGTTAGATGGGAGACAAACCATAGCTGCTACATCACCTTCCACAGATGCACGTGATGAAAGTACTTTGGTGCAACAAGTGCTAAGTTCTCAAATGGAGAAAGCGGAGCAATGGCAGTACCATGAATTATTTGAAACAAAGTTTGTGGTTAAGGATAGAGCATGTCGTACTCTAATCGATAGTGAGAGTTGCAATAACTTTGTGAGTTCAGATTTGGTTGAGAAACTTGAGTTGCCTACACAACCGCATCCTCATCCATATTACATCAAATGGTTCAACTCTTGTGGTAAGTTCAAGGTAAATAGAATTGTGAGAGTAAACTTTTCGATTGGAAATTACCATGATACTGCCAATTTTGATCTTGTCCCTATGCAAGCATGTTCTTTGTTGTTTGGTCAACCATGGGTATATGATAAAAATGGTTTGCATAATTTTGTTGCTAATACATACACATTTAGACATAATGGTCGAAAAATGAAATTGGAACCAATGAGTTTTTCTGAAATTTTCAAAGATAATCTTGAATGGATGAAGAATGGAATCGAAGAAATTTTCAAAGATAGTATTGAAAGGACGAAGAATAGAATCGATGAGATTTTCAGAGATACCAGGAATAATAATAATATTGTGATGCCTTTAACTAAGTCTAAGTTATTACAAAACGAACGTAATGTTCTGCCTATTGTTTTGGATACTAATATTTTGCAGGCATCTGAGAACAACCAAGGTGAGGAGGAAGAGAAGAAAGACGAAGAACAAAAAGACCTATCCATAGCTCCATGCATGTTTGAGGAATGTTTAATTGACCAAGCGCCTATAATTTTTAAAGATGAGAAAAAAAGTAATGATAATGTTGCTACAACTACTCAAGGTATGCATAGTTATGATGTGCCGAATATGTCCACTACTTATGCTACATTAGAGCAACCCATAGTGGAAACAATTGTTGAAATACCATTGTCACAAAACAATTCGCTTGATGTTCCTTGTGATAAAGAAGAGTTGTGCGATGTTTCACTTATATCCATGCCACAACTAATAAATGAACATGTTGGTTCTATAGTAGAGCCACCATGTGTTGAGTTTAAACATGTTATTCACATTGCTAGCGAGAATGAAGAACTTAAATTGCTATCTTCTTTAAATACTTGGGGTTATATTCAATTTGATGATCTTTGTCCACTCAACTGTTTAGAGAAGAAATTATTTGCTAGATTTGAATTGCCATGCCCTTCTGATGTAATTTTTCATGTTATTGGCAATTATGATAGTAAAGAAGAATATAATGTGCATCGAGTGTATATTTGTTCGAATTTGACTATACCTCCTTTTCATGATGAAATGTATTGTCTAGAGGACCGCATGTGTATACGTAATTCTCTATCAAGTTCCTCTAGTTGTTTAAATGAGTTACAGGTTGGTTTGCAAGAAGGGGAGTGTTGTGGTTTTTCGACTAAAAAGATTTCAGGATCCAACCATATGGCCATCAAGAAATGTTCCTCATCGGGTGTTGTGATAGATAAATATAAGTTCAAAATGCTCCATGATAAGATGAAACCGAGGACGGTTTCCAATCAAGAAGGGGAGGATGATGAGGACACAACTAGCTCGGATATAACCATGACTACCTTGTGTATTAATCAGCCAAAGGTTAACCAGTTCTACATAAGATTTACTTGTTATATTTTTGAACATACGTTGCTACACAATGAGTTTTGTTTGTTTTCGTTTGCAGAGGTACTTGCTTGGATGAAGGAAAAGAAGCCGAGCAAAACGAATGCATGGAATATCAAAAAAGTTGATTGGGGACCAGTCTGCACTAAAATAGGCGCCCAGGTCGCATACGTGCTCGGATTGGGGCGTTCTTTATATGGATGGAAAGCTAAGAAGATAAAATTTCTAATGGTTTTGGTCCCACGTCCAAATTCTTTCCGAGTCAACGGGAATTGACCGAACAATTTGACGTCCAGAATCTGTTCCGGTGCTGCGTCACCGTATTTGGGCCTTTGGGCCGTGTATCGTGTTGGAACCCATTAGGGTTGCGTCGAGAGGGGATGGCACAACCCTAAACTCTATATATCAGTACCGCCGTCATCTTTAGGTTTTTGGGTTTTGCTTAGATTATTCTGTCGAGAAACAATTTCGCCGCTAGATCGGTTTGTAAGACCCCAACTTGTGAGCTTAATCATTCATCTGCAATTTTGGTTGTATTCTATCTCGTTCTTGTTTGTGTTCTTCGATTGGCAAACAAGGATTAGCCTTCTCGGCGAGGTCACCCGCGTTTCGACACAGGTGATAACCAGAGGAGACGTGGTGCTGCGATTGCGGGGCTCAAGAGCGTGCGCGTTCAAGAAGCCGGATCGATTTGTGTCGCGACTCCGCCCAAATCGTTGTTTATCATAACCTTTCGGAAGATCAGCAACCCTAGTGCACATCACCTCCCCTCCCTTCCGCCGTGCCGACCGCCTGTGCCGAGAGAGAGGGAGAAGGGAGAAAAGAGAGAAGCCGAGAGAGAGAAGAGAGAAAAGAGATAGAAGAGAGAGAGAGGCAGTGAGAGGAGAGAAAAGAGAGAGGCAGAGAGGAAAAAAGAAAGAGGAAGAAAAAGAAAAGAGAGGGAAAAAAGAAAAGAGGAAAAAGAAAAAGGGAAAAAGAAAAGAAAAGAAAATAAAAGAAAAGAAGAAATTTAGGAAAATGGAGGAGAAATTAAATTTAAGTATATACGTATATAATAGTCGGTAAATTAATCGTAGACCATTTTTAGGAATTCCTAGAAAATAAATTGAGATTATTTACTTAATTGGTTATTTATTTAATGGGTTATTTATTTAGCTATTTATTTAGATATTTATCAAGTTATATATATATACGTAAATATTAATCGAAGGATGAATCGTCGGCTATTTTTGAAAAGTCCTATATAATAAATTGCAGTTATCGATTTAATTGGTGATTTATTTAGGTAATTAGTATATTAGTTATCTATTCAGTTTTCACTCATTAATCTATTTATCCACTTAGTTATTCATTGTGGTTATTTAGTCATTCATTTATTTATTAGGGTTAATTATTATCGGAACCTAAGTATTAAATATTCGGAGTATCTTATTCGGATTAAAGTATTAGGGTTAATTATTATTAATCGGAATCTAATGTATTGGAAATCACGTAAATTAAAATGAGTTAATACTTTAATTGATTAACGCAAATATGTTAGGACAAAATGGATTAAAATCGGAATTTGTCTATTTCATAAATAATAGAATCGACAATGAAATTCGACACACGCGCTAGATCCTTTTTCTATTGGAATTTTATTGGATTTTATTTGAATTCTAATTGAATTCAAATTAATTTCTTTCGCACGTAATACTAGACCCCGAGGGAGTTGCGCTTCCGAACAAGAACCATGCCCCGCAGGACTTCGAGCAAGGCAAGTCATCACTAATCCTTGAACATGTTGAACCAATTTGCGAACTTATTTTTTATTTAAAATAAAGTTTGCATGCTATATGTATATATGTGATTGCCTACCTTGCTATATGCCATGCCTTGATATTGATTATCCATGCAAATCTTTGTCATCCATAATATCGTGTATTTTTTGTTGATCCTTGTCAACGCTTAGCCATATCACTTTAGAATCATGCATATTCATATTTATCAAAATGTTTTATGCTCGGGCAACTACCTTTGGGAAGGTGGTTGAGATGCGGCATGTGGAGACATGAGCACCACATTGCCTTGACATTGATAACATGATTTACGAAACGAAAAATAAACCTAAACAACTGTTTTCGACTGGGGCAGCTGGAGGACTTGGGTGGTGTCCGGTAAAGACAAGTGCCGACCCTGGTCAGTTAGGGACCGAGCCATGAAGCTAAGCATGAAATGACCCTCGTACAACCGTACTTCTCGAATGGGTATAGACCTAGCGGAGTAAATAGCCGATCGGAGGCAGTATCCATGCATAGTGGTCTTCTTGATGTGTATAAGAGGCGGGGGCCTATGGTGGGGTCGACACCGGTAGGACCGCCATGTGTAAACCTAAACTTAATTATAACTTAACGCATGTGTAAGTCTTCTCTCCCCGGGAACGCCAGAACTCCTCTCACTGCTAGAAACTCATAACGCCTAGAGTGCATGAGGATGCAAGTCCATGGAGCGGATACTGCCAATGTGAGGTTGTTGAAATGCTTTGCCATGACGCGTCTCATCTGTTGGGACGAGGCTCATATGTTGGGCTGTCGCGGAGTACGGGTAAAGTGTACATCCACTGCAGTGTGAGTAAATCAAATCTATTCGAATAGTCGTGCTCGCGGTTATTGAGCACCGGGACGTGCATTACACTTGGCTAGACTCTAAATTCTTAAACTGATTGGGATGGGATGTTGCATGATGATTTTTATGCTGTGGATCCACTTCTCGGGAAGCGAGAAGGGGTAGACCCCAGAAAACCATGACAACCCAATGGCGGGAAGCTATCCTTGGGATCACAATGGATGGTGGACAGAACCGTCATTGATTAATGAACTATGGTATTAAAACTTGATCAGTCTATGCTAGGTCTTAGGCTTGTGAAAAGGTTTTCAAAACTTGCTTTACGCAAAAGAACCTGAAGCCACTCCTTGAAATACCTTCTATCATATGCATTGTTGTTATGGTGGCTTGCTGAGTACGGTTGGTACTCACCCTTGCAATTTACAACTCCATCAGAAGTCGGAGATGACGCTTCGGAGGATCTCTACGCCTACTACCAGGAGGATGCTGATGACGATGGCGCTCAGTAGGTCTTAGTTACGGTCGTTGCCTGTGGCAATGGCGCAGCCGCCGCCTTCAATCCGCTGCCTTATCCATTTTTGCCTTTGGTTGTATTTCGAACCATTTGGTCCCCTGTTCTAAGACTATTGCCTTCGGGCCTATTGTTGTAATAATTCGTACTAAACGCTCGTGTATGCGCACTTGGTATTTCAACTATGAGTTTGTGTGTAGCAGACTAATTGATCCAGGGAAATGGTATAGTTTACACGATGGATTCCTGTTTTGAAAACAGGGGTCCACACAAATGTACTTCTTTAGAATGCCCATGTACCTCTCGAAAGGGAACACGTTGTGTAGGTACACAGGACCGTGAATACCGATCTCTTTGACAAGGTGACATAGAAGATGCGTCATTATATTGAAGAAGGATGGTGGAAAGATCATTTCAAAACTGACAAGACATTGCACCACGTCATTTTGTAGGGCTGTAAATCTATCTGGATCGATGATCTTCTATGAAATTGCATTCAGGAAAGCACATAACTTTGTTATTGTTGTCCAAACATTATCAGGAAGAATACCTCGAATTATAACAGGAAGCAGCTGTGTCATCAACACATGGCAGTCATGAGTCTTTAGGTTTGTGAACTTCTTATCTTTTATGCTTATTATTCCCTTTATATTCGAGGAGTATCAAGATGGTACTTTGATGCCCTCCAAGCATTCAAACATACTTTCTTTCTCTCCCTTGCTCAGAGTGTAGTTGGCTCGACTCAAATAATGGCTTCCTTTCTCCTTCTGTTCCGGATGAAGGCCATCGCGTTGTTTCATATGCTTGAAATCATTAGGTGCTTCAAGTGTATCTTTCGACTTCTCATATACACCTAGAAAGCCCAGCAGGTTGACGCAAAGGTTCTTAGTTAGGTGCATCACGTTGATGGCGTGACGGACCTCTAATACTTTTCAATAAGGTAACTTCCAAAAAATAGACTTTTTCTTCCACATCGCCGCGTGACCATCTTCACTTGCTATAGGTTGGTTGCCAAGTCCCTTTCAAATCTTTCACCATAGCAAACACGGTTTTTCTGTTACAATGTTTAGGTTTAGTACGGTGGTCTGCCTTCTCTGCAAAATGTTTGCCTTTCTTTCGTACAGGGTGGCTTGCAACAAGAAATCGACGATAACCCATGTACACAACCTTCCTACAATGCTTCAAATACGTACTGTCAGTTTCATCCATACAGTGGGTGCAAGCCTTATACTCCTTGTTTGATTGCCCGGATAGGTTGCTAAGTGCGGGCCAATTATTAATGGTTACGAACAGCAACGCTCGTAGGTTAAATTGCTCCTGTTTGTTCTCATCTCACACAGGGACACCTTATTTCTTTCACAACAGTTTTAAATCTTCAACCAATGATCTTAAGTACACATCAATGTCGTTACCAGGTTGTTTTGGGCCTTGAATAATAATCATCATGATGTACTTTCGCTTCATGCATAACTAAGGGGGAAGGTTGTAGATACACATGGTCACAGGCCAAGTGCTATGACCGATGCTCATCTCTCGAAATGGATTCATGCCATCCGTACTTAAACCAAACCTTATGTTCTATGCATCCTTTCCGAATTCTTGAAATGTTCTGTCGATGTTTCGCCATTGTGACCCAACGGCAAGGCGTCTCAGCATCTCGTCTTGTTTACGTTCTTCTGCATGCCAGCGCATCATTCCAGCATATGCTTTGTTCCTGAACAAACGCCTCAGTCGTGGTATTATAGGAAAATACCACATCATCTTAGTAGGAACTCTCTTCTTCGAAGGCTGACCATCAACATCACCGGAGTCATCCCGTCTAATCTTGTATCGTAGTGCCTTACAAACCAGGCATGCTTCTAGGTTCTCGTACTCCTCACCGTGATAGAGGATAAAATCGTTCGGGCATGCGTGTATCTTCTGGACTTCTAGTCCTAGAGGGCAGACTACCTTTTTAGCTTTGTACATTGTTTTTGACAATTCGTTTCCTTCGGAAGAATATTCTTTATGAGATTCAATAATTCGCCAAATGCTTTGTCAGTCACATCATTTTTTGCCTTCCATTGCAAAAATTCCAGCGTGGTACCCAACTTTTTGTGCCCCTGTTTGCAACGTGGGTACAACAACATTTTGTGGTATGCTAACATACGCTCCAATTTCTAGACCTCTTTTTCTCTTTCGCAATCTTTTTTGCGTCACACAACATCTGACCAAAATCATCCGCACCGTCGTTTTCTTCAACAGTTTCGTCCGCATGTTAGCAGTTGGTACCACCAACCGGTACTAAAGTCTCAAGGGGCCTCACATGCTCTGACGAAGTGTGTACCAGGACTAAAAATGATCTTTACCAACCGGTAATAAAGATAACAATGTGTCGTTAGACATTTTAACCCGTACTAAAGACCTTCTTTAGTACTGGTTCGTAAGATATTCGAGAGATTTATGATTTTCACCAATCGAGCAAAGTTTGGTTCTCCAGTAGTGTCTTATAGCTAGTAGTCTGGCCGTGGCTGGCACCACACTGCCTTTATCATCCATAACAGTAGCCCATGAGTGGTTGTAGTGACCTAAATAGCATCTCAACGTTCTGAGTTCAAATTTCGATAGGAGCGAATTTCAGATTGAGTTATTTGATAGGCCAATTTAAAAATACCTTTCTTTTAAAAAAATAGCAGGAGCCCATGAGTGACGTTACTAGTATGTTGTACAATCGGGTTAATACGTGCAAGTCACAACATTAGCAGGGATACATGGAGTAAGGTGCATAAATTAACTTGTTGCATTTCAAAAATTGCAAAATACTAGGTTCTATAAACCACCGAAGATAAATTCACTCATAATTTTTTTTCTTTGAGCTCAGAATTTCAAACAATGTCCGAAGATGTTATGAAGCTCAAGGAGCTTGAACAATCGGAAGCAACTCAAGTGTGGCCTCTTGATTAAAGCGAATAAATCATGGCATTATTTGTTCTACTGGCTCCTTGACCTCGACATGCTCGTCCATCCGTTTCTCCTAACACCTCCCAAAGAACAGTAGGAGGAAGAAGATGAAGAAGAAGGCAGGCAGGCAGGCAAGAATGCATGATGCATCGTCCTCCCGGTGACGGAGGGTAAGAGGTAAGTAGAAATTGACATAGCTTTGTGGTTCAGTTTAAAATGATGGGATGAGATTAAAGATTTTTATATAATAACTAAAGACGACAGAAGATTGTCGGATATATTACAAGGAGTGAAAGTTTACAATTACAGATGAGATTAAGGATGAGCCAGAGCAGGGAGCAGTAAAGACGAGTGATGCATTTGGCTGTACAATGCATGTACTACTCCACTTGCTGGATAGGTGTGTAGAGAGTTAAAACTCTTGTTCATCCACCTGTGATCACAGCTGCATGTCGAGCGGATTTAGCTTTCTGTCTAAACGTTGAGATTAATTAGTCTGTCCATCCATGCCTTTCGTTAATCATGCCTGTTAGTTTCTTCACAGGCCAATATCTCGTCACCGTGCATCAACTTGATCAGTCAATAGATTTTCATAGCATTCCAAATGTTAAACAAGTTTTACACATCACACTAGAAAAAAATTCTTTGGAAATGCTTATCACTAATTTATAGTCGATTTTTTCCTTTTCAATTCACAAGTTTCGGGGACCACTGCTTTTTTTTCTCATCTTCACTATTTGATAATTGAACTACATGCCATAGGAAAATTTTCACCGGAATAATATTACTAATTTGTAGTCCAATTAATTTTTTTTTGTCCCAAAATTCAGTAGAGAAGAAGCTCCAAAACATACATTCTTGCTCTTGGCGTCTATTTGGGTCCTAACATGGACTCACCTAAAGATTTACGATGTTAATGGAGTCGTCCACCACCCTGATCTAGAAAGCTCTAAATCAAGATGGGTTTTGGAGATTAAACCGGCTAGCGAAGCCGATTTAAAGATCAAAATCAGCCTCTAGGCCGATTTAGATTGATATGGACATAACCGTCTATCTCATGGGCGAATCGGAAGGTTTAGAAGACAAACCTATCAAGGGATATCGCACTCTCGCAGCGAAGGCAGACGATTTACGGCTCAAATAGATAAAGATGGATGAACTATTGCTAGATAGAAGATAAAATAGAAAACATGCTGAAAAATAAAGGTAAAAGAATGATTCGATTGTGTAGGGATTGCGGTTGGGATTAGAATCGAACCAGCCATAGCCCTTATAAAGGGATTGGTCTTGCCTTCTCTATGTCCTATTAGGATTAGAGATCAATTAGGACTTAAGAAACCTCAGGCCCAAACAAGAAAACCTGAGAACCGACAAATCGGACTCGGAGTCAAACTCTGCTGGTCTGACCGTCCTCATGCCACTGGTCAGTCGGGCTCACATCGTCGGTCAGACTGGCCCTATGGCGGCAGTCAGACCGGCCTCATATGTTAAATCAGGTCTTTCCGAAATCTGACCGTATTTTCATTTTTTTTATCTTAGATGTCAAATTTGGGTGTTAACATATGCCCCCCATTTCTTTTTGGTAACCTTGTGAGCTAAAAAGCACAGAACGTATGGTCTTAGGGAGAAAATCTCTATCGGCCATATGGGCTTCCAAGTGCCTAGTGAACCATTCTCTTTGTAGTGTCCTAACAAATCGGCAATTTTCTAAGAACAATTCACACAACGGCATAAACATTTCTAACTAGATGATTACCCACCGACCACTTTGCACTTAGACCCTAACGTATAATCGTCTTTTGATGTCAAGTCCCAAATCTTGAAACTATTTCGCTCAAATTATAAACTTTGGCTATCATTCTCTTTTCATCTCTTTAGTCTCTTCCAATGTCTTTAAACATTTATCGGCCACTTTATCATTATTAGTATCTCATAATCATTGACCAATAAATCACCTTACCCAAACTAGGAGAATCAACCAGCTAAATAATTTATCCCTCAAGCCGATTAATAAATTCCACCATGCCCGCAACTTTATCCATAGAAATTTCAGATTGACCGGCATCTAAACATATACCTTAAAAGTACTAACTCTATAGTTCGGCAATGTAATTCTTCATTAAACAAAATGCATTTAAATGCTTACCGCCGAACTCTCCATTAGACCATCTCCGATCAACCGTCTTGCTTAGATTTTAAAATATTCAACAAGTGGAACCCTCCAATTGGTAATCTTGAAGTCATAACACATCAACTGAATTTCATAGGGTCAATTCAGCTATATAATCAAATTTAAGCTCGTGCCTCCAGCTATTACTGTGGGCTATAATCAAACTGACATCAGACTCACGGTCAGACCATTCATGTGCCCGGTCAGACCAGCAGCGAGGCATCAGTTAGACCGGCATCAAAGCATCGGTCGAACCGACTATGTGTTTCGTTTAGACAGGCCATGTAATTGTGATTAAACCGGCCTATAGTTACTTGCACACTTTCTAATCAATCATAGAATTTTTTATATATAATTTGCTTTTACTATTTTTATAGCCAGATGCTTTGTGTACCAAATCATTCGACAAAATATCCTTCCTTCTAGACATATGAAAAATTGTAACATCTAACTAGTATGTCTAGATGTATATTAACTCAAGTGGCTATTGTAAAAACAATTATCAAGGCATAAAAACTCGTAGCCACTTTAAGTATGATCAATAATGAATCACCAAAGTCATATGACTCAAACGCATGGATTCCAATAAACTACAAATGTAAGTAATCGGCTCAAGTATAGATGCAAAATTATTCTAATAGGGCCAATGTTGCAAAAACAACATTTCTAGATAATAATAAAGCAAAACTAGCACATTGGTCATTCACACAAGCCGAATTATTAAGAAGCAAAACTTTCATGGTGCAATGATTATGAAATCGATATCTTATATGGTGATCCATAAAAATATACATGATTTGGCTTTTAATAAATATCAAAGACTCGTGAGCCAAATCATACTTCAAATAAATTATATGCCAACTTGTCAATTCTACCACTCAGAATTGGCCTTTACAACATGTATGTGTAATATCAACTTGATAAGCAAAAAACACATGTGCTAGATAGCAAGCAATATTCGAACATGGCATAGGCACAATATAATGATGAACACTATAAACACATACCTCGCCTTAGCATCCAACAAATGACAGCTCAAAGATATGATGTTGTACCCATCGTCGTTCGTCTATCTTTGTTCTCTTAGAAGCATGTTAATGTCTTGCTCCCCAAGCAAAATCAGCTTTCTTGATTGCATGATTCAAAGGCAAGATAAATATCGTATTAACATCAATAGCATCATGTGGAGGAGACTTATATCTAATGACTGATGATTCTTCTCTAGATGAATTGGATTAATCACTACTTTGGGAAATGACCGGCCTTTTCGACATTTACTGTCTTGAGTCTCCACACTCGCTTAGGTACTATTTGAGGCTCTAAATTGTTGCATGTTTGGTTCCTCGTGCCTTCGGCCTGTCTTCTTTTGATCCTTGACCTGAAGATGTTGAAGCCTCCTATTTTGAGAGTGAGACAAGCCGGAAGGTAACCACTTCGGCTTCAGTTGTGTTCCAAGAGCCAAACAATTACTTATGATATAATTCACTCAAACTACAAGCTCTTGTGCTACTCTCAAGTTTCTCAATCAAATCTAGTGCACTTCAGTTAGACTGGCCTTGGGGCCCGGTTAGATCGGTTGGAGGTCATCGGTAAGACTGGCCTGAAGGCTCGGTCAGATCGCCAGGGCTGACAGTTGAATCACCATCTTCGGACTTCTTCACTTGTATGATTTTTGTCGCATCTCGAGTAGGTACATGGACATCTTGGGACCCCTCCTTGATAGTAACGACCTCCGGAGCTTTCGTTTCTTTCTTCACTCATACCTTCATCTTTGTTGATCCACCGAATCAATTCTTTTGTGGGAAAGGTCTTGACTAGAGTTAGATGTATGACTTGGTACTGACGTTGGTGATTCCTTCCAACCTTGATGAAATGGCATAGGTGGTTGAGGCATCCATGGCATATAATACATAAAAGGATAATCAAATGGTGGCATTTGATATGGATACCATTGCGTCACAACCAGAGGTTTGTATAGAGATGGTATTGTTTGTGGGTCCGATTGCTTTGACACTTGACCAAATCTCTTCCTAGGAGGTGATCTTGGTCTTTTCGAATTCCTAGGCCGACTATCAAATCATTGACCGGCCAATCCTTTCTTGTACTTATCCATAAGCATATCAAAAGCGAGCTTTGGCTTTTTAATCTTGTTAAAACTAGATGATTCATCTTTTATAACTTTATGATCTTCGACCTTATCATTATTGAACATAATCACTTCTGGCCAAGGATCCCCAATAACAACACTCTTTCCTCTTCTGGATTCGGTTTGACTTGGCCGAATTAACACTTTCTTGTTGTCAAAGTCTATAGGAGCAATAGGGAAAGGATAATGAACAATTTCGGTCTTAGCCATAGATGTAATCGAAATAGTTTTACAAGTGACTGAATTGTCAACAATCGGCCTTTGCTCTATTGAGATTGCATCTCTAAAATAAACATGAAACTCATGTTCCATTTGTGACCATGTAGAAATTGAGTTAGGAGTAAGTAAACTAAACTATATAGATGCAAAGCTTGATAAAGAAAGAGGAAATAATTTCAACTTCAGCAAATCATAGCTACCGGCCCACCACATTGATCAACAAATTGGTCGATATGCTCAATTGTAGTTCTAGTATTCTCACCTGTAAATTTTGTGAAGTTAGGCACCTCAAATCGTTGCGGGTACGGGATCGAATCTCTATGCTCATGATACATCCTTTAATATGTATGCATGACTACTTAGGGTTCTATTTCACCACTATCCCACAAGACATTGTCAATCTCTTTTTTAACACTCAAATGACTGATATGTCGTTCGGTCTTAGATGACAACAATATCTCACTTTCACTTGTAATACAATCCGAACCATCATTTAGTTCGGTTATAATTTTAATTGTATCATTGCCCAAACTAGTAACACAATCCGAACCATCACTTGGTTCGGCTATACTTGCATCATTGTCCAAACTAGTAACACAATCGAAACCATCACTTTGTTTGACTATACTTGTTATTGCATCATTGTCCAAACTAGTAGTTGAACTATTGTCATTCACTTGGATTTCTTGAGCGAGAGCTTCAGGCAACACATGATTAACATCAAGAAATACATGGCCATTCAGTCTCTCTTTAATAGGAACAAGCAATCCATTATATGTAAGGTCGGCCAAATATCTTTCAGTTATATTCTAACTAGAACATCGGTTTCTAGCAACTCTAAACCTCTTAATATAATCAGTGACAGATTGATTGTATTTTTGCTTATCCGATGTTAAATCAGATAACCTAAGCTCAGTTTCACCAGTATAAAAATAATCATGAAATTTGTATTTTAGTTGAGCCCAAGTATAGATAAAATTTGCAGGCAATGAAGTAAACTAAGCAAAAGCAGTTCCAGACAAAGACAAAGGAAATAAATGCAATTTTAGAATATCGGAATTACCTGCTTCACCACATTGAGCTAAAAATTGGCCTAAGTGTTCATATGTGATCTTGTTATTCTCGCCGCTAAACTTTGCAAATTCCGGCACATTGAAATCATGAGGATATGCGATTGTATCAAAATAATCAGGATAAGGCCTTCGACTAGCCTCATTCTTTGGTTCAATTTTAAAAACTTCTCTAACTATGGCATGCATCCATTCATATGGATCTTTAGAAACTTCAGGACTTAATTGATCACTCTTGTTTTTTCGGCCTAAAGGTTTCTGGCATAACAGGATTTTGAGAGTAGACCTCCTGCTGGCCACAATGCATGTGTTTTGCCAATCCATTTACTCGATAGTTTTGGACTGGCTCATAACAATTATTGACGTAAATAGCATGTGTATATGGAATAGCATGATTAACAGTATGAACGGGAAGTGAATAATAACTAAAATCAGTACTGTTAGTCATGGCACAGGAATCTGGAAAATGTTCCAGGGCGTCGGTTTGGCTGGCATAGACAGCTAGGTCTAACTGGCCAGGTACCCAGTTTGACTGGCCCAAAGCCCGGTCTGACCGGTGGTCAATGATGTGGTTAGATTGGCTACAGGAGCCATAGTCTAGTCGAGATAGGGCATGATCTGACCGGCCATGGTGAGCACGGTCTGACTGGCGTTATGCACGGTCTGACTGTTGGCTGGATTCTCTGTGTAGCCTATTTCCATGTAATCGGCTGTGTAAATACCTGCTGATCTATCCATAACATTATAGGCATGTTGTATAGAAGCAAAACTAGTAGTAGCATTAGATTGTTAATAACTGGTTATTGTGGAGCAATTTTTCTTTATGACATCATCAAATCTAGTATTAAAAGCATCTTCTAACATATCATCAAATTTATTGATATAAGAGCTAATAGATGCATCTATGCAACGATCAATAGTTTCTTAAACAGTGAGAGATGGATCGGCAGATCGAAAGTTACCTTATGTGGGCGCACAGCTGCTGCAGCTCACCGACGAGATCGATGTATGACAGGATGAATACGTTGGCGGGACTGGCTGTGTAGATTGATTCCTTGATGACCAAACAACAATGCCGCCAAACCGATTAATTCTGCAAGAGAGTATACGCGGCAGCAGCGGTAGTTGATGTATAGATTGATTTCGGCCTATCAGATTACCGTAAACTTGACTTCCCAGTGAAGTAGCCAATTCATGTTAACGCCTTTTTTCAGTTCCAACACAGACTCACCTAATATTTGTGGTGTTAACAGAGTCGCCAACCACCAAATTTATCAAGATGAGTTTTGAAGATTAAACTGTTAGCGGAGTCGATTTAGAGATCAAAATCAGTCTCTAGGCTGATTTAGATCAATATAGATATAACCACCCGTCTCGTGGACGAATCGGAAGGTTTATGGGACAAACCTATCGCACTCTCACAGTGAAGACGGATGATTTATGACGCAAATCGATAAAAATGGACGAGCTATTGCTAGATAGAAGAAAAAGTAAAAAACATGCTGAAAAGTAAAGGTAAAAGAACAATTTGATTGTGTAGGGATTGTGGTCGGGGGTTAGAATCGAACCAGCCATAGCCCTTATAAAGAGGTTTGGTCTTGCCTCCACATGACCTTCTCTATGTCCTATTAGGCTTAAAGATCAATTAGGACTTAAAAACCCTCAGGCCCAAACAAGAAAACCTATGAACCGATAAATCGGATTCAGAGTCAGACTCTACCGGTCTGACTGGCCTCATGCCGCCGGTCAAACCGGGCCCACACCGTCGGTAGACCGGCGTCATACGGTAAACCGGGTCTTTTCCAAATCTTGCCGTGTTTTCCTATGTTCCATCTTAGGTGTAGAATTTGGGTGTTTTCCTATGTTCCTATGTTCCAAATCTTGCCATGGTGAATTTTTCTCATGGTAAGCATGGTAAATGGAAATGTTAGTTTTTTTATGATTTAACCATACAATACTTGCTGCTTCCATGCTTTGTGTATATGACTTTCATAGCGTATCCCATTGCCCAGTTCTAAGTCTCTAATTCAGACGATGACTTCAGGCAGCTTTGCAAACTTTTTTCCCGTAGAACCTTCGAAAAGATCAGGGAGTTCCTTCAATAGAAGTGAGTTCACGTTGTTTAGAAGGAAAACCGGGCCTAAAATTATACAACTGCACGATTAATTAAAGAAAAACCGACGAAAACTCAAACAAGGCAAATTAAAACAGCCGCCTCAGGGGCTTAGAACCACATAACAACAGAAAACACACGACAAAAGCCGGCAGCAGCTTAATCATGGGAAAGGACCTCCTAAACAACCCCTCCAAGGTGAACAGAACACCAAATGTGCCGGTTTTCACCTTAGGAAAAAGTAAGAAGCACTACGACCACACCTCCAGGTATGAAAATAGCGCCAACAGGTGTCGACGTCGCCAACACTGGCTGAAAAGCGGGCAAAACTTTCACTTTGGCATCCTGCATCCTACCAACCACGATCTCCATGAGCACCACCTCTGCAGAGCCATAGAGAAAATGGTGTTGAGAGTTATCATTGCGAAGCTTGTTCCCTGACGCAGCAGCTTTGCAAACTTTAGAAGGAGGTCTCTCTCCTGTAATTACTTGTCTTCTTTTGCTCTCTCTGTTGAACACCTCATTCCCGCATTCCTGAAGGAAAAGATTTTGCTCATTTCACCTAGATTAGTTGGGCTTGCAATTTCAAGATATCATGCTAACCCCACTAATGCTATTTGCATGTCCTAATACCTCCCATTCCGAACTAGTCATCAGGTCAACAAGCTAGCAAAATAAAAGCTGAGCCACACATCTAAATGCAATTTTCCCTTGCGATTATCAAAGGGGAGGAGACAGAGGATTGAGCAACAAAGTCGCACACATGGACCATTATTCATAGTGGTTCATCCATTCATGGAAACAAAGTAACAAGCGAGTCGCAAAGGTGAATACTTTATCAGGAGTTGTGAATAGTGAATACTCATCAATTTCGTGAGCAAAACTGGATCCACTGAGGCACTGAACTGAATACTGAAAACTGGGAACTTAATGTGCTGACAATTAATTTTTGGTGAACACACAAGTAAAAAGTAACTACTAGTAGTAATTACTGAAACATGGGCGAGTCTTATCTAAAAAAATATGTAGTGCAAACAACATATATAAACCTGAAAATTACGAATCTAAAAATGGATGCCTGAAATTTGACCACATCATCATAAGTAAAAATTTTACTCCCATATTCAATCATGAATAAAAATTTTACTGAGTAAAAATTTTATTATTACACTACTAGAAAAATAATTTTTTCAGGCGAACGAAAACCATCTTCCTAGGCCGATGGTCGGTCCGCCTGTAGGAAAAGGCCTACGAAAATATTTTTTTTTCGCAGGCGGCCAGCCTGTCCGCTTGGGAAGATCAATCTTCCTAGGTGGATGGGAGCGTGACACGACGCCTGAGAAGATGCTTAAATAGCCACCTACAAAAAAGAGCCAAACCTGCTTGAAAAAATATGCGCGCCAAAATATTAATTTTCCCGCCAAATTTTGTAATATTAATTTTTAATTAATAATGTTTCAATTAATTAATTAATTAGTACATAAATATATTTAGGCACTAACAAACATTTAATTCAGATATAATACATATATTGCATTAGTGAAAAGTGTCATCAATATATACAATAATATTTAGAATTAATATTGTTATTTTGAAATACACTAATATAATTTTCATTATGGCATCGCGTTGCTCCAATCACGAAGAGACTTGTATTCTTCACTATTCGCTAGGCTGCCTTCGGGGTCAAAGAAAAGTCCATCCTTATGACAGCACTCGCGGTGAATGAAGTGGCAGAGGTCCTGCTGTATATTTTAAATGACCGTGTCATCAAAGCTAGTCCGATGTTTGATTCTAGGCAACTGCATGCACGAAAGCAAGAGAATATATTAGTATATCAATTAGCTTGTGGCACTTCGTTATGACATATGCATTGAAGGAATTAGTTTTACATGCAGGTAAAAGAATTTAAATAAACAAGTGTGCAGTGTACATTACCGGCCAGTATGTACGTACTAGCAACTTTTCCCTCGTTTGTAGTTGTTCTCTACCCTTTGCTTTGTAGTACTTATACGCATTGTACACATAATAGGATTAGCTATTCGTATTAATGAACAAAATTAATAATTATGAATATTTCATGAATAGTACACATGCATGGATCATAATCACTTACTATTGTAAGATCGTTAAGAATTGTTTGTACGACCTGTGATTATAATCGAGGGGGTCTAGGACTGTAACGATCCCATATTTCGGGTAGACCAAGAAACAAACATAATGATCGCTACATATAGTAATGACAATTTAGTTAGTCACACATCAAATAATACAGATATATACAGGGAAATCTATTAGACTTACTTAAAATTGTATGCGGCCATTATCATTCTTTTATTTTGAAATTTGAGGAATGCTCGTCCAATATATTATGCCACAATAAGCAATTTGGTCTTCTGCAAACCCTTCTTATATTACTCTATCCCTTTAGGCGTTTTGTTGTTTAGCTGCTCGGAATTTCATGAAAGAGTTGTGGTATGATGGGTTTGACAAATCCTTGTTGGATCTAGATAGCCAATGGGTTCCTTGGTCTTCTCAGCATCCATGTATTGCATTCTATAAAAAAGGCATGTTAATAATATTCATGGTCTTATGTTGTACATTTATTTATTAATGTAAATAATGCGCGTTCATACTCATAGGCACCATGCAGCAACAAAGTTCACGTCTATCTTTTCCCGATGGTACACGGCGCGAATGTCAGCGAAATCGAGCCACAAAAAACCTTCGTTGGCCATAAAAGCTTCGGGTGGTGTTCGAACAGTTAATGACATAAGGCCTTTCTTGTTGGCGTCCATGTACCATTTATGTAACCTTCTCATCTCCTATGGACCTTCACCAAGCGCATAATCCAGCAAGAAGGCTTTGCCACTTTCAAACATCGCCGGGCATTCATTGTTTGCAATGTATTTCTCGCCGGCAAGTTCATTGGCCTTTTTCTAATCAACTTGGCGTTCCTTGGCACGTTTTTTACCACCTTGGAAGGCGGTTACCATCCACTTCTCCTTTTGCTTATCCTCAGACTTGGAGTTGTGGCTACGTAGCACTCTAGGCACTTCTGACTTATCGTTGTCGTTGTGTTCGACCGGGGGTGCGTCCACGTCCTCTTTTGCGGGAGATAGGTCTTCATACACATCGGGTTCTATTTCTTCCGACTCCAAACCCGCCGTGTCTTCAATCTCGGGTTGGATATATAACACAAGTTGTATGGCCGGTTCTTCTCCATGTGCTTCTGGCACAATCGGCACTATTGCCGATACAGGCCCTTCTTAAATGATCTTAGCTTGTTCAGCTTCAACCTGTGCGTCACGCAGGGCCTCCTCATGGCCCTTACTATCTTTTTCAACCTCATCTTTGTCTGGTTTCTTTCAAGGAGGTTTTGGTGGTTTCGGCGAAATGTGGGTGCAGATCCCAAATATTATGTCTTTTTTGTGCCATAATATGATGTTGTCTAGAGCATCCCCAAATACAGTTATATCATTAGGTGTCAGGATGTCTAGATCGTATGACTCAAACCCTTCATTCATAATCTGAGGCTGCACTTTTGCATAATCATCTGGAATAGGATCCTCGTGACAAGTGCGGCCAGGGATAGTCTGGCTCAATGGTTCTACCAACTCTACTAATAGGGACGTGCAACCTATATAGTGTAACCTCCGTTATATCATCCCAGGGATAGGCTGGCTCCGGTATGTTCCAGGAACAACCCGGTATAGGTAGTATACCTTGTTTGATACAGAATTCCATCATTTCTCTCTGCAAGTCAAGTCTCCCTTCATCTCTCAAGCCATCCTTGTAGGCATCCCATTTCTTGTACGAAGCGGCGTCCTTTTTGAACCCTTCTTTCCAAATGAGTTTAGAGGACACCCCTCGAACACAACCCCCATGCTCTGGATTACCCAATGCCTTACTAAGCGCATCCTTTTGTCACTTAGCCTTGAATAATCTCTTCTTCTGTGCGGCAGTTAAATGTTGAATTCTATCTTCTATTTGCTGGAGCCCAGGGTTTTCAAATTCAACCCCACCCTTGTCAGTAATCTTGGGGGTTCTAGCTTTGACCCAGTGCTTTGAATGTTCCTCCCAATCCTCCATTGGAACCGGCACCCCTGTCTTTCTCATTTCGTTCTCTTCTTTTCTCCATTGCTCAACTTTAGGTGCGCATCCACCAGAGCCCAAGCGATGAGGCCATTTGTTTCTCTTGGCCAACTTAGACATCTTGGCGCTCTTCTCCATTTCTTCCGGCGAGGTCTTAACAAACTCTTCCCACTACAATGGGTGGTGTCTTGCCCTTCTACACATAGTGGGTGTTTAGTGTGTTTTTTCATCTGTGCCACGCCTTGCTCATTGTCTGCATCGTGTCATTCCTTGCAACGGCTTTGGATCCCTCTAGGAATTGTATCCTTTTCTTTAACTTTAGCCAGAGGTGTTTTTTTGTCCTCTTCTGATACGTGGTCCCAATCCTTGATTGTGATTGGGATATTATCTCTGACGATGGCGCCACACTGGGAGCTGTACTTTGCGCGCGTGGTTTTAGGGGCCAACGGTTCCCTTTTCAAGCTTACTTCTATCACAACAAATACCCCGTCAATTATCTTCTTCACGCTCCTCTCTCCTCTTTTCTTTTTTGGCTTTGCCGACACTGCACTTTTCTTAGAGCCGGAGGTTGTAGCTGGGACATCTTCAAGTTGGGCGACTTTTTTTGCCTGTCGTCGAGACCTTCGCGGTGGCATTTCCTATGAGATTTCGAATTAGCGCAAAAGGCACTAGTTACACGAGGTTATTGGCACGATATCACAGCTTGCAAACCATGTCGCTTTCTCGCGGGAGACGTAGTCTTCGTCGCCTTCTTCACCATCAGCCTCTTTCTTCTGCCTTTTAGGGCTTGGGTAAGGGTCAATCGGTGATGAGTACACGTCGTCCCCCTCAGGTTTGTCATTGTCCGAACCCTGTGACGCCTCCATGTTCTGCTACGAGGCCTCCATAATGGCCTGGGAGGCCTCCACGTTGGGCTGCGAGGCCTCCACATTGGGCTGTAAGGCCTCTATGATGGCCTGGGAGGCCTCCACGTTCGGTTGTGAGGCCTCCATGGTGGCCTGTCGAGCCTCTTTGGTACTATCGGCCATCGTTATGTACTAGCGCAAAATATTGAATAGAAAAATAGTTGACTTAAACATTTATGGCACTTCTGATACATAATAATGGCACCAAAAATTTAAATCATAAATAAATATTAAGTACGTACAAAAAATTTCAACATAGATCACCCAAATTTCACCAAAATATCTCAACATAACTCCATGTCACCCAAATATCCCAATATATCCAACATAACCCAAATTCAATCACACATAACACATATCACCCAAATTTCACCTCACATGTCACCACACATATCACCCACATGACCCAACATATCCAACATAACTCCATTTCAATCACACATATCACATATTACCCAAATTTGACCCCACATGTCACCACACATATCACACACATATCATCCACCCACATGTCATGCAGCCCCTCCCCATTCCCCATGTATAAATATACATGTATTCAACAAGAGTGCACATATCACCCACATGCAATTGACAATGAGGAGGATGACGTTCGGCCAAGGACGACGTTCAGTCGACGAAGATGTTCAGCCTGGATGACGTTCAGTTGAGGACGAGGTTCGGTCCACGAAGAAGTTCGGCCATGGACGATGTTCGGTCGAGGACGAGGTTGACAGTGACTACGATTGGCCAAGAGACGAGGAGGCTGCCGAAAAAGAGGACGACGCTGTTCCGGTAGGCGGCGGTGGCCGGAGAAGAGGACGACGCGACGCGAGTCTGAGTAGGCGGCGACGCACCTCGGGGAGACGAGGCGAAGAGACGGCGACCGGAGATGATGGAGCGGTTGGAGAAGAGGAGGGTCGTCCGGAGACGAGGAGGCGGTGAGGAGGCGATGTGGCGGCGCGGCGCGGCTCGTGGAAGATGGCGGCGGCAAGCGCGGAGGCGGCGGCCGGTGGCCAGACTCGAGAACGGGACGGAGTCAGTCCCATGCGAGCGGCGGCGGTGGCGACGACGTTGTCGAAATTTTCGGCAGCCTAACGGCGTGAAAATTTTAGCGTTCCCGCCTGGACTTAGAAATTTTCACGTCGGGGGTTGGCCGTCTTATATAGGGCGTGGATCTTCGTAGGCAGGCGACCTGCCTGGCAAAATTTGTCGCTTGCATTTTCTCAGGCAAATGACTCGCCTGCGAAAACAATGGATAGCACTCTTCGCAGGCGGGTGGTCCGCCTGTGAAAATGCCATGTCAAAATTCCCTAATTCTTTTTTCGTAGGCGGGTCGGCCGCCTGCGAAGATATAGATGAGCCCACATTACAGTGAGTGAATTATCCATTTATTATTCATAGTAAATCCTTTAATTGTGGAAAAATATCAAAATGGTAGGAAAAAATCATATAAAAATAGTAAGTCCATATAATGTGTTAAATAAAATAGATTAATACTGCATTATATCTTTAATACTCATAGTAAATACATGAAAATTGTTAATAAAATTACCAAAGTGATGAGAAAAATCCTACAAAATTGGTAAATCCATATTGTGTTCGAAAAAATACAATAAGAGGGAAGTTCATTTTAGTAATTTGGGAAATCAATAACTTGTTCAAATAAATTGCTAAATACAAAGTATGCCCATTACGTAGCAAACCAAATGAGTCAAATACATACGTTATCCTCTAACGTTATTCCCTACTCCATTTTCTTGCATGTACTGCTTCACGGTACTCTTAGTAGATGTTTCTATAAGCTTAATCTTATTTAGAAATTGAGTATAAAGGGGCATGCTATTATACTGGTTATAATCTTCGACATCTTTGACCCCATCAACTCCCAAGATCTTTTGCTTTCCGGGTAGAACTATGTTTTTTCACATTCTCAGGGTTCCTCACATAGAACACCTGTGCCATGTGATCAGCAAGTATCCAGGGGTCATCCTTGTGACCCACATTGCCAAGGTCAACAACAGTAAACCCGTACTTATCAACAAATACACCGTTTGGGTGTTTGACCCACTGGCACTTAAACAGGGGGATTTGCATTATGATGAGGCTATAATCCACTTCCCAGATTTCTTCAATGAACCCAAAGTATGTATTTTTTTTGCCCTGAAGCATCCATTGCCTCAACTCGGACACTGTTGTTTTGTGTGACGGTCTTATTATCATGGGTTTTCGTGCAAAATTTGTATCCATTAATGCCATATCCTTGACCAGAATTGACTGTACTTGATGGGCTACATGACAACCGTTTCATGGTAATTTCCTCAGTGGTTTCTCCACCCGGTAAGTTAAGATCTCCCAACCATTCTGTGAAGCGATGCTTGTGTTCTTTCATGATCCAATCATTTGTGTGTCCCTTATTGTTCGCTCTTATGATTTTGAGGTGTTCTCGATGTATGGCTCAACAATAGCACGCTGTTGAAGAACGCTGTAGTGAGCTTCTCGAACTGATTTGTAGTCAGGGTCAATGAATCTCTTCTTTCCCTTCGTCCCCCTCCCAGACAATCTGCCCTCATGTCGAGGTACTTGTACTCCAATTGTCATTTCATCTTTTAAGTAATCGATACAGCACTCAACGACCTCTTATGTGCTTTAATTGTCTTTTCATCTTTTAAGTAATCAATACAGCACTCAATGACCTCTTCTGCACTGTATCCCTCGATCATTGATCCCTCTGGATGGGCATGATTCCATACATAGCCCTTCAAAACAACCATGTAACGCTTGTACGACCACATTTGATGTAGGTACAACGGGCCAAGTGTAATTATCTGGGGCACTATATGAACCATGAGGTGCTCTATCTTGTTAAAATATGATGAGGAAAGAACATCTCAAGTTGGCATTGGGTCTCATGTGATAATGAACTAAGAAGTGCTAACTCTTTAGGATTGAAGACCTTTTATGATACTGCATTTAAAAAATAGCACATCTTTGTGATAGCAACCTTTACATGTTCTGGTTTAGTGACCCTTATAGCAAAGGTGAGAAACACAGTGAGCATGATATGACAATCGTGTGAATTATAACTGGATACGGACAAATCTTTTATTGAGACTAGTCACCTGATGTTTGATGAGAAATCCATGGGCATTTTGACATCGCGAAGGAACTTGCAAAATGCCTTCTTCTTCTTAGATGTTAGTGTGAAACGGGCTAGCGGGAGATATACTATTCCATTCTTCTCTCCTTCTGTCAGGTGTAGCTCTTCCCTAATTCCCATATTCACAAGATCAGTACGTGATTGTAGACCATCCTTTGTCTTGTTTGGTATGTCCAACAATGTTCCGATGGTGTTGTCGAACACATTTTTTTCGAGATGCATGACATCTATGGCATGGCAAATCTCTAAATCTATCCAGTATGGCAGGTACTTAAAGAAAATTGAGTGCTTCATGAATGAGGGAGGGGATTTATCATCTGGTTTCTTACGCTATGTTTCCTTGGTACATTTCTTCGGCCCTTTGCCGGACGCGCGCTGGATTTTCTTTGTCTCCGCACATATTTCCCCCCCAATTTTGGTTTTTGGTGAAGGATCATTCTGTTTGGTACCATCGAATTCTGACGTCATCTTGCGGTATTTATGATCTCTGTGTAAGAAATGCCAGTGCCGCATGTAAACAAGCTTCTTGGAACTTAGGAGGTACGTGTAGTAGGTTCCATTCAAACAGATCACACATCTTGTTTTCCCTTTAATCTGCCCGGACACTGAAAACATGGCGGGGTAATCGTTAATGGTAACGAAAATGATGGCCTTTACTATGAAGTATTGTCTTAAATACTCATCCCACACATTCATCCCAGCCTTTCATAAATCTTCCATATCTTTCATCAATAGCTCGAAAAATACATCAATATCAATACCAGACTGCCAGGGGCCTTGTATCAGGACACAGAGTAGAACATACTTTCGCTTCTGACAAAGCCAGGTATGAAGATTGTACATGGTCAGAAGCACTAGCCAAGTGCTATGTGAGCTGCTCATGTCTCCAAATGGGTTCCCTCCATTCGTACTCAGAGCAAATCTAATATTTCGTGGCTCTTTAGCACATTCTAGGTACTTTGCGTCAAAGTTTTTCCACTGACGAGCATTCGTTGGGTGTCAGAGCATCCCATCCTTCTTGCGCCCTTCTTGATGCCAGCGCATTAGTTCCGCATCTCTGGGGTTTGAGTACAAACGCTTGATGCGATCTTTCACAGGGTACCACATTATCAGCTGGGGGATTTTTTTCTTATTTTTCTCGAATGAGTCAACCTCTTCTTTCTCAAAACATACATGTGGAGAAGTGTTGTTACTTGATTTGTACCGGCTAGAACCGCATGTTGGCATTTATCCAAAGAAGCGTACTCCTTCCTGCATAGGATGTAGTGGTTCACGCACGCATGAATCTTTTCGACACCAAGGGAAAGGGGACAAATTACTTTCTTCGCTTGATATGTATTGGAAGGTAATGAGTTAGGCTTCAGTAGCATGATTTTCAAAAGTTGTAGTAAACCATCAAAACTACTATCAGACCAACCATATCTGGCCTTCAAGCGCATTAGTTCAAGCACTAATCATAGTGTTAAGAACTCCCTGTCACAACCCTTTGATTCATCATACAAAAGATCCTTCGCTGCCTGTTGTAAAGATTCAAAATTATCTAAACCCCTAGCTGACCCCATTATCACATCAGGTTCTGCATGACGTAGCATTTCCTCTAAATCAATGATATTATCACCACATTGTCATCATCAGCAGCCTCGATGTGATCATCATCCGGCCAATCATCTTTGTCATCAGCATCCACTTGTTGCTCGCCATGACAGGTCTATGTCGTGTAACCCTTCATAAATCCACGCATCATCAAGTGGTCCCTTATTCTCGAACTATCTGTCCATGCTTTTTCATTCTTATAGTAAGCACATGGACAATGTATCTTCATTGCATTGTTGCAGTAAGCTTGCACCGTGGTTAAATCGATAAATTTATATACTTCATCCGTATATGATGGCAAATAATTTGGCATATGATACATCCATTGCCTGTACATAACTCTGAAAATATTTTATTTATAATTATATTTAAAAAAATTAAATTGACATGATAATACATATTTACAAACAAACTAAACTTTGCTCGTTATGGGAAAGAGAAATATAAATAACTAGGGGATGGAGATATACAAATGTATGATTTTTCCTACTATGTAGGGAGTGTGGACAATACATATTTTTTTCTCTCTCTTTGAAAGGAAGATTGTGAAGATTATGGGTACCATATACCCACACGGCTAGCTTATCCGGCTGACTATAGGGGATAGGCTATGTGTTGTGATAATGTAATTGGCTAAGACTTAAAGTACTACGTTGCCTTGTGTAATAAGGAACGGCTTATAGTCTTTAGTCGGGAATATTGTGGAGTTCTATGTAGTATGTTGTTAGGTCTCCGACTTGAGACCTACCCTCTAAACTTATATAAGGAGAGTAGGACGTCCCATGAGGGATATATTGAAACAATAGCAATTAGCTAGGTTTTCTTCATACATCCTGATCAAGAGATCAATAAACCACTCGGCGGAACTAAACCACCAAAACAGGAGTAGGGTATTACTTCCTTAGGGAAGGCCTGAACCTGTCTAAATCGTTTTGTCTACTAACCCATTGTATTAAGCGCTTGATTGCTACCCCCAGTTTCTTATTGCCGAAATTAGGTTTCGACAGTTGCCGCGCCAGGTAGGGGCAAGCGTCAAGTTTTCTTCTTCGTCTCGCCGACTAGTGCGATGGGATCTTCAACAGGCATCGACGACTTCGCCTTCCCTCCCGGGCAGGCGTTCCGCTTCGGCAGCCTCGACTTCATCACCGACGATTTTGGCAAGATTTCTCTTCTCGACTCGGAAGCGAACCAGTCGGGGGAGGGAAACCACTCGGCGCCGTTCGGGTTACCAAACGACGCCGAGATCTATCCTAATCTTTATCTTCTAGGTTGAAATCAATCTGCACGGGAAATTCTTCATCATTGTCATGCAGCGGTTCGAGTAACAGGGAGATCGCCGTCATCATTCAACCACTCGGATCGTGTTCATCTACCGAGATCGCCGACTACCTCAGCTCTGCCGACTTCGACGACCTCTACGACATCTCCACGGAGGAGCTCAACGACTCCGACTTCGACAACGACTACGTCCCACAATTCTTCAACATCCTCATGGCCGAGGTAGGAGAGACCGACTCAGCCGTGGCCCGCAGGGTAGCAGAAGAGGAACGAGCCAAGTTCGAAGAGGAGCGCAAGCGTAGAGAGGAAGAACGCAAGCGCATAGAGGACGAGAACAAGTGTAAGGAGGAGTAGCTCAAGCAAAAAGAAGACGCCGACAAGAGAAGACGAGATCTGAGGGCCGTTGGGCGCTCCGCTCGTGAGGCCATACTCCAGACCCGAGTCGACAACACCAACATCTTCCTCACGCCTCAACAAAACGCAGTTGCTGCTCTCACCCTTATCGACACGGTCATCGATCGAGCACCCGTCGACGTAACCCCAATTTTGGACAAGGTCAAGACTATCGTCTCGGCAGCTGCCACCGGCGCACCCACAGGCTCTGCCCGAAGGATAACCGAGTCCATTGCCGAGACACCCGAGGGCAGCCGGCTACCACCGATGCGATCTAAAGATTACCAGAGGCCCGAACTCAGCAAGACACCCGTCAGGTCCAACACCCCTCGTCATCATGCAACTTGGAGACGTCAAGACCAATCGACCGACTCTCACGAGAGAGTTCACGGCCGGCCACCTGTCCATGATCGGATCCGTTATGGAAGTAATTCCAACTACCCGAGCGGTTCACGACGGCCCGCGCCGAGTGACTTGAGGGAAGTGCTTGACCGGCGTCACCGTGAGCGCAACAAAGCCTACCATGAAGGCCGTAGGAGTTCACCCGACAATTACGATGATGGTGTACTCGCATTTACTCGGAACCTGCGTCGAGTGGATTGGCCGAGTGGATTCAAGCCCACAGGGATTGATAAGTATGATGGCAAAACTGACCTGGAGTCATGGTTAACCGTCTACACCCTCGCCATCCGTGCAGCAGGAGGAGATAGCAAGGCCATGGCAAACTACTTGCTCGTCGCTCTCGCCGACTCAGCCAGGAATTGGCTCACAAGCTTAGCAAAAGGTTCGATTGATTCATGGAGCGAGCTTCGGGACCACTTCATCGCCAACTTCCAGGGCACTTTTGAAAGGCCCGGGACCCACTACAATCTCTACAATATTATCCAGAAGCCCGACGAGTCGTTGAAGCACTACATACGACGCTTCTCGGAGAAGCGAAACAAGATTCCCGACATCACCGACGACGTCATTACAGCCGCATTCCAGAAGGGTGTCCGCAACGAGTTGCTGATCGGCAAATTCGGGCGTAAGCCTCCAAAGACGGTCAAACAGATGTTCGAGACAGCTAACTCCTATGCCAAATCAGATGACACAGTTAAAGCTCCACGTCAGGAGAGGCACAACAAGCAATCCAGGAGTAATTGGCGTCCCAAGAAGGACAACGGCGGCGACAACGGCAACGGCAACAATGGCCAAAAAGATCGCAAGCGTCAGCCCGAGGATCTGGTCGCCGCAGCATCTAACTACCAGCAACAACGTCCCTGAGTCACCGCCTACGACAGGATCATGAACGCCCAATGCACTCATCACCCTAATCATAAGCACGCGGCAAAAGATTGTTTCATCTACAAGCAGTTCGCTGAACAGTACGCAACTTAGACTCACCAGAAGCCGTCAGATGGAGCCGGTCCCTCAGGAACCAAGAAGGACGACCAAGCCGGTGGTTCAGAGCCTTTTCAAGATCATAGGACCGAGTTAAACCACATTTATGGAGGACCACTAGCATATGAGTCGAAGAGGAAGCAGAAGCTGACTGACAGGGAAATCAACGCGGTACAGTCTGACGTCCCACGTTACCTACGATGGTCGGAAGTGGCTATCACGTTCAACCGCTCGGATCATCCTGACCGAGTGGTCCACCCGGGGCGGTATCCCCTGGTACTAGACCCGGTGGTTCGCAACGTCAAGCTCAAGCGTGTACTCATCGACGGAGGCAGCGCCCTCAACATCCTTTTCGCCAAGACTCTGGACGAGATGCAAATCCCGAGATTAGAATTGAAGCCGAGTTCAGCACCCTTTCATGGAGTCATCCCAGGGTTATCATCTACGCCACTCGGGCAAATTACCCTTCCGGTCACCTTCGGCACTCGGGACAACTTCCGGACAGAGAACATCAGCTTCGAAGTTGCCGATTTTGAGGCAGCTTATCACACGATCATTGGAAGACCTGCGCTTGCCAAGTTTATGGCAGTTCCGAACTACACCTACCTCATGATGAAGATGCCCAGTCCCAATGGAATCATCTCCTTGCGCAGCGACGTCAAGCAAGCCTTCACCTGCGACAAAGAAAGCTGCGACATGGCCCAAACTCGTGAGAGATTGCTTGGCCAATGCGAAGTCCGACTGGCTGTGTCAACATCAGGAGAAGCCGAGATCCCAGCAAAGAAGATAGCCAAGTCGGGAGAAGGCGACGCCAAGACAAAAAAGATTCCCCTTGATCCCTCTGATCCCTCAAAAACTGCTGTAATAGGCGCTGAGTTAGATCCCAAATAGGAAAGCACGCTCATCACCTTTCTTCAATCTAATAAAGATATATTTGCTTGGAAACCATCTGATATGCCTGGTATTCCTAGAGACGTGATTGAGCACTCATTAAATGTTAAAGAGGATGTGAAACCTATCAAACAACGACTCCGCCATTTTGCCCAAGATCGAAGAGATGCTATCAAGGAGGAACTCGCCAAGCTCTTGGCAGTTGGATTCATCAAAGAAGTCTACCACCCCGACTGGTTAGCCAATCCGGTCCTAGTTCGTAAGAAGACAGGGCAGTGGCGCATGTGTGTAGACTACACCGACCTCAACAAGTCTTGCCCCAAGGATCCTTTTGGTCTGCCTCGTATTGATCAAGTCGTCGACTCAACAGCCGGCTGCGAACTTCTGAGCTTCTTGAATTGTTATTCGGGATATCACCAAATCAGCCTGAAGGAGTCCGACTGCTTGAAAACATCATTCATTACCCCGTTCGGAGCTTATTGTTACATTACAATGCCTTTTGGCCTCAAGAACGCCGGAGCCACTTATCAGCGCATGATTCAAAGATGCCTTCAGACCCAACTCAGGAGGAACGTGGAAACTTATGTCGACGACGTCGTTATCAAGACCAAGCAGAAACAGGACCTAATCGCCGACTTGGAGGAAACCTTCGCAAATATTCGAGCCTTCAGGATGAAGTTGAATCCAGAGAAGTGCACTTTCGGCGTGCCGTCAGGCAAGCTACTCGGCTTTATGGTATCTCACCGAGGCATCGAAGCCAATCCAGAAAAAATCAATGCTATCCGGAACATGAAGCCCCCGAGTACACAAAAGGATGTCCAGAAACTTACTGGTTGCATGGCAGCGCTAAGCCGCTTTGTTTCCAGGTTCGGAGAACGAGGCATGCCCTTTTTCAAGTTGCTCAAGAAGACGGACGGATTTCAATGGACTCCGGAGGCCCAGAAAGCTTTTGAAGACTTCAAGGACTTCCTTACAACGCCACCCGTGTTGGCATCACCTTACCCTCAAGAACCCTTGTTGCTCTACGTTTCCGCAACCTTTCAGGTGGTCAGCATGGTTTTGGTCGTCGAACGTGAGGAGGAAGGACGAGCTCAAAAAGTCCAGAGGCCGATTTACTTCGTTAGCGAGGTGCTGGCCGGATCCAAGACACGTTACCCCCAGTCACTCGGTTACCGTGGTCACGTCTTTTCCACTCGGTGACGTCGTCCATAATCGGGAGGCTACTGGGCGCATCGCGAAGTGGGCTTTGGAGTTGATGCCATTGGATATTACTTTCAAAGCCAAAACGTTTATAAAATCTCAAATCTTGGCTGACTTTGTGGCCGAGTGGACCGAGCGTCAAGAAGATGTACCTAGGGAGGAGCTGCAATACTGGACCATGCATTTTGACGGGTCCAAACGAGTCACCGGTTTAGGAGCAAGAGTTGTCTTGATTTCCCCGACTGGGGAAAGGCTACGGTATGTGCTTCATATACATTTTCCTGCTTCACACAATGTGGCTGAGTACGAAGCTTTACTTCATGGACTGCGACTCGCTGTTTCTCTCGGCATACGTCGGATGATAGTACGAGGGGATTCCCAATTGGTGGTGAATCAAGTGATGAATGATTGGTCTTGCCTAAATGACAATATGGCAGCCTATCATCAAGAAGTGCGTAAGCTGGAAGACAAGTTTGATGGTTTGGAGTTGTCTCATGTTCTGAGGCATAACAACGAAACTGCCGATCAGTTGGCTAACTTCGGTTCTAGACAGGAAACCGCCCCGACTGACGTTTTTGTTGAGCACCTTTACGAGCCAACTGTTAAGAAGTCAACCGCTAATGAAGAAACTATAGATCAGGTCGCCACGCTCGACGCCAACTAGAGAACGCCGTTTATCAACTTTCTGACTCGGCAAGAGTTACCCGAAGACCGAGATGAAGCTGAACGAATCGGACGTCGTAGTCAAAGTTATGTCATGGTTGATTCAAAATTATACAAGAGAAGCCCATCTGGAATCTTACTAAGGTGTGTTACGCCTGAGGAGGGACGACAACTGTTGCAGGATATTCACTCGGGAATCTGAGGCAGTCATGCTGCAGCACGCACTCTGGTCGGCAAGGCTTATAGGCAAGGTTTTTTCGAGCTCACGGCAGTTTCCGACGCAGACAAGGTGGTCCGCACGTGTGAAGGTTATCAGTTCTTCGCTCGGCAAATTCATGTCCCAGCCCAAGAGTTACAAACAATCTCGTTGTCGTGGCCATTTGCGGTATGTGGCTTGGACATGGTTGGTCCTTTCAAAAAGGCTCCAGGAGGATTTACACATTTATTCATCGCAATTGACGAGTTTTCCAAGTGGATCAAGGCCAAGCCGGTTGCTACAATAACTGCGGATAAAGCACGAGACTTCATCTAAAATATTATGCATCGGTTTGGTATGCCTAACAGAATTATAACTGACAATGGGACTCAGTTCACCGGAGGCGTTTTCAAAGAATTCTGCGAAGATTTCGGAATCAAGATTTGTTATGCAACGGTGGCACATCCTAGAAGCAATGGACAGGTCGAATGCGCCAACGGCATGGTACTTCAAGGTATTAAGGCCTGAGTGTTTGATAGGCTAAGCCCTTATGCTGGAAGACGGGTGCAAGAGTTGCCTTCGGTACTATGGTCATTACGGACTACACCCAGTCGGGCCACTGGCCAATCTCCTTTCTACTTAGTTTATGGGGCCGAAGCCATGTTGCCGAGTGAGATGGAGTTTGAGTCCCTACGAGTTTGCAGTTTCAACGACGAGCGTTATGATCAAAACCAAGTTGATGATTTGACCCGACTGGAAGAAGCTCACGAAGCTGCGTTAATTCAGTCGGCCCGGTATCTTCAAGGACTTCGACGTTATCATAATCGTAATGTTCGATCACGAGCTTTCATCGTTGGTGATATGGTTCTACGGAAGATTCAGACGACAAAGGATCGACATAAATTATCTCCACTATGGGAAGGACCTTATATAATTGCCGAAGTCACTCGGCCAGGAGCGTATCGCTTGAAGCGTGAAGACAGAACTATGGTGGAGAATTCGTGGAACATTGAACACCTTCGTTGATATTACACATAAGCTTATTGTATCATGTTCTTCTCGACTGCCGACTTCAAGTAAGTTGCCTTCTTGAGTTGTCAGTCGGGGGCTACACATCTATATCAATAAAGTACGATGTTTCTTATCAATAATGACTTGTTCATATTTAATTTATCATTGTTTAATGTTTTAGTTTGAGTTAAGCAGGTAAGGACTGAAAATTTTTAATGGCTTAATCGAGTTTAGGCTTGATGACAGTCGGACGAATATTTTAAGAAATTAAATGCGAAGACTCAAAGTAAGGCATAAACATAAATAGATTAAGTATTTACAAAGTCAGGTTATACAAATTGTCTACATCAAGCAATGTCAAGACTGGAAGCTTTCGGCTACATCGGCCCCAATCTTTTTGGCCGATTCTTATGATTTGTTGATTAACTCCAAGGCTTGTTCATCCGAAGTGCCATCTGCAAAGCCATCTGAGATAGAGTTTATGTCCACTCGGGGATACAGGGACTTGGTCATTGCTAAGGTCTGGCTTGCACTCATAACAGCAGCATCGGTGATATTATCCATATACTTCTTCGGAGCCGTCCTGAGCTTGTCAAAGATTTCGACTGTATCCATGGCGCTTGTTCCAACACCGCTTTCGTAGATCGATGACAATATTGGCGTAGCAGCATTGGCGATGTTGTCCCTGACCTTTTCAGCTCTTCGGACTCTTTCGACAAAGACTTCAAATTGAGCATGGGATTTAATCTTATTAGCTACAAGTTTAACATAACTCAGATTATACAAGACGCCAGGATCAGCTAAGATCAAGGGGTATAAGTTCCAAGAATTACCTTCAATTTCTTCAGGAGCCTTATATCTGTCGGACTCGAGCTTGGCATTGTCGGTTTCGGCCTTCTTCAGCTAAGCCTTCAGGGACTCGATCTCAGATACATTTGCTACAATAAATAAAGCTATGGAATTATTGAGGCCGGGTGGATAAAACAAGGATAAATGAGTTGGATCTTTACTTACTCCCGATTGAACCGCGAAGTTCCAGGTTTGCGTCTCGAAGCTTGGCAATTTCAGCCCGAAGAACGACTTCCCTGGCTATGGCTTCTTCTTTAGCCTCCTTAAGGGTTTGTTGGATGTTCTCCAAGGAGTTAACGTGGGGCACCAATTTCTCCAAGGTCTCCGACTTGGCCAGGGAGCGACGATATATTCTCTGCATCACAAAGATTGGGTCAGTTAAGTATAAGAATTCATACAGTTGAGATACGAGAGTTTTTGTTCATACGTTCATCAGCCGAGTAGCCTCGTTGAGGTTGGCGACAAGCAAATCCCTTTCTTCGGTTTCTTTCTGCTTGTTCAGCACAATGCCTTGTTTCTTCCCCTCAGCATCCCGCCACTCGATTTTGATTGGAGGCACCGAGTCCTCTGTGGATTTCAGTCGAGTGATTTCCTCTTCAGCTGTTGGATCTAAGGACAACGAATAAAGACAGAGGAGGGATAATATATTGAGGCAAGGATTCGACGAGATATTCAAAGTTACCTGGTGTTGCCGTAGGATGATTTCCTTCAGTGGCAGCATTCCCAGAAGATTGATCCTTGTTAGTTTCATCAATTCTTGGAGTAGGATCCTCGACTGGAGTTTCTTGATTCGTTGGGACTTGTTCTTCTTCTGGTTGGTTCTCAGTCGGGGGTTCCTAGGCTGCTGCTTGATTGACCGAGTCCGGTTGGTTTCCAGTCGGGACATCTTGACTGGCAGTCGGGGGCTCTTGTCTTGGGATAGCCTCGTCTGGGATAGGGTTCTGAGACCCTTGTTCTGCAGCTTTCTCTGTTTGCTCGGTAGGATCTATGTCCTGAGGTTTTCTGCAGAAGAGGATCAAAATGATCAAATCAAGAAGACTTTCAGCAATTAGATGGATTCAGTGGTTTGGAGGATACCTATTGGACTTCGTAATTTTTGAAGCAGATCTTGTAGACGGTCTGGGAGAGCTTATGGTGGCCGCAGGAGTCTTGACCTCTTCAGCATCGTCGTCCGAGTCATCTACGATCAGCTTCCTCTGCTTGCTAGCACGTTTGCTAGGTTCTTCGACAGCGGCAGCAGTCCTTTTGCTCTTGATCTGGGGTTTGATCTTTGGGCCCCCAGTCGGTTTCCTAACAGTCGGTTGAGCTGGTGCGTCTTCATGATAGACTTTGTATGGCCGAGAGATGATTAGAGCATTTGTCTGCAAGTGGTATTTTTTGAGGAATGATAAAAAGCATGAACAGACTGAAAGATGGATTATATTGGGGAGTCAGCTTACCGCTGGAGGTGGTCGAAAGATGCTAAAAGGGGGAACCAGTAGCTTGTGGTTGTAGTCTATGGCGATTCCGGAGGAAAAGATTTTATACATCCGGGCGCATAAGACTTGAAAGTCTAGGGATGTTTTATCTTCCCGATTGGGGTCACTCTGATCTTCATACTCGAAAGCTGGCTTGGATCTCTCCTTAATAGGCGCCAGTCGGGACTTGATGAAGTGCCGAGTGATTTGCTCCCCTTGAAGACCCTCATTCTTCATCTCGAGAATTTTGGCCAAAAGATTGTTTGCTTCTACCCAGTCTTGGCCTTCAGGCAAGGCGTTCCAGTTCGCTCGCTGAATCGGTGGAAGGCCGATGAAGTCGGGTAAGCTGGGGGCTGGGTTCGAGATGTAGAACCAATTCGCATGCCAGCCCTTGTTGGATGATTTCAGAGGGAGAGGAAAATAATCTTTCCGGAGAGTTCCGCGGAGTTGGAATCCAGCACCACCAACAACGCAAGGGTTATCCTTGGTTGGGTGAGCTTTTAGGGAGAACATTCGGCGAAAGAGGTTGAAATGAGGATAAATCCCAGGAAGGCTTCACACACATGGATAAAAATGGCGATGTGCAGAATGGAGTTTGGATTCAAATGATAGATTTGGAGATCATAGTATTCTAAGATACCACGAAAGAAATCGGAAGTGGGGAGACCAAATCCGCAATAAAAGAAATGGGTGAAGACTATAATCTCACCGGTGTTTGGAGTTGGGAACTCTTCCCCATATGCCGGGCGCCAGCCGATGATCTCCTTAGCCGGGAGGACTCCGTCCTTCACCATTTCCCTCAGAGTAGATTCCTTCACGTCTGAGGTTGCCCATTGGTCGAAGGGGATTTCTCTTTCTTCCGCCATGGATGAAGGTTGTGGGGAAGTGGATTTGGTGATGGGAGTGAGGATTTTTGAAGGAGAAGTTGGAAACAAGATGCGCGCGGTGGATTTTGGTGGAATCTAGAGTTTTGGATGGATGGATTTAGATGAACTTGTGCCCTAGGTTTCTTCGGAAGCGCTTGTGAACAGGAGCGCGAAAGGGGAAATTTTGGAAGATCAAGCGGCGGGGAAGACGACGGCGCTTCGTTGATTTTAGGGTATCGGTAGGTTTTCTCTTTTTGGGCTGAGGCCCATGAGAAGCTTACAGCCCGTGACATTTGGTGTGGCTTTGCACGTGTCTTTTAGGGACTTAAGCAAATTTGCCCAGGCAATATGCACGTGTAATTTGCCCAATGCCATTAAAATCCTTTCATACAGCAGTCATATAACTTTTTAGGAGTTGATGCGATGCAATTTGGAAGGTGACAAACAGTACAGTTTTTTATGGCTATTTTAGTGATTTTTTTAATAAGTTGCTAAAGTTGTTTGGTTTATAAAAGGTAATTGACTTTATATTATGTCAATGCTATTTTATCACTTTGGTGAACTTTTTTGATTAAGACCAATATCTTGGCTTAGGCTAATTGTGTCTTAGTCGTATTATTATGAGTTTTTATTGACTCGCATATACTCAATAATGTAGAATCAAATGTGTTTGATTATTATTTTATGTGATGAAACATTGGTCGCTTGTGACATTTTGTGTGTGTAATATTGGTTTATGGTGATGGTATTTCATGTGATTATATATGATTAATTTTGTGAAGAGATGTGCGGATTTGACCTGGCGGTCAGACCGACCAGGCACGGCCGGTCAGACCGGAGGTATGTGTGCGGTCAGACCGGCCAGCCCGCGGTCAGACCGACAGGTTACCTGTTCGCTTTCGGTTTCGGTTTATCTTTTCGGTTACGGATTGTTTCTTCCTGGATTTGACTTCTAGATGGTTTCTATGCGTATGGTTACTGTTGTTATACTAATGTGAGTCAAGTTTGGACGAACTTGTGCTCGGAATATGTTTTCTTTATCGTATGTGTTCAGGTATTGCTTAAGGCCTCGGGATAGTGTTGCCGGTGATGGATCGAAGTTGACTTGGGAGAAGTGGACGTCCAGGGATCAAGAGATCACGCGGGATACTAAAAGGCTAGAGGATAATGCACGTGGTAGACAGAGAATTCATATGGTATACGAGAGGAATCGTGTACGTATGGAAAGACGAGTTGAATTTGGAAGGGAGTCCGAATTCGGGAAGATGGATAGAGATAAGGAAAGAGATGAGTTTGAAGCTTGCAAGAGAGGGTTTCCCACGTGGATGGGAGTCCTAATTTGTGAGAGATTCGTGGGCTTTGTACAGCCTACTTCATGTATAAATAGAGAGGGAGGGTGTGCCTCCTAGATATCGATTTTGTGTTTTCATAAGTTGAGAGAATAGCTAGGGTTTCGAGTAAGGTCGAGATTTTGATGAGGAGTGCTGTTGTTGCACTTTGTAAATACTTTTTAGATGCAATAAAGTCGAGAGTTACAATCTATATCTTCGAGTTTGTCATCTACCGGTGTTTTTTGGGTCCCGACGGTCTGACCGAAGGTGTTCGTGCGGTCTGACCGGCGGGAGTGCGGCGGCGGTCTAACCGGAGGCAGGGAGGCGGTCTGACCAGCCAGGAGGAGCGGTCTGACCGGCGACTACACGGCGGTGTGACCGGCGGTACTTCGACAGCAGCAGTTCAATCTTGTTCTTGAGATTGATTTGGTTTTGTTGGTTCTAGAGGTAAGTTGTAATTTGCTTAAAGTTTTAGTTTTTGGTCTTCCCTACCATTCACCCCCCCTCTGGTAGGTTGGTTTACTCTGTTTCGATCCTACAAGTGGTATCAGAGCCTCGTTCTCGATTGGATCTTTTGTTGCTTTTCTGATCTATTTGATATGGCTGAAAAGTTTTCAAACAAACCTCATGTTTTCAATGGAACCGACTTTGATTATTGGAAGAAAAAGATGGAATCTTATATAACATCTCAAGGATATGACACTTGGCTAAAAGTTGCACAACCTTATGAAATTCCTGCTCATATTGATACTCCTGCTCTCAAGTTAGATTTTAAAAATAATTGCAAAGCTCGCAATATTATTCTTAATGCAATTTCTCGCTTCGACTTTGATCGTGTTTCGCATCTTGCTACTGCTAATGAGATTTGGAAGGCTTTGAATGATTTTCACACTGGATCTTCAAACATAAAAGAGTTGCGAAAAGACGTTTTCAAAAAGGAGTATATTAAATTTGAGATGACACATGGGGAGTCTTTGGATGATTATCTGGGTCGTTTTAACAAAATTTTGAGTAAGCTTAGATCTGTTGATACTTTTTATGATGTTAATTATTCTCAGTCTGAGGTTGCTCGTCACTTTATGAACGGTCTTGATATGAAGGTTTGGGATGTTAAGGTTACTTCGATTCAAGAATCTGTTGATATGAACACTTTAACTTTGGATGTTCTTTATACTAAATTGAAAACTTATGAGATGAATATTCTTTCTAAGAGGACTGATTCGAAATCTTCTGCTTTGGTGTCTTCTTCTGCATCTTCATCTGATTCTACTTCACAGTCGATGTTTCCTTCTTTCTCTGCCATGTCCGATGATCAACTGGAGAAAATCAGTGAGGAGGACTTGGTATCGCTTGCTAATAGAATTTCTCGAGTTGTGAATAATGCCAGATTCAGGAAAAGAGGAGGACCAATTCGGTGTTTCGGGTGTGGACAACCAGGACACATCCGCTCTCAGTGTCCCAAGGCTGGAAAGGGCACACAGGAGGAAGCAAAGGCTCAAGATGGATCCAAGGACGCCAAGCAAAACAAGAAACAGGCAAAGAACATGAAGATGAGGAAGTACTACCAGAAGGCCTTGGATGAAGCTTTTGCAGCTGTGCAAGGATCCAGCGACGTCGAGTATTCAGATGATGATGAGGACGACAAAGGAAAAAGCATCGCTGGAGTTTGTCTCATGGCAAAGAATATTGTAGATTCTGATGGAGAAAATGAGGTAATAAACGCTCCTAGTGTTGAATACCTTCAAGAAGTAATTGCTAGACTTGGTTATAAGATTTCTAAATTTGAAAAGAAGATTAATCAACATGAAGTAGTTATTGATTCTCTAAATGTTGAAAACAATCGATTAAAATCTCTTGTTTCTAATGATGATGAATGCAAGTCTTGTGAGGTTTTATTTGCTGAAGTTAATGCTGTTAGAGAAGTCAATTGGTCTAATTGTAAAAAACTTGATGTTGAAATTAAGAAATCTAAAAAACATGAATCTTGTCTTGCTCTTAGCTTTGCCATGAATACTAGATTGATTGATGAGTTGTTTTTGACTAAAAGAGCTTTGAATAAATGTAAAGTTGCTTTGTTTGCTAGCTCTATGTTTAATGTGATTAGCTCTAAGAGGTTAAAACAATCTAGTGCAAAACCTTACTCAACATGTCTTGCTAGTGATTTGAAACTAAAAAATGCTTTAGCTTGGGTTAAGCATATGGAAGAAATAGTTAAGCAAGATGAAGTGTTTTCTTGTCAAACTTGTAGAAAAAACAAAGGTCTTTTGGATGCTTATAAAAATTGTGTTACTTTGACTCAAGAGGTTTCTTACTTAAAAAGTTCCTTGCAACGTTTTTCAAATGGTAAAAAGAACCTCAACATGATTTTGGATCAATCAAAAGTTAGCACAAACAACCGTGGTTTAGGTTTTGATCCTTATAGTCACTTTTCTAGACATCCTCCTGCTGTTTTGAGCATAACTGAGAAAGGTGAAATTTTGACTAAACCTGATTCTAAACCTCCTGCTTTTAAGTCTGTTGGCATTATGACTTTTTTGAGTGCTTCTTGTTCTACAAAACCTGTTGCTAATGCTAAATCTGTGGTTAGTACTAAAAATACTGTAAATGCTAAGCCTGTTGTCTCAACTTGTGCATCAACTCATCGTGAAAAATATATCTATACTTTTTGTGGTAAACATGGACATATTGCTGGTTTCTGTTTTAGACTTGCTAGGAAACAGAAAAAGGAACGGGAGATAGCTCTTGCTAAACAAAGGTGGCAAAAATCAATTTTTTCCTCCAGGCAGGCGGTCAGACCGCAGATGGACCGGCGGTCAGACCGGACCTATACCACCGGTCAGACCGGTGGGAAGCCATCGGTCAGACCGCAGGTACAGCGGCGGTCAGACCGGCCTCGGGCAAACTTTTCTAATGGGAAACGTGTTGAATTTTCTACTGGTTATGTTCCTGTTGGTTCTGGTCATGTGTCTCAGTACTGGATTCCTAAATTTTTATTATCTAACCCCAGTACTGAGGCTTCAACATCTGCTTGTGTGTAGGCACTTTTGGCGAGGAGGGAGAACGTGTGGATCGTTGATTCCGGTTGTTCGCGACACATGACCGGTGATAAAAGTTGGTTCTCCTCTCTCACGAAGGCATCAAGGAAGGATTCAATCATCTTCGGTGATGCTTCTACTAGCACGATCACTGCAACTGGATCTATCAAGGTAAGTGATAAGTTTACATTGAATGAATTCGCTTTGGTTGAAAATTTAAAGTACAACTTGCTCTCCGTGGATGGGAGATAAGGAAAGAGATGAGTTTGAAGCTTGCAAGAGAGGGTTTCCCACGTGGATGGGAGTCCTAATTTGTGAGAGATTCGTGGGCTTTGTACAGCCTACTTCATGTATAAATAGAGAGGGAGGGTGTGCCTCCTAGATATCGATTTTGTGTTTTAATAAGTTGAGAGAATAGCTAGAGTTTCGAGTAAGGTCGAGATTTTGATGAGGAGTGCTGTTGTTGCACTTTGTAAACACTTTTTAGATGCAATAAAGTCGAGAGTTACAATCTATATCTTCGAGTTTGTCATCTATCGGTGTTTTTTGGGTCCCGACGGTCTGACCGAAGGTGTTCATGCGGTCTGACCGGCGGGAGTGCGGCGGCGGTCTAACCGGAGGCAGGGAGACGGTCTGACCGGCCAGGAGGAGCGGTCTGACCGGCGACTACACGGCGGTGTGACCAGCGGTACTTCGACAGCAGCAGTTCAATCTTGTTCTTGAGATTGATTTGGTTTTGTTGGTTCTAGAGGTAAGTTGTAATTTGTTTAAAGTTTTAGTTTTTGGTCTTCCCTACCATTCACCCCCCCCTCTGGTAGGTTGATTTACTCTGTTTCGATCCTACAAATAAGTTATTATTGAGGATGGTAGAGTTGTATGCTTTGAGGGGACTCAGGCAGAATGACACGGATAGCATGAGTTTGCCAGTAGTCGGGATCATTATACACTATGCCTTGATTATAGGGTTATGTGTTATATGATTTTTTATGATTGTTTTGGCTTTGGCTAAGCATTTATTTGTTTCACTCGGATGGGTATGATTATTTTAATTCTTGACTATATGCTTAGTTTGTTTAACTAAACACATAGGTGGGGGCTATACCTAATTAGGTGCATCTAGTCGATGCACCTAGGTATATATTCTTGATTATTTTTGAAGCTTTTTTAGCCCTTCACAGCCTTGTTATTGGATGATGAAGCACTCGGGAGACTTGGGCAGAGATGATGGAAGCACTCGGCAATGGAGGCACCCGGCTATAGAAGTACTGGCTATGTGTTATTTTGGTTTGAGGCTATGTTATCTTGTCGACTGTGAAGGTCTCAGGGGCTACTGTGGAGATTATGAGTACCATATACCCACACGGCTAGCTTATCCGGCTGACTATAGGGGATAGGCTATGTGTTGTGATAATGTAATCGGCTAAGATTTAAAGTATTACGTTGCCTTGTGTAATAAGGAACGGCTTATAGTTTTTAGTCGGGAATATTGTGGAGTCCTATGTAGTATGTTGTTAGGTCTCCGACTTGTGAGCCTACCCTCTAAACTTATATAAGGAGGGTAACACATCCCATGAGGGATAGATTGAAAGTTTAGCAATTAGCTAGGTTTTCTTCATACATCCTGATCAAGAGATCAATAAACCACTCGACAGAACTAAACCACCGAAACAGGAGTAGGGTATTACTTCCTTAGGGAAGGCCTGAACCTGTCTAAATTTTTTTGTCTACTAACCCATCGTATTAAGCGCTTGATTGCTACCCCCAGTTTTTTATTGCCGAAATTAGGTTTCGACAAAGATATTTTTTCTCTCTCTACTCTAGATCTAGGTCATTGGGAAAGACCAATATACATATATTTTGGTTAAAGAAATCAACACATTTAAGCACAATGGATGAGAGGATAACATGGCATCAAGGTGTATACATAGATCAACCACAATTATAGCATAAAAAATCATAAAAATAAAAAAAATTGCATGCAACATGGTGCTTTCATTATTTTGCATGCATAGATCCATCACTAATTGTAAGAAAAGATGGAATGCATGGATCTAATCACTATAGAAAAATTCACCGAAGATTTTGAATTCAAAACCTCCCTCATATATTTTGCTTGTTTTTGGAGAGAGAAATTTTGTATGAACTGTGCAGGGCTCGGAGAGGAAGAAGGTTATGTAAGATAATTTTTCCAGGCGGGCCACTTAAGGTGCCGCCTGGGAAGATTGATCTTTGTAGGCAGAGCACTTAAGAGGTCCGCCTGGGATAATGCATTATCTTTCCAGGCGGGCCATATAAAGCGCCGTCTGTGAAGATGTATCTTTCTAGGTGGCGCCTTATGTGGCCCGCCTAGGAAGATAGATTTTCGCAGGCGGTGGGGGCAAAATTTTCATCCCCCTGAAAAAATAGGTGTACCTCATCTGGAAAAATGGTTTTCTAGTAGTGTTAGTGACGTCTCAGGCGTCTATTTTTAGATCCAATGATAATTTTTCAGGTTTTCATTACATATGTGATTTGCACTACCTATTTTCCCGTTTTATCTAGCCATTGGAAGCAATTATAGCACTGGTGCTTCAGCCGTCGAGATGGAAATTAAACTAGCTCTGTAGCTCGCATCACATCGCAATGCTAAAACTGTGGAACATACAATGAGCTCTCGATGTTCTTTTCGAGCAGGTCTCGCACGCGGAGACGGTGATTTGACGTCTCTTGGGACTGGGATTGGGGACGAGACGAGGCGGCGATGGGAAACAGCATGGATGTGCGGGAATGAGGAATGGATCAGAGGGCGCTTGTCCGGAGGAGAAGTGAGCAGCGGCAGCAGCGGCTGCGATTGGGGGAGGAATGGGTTATGGAGGTGGCAACTGTGATGAGGGGAGGAGCACGTGTAACACTCTGAAATTTCGACCAATAAAATTGGAACCCAAAATTACGTACTTTCAAAAATTTTTGAATAAAATTGCATCATGCCAGTGTTATTTGTCTCCTTGTTGCAAATGTCTTGTGCCAAATAAATAATTATGTCGGACTAATATGTTGTGAAAGCAAATAAATACCAAAGTCCCAAATTTAGGAAAATATAAAATCTATTATAACTCTAATATTGGCCATTATTAATTTTGGATAAAATTCACATTTTTGGAATACTTGATACTGTAGACCAACGCTTTGGTGAGAGTACAAATTAAATTAATTATTTCCCTCAATTTTCAAAGTCAACCAAAACCCTAAATAGGAATTTTCCTGTCGTGCACTGTTCATTATGTGCCAGGTGCTCGACTCAGGCCTAACCGGCCGAACACCCAGTGCCGCACCTCTCCGGTCGCACCCGTGCTGCGCACGACTGGCGCGCCCTCCCCGCTACCCGCATCGCACCTGGTGGAGCCGTGTACCGCGCCACACCTGCACGTGGGCCCCGGCCGTGGAATCCGCTCCCAAATCGCGCCGCCATGCGCGCGGGCGTCATCGTCGTCTCTATCACGCGTCGCCTCGACGCTGAGGTGTAACGGCCGCCATGGCGCCCCTCGTCACCCCTAGCGCTAGGCTGGCAGCCCTACACCCCGCCCCGGCCGGAATCCCGCCGCCACCAAGAGGGAGCCCGAGAACTCGGCCGCGGTAATTGTGCGCGTCGCCATCGCCACGTCCAACCTCGTCACCCTAGCGCGTAGACCTGCACCCTCGGGGTAGGCCGGCATCACCATGCGTCAGCGCCCGTCTCCGTCGCATTGCATAGCGCCGCGCGAATGTCTCGTCGTCCCTGTCGTGCCCGTTGGACAAAGCGGCGCCTCTCCTGCCAGCTAGCACAGAGGCCTGCGACCCTACCGAGTAGGTATTTACGCCGGCTGATTCGCGGATCCGCAATGTGAGAGAGGGATTTAGAGCCCTAGTTGCGTCACTCGCCGTTCACCCTATCCGAGCGCCATTAGGGAACCCACTCGCCCTCTCCCTTATTTAAACCCCTCCCTAGCTCGGCCTCACCTCAAACCAATGCCTCAATTGCTCCCCTCCATCCAACAAACTCTCCACACGAAAAACGCATGCGGGACGCTTCGCTCGCGCGGGTGTCGAACACCTGGGGTGCGTGAGCTGCGCCGCCGCCGCAAAGCCTCTTAGCCGGAGCTGGTGGCGGGGTGAAGAGGAGGTGGGTCCGTGTTGCTGCCACTGCTGTTGAGGGGAGCCAGGAGCTGCTGGACGCCGAGGACCGGGCGTCAAACACCTTCGGGCATCGCCGACCGCTAGCCGCCTCTGCATCACTCCGCACAGCACCGCGCACCGCCGCTGTTCGCCGTAACTCCACTCCGCGGTAAGCCCTCGTGCCCGAAGCAACCCCACGATTTGACGCGCCCGCCGCCGTAGCCTTGCCGGCCCGGTCGCCATTGTGCCGCCGCCTAACTTCCCGTGAGTGGGCTTGTGCATAGAGGAAATAGGCTCCATTGTTATGAAATTGCCACCTATAGAGACCCTAGGACGTGCACGAGAAACCAGCTGCGACTAAGGTGGCCTCTGTCGCGCCATGGCCGAGCTCGTCGCGAGCTCGGTGCCGCTCCGTTACGCTGCGCTGTGTGCGCTGGGAGGCCGCCGGGCGTCGTCGTCGCCGGCGGTGGATCCCCGGCGGCGCACCGCCGCCTCACCTCACCGCGGCCGAGCCGCCTCAGCTCGGGTCGGTCGCGCCAGGCTGCGCCTCGCCGCCCCTTGCTCCATTCGGCTGCGAGCGCAAGGAAGAAGAAGGGAAAAAGAAAGAGAGAGGCGTGGGTCCCACACATATATTATGCACAGTAATCACCTTGCTAATTGCGGATGGATGTGCCAATGACGCGTGGGTCCGGGTGATTAAAAATCTAATTAGAATAAGGTTTTTGTTTACTGTCTATGACATGCGGGCCGGTTTGACCCTTGGTCAACCAGGGCCGGTCCCACCTGTCAGTGACACTGCACATTTCATATAAGAAAATAAAACTGAGAAAAAGAAATAGAGGGCGGACCCACCGGTCAGCCACTGTGAGTTGTGGATAATGTTTTGGAATAAAAATAAATCAATTAGGAACAGTACTGTTTCACGATTATTGGAATTAATTCAAATTTGAATCTTTGATGTAGCATAGCTCACTCATTTTAACTCCGATTTAAGTGAAACAACCTAAATTTATCTAAAATCAGGATCTACTTTTTGTACCTTTGCAATTTATTTTGTACTGTATGAATTTTAGTCATTTTATTTGAATCTTAATTGAATTCAAATTAAATCTTTCGCACGTAAATTTAGATTCCGAGGGAGTTGTTGAGTTGATCGAGGAGCAGGGACAGCAAGGCTGTGAGGAAGGCAAGTCATCACTATTTTTTGAACATGTTGAACCTATTGTTAACTTATGTTATTTCAAATAAAATTTACATGCTATATGAATCTCCTACTTGTTATATGCCATACTTTGATGATTGAATACTTGCAATTCCCTTGTACCCATAAATTATGTATGGGTCTCTAGTCATTTATGACAAATGCTTAAAGATGCTAATTTAGATTTATGCATTCTCATATTTATTAAATACTATATGCTTGGATAATTACCTTATGAGAGGTAATTAACATACGGCATGTGGAGACATGAGCGCCACCTTGTCATGACATTGATAAGATGATTTGTGAAAGAAAACTAAAACTAAACAAATGATTTCAACTAGGGCGGCTGGATGACTTGGGTGGTTTCCGACTAAGGCTAGTGTCGTCTTTGGTCAATTAAGGACCGAACCATAAAGCTATGTATGAAACAACCCTAGTACGACCGTACTTCTCGCATGGGGCATAGGCCTAATGGAGTAAATAGCCGAGTGGAGGCGGTACCCAAGACGCGCTGGTTCACTTACGTGTATGAATAGGCGGGGAGCCTACAGGTGGGTAACCATCAGTGGGTAACCTGAATAAAACTTGACTTAATTATAACTTAACGCATATGTGAGTTTTTACCTCCCGGGAACGCCAGAACTACTCTCACTACTAGAAACCGTGTACGCCTAGAGTGCATGAAGGCTCAAGTTCATGGAGCGGGTACTACCAAAGTGAGGTTATCGAAAGGCTTTGCTATGACATGTCTCATTCGTTGGGACTTCGGCTTATGTGTTGGGCAAGTTATGGAGTGCGGGTTAAAGCGTACATCCACTGCAGTGTGAGTAAACCAATCTATTCGAATAGTCGTGCTCGCGGATATTGAGCACTGGAACATGTATTACACTTGGCTAGACTCAAACTTTTAAAATGATGGGTGGGATGTTGCATGATGATTTTGTATTGGTAGATCAACTTCTCGACAAGTGAGAAGGGGTAGACCCCAGAAAACCATGACGACTCAGTGGCGGAAAGCTATCCTTGGAAACACAATGGATGGTGGATAGAACCGTCGTTGACTAATAAATTATGGAATAAAATTTGATCAGTCTATACTAGGTCTTAGGCTTGTGAAAAGAATTTTAAAATTGGCTTTATGCAAAGAAACCCTTAGCCACACTTTTGAATTACCCTCTATCATATGCATTTTTATCGTGGTGGCTTGTTGAGTACGATTGGTACTCACCCTTGCTATTTACAATTAATCAGACATGGACAATGAAGTCTCTGAGGACCTTTATGAGTACTATCCAGAGTTTGCTGAAGATGACGGCGCTCAGTAGGTCTTAGTTACTGTCGTTGCCTGTGGCAATGGCGTTGCTGTTGCCTAAGTTCCGCTGCCTTATCTAATTTCTGTCTCTGAGTGTATTTCGGACCATTTGGTTCTATGTTCTAGTTTATGCCTGACGGACCTTATGATGTAATATGCGCAAGACGCTTTATGTATGTGCACTTGACATTCCAGTTATGTAATCATGTGTACCAGACTAATTGATTCAAGGAAATGGTACAGTTAACACGAATGATTCCTGTTATAAAAATAGGGGTCGACAGCGCAGCCCTCGTCCGGTGGACGATCGAGCGGCGGTGGGTGAGTTTGGGGGAGGACTATGGCTCTCATCTGGAGGAGAAGAGAGGTGGTGGTGGCGGCTGCGATGGAAAGGACTACTGCATGCACGCACCGCAGCAAAATGGGCCAATGAATGGAGGAGGGAAAGAACGGCTGCTCCCTGCCGGAGTAGATCGATGCTGGCAGGAGGATTTGCCGAGCGAGACGGCGAGACCAGCATTTGAACGATGCGCCATCATCAAGCCATCCGTAAATGCGGTACCGGACTGATGAATGGATAAAAACGTAAATACCAAAATTACCCTAGTTAATAAAGTACCGATATATCCACATGAATCTAAGGTTCAGACAAACTTATAATGACAGTATAATACTGTCAGTAAAGAACACTGTAGCGTCCCTTTAATTAGATTATTAGACACACGATGTGAAACAACCCATAAGCCCAAGCAAGAACAGAACACACGGATAACTCCAAGTCCAGCACATTTTACTCAACAGGCGCCAAGCTGTCAGCCAAAGTCCTGGTCTCCTGGATCTACAGAGTATAGCCATGGACGCCGTTGTGTTGACACCCAAAGGCTCGAAGCCCTTTCCAACCGAGCTCTTCACAGAATACAAGTGTAAAAAAAACAAAAGAATAAACGGAAAAAGAGGAAAACAGAGGATGGAGCCATCTGCCACCGCACCGGCCACCGTGCCCTTCCCCGCCCTATAAAACCCCCCTTCCTCCCTCCTCCACCCCATCTCCCCCACCCTCCCCTTCCCATTTTCTCCTCTCCACCGAGCCGCCGCGTTGCGCCGCCGTGCCAACGCCCCGCCGTCGGTAAGTTTCCCTCCTTCCCCATCAGCCGCCGCTTGCAAGAGAGAGGGGAGAGACAGAGAGAAGAGAGAGGGAGAGAAAAGAAAAGAGAGAGGGAGGCAGAGAGAAAAGAAAAGGGAAAAGAAAAGAAAAGAAAAGGAGAAGAAAGAAAAGAAAAGGGAAAAAAAGAAAAGAAAAGAAAAGAGAAATTTAGGAAAAAAGAAATTTAAATATTAAAAAAATATAAATAATAAGAATAATAGTTGGGGAATTAATCGTAGATTATTTTTGGAAATTCCTAGAAAATAGATTGAGGTTAGAGAATTAATTATAGATTGTGAGAGGTTATTTGTTTATTTATTTATTTTGTGAATGATAGAAGTATGGTAGAAATTGTGGGTTAATTATTATAGGAATCTAATTATAGGGTTGATTTATTCGGAATCGCGCAAATTAAAATGGGTAAAATATTTTAATTGACTAGCACCAATACTTTAGAACAAAATGGATTAAAATCAGAATAGTACTATTTCACAAATGATGGAATCAATAAAGTAATTCGACGCTCGTGCTCGCTTTTTAATTGGATTTTATTGGATTTTATTTGAATTCTAATTGAATTCAAATCAATTCTTTCGCATGTAATTCTAGACCCCGAGGAAGTTGCGGTTCTGAGCGAGGATCAAGATTCACAGGACTACGAGCAAGGCAAGTCATCACTAAACCTTGAGCATGTTGAACCGATTGCGAACTTATTTTGGATTTAAAAGAAAGTTTGCATGCTATATGAATATATGTGAATGCCTGCTTTGCTATATGCCATGCCTTTGATATTGATTATCCATGCAAATCTTTGTCATTCACAATATCATGTATTTTTAGTCAATATTTAACAATGCTTAGTCATGCTGTTTTAGAATCATGCATACTCATATTTACCAAAATGCTTTTGATTTTCGCAGATCTTTTAGCGCATGCGGGAAGAAGAAAGGGGATATAGATTTTGACCAATTTTGACCTGTTGACAGAACTATTAGACCGGCATGTATATGCTATCAGGACCCACCAAAAGACCTGAAATTTTGGAAATTTTGATCCGAATTTTTGGACATCGACGACGACTCCAAGGCTAGCTGGCCCATCAATGCCATTTGCGGGCGCTCAAAGTCTCAAAGATTATCGTGGAACTACCTCTACATTTGCAAGCAAGCTGGTCTTCACAAGAATTCTGAACTCTCTACTAAAACTAGTTTTTTTATGGTACACCAAAACTTTTGCGAACCATCCATTATAGAAAATGGATAATTAGTACTTTACTGATTAGGAATGGAAATTAGTATATTACTTATTTGATAAATGTATTTGAGGAAAGAGAAAATATTTTTCTGTTAGAACAATAAATCATACTCTCTTCGTTTCATATTATAATTTGTTTTGATTTTTTTCCTATTCAATTTTTAAAAGTTTTTTAAGTTTGATTAAGTTTATATAAAAATATAGTAGTATTTAAAAAAATATATTATCAAAATATATTCAATGCGAGATTTAATAAAACTAATTTAGTATTTTAGATGTTGCTAAATTATTTTATAAATTTAGACAAACTTAATAAAATTTGACTAGAAAAAATCAAAACTATTTACAATATAAAATGAAAGGAGTAAAATAATGGATGGCTACGATTGTACGCAGACTCTTACCTTCTCCCTAGAGAGATAAGATGGAGCACTCTAAAATGACGACGATATAACTTGGGACAAAGGACTGTAACAACTGAAAACATTCCTTTAAAGAAAGAGGAGTGTGATGTGACCTGAGCACCTGGCTCAACTAAACCACAAGGATAACATTGAGAATCTGTTATGAGATTACAGAGATAAAACGCATCACTCGCGTATAAAAAGAAGTCACTATTCATTCATAATCTATGACAATGAAGAAGGCTATACATAGATGTTCTTGTTTTCATGCAAGTAAGCGAAATCATCATATCTATGAGATCACAGTGCCTTCCATGAAACCAAAAACCAGAGGTAAACAGAGACATGGTCGTCTGATTCCTACAAGTAGAAGCTCCTGCAACTATTCCTACATGGACACTGATCACAATGCCAAGAAGCAGAGCTCGTCGGTGGTTAATTCGTCCCCCCCGTGGTTCAGCGTCTGGCGTACGTGTCCTCACTTGGTACAAGGATACCACGTAAGCAACGACTTGTCACTCTCTCTCAACGGCTAGCTGCTCCCGCTATTGCATGGTGGGGGTGGTGGTGCCTCATGGCGAACGTAGGGTGCATATGAAGTACAAAACAAATAAAAAATATATTTGCAAATATCTATTCAAAAGTTAGGAAAAACTAATCATCTTTTACTTTTTTAGTCTTTTCCTTTATCTAGCCAAGCTTGAACCCCCTAATCTCCCCTGGTGAAACATCTCGAGGTGGTCCTCCTCTATCACCTTCCTCTTGCAGCTTCCGTCTGGAGACACCAGATGTACAAGTATTCCAATGTGATGGCTCTAAATGAGCCACATGAGGCAACCGGTAGATCTTGTAGAGCACTAGGTTGATGCTGCTGCCTAAAGGGGTGAAAAAAAAAGCTAGAAGTTCATGGCTCGGATCGGCTCGTAATGAGCTCGGCTTGTAGCGATTCAAACTCGTAGCTTAATGAGTCAAACCAAACTACACTTTTAGCTCGTGAGTTTAATGAGCCAGCTCGCAGGTTGCTCGTTTAGCTCATTTGTATAAGAGATCATCATATCTTTATATAGTTAGTGTTTCTTATCTAGTGTTTTTTAATTACATATAAATTATTTGTGTTTAGTGAATTCTTTAATAGTTAGTGTTTATTATTATGTTTATATATATGACATAATGGTAAGTTTGAGATTATAACGGTGGTATAATTACGTTACTAAGGCTAACAAGCTTAACGAGCCAACTCATGAAATGAAACGAGTTGGCTAGCTCATTAAGATAACTAGCTCAAGTCAATAGGGGTGGGCATTCGGTTTGACCAAAAATTTCAGTCTTGGTCTTCGGTCATTCGGTCAATTTGGTTATTGAAAAGTGAAGACCAAATTTCAATGCAAAATATCAGGTCTGGCAAATTCGGTCTCGGTCTTTTCGGTCTTAGTCTCGGTCCTGACTGAAATTCAGCAACAGTTTTATATACGCAAAGAAATCATAGAAATTTTCAACACAAAAATCACTACTACAAAATATGCCATAAGTGCCGGTTCGCAAGAGTTCATAGGTGTCGGATTTTCTTCCGGCACCAATAGAAGATGCCGGCACCTATGAACCCTATAGAACCGGCACCTATAGATTCGCATGAGCCAAAAAAAAAGAGCCGGCTCAAATCGAGCCAAACTCAAAATTGAAATCCCCAAATCCCCAAATCAAAATTAAATTGTCACCAAGATAGATTGATATCACAGGAACATATTCAACAACAAAATCATATACAAATTCACAAATATATTTACAGATACATCCACATCAAATATTCACTGATTCACATGTTCACATATGCATTCACAAATACATTCACACTTTCACAGGAAGGAGAGGCTGCCGCTGCCATCCCGGCGCCGAGATCAGTAAGAGAGAGGAGGGTGAGAGATGGCGAGGGAGAGGAGTAGGGAAGACGAGGGGGGATATACTAACCTTTGATGTCGCCGGAGCTACCCCGAGCGGCTGCCAGAACCCTAGCCTCTTCCTTCCCGCTAGCTGCGCCGTGCTGGTTTCGCCCCTCGGCCCCCCTGCCTTCCCTCCCACCGCCTTCCCTCCCCCCAGATCTGGCGGTCAGTAAGAGAGAGGAGGGTGTCGCCGGCGCCACCAGGTCGCCGTCGCCTCCCCGTCTTCCCACCGGGCCACTGATGGAGAGCGAGAGAGGCCGCCAGGCCGCCGCTGCCTCCCCTCCCAACAGTCCGCCAACGGAGAGGGAGAGAGATCGCCGGGCCACTGCCGCCTCCCCTACCAACCCGCGCGCCAACGGAGAGCGAGAGAGAGATCTACAGAGAAAACCAAGAGAGTGAGGGACATCGATCTGGAATCTCCTCGCGTGGCTGGTGGCCGGCCTTATCTCCTCGCGTGGTGGGCCCCTCCAGCTGGGCTCCGACCCGGTCGGCTCAATTCTTTAGGTGTCGGTTTTTTTAGAAAACCGACACCTATACTATATTATAGGTGTTGGTTTTTAATTAACCGGCACTTATAATATAGTATAAGTGCCGGTTTTTTTAAAAAAACCGGTACTAATAGTATTGGTGTCGGTTTTTAGTTGTTCAAAGATGTCAGTTCTTTATTTTTTATCACGCAGGAGGTGGGGAATGCTTAATAGGTGCCGATTTTTGTTAAACCGACACCTATTATGCCGATACCTATGCATGTTTTTGTAGTAGTGAATCACAAAAAAATTCACAAGCATGTCTGAGTAAAGACTCTTCTTTGGTTGCATGCCTAGAAGGAGTAGGGATGTGAAAATTAGAGTTTAATCCTAATGAACTTAGTGGATTGTAGGTTGCATTTGGATATTTTTTTTATTAATTCGGTCTTTTCGGTTAACCGAGGAGACTAACTGAATTGACCAAACAAAATTCGGTCTTTCACTACCAGGACTGAATTGATGACCGAATTTCTCGGTCTTGGTCGTTTCGGTTTTGGTCTCGGTCTTTTTGGTTTGGTCTTTTGGTTCGGTTTTTTTCTGTCCACCTCTACAAGTCGAGCCTTAATGAGCCGAGAGCTGGCTCATTATCCACCCCTAGCTGCCTACCGATTAATTTGCCCTTGCTCATTGGAGAGTAGATGTGCACCGTGTTTATTTACTCCTCCCAGGTCCCAAACCTTCTCGCTCAATCAAACTTCTTTTGAATGGGTCCGAGTCAAAGTAGTGGTACATACAACAAAGCATTTCTTTTTTCTATTGCCCTTTTTCGGAAACATGAGACTTTCTCAGCTCTTTAATTTACACCATTACACTCTCTTTATAGTTCACATAACCAACCATATGTCTTCTTGTCCTCGATTGCGATCCTTTATATATTGCAAGTCTCATGCTCTATCTCATTCTCCCTTAGCTGCATGTTGGTGGTGCTATGCCGTTGGTTAGTTACTATCAATCGTTTTCGGACTAGGGTGATAGATAGACACATATATCGTCACCACCACACAGGAGGAATAGTCCTTTCCTTTTGTCAATTTGTTCATTGGGCTAAACCAAACATCCTTAAAAAGTAGGTTCGATCTAACCCGACCTAACCTATCCAACCAAACGTGTATGCTTAGTAGATCGGCATGGGAGGCACTGGGACATGCAAAGGTGATGGCCCTTTGGCTTCCCCGAATAGGGATGGGCGTGGTCTGGACCGACCCACTGGCTTCGTTGGCCTGTTCCTCAACCTTGGCTCCAATAGATAGGTGGGTCGGTCCAAAACTGAAAATGCTGGTTCCAATGGATAACAAGTCCGACTCAATTAATCAGACTTCATGTCTTCACTAGGTCTTCCTCCTTGATCCCCTGTACAAGCACGCGCAGCGGCGTCTCTCATCCCTTCTCACGTCACCCACACAGGCATAGCAGCGCCTCCTCCCTCCTCTTGTCCTCCACGCGACCATGCCTGCATGATGGCAGAGCCTCCCATCTACTCTAGTCCTCCATGTCGGCGCCGCCTGTCACCTTCCTCTACGCTGGCGGCGTGGCATCTCATCTGTGTCCTCCTGGCTCTCCCCCTCGATTGTAACAGAACCATTTGACAAGGAAGAGAACACTTTGGCTCTTCTTTGTAGGTAGCCAATTAATCAAGAATTTCTCTTTTATTGATTTTGGTCAAGAAAGCACTTGTTTTTTCTTAATTTGAGTCTACTCGATCGACTGGAAAGCACTTGTTTTTCTTAACTTCGATCTACTCGATCTGCTGCTTTCTCGTGCTCCTGAGTTATTCCTCTTTTGTTGATTTGATCCAGAAAGCACTTGTTTTTCTTAATTTCGATCTACTCGTAGCTTTCTTGTGCTTCTGAGGTAATCTAGTCCTGAGAATCGGAACTGCAACTAAGTGTTCTTGTCATTGCTGTAATTTCTGAAGCTACTGTAGTTGTATGTGCTGGCACTGATGATGCATCAGGTGATAGAAAAGATAATCTCAAGTCGTTGCTATTAAAATCAGTTGTAATTAAACATCTCCGATCAAGAAATAAACAGGTTATATTTTACTACTACATTCTTCTACTTTGTTTGGCATGTTTTGTGTCTTTTCAAATCAGAATCTGATCTTCTTTTCAATGGGTCGACTCATTGTATCCACTGAAACCCAGTGGATCGACCCGTTGGCACCGTTACAATCTAGGTGGGTCGCATGAGACGAGTCTGCGTCGGACCGTCCCGGAGCACGCACACTCCTATCCCCGAGTACCTGACAAGAAAAAAGTTCCAACACGTTCCGTCTGGACATGTAAGTAGCACGGATGCAGTGATTCGCCACCAAATCTTGATCGAGCAGCTTGCAGCGTTGTTCCTTTGGGCAGCTACTACATACACATCGGTCTTCCTGTCTCCTATATCAGTGCTGCGTGCTTGTGTAGTACCTGCATCCTGTAGGAAGGGCCAGGGAGACTGAGCATCGTTGCAAATGCAAAGTGCGGTGACTAACTTCACCGCTCTATGAATTTCTTGAAATTTTGTGGTTGTGGTGAGTTCTCATTCCACAGGGTATTGAAGCTTTTCTTTAATTAATTTGCATACGATTTGTGTCTTAAGAAGCTAATCACAACACCAAGACACTGTTAAAACTTTGGATAATTTTATCATCCTTAAAAAATTATCGGGAGGTATCACATTTTCTAGTGTAAAAGATAACTCAAGGTACTTTCTCGAGGACCGTAACTTAACTTTCGGCTAACTTAACTTCCTAGTAAGTTTCAAATATATACTGCCGAAAACTTTATTTTAGTACAATTGATTGTCTGTTTTTTTTCCTTTTTTTCAAGACATGGAACATTTTAACCTCACACTTCTTGGTCTAGCTACACTGTGCTGCATGAAATGCAGATGTTTATGTGGATCATCTTTCCTTCATCTGAGGCATAAATTAAACAAAGTTTGATATGCAATGCAATTGCATTGATCGAATTGAACGTCTCGAGTAATAATTAAGTCTGCACTCTGCAGGCATCGAAGATATATAGCTGCAGAGAGTCGAGAGTACTTCACTGGGCTGCTTTGCACTTCCAGAAGCTGAAAAACACCGTGACTTTTTTTAAGAGTAAATTACACTTTGAGCTATCTTTTATTATCATATTTCGCTTTGAATCATCCTTTAACCAATATTTTTACTTTGTACCGAATATTTTTAACTTTGTGGCACTTTGAATCACCCTTAATTATTTTATCCATCTATATTCAACTTGTCATATGTCAAAGAAATTGTCTTACATATAGCAATGAAAGTTCATGGACGAGTAGGAACTGACGTACTCAAGATCGTTCATAGCTAAGAAGAGAATCGGGGTGATCCAAAGTAAAACAAAGACAAGTTTATCCAGTCCAAAATGAAAACATTGGTTAAAAGGTGATTTAAAGCGAAACATTGGTAATAAAAGGTGGCTCAAGGTAAAATTTACTCCTTTTTTATCACCACTGACAATGCTGCCAGTGGAGTATATTTTGGCCCTCGCCTAATGCATTTATGCATTGCTTTACGTCTTCCTCCCTTTACTTTGGCCATTTTAAGCCTGAACTACCACAGAATACAGATGGCAAAACCATTCTCCCTTGCCAACCTGAATATGCAGTACCTCGCTCTCCTCCTCTTTCTTTACACATTCATATATATGTCTTCCTTGCTATTTAGCTACCATATATATGCAGCTCGATCAGAATACATGACACAGTGAGAGTCTGTTTGATTGGATGGATGAGACTGGATATAGGTGCGGATTCACCTCCCGGACAGGTTGGGCGACTGCCCGGGCTTTATGGCGCTGAACCATGGGAGTATTAGCGATTACCATGATGCAAAACGCTACCGATCAAGCATAGTTCCCGGGCAGATCGGCCGTCGGCTGCACTGGCCAGTGGGCTCAAGGTGGCCCAAGCTTACAACGTGAAAGCATAGGTAGCAGCCTGTAGCCCAAACCCTCCGAACGGCCAAGTTGCCGATTGCCAAGTCCTGACGCAGCGAGGATAGGTGCCTAGGCCATCGACTAATGGACTGAATCAATTCCAAAGTATCGAACAAAATCAAGCATTGATGATTGACTCGACAACAAGCAACTCATCTTCTCTCGAGTGACGAGCGCCATTGCTTTGCTGCTTGCTTTGCTTCATTGCTTGCATATTTCCAGTAGGCAGCAAGGTTGTTGCTTCCTGAATCCTACTTGCAGACTTTTACGGCAGTGATACAGCTTGCAGGCAGCAGCTATTTAGCGCACGCGGCCGCGTGGCGGCGACGGCGGCGGCGGCGGCCGGCTGGGAGCAGGCTGCAGGCGAGAGACAGGGTAGCAGGACAGCAATTTTGAATTTGAGCTCCAGCTGCAAGCCTCCAACAAAATTACAATAAGTACTAGGCAAATGCAACACCTTTCTTTCTAATTGCTAAATATTTCTTAACATGCCCATGATTCATGAATGATTTGGTAAAATTATTACTGGTGTTAAATTTTAGATATGAGGAGATATTTAGTTCCATTAGCACAACCAGAAGAACAGCCACCACAAAATGAAGCAGTACCTCCTCAAGTGAGTAGTGATAATGTTATCCCAGTCTGTGAATTAAATCCAAATGAAATAGCAAGTGATCCTGCACATAGGAAACAAATTGAAGAGTATGCCCCTGAAATTCAAGATCAAGTTAGGAGGGCATACATATTAAAAGGTCCACACCAGCCTATTGTGAATTTTCCTCGCAAAAAAATTGGAAATGACTTAAGATCATTTTCTCAAGCATGGTATACAAAATATCACTGGATAGAGTACAGTGTGTCCCAGGATGCAGCATATTGTTTCTATTGTTTCCTCTTTAAGCAGCCAGGAAGGACTGAAAATTTTGGTTTTGATGTCTTTAACAAAAAGGGATTTTCTGATTGGAAGCATGCATATAAAGCATTGCCTGAGCATGTTGGTGGTATAAATAGTGCTCATAACAGGTGTGTCAAGCATTGTGATGATTTTAAAAATCAAAGGCAAAGTGTAGAAAGCTCCTTGGTCAATGCAAGTGAGTTGTCTGAAGAACTGTATAAAAATCGCTTGACTTTTTATCTCAAAGCCCAAGCCATAGCTTTTCGTGGCCATGATGAATCTTCAACTTCTTTGAATAAAGGTAACTTTTTAGAAATGATAGATTGATATAAAGATAAAAATGAAAAGGTGAGGGATGCTTTTGATCGTGGTGGAAGAAATTGCAAAATGCTTGCTCCTGAAATTCAAAAGGATCTTGCAAGATGTTGTGCTGAAGAAGTCACTGAGTTGATTATGAAAGATATTGGTGATAGAAAATTCTCAGTTCTTATTGACGAGTCTCGAGATTTATCAATCAAAGAGCAAATGACGGTGATGTTGAGGTTAGCATCTAATCGATTAATGCATCTATGCATCATTTGTTGTGTTCATGACAATAATATAATTTGTTATATTGTAGGTATGTGAACAGTGAAGGAAAGGTTGTGGAAAGATTTCTTACTCTAAAACATGTCATAGACACTACATCTGAAGGACTAAAGGGTGCTTTGTTTAGTGTTCTTGATTATTATAAGCTATCAATTTCAAGGCTTCGAGGGCAAGGGTATTATGGAGCTTCAAACATGAGAGATGAATTTAATGGCTTTCACTTGTCTTACAAAGAAAGGATATAAATATTCTTCATGCAATTGAATTAATTCATGATGTCAAAACTCTGTTGACCACCTTGAGAGATAGTGGCTGGGAGGAATTTCTTGGTGAGGTGCAAGAATTTTGTAATGCAAAAGGTATCCCACTAGCAAATATGCATGAAGAAATACCAGTAAGGGGTCGTTCAAGACTTGAAGGCTTTACTGTCACTAATCTTCATTATTTTCATGTTGAGATCTTTTATCTTGTTATTGACAAAATTTGTGTTGAGATGAATCATCGGTTCAGTGAAGCAACGTCAGAGGTATTATTATGTTTCTCATGTCTTGATCCAAAGAATTCCTTCTCCAAGTTTGATGTTCAGAAACTATCTCGCCTAGTTAATATTTATGATGCCAATTTCACTAGTGGAGATCGTGCAGTTATAAAGGATCAACTTGAGACTTATGTTCTTCATGTGAGAAGGCATACTGTATTTACTGCATGTAAAGATCTAGGAAGTTTGGCTTCAAAGATGGTTGAAATAGGAAAACATATGGTCTTTTCATGTGTACAAACTCATTGAGTTGGCATTGTTATTGCCTGTATCAACAGCATTTGTTGAAAGAGCTTTCTCAGCAATGAAAATCATCAAGTCTAAGTTGCGCAACAAGATAGCTGATGAGTGGTTCAATCACTTGATGATTTGCTACACTGAGCGGGAGATTTTTAAGGCACTTGATGATGATAGTCTTACTCGACGATTTCAAGACATTAAGCGTCGAAAAATGAATTTGCCTCATAGGCTCAATTCATCCATTAGTGGTGAGTTTCATATGTCCTAAATGTAAATATATTATTGTCTTATCATATCATGCAAAGTCATTTTTTCTCTTTTGGACTTCTGTTACGGAATTATAAAGCCGAAGTGAGGTACTCAAATTATCTACTAGTTGCTGCATGTATTTTTTTACCTATGAAAACTCATATGTTTGTTGGACCATGTTTAATTGCTTATACTAAAAAAAAAACCTATATCGATCTGCACTTTGATGACAATTTGGAAGTATAGATTATATATTTGATTATAGTTAGACTTGTCCGCCGCCCAGGCTTTAAATAATTCCTAGCTCCACCACTGAAAGATAGCTGTCCGATTTTTTGGGATGTTTGGTTGGAAGGCATGGTGGATGGGACGGCCCAGAAAAAAATTCTTTCAATATCCTGAATGAAGGGATCCGGTTCGAATGTGCTTTTTGGCTTTAGTTGGAATGTGCTTTTGGCTTTATATTTTATAAAGTAAATTTCACTTAGGGCCATGTTTTATTACCTAAGTGTCATATTGGACTAGAGACCAGGGTTTATACTTGGCACTTTGAACTAGTGGCCCACACGTCAGCCACCTGCAGTCTTCTTTCTCCATCAATCAATCTTTGTCTCTTTGAGGAGTTCAGCACCACTCGTTCATGCTGGTGAGCTCATCCCCTCCCCTCTGACGACTGACAAGCTCCTAATCTCTCCCATACACAAACTCATCGCTGCTCTGCTCAGCTGGCGATCCTTTGCACCCCCATGCCATCGATGTCAACGAAGACGAGACTACGAAGTAGTCTCCTATCGTCGCGCACCTGGTCATGTGCTCAAGCTCACCACTGCAGGGAGGTAGCTCCCTGTCAGTGAGCAGGTTCCCTCTCCTCACGCTCAAGCTCGAGCTGACCGTCATCAGCCCTATCCCCTATGCCCATGCGGCCATACTGCTAAGGTGGATGCTACTAAGATGTAAGTCTATATATAAAAAGTTTTCACAAAAATTGTTCATTCAAAAATTTTCCATCAGCATTTTATTATTTCTAGTAAAATTTATGCAATAAACTTTCTAACTACAGATGTAATTTTTATATAAAATTCACATATAACAAAGTCTATATATATATACAAAAGTTTACATATATAAAGTCTCTCTATCTAGAAAATCTATATATAGAAAGTTTCCACGGAAATTGTCTATATAAAACTTTCCGTTAAAAAGGCTATAAAAATACTATTATGATAAAAAAAAGGAATAAACGAAAGTGAAAAAAAAAAGGCTTGATACGTGCAATGGATTACGGAAGAATCACATGAAAAAAGAAAAAATAAAATTGAAAACAGCAAGAAAATGGCGTGTCCTCTGATTTTTCTCCTTCTGACCGATTTGCCTGATCAACTAATGGGGAACATTCACGAAAACGATTCAGTCCGTGTGCTCGATCAAATGAAAAAAAATCGGGCGCCCGTTTCACTATCAAAGTCAGCTTCTCTCTCACTATTTTTCTCCTTTTCTCCTTCACGATGCATATCTGGCACATGCATGTCATGTCATGTACATACCCACATAAGTTTTGCTGGCTCATTTACACCTTTTCTCCCTTTTTCAAATATTTTTTTAAAAAAATAATTATCTGTTTTATGATCCGATTACACCGTTGTATTCTTTACAATTAAATCTGTATCACAAGATATCACACAATTATATTTTAATAAAAGAATTGAACGTTGTTTCACCCCTTAAAGAAAATTGCTTCACTTCACTGTACAAAGCGTTTCAGAGAAATGCAACATTAGAAAATACCGACTACAACATTAACCACCTATATGAAACATTGAGCCTCAAAGAACCAAACAAAAAAAAGTCATATGAGAGATACAATATATTTTAAAAACATGATAATGTTGAAATATTTTTATATCACATACGGATATTAAATTGTAACTATTGAAACATTATAAAATACTTATTGAAACATTCCAAAAAAACCACGTACAACATTTGCAAATTAATTAGTGAAACATCATATGTATACTAGCTAAAACATTTAAATAAAACATGTGCAACATTTAATAGAAATCCATTAAAAAAGCTAAATATTTTTTTAATCAAAATATAACCATGTGTGATCTTGTTCTAAAAATTTAATTGCAACGAATTAAATGGTATAATCAGATCATAAATTTGAGAAACAATTTAAGACAAAAAAAATAGTTTAAAGATTGCTAAAAAGACTTGTACCTATCCTACTAACTTTATACTAGATGCATGCATGCACTTACACTTAGCTCTGTGGCTAACTGGCTACGCCACCACTCTACGGCTGGTGCGCCTACGCGTGTGACAGAGGCTAAGATGCACATGCGCCTGCACAGGATAGCCCACGATTTATCAAAGTCCAATCTTCTGAAGCTAACTTGTTTATATTGGGCAAATAAAAATTGAAATTGGAGAATCAATAATGTCTAATTAAGTTTCAGCAACCTGAACCGACCTTGTTAGTGAGATATTTATCCTAGTTTTCAGATCCTCAAAGGATAAACATGTCTGAATTAGTACAAACGTTAATATCTTTCCAACTACATCTTGATGTAGGCCAACACAAAACAGGTCTAAACAACAGATTGTCACATTTTAAATCAGCTGAACTCATATTATTTGAACTCATATTATTTGTATTGTAGGTTTCATATGGTTACGACAGTTTTTTTTTATTATGTAGCCTACAGCGTTTCAAATGGAGGAGTCCCTCCTCTTCATCCTCGATTGCAGCAAGAATTTTGTCATGGACCTTCATAACAATACATATTGTAACTTAGCATCTGCATAATAGAATTGGTAAAATACATAAGTACAAAACTACCGAATACTATGATACCATGGTCTGAGATATCCAAAAAAAGCCCATTGTTTTGTCTTAATAATTGTTTTATATTGTTTTCTGAAGATGTTTTTTTGGATGAGTACCTAAATTAGATATTTTCATCTCAGAATTGCAAAATGCAGATGCTAATCATCTCTTCTACAGGTATTAAGCAAAATGCACATGCTAATCATCTCTTCCCACTCAATGGCAGTGTCATTCATCGTATTGTAACCGACTTCTCACTCAATGTCCTCGATCTTCTCAGCCACCACTTCCCCTCAACTTCAGCATTATAGGCAATTAGTGAAGCAGGAGCAACCAACGCATACAAAATTAACATGATACTGTTAATTAAGGGTTGTTTTTCTAGTTAACTGAAGCATGGAGATATATAGTTATGATAAGAACTATAATACTATATGTAATGCCACAATTTGATTAATAATGTAGAAAGGCCACAATTAGCCCACCTTTTGCCCATGAGAAGCAGAGGCTCAACCAAATACCTGATGCTACTGCCTTGGCAAGCAACCATGAGGCTATTGCTATGACAAAAAAACACGAGGCTTTTGTAAATGAAGCCCACGTCATAAAAAATATGTCATGTAGCACAATCCATCACTGCCAAAGACTAAGGCTGAGTTCGGCACTTGAGTTCACAGCGCCGCATAGTATTTTTCTCCCCGGACACGTTTTTCAAACTACTAAACAGTGTATTTTTTTGCAAAAAATTTCTATACAAAAGTTACTTAAAAAATCAAATTAATCCATTTTCGAAAAAAAAATTAGCTAATACTTAATTAATCACGTGCTAATAGATATTCCGTTTTTCGTGCGCATTGTTTGGTAGTACTGAGTAACGAACTCAGCCTAGATGGGTTGGGCTAGGCCCACCAGGGAGGAAAATTAGACTTTTCATGGAAAAAGCTTTTAAATTAGTTTCTTAAAGATTTAGTTTGCAAAAGGTTATCAGAAAATAATTATTAGTTCCTTTCATTTGTAAAACAATATCTTCTTAAGGGACTAATCCTTAAAAAGAATTACTTTAGAAAATATTTAATATTTGATTTTATTTGTATAATAAATCATAAAAGGGATATTAATTCATAAATAGGGTTTTTAGGAAAATAATTAGCATTTGCTATTATTTGCAAATATTTCCTTAAATTATATTATTTCATAATCATGGTTCTTTCATAAACATTATATAGAATTTCAAATCAATTCCCTTCTTTGATTTAATTTGGCACTGGCATTACAAGAAAAAGAAAAGAAAATTCAATAAATACCAGCATGAGGGAAATTTGAAAAAGATTTTTGATTATTCCAAATTTTTCTTTCCGTATTTTAAATTCAAAATTTTCAGGGTGTTACAAAATCGGACTCAGTTAAGTTTCCTTGTGTTGTAAGTTAGCCGATCAAGTCGTATCTGAGTCGGGCTTGTTTCAACCCAAGAGTATAAATATATATACCGGGTGTCCTTGTAAATGACAATAGTTCAATAATCACTTTTTCGGCGCTTCGTCATCCTAGTTCTAGTTTCGACGTGTTCTTGTTTTCGAGTTTGGGCTGCATCAGTTTCGATCTCCTGCGAGAAAGTAAGTTCTTCAACTTCACTTGTATCGATGGAATTAGTACTTTCTCGGTTAAGTCCGATTTACTAGTTAAGCTTTTACTCGTGTTGCTTATCTGATATATTGGTTCTTTATTATATTGCTTTGCTATCTAGTTAGATTTGATATATCAATCACTTTGCGCAGTATCTATTGGATTGGTTAAATTCATCAAGCTTAGTTAAGTCTAATCTTCTAGTTTATAATTGGTTAAGTAAACTTGATCAATCTGATAGGCCCTATTTATCATTTCATCGGATTTTTAGCCAATGAATTATCTATTTATCACCAAATAATCTGCTATATTGGTTAATTTATAAGATTTAATAAAATCAATTAGTTACAACTTTTGTTGTTTTCAATCTTATACTGCCTTGGTTAAATCCAATCTATCAAGATTGTGGATTGCTATTGATTATACTTTAACTTGTCATAGCCTATAATATTTATTTCCTTCATAGAAGTCAATGATAAGTTTCATTTAATTTGGTACATCGGCATATATTCAAAGATCATATAATTGTTTAGGTATTGTCAAAGGGCTATACCCTGACCAAGGTATTTGTAGAGTATGGGGATCGTTGGAACCAAGGTATACGCGAGATTGTATCCAGTCTATATGTGTATATGGGGGAATACCACACGAATTACAATAAGGGAACAAGATGGCTAACTAACTCGCCAACTAGGATTTGTCGAGAACGACCCGATGAGATTTACTCGGTGAATATGGCTCTAGCTTCCTACGGTTGCTTCTAGATATGACTTTGGCTACGGCTTGTAACTCGATACCCCTTCCTTCATATGGGTCCTTGAATTTATAACGAAGATTACCTTCCTCTCCAAGTAGAACTCGGAGAAATAGAAGGATATGGACTAAGAAGACTTTATCTTCCCTGACTAGGACTCTAACACATTTTATTCTGAAACGATAATTTCCTTTATCTGTCGTATTTCCTTAACCAAAGGATACCTTCTCGTATACTATTAGGTATATGATATTTCCATATATCACAAACCCATGTATAGTATGTATGTCTTATCCTTGACACTCATAGGTACTACTTTATTATCATTAATCTTATATTGTATCGGTTTGGTCCGATCCATCATAATTGATTTTAATAAAGTTAGATTATTTACAATTATATTACATCCAAGTTTCGGCCAATGTTTCCCTTAATTTGCTTTTATATCTAATTTCCATCTGTTACAGTCATCGATCCGAAATTCCATCAGCATTGGTTGGGCACATGATACTATATCATCCCTGTGGCTGATTGGCCCCAAAATCTAATCTCTTTGTTTCTATCTTGTTAGTTGCAGAATCAAACTAACTGTCACGCTCTGAACCCGAATGATAGAACTTGTACTAGAGCTAAGCAAATCTCCCAAGCCTTCGTGTGAACCATGAATTTTACGTCAACACCAGCGATGTCATCGTGGTAGGCTACGACGATAGTAGTTGCAGCCCCGACAGTGGGCGCAACTGTTGAAGGTGGCCGATGGCCGCGGTCATGGGTGGTGGCCAGCGATGCGGGAGGCGAGCGATGCACCTAGCGCTGGCAAGATGCACCGACGGTGGGCACTACTGGTGGTCAGCGACTCCGACAGGAGGACGCGGTGCACTGAAGGTAGGTGCGGCAGCTGGAGATAGCTAACAACGACGATGGGGTAGCAGTTGTGGCCAACGGCTCTAGGTGTTAAGAACATTGGCGACTAGCATGGTTTGGTCTCTATGACGTCTTGGGATGAGCAGGGGCTAGCCGGCAGTGGGTGCCAGTGTGTTGGAAGATGCAGGATGGTGGAGGTCATTTTGGTGGGGAGGCGATGGGTTGCAACGGCAAGGTGAGGAGGGATGCAACAGGCAAAAGCCTAGACTAAGGCTGGCAATGGTGACGCCTTTTGTGCCATTATCCCCCTTAGGGGCATTGTCGAGACACCTCCCTTTCCTTCCATGTCGGAAGGTTTTGGACCAACGATGGCAACGCTTTCAGCCTCATAACCTCCCGGGGACCGTCGTTCTAAGGAGATCTCATTTCTGTGCCATCTCATCTCCAAACTCTTGGAAGTTGTCATCGGGTTCGCTTGAGGGATGAGTGGATCTTCTTTTCTCTCACCCTCTCCTTCAACATCCGCTTCTTTGCGAGGATGACCAAGAGTTCGTCAATGACTTTTTGCTTGGTATTGCTATAGGGTGACACGTTTGTGTCCTGTTGAGGCTTGCAGCGATCGGTCACGCATAGCGGCGGCCGACTCTGTGTTTGCTCTTTCCTCGTGGGTGTGAGTTAGGAGCTGTCAATTTGTGTTGGTGTGATCACAACATCGTGTTTGTTTTTTAAAAAAAGTGTATGTAGGCATGTTACTAACTACAGATATTTCTTTGGTTACAAATAGGTAGTAGGTATCCTTTTAGATATTTATCTGTTGTTTTTCTTGCCATTTGGCTCTCTAACAATGAGACTCACCATTAATCCAATGGATATAAGGTAGCCTCTCTATCTTTTGCGTAAAAAAAATGATATTTGAAATACATCTTTGATCACAGGTGTGCCGTAAACTACGATTTTCAAAAAAAAAAAAGAGGAACGAACAACCTACTCTGGCGAAAAGTCCATCAGAGCTTGAGCTTGAGCTCAAGCTTTGAAGGGACCAGAGGCTCTTGAGCTCCGTGGTGAGCAAAGACAGACCTCAAGCTTAAGCAATGGACACGCCAGCGATGATATATGACGACGACCATCAAGAATCAGAGACGAAAAAGAGATAGTCAGAGAGTTGAATAGAAGGTGGCCCAAGGTGCAAAGACTAATAACAATGCCTAGTATGCATTATAAGTGAAAACATTGGATATGTGGTGGTACAAAATAACTACTAGCTCCGTTACAATATGGACTATAAGTTGTTTTACCTATCTGCTATTAACGACTTAGGGTCTGTTCCGCTACAGCGAATACATTGTGTAAAACTGGTACTGTTTGTGTACCTGTAGCTGCTGCAGCAGGAAGCTGCACCGAACTGGCTCTTACATTATGTGGGCTGTTACATTATGTAACAGAGAGGGTAGCCCAATATGTAATTTATTCTACTTTTGAAGGCTATTTTAATCATATTATTGTTAGATATTTTTTTGTCTAAAAAGTATATGGAATTTTTATTTTGAGATGATATCCAATTCGAAACCCTTGTTGAGATGATTGCCATATCCTACACGTTGCTTTTTTATGGTCTGGCAGAAATTCTGAAGCGAGTTCGACTCTCGTCCCAAGTTAGCATGCGAGTTTTTTAAAAGGATTTCTTATACGACTCCTTATGTATTTTCAAAAGCGAACGAATTTAAAAACCGACTCAAACACAAACAATGTACCAAACTATCGATGAAAACATCTTCAAAATTTTATAATAGTATATAGATAGAGATAGAGATAGAGATAGAGATAGATAAGAGATAGAGATTTTTAAAAGTGAATGAATTTAAAAACCGACCCAAATAGGAACGATTTGGGTCAGAAAAACATACTCAATTTTTATAATAGTAGACATCACCATTTATTTTATTTATGGGTGGACGTCGGGTCAAAGACGAGGAAGGCCCATCAGAGAGACAGAGACGGTTACAGGGCCTGGTTATAGAAGCCCAACAAGCCCGCAGCCTTGAAGCCCATCAGAGCTATTAGTCGCCCCGTGGCCCGTTCCGGACCAACTTACCCGCCGGTCCACCAACACCCCCAAACCACCCCTCCTCCTTCCTCCCAAACCTCGCCGCGCCGCCGCCGCCCCGTCCCCGCCCCGCGGCGGCCCGTTCGTACAGGCGGAGGTGGGTCGGCGCCTCGACCTCCTCGCCCGGGCGGGGGTGTCCAAGTACGTAGTACCAGCGACTCACTCGCCGCCGGTGGGGGCTGTGCGCTCCTCTGCTCCAAGTCGAGATGTTCGTGCTCAGCCAGATCGAGCACAACCTGCCGATGCCGCCGCACCTGCTGAGCCGGCCCCTCGTCGACGCCATCAAGGCCGAGCTCGAGAGGCTCTTCCTCGACAAGGTAATCAATATACTACCACGAGCTCGGTCACCCATGTTGTCGATGCTCGCTCACGGGCGGTGGGTACAAGAGATGATGATGTGTTGGGCTGCTTCTCCCCCAAATGCCCTGTGTGCAGGTCGTCGCGAACCTCGGGCTCTGCGTCTCCGTCTACGACATCCGCTCCGTCGAAGGAGGCTTCATCTTTCCGGGAGAGGGCTGCTCCACTTACAAAGTAATTTGTGCTGCCATTGTCTGCTTGGTGTACTTGTCTCATATAAGATTCTGTAGGAGGTGAATGCCTGATAAAAATTGCAATAAAATTTGATGGTTTTTAGTATCTATAGCTGATTGATTCTGTTACTCAAGTGGGTTTTGTCTATTTTGAGCCCATCTACTAGTTGCGATCGACTTGATGACAACATAACATGTCTCAATGACCCATTGTAATTAGAGTTCTGTCTATTAACATCCATGATCTTTCTTACAATATTGCTGTTAGTGTGGAGCACGCCGTCTCAGCGAACTTATGCATTTTGTTCTGAAGATTCCTACAATTTGCAAATCACTCTTAGATTTCCTTATTTTTCCCGTCCTGTATAGGTTTCCTTTAGGTTGCTGATGTTCAGGCCCTTCGTTGGGGAGGTTCTCGTCGGGAAGATCAGTGGATATGATGAAAAGGGTCTGCATGGTGAGTTGATTATTTTCTTATTGACATTCAAATAGCTGGTTGGTTGGCAAACTCTTATCTAGTTATCTTGCCTGTTGGATTATTCCATTCCTTTTGTAGCAGTTGTCTATAACATCGGATAACATTTTGTACTGCATGGAATTTTTTAGTTCATATTTCCATGTCACAGTGTGTCTTATATCTTCTAAGCATAAGATAAAAGATTTGTATGTGATGTCTAACACTGTATCCCTTGCACTATTTTATCATGAGGTCATGCTGTTTGAAACAATGGACTAATTTACTTTCTCATATATCCTTTTGTTTGAATGAAATAGATGTTGATTAATATCCTGGTATGTTTGTTTGCCACTGTTGACCTGATTACTAACCTGGAATCAGTATCCTCAATTGCATAAGAGTGATTAGCGCGATACATTCCTTGGAGTACACAAATCATTGCTAGCTAAATATCTGGAGGGTAGTGCCATAGCCTTTTATTTTCAACATAGTATTCTGTTAAAATGAATATATAAATTTTATCTTTGACAAGCGTGTACTCTTAACTGATTCCTATTCTTTACTGTTGGACTATTTGTGCTTCACATGTGTAAAAGTTACAAATGCCCCCTTCCTCTTCTGGTACTAGTTAGTAGGAAAAGCTGCATTTCACAAACAATTGGTTGAGCTGATATAGCTACATCTCTTTGGCAGTTTCACTTGATTTCTTCAGTGATATAAGCATTCCTGGGCACTTGATGCAGTATGGCACGGCTAGGTAATGTTTTGTTTTGTTGTTCCTGTACAGCAATAACTACTATAATTTGAAAACTGAGGTGCTTAACTTTTCTTTGGAGTTATATCATACATTTTGATTTTGATTCCTCTTAGATTAACTTGTTATGTTGCATCTGCTTGACACGTACTTCAACTAGATTGGTTATTATTATTACGAAAAAAATACTATTGAAATTTAGTTCAGTCAGGAACTAAAACATAATCAGAAATACGGGTTTGTTTGGTTGGCTCCAAAAGTTTGCCACGCCAAACCTTAGACGTGGCACAATTTGTTAGTATAGTGTTTGGTTGGTTGTCAGTTTGTCACACTTGCTAGTTCTTGGGCCTACGCATCATAGACTCATTCTTGCCAAACTATGCCACACTTGTGGCCAACAAATTGTTAACCATATTTTGTGTGGCATGGCACACTTGTGGCAAAGTGAGGTGTGGCAAACTTTAGCCATCAACCAAACAGCCCCAGAACATTTGCGATGGCTTAAATACATCAACCAAACTTTATCTTTGTTTAAAAACAAACTCTAGAAGTGCTGAGGACAGTGGATGTCACCTGAGACTGCTGAGTACACACTGCTATCTTGTTCTGCTTGTCATGAGGAAAGTACTTTCTCCATAAATTTATGTTGCTTTATTTTATTTGCTCCTCACTTTCCCCAGGGCGTTAGATGGTAGGTGGATGCTGAAGACTGAAGATGGTGATGAGCTCTATCTTGATTTAGATGATGAGGTATACAAAATCTGTTTTTTTAAAAAAAATTCAAACAATTATCATTCTCTGTATGCTCATGATCAACTTGATTGCTGCGCAGATAAGATTCTTGGTATCTAGCATAAAATACCCGCCTATCCCAGTCGAGCAAAAGGAGACTGACAGGGCATTTTCTCCAATGCAAATTATTGTATGCCTTGAGAATTATGCTCAATTATTTGAATTCTGGTTTAGTGTCCTTTGATTAGTGACTAGGCTGACTAATGCTTTCGCAGGGAAGCATTAAAGGAGACGGTCTTGGTCTTCTTGCTTGGTGGGCTGCAGATGAAGAGGAAGGAGAGGCCGAGGCAGAGGCAGAGGCATAGGAATAGTCCCAAGCTACTCCTTTCTCTAGGTTGCTGTTTTGTGCAGTAAGAGATTTAGCATTTTAGCTAGAATGTCAGTAATTTATATGTTGTGGTATCTGCAACTTGGTCATCTTCTGTTAGGAGCTGTTTCGTTGCTGTGACATTACTGATGCCTCCAGCTGCTAATTTATAACAGTACCAAATAACAGAAGATCATTTTTTTAGGTTAGGGCATGCATTGAGCGGTTTCTGAACTGAACCTTCTGTGTCAACCATGTAATCTGGTGATCTGGAGAGCTTCCTTGTGATGACATCCCAGGACCAGCAGTCTGCAGAGCAACCATGGAAGGCAATTTTGTCCAGTTTTTGACCGACATTACACCAGCAAGTAAGTGCAAAAAGATCTGAAGTGAAAGCAACTTGCTGTGAGATGATGTGAACTTGTGGAGGACAAACTGCCATTGCTGTTGATCTTTTGTTTACGGCGTAGGCAGCTTCGCTACGCTACCCTGTTCTTTTCGTCTGAAAATGGAAGCCTGTAAATATCTTCGGATTCAGTTTGGGCATTTGACAAATGTTTGGCAAACCTGGCTTCCTGGTGAGCAGATCTTCTTTTGTTAGCTTGTGGCTTTCATTTGCTCTTGCGCCACTTGTAACAATAAGATATCTTGAATTTCACCGAGGTGTGGACGTTGGTTATGTTTCACATACTAGACTAAAGTCCGTGCGTTGCAATGAAAAACCAAATTGAATTTTTACCTTATTAAATCAATTAATAAACACTTATTTAGTTCAAGCAATACTTTGATTTTTCTTATTGAATAAGTAAGTGATTTTAAAACTTGTGGAGGGCTAATAGTGAAATGAGATATGACTCATAAAAAATAATATAATAGTATAGATTATAAGACTCACATGTCAGTGATAAAGATAACATGAGATTGGGTACCATCACTATTAACATTTTACATTTTAAGTAGTAAGATGAATACAAATGAGGTGGTTGTGTGTGCACGAATCTCAAGACAATTCCTATGGTGCTAACGTTGGATGGAGATCCGATATTCTGATCTTTCTAGACTGTATCTCCTGATCTTGACAGAAAAATTCAGTTTTTGGCATTCTTGCGACAAAAGGTAATTAAGAAAGGAGCTAATCAGAGGATAAATTAACTGGGCAATCAAAGCTATAGATAGATATAAATACAATCATAACCAAAATCAAGTCTCGAACTTGCAATTAACGTTCCAAAATTCTAGTATTACACGGGACCAAATTAACGAGGCAGTGTGATCGAATCGTCCCCAGTAAAACAAGTGTAAAAACATCGATGGTCCGATGGATGGATGCCATCGTGCAAGTGATGATCGATAAAGAGCGCTTCTTTCTTCTTGTTCTTCACAAGCTAGTGTGGTCGTGTAAAATTACAATCATCAAGAGAGTAATTAATTAATTTTCGTTGCTGCAGCTGCAGTGATCAATCAGTAGGTGACCCTGACGCCGTTGTATCTGAGGATCTCGCCGACGAGCTCCCCCCTGCCGGAGCCGACGTAGCGGCCGACGATCTCGCCGTCCCTGATGAAGAGGAAGGTGGGCACCTCGACGACGTCCATGTCGCGGAGGAACTCCATGCAGCTGTCGTTCTCGTCGCCGTTCATGCGGGCGAAGACGGTGGTGTCGGCCATGGTGCGTGACAGCTTGACGACGGTGGGGTACACCTTGACGCAGGGGCCGCAGCGCTTGAGGCCGACGTCGAGCACCACCAGCTTGCCGGCGTCGCCGCGGTGGTCGGAGATGAGGGACTCGACGTCGGCGCGGGAGTGGAGCTGCACGACGGCAGAGTGGTGGTCGCCGTAGTAGAGCACGTCGCCGGCGAGCTGGTCGGGGCCGATGCCTTCCTCCTCGTGGACCTTCTCGGCGCCCTTGTAGAAGGAGAAGTGGGGCACGGTGGCGATCCCTTCGCGGCGGCAGAGCTCGCGGGTGGCGTCCGACTCGTCGCCCATCACGAGGAGGAAGTCGACGTCGCCGCAGGTGCGGCTCAGCTCCACCATGCACGGGTAGATGCGGCTGCTGTTCACGCTGTGGCTCGCCGCGAACTCCACCACCACCAGCCGGTTCCTCGCCGCGCGCAGCGCGCTGTCGAACTCCTCCGCGCTGTGCACCTGCACCACGCGCTCGTCGCCGCTCCCGCCCTTCTTCTTCGTCGCCGTCTCCCCCGACGCCGGCGCCGGCGCCGGAGCCGCGCCCGCCTGCTCCGTGCCGGACACCGCCGCCCTCACCACGCCGCGCCTCCTCTGCGCCGCCGCCGCCGCGGGAACCAAGAACCTCGCCTTCTTGCTCCCGCCGCCGCTGGCCGGCGTGGCGGCGCCCAGGCTGGTGGAGCCAGCGAGCGTGGACAGGAAGGCGGCGGTGGATGCCATCGATGACGCAAGCTGCTAGCTCCTAGCTGAGTTAGCTCGAGGCAGCTAGCTAGCTAGTGGCTAGTGGCTACTGCCAAGTGATGAACTGATGATGGCTAAGCTATGCTTGCTGCTGAGGAAGGAGAAGAGGAGAGAGGAAAGAGAGGATGAATTAAAGAAGAGAGAATTCAGCTAGAAATGAATGGCAAGTAGTTGGAATCCAATCAGAGTTCATCCACACAGCCACTAGTCAGGATTGGTTTGTGGCTGGGGTTTCAAGCAGCTGAGATTTTTCAAGTGGGGGACTGATTATTTGCCCATGCACTTTTGTTGGTTTCTTGCCTTGTCAATATTCCTGTCTTGTTTTCCCTACAGAAATATATATATATATATGCACGCACACAACACACACACACACACTCACATGTATTCCTACTTGTTGGTAGCTAGCAGCCTAGCAGAAGCCTCATTTTTTCCCCCTATCTAGCCATGGTCAGAATTTGTTTTCAACTTTTGGAGAATTGGGGGCTGGAATTGAGTTCATGTATGCATGCAAACTTGGATATTTTGATTTATTGTGATCAAGAACCGCAGTTGGACCACCCCAGATTTTCTAGTGAAGGTTATTCCACCAGGTAGGTGGATTTTAAGTTTTTCACCCCTATCCCAGCCCTCTTGTACCTTAAGCTTCATAAAAACAACACAAAAAGTAATTACAACTCTGGAAAAAAAGCGAAGTGAACGTAGCTCAACTGATTAGATTTCTTGTGGTGAAACCAATCCATTTGAGTTCAAATTTTAGATTTGACACGAGTGCTCGCATTTACCGCTAATTATTTTTTCAATGATAGGCGGTACCCGTCGACAGTGAGACATCCATGGTGATTTAATTTCGTCAATCTCAAGATATGCCAACACAATCTTTCGGAGATGCTCATAGGAGTAGGATGTGTGTGAGTATACACATATTGTGGGCGCCTGTGTTTGTACTGTGTTTCTCAAAAAAAATTTGGAAAAAAACCAACAATATAGAGTATAGAGTACGACTTTGCAAACACTCATGTCTAAAACGTAATCGAGCTACTAAACAAAAAAAAAGAGGCAAATACACTGATGAATAGTGTATGCAGTGTTCAAAATTTGAATTTGTCATTTTTATTTCTCATTGTGAGTGGAACTTGGGCTTCAAATAGTACTTATTATACCAATGTCATCATTTTTCTCTAAATTGTTTCCTAACTATTTGCTTCTACTCCCTTTGTTTTTTAATACATTATAGTGTTGACTTTTAACATGACATTTAATAATTTATTTTATTTTAAAAAATTAAATAAAAAAAAGTTGTTTTGTTGTGACATTTATATCATTAAAGAAATTTGAAATATGACTTAAACTTTAGTATATTTACATTAAATTTTTAAATAAAATAAATAGTCGAACATTATTTTAAAAATCGACTGCGTTCATCTATTAAAAAACGATGTAGCATTTTGAGAAAACGATGAGACGCCCCCTTCAGGTGTAAACGCTTCCTCTGTTCGTTGTGACGTCTCGTCGCAATTAAGATCCTTACTCAGATTTTCTGATCTACGGTGTACTCGGAAGGAGGGAAAATGAGAATATTAAGTAGATATATGAAATCATATTAGCTATTAGCATATAATTAATTAAATATTAATTATTTTAAATCTAAAAAATAGATTAATATAATTTTTTAAAGCTATTTTTTACAGGAAATTTTTTTTATAAAAACACACTGTTTAGCATAGTAAAATAACCTAGACTGGTGGTCGACCCGATGACCTCGTCGGTTTGCTGGTTTGCCGGTCGAACCGTTGGGTCAGCCGGTTTAGATGCTGAACGGAGGTATATAGTTACTATATGTTTTCTAACAAGATGAGCTAGCTAGTAAAATGGTAACCTTGACAAGGTCTCAACCCACAGGTTGTGGGTTTAAATCACTTTCCACATATGCTTTCTCTTATATTTTGCATAAAATGTAAATGGGCCGTAGAGTAGTATGATGGGCCTTACAAGGCATGCAACGCATGCATGAACGGTCTTTCTATTAAACCGACCCGGTTTTATATTTTGCATAAAATGTAAATGGGCCATGGAGTAGGATGATGGGCCTTACAAGGCATGCATGAGCGGTCTTTCGACTAAACCGAACTGGCGAGAGGTCTAATTTTGGTTTTTTTTATTTTAACAGTTTGAAAAGCGTGTATAAAAAAAATGACATGATCTTTTTTTCTTTGTGCTGCTGCCGAACGCAACCACAAGTAGTTTCCATTTAGGATCTGCCACTCTGCCAGTCATACGTCTGGTATATGTGGGCCAAGGACGACCACCATACCATTGACACGGAGGATGAAAAAGAAAAATCCTCAAATGCCACCTTGATGTCAAATCCTGAATTTACCTACTTGAAAATTTATGAAATAACCGATCATCATGGATGTTAGATGGTCCCTGTAGTTTCAATCAATATATTATAGCAACATTCACAAAATGGTTTAAATTGTTTTCCAACAATTGACCTCTTGTGATCATAATCTGTCACACCCAGAAATTTAGCTAATTTCTAGAGTATTTTGTGTATTAAATCCTTGTCTAGAAATCAAGCCAGGATACACAAAACGACAAATTAATATGCAGATCCAAACGTAAATAAAGCATAAATACTTACAAAAGAGTCATTTAGTCCTCATTGAAAAGAAAGCAACAACAACGGAATGGTCTATCCTAGCGGGTTTTCAGCTTCACTCCATAGACAAAACTTAACTCGAGTATAAGCCTTGGTTTTCTAACTCCGTCTTCAGCTCAGAACAGGGTTCCAGGGTGGGAAAGCTACTGGGAAACCGCGGCCGAGGAACTCCTTGACGCAGTGAAGCTAGCGACAGGCGACAATGTGGCGATAATCGATCGCGATGATAGCAAAAAGGTGGCCAGAGGCAATGGTGCATGGTGGTGGCTCGGGGTGGCGCTCCAGCGCTGATTCGAGAACGCGAAGCAGTAGTCGAGTAGGTATGCAGTGCGGCGACAGTAGCGGCGGTGGTGGTGAGATGCGGCAGTGGTGCTTGGCCGGAATGCGATGTTGAGCGGCGGAGCTCAGGCTCGATGGTGTGGAGCAGGTTAGAGGGCATGGGGAGCACCGGGCGAGTGGGAAAAAATGGGAGAGGGATGTCCGTGGAACCTTTTTATAGCCTCGGGAGGCAGTATTGAGGTCGGTGCATTGTAGATTTGCCAGGTGAGTGGGATGCCGGTGTGAGGAAAAAGAGGCGAATCGGCATCGGATTTTTGGGGAAGAGGGGTGGGGAGTGGTGACGGCCAGGTCTTTCCCTGTTCAAAGCGTGGCGTGAGCGGGAGGATGCGGAGCAGGCGCGACGGCGTGGGTGATGTCACCTCGGCCTTTACAGGCGAAGGTTGAAAGAGAAGCTAACAAGTGAGACCTCTAGTCTCACCCATTGGCGAGAGGAGGAGAGGGAGGCGAGCTGGGCCGAGTGCGGGTGGGATGGGCAGTGCGGGAGCAGCAGCCCAAATGAGAAGGAGAAAGGGATGGAGGGGGAGGCAAAATGGACTTTTGGTCGGATTTGGCCCAAAGCGAAGGAGGGGAAGCAGACATGCGGAGGATGGGCTAAAAACAGCCCAGGGCAAGGAAGGGAATTTTAATTTTGTTTTTCCATTCAATTAATTGTTGAAATGGACTTTGTATTATTAAAATTTGGTATTGAGCTCTAAAAATTCACATGAAATTCCAGAGAGTATTTTAAGCTATGGAGAATATTAAAAAATATTCTCAGCCAAGATATTTAAAGAAAATTTTATTTCCCACATTAAATTCACTTATTAAATACTTTAAATTTTGATATAAATTCTACACATAATTTATTTAATGATTTTAAATCCCTAAATAAAATCAGGGCATGACACAATCTCATAATGTGAGAAGGTTCATCAAATTATCTCTAATGATTGACCTCGTATTGTATCACATAGATCTTTCACAAGCTTGTACGGTTTGTTCTATTAGTTCTCGACGGTGATTAATTGGTAGGCTAGACTAGCTAGCTTACTCTCATCATTATAATCGGTGTGATATTTTTTATAGCTATACATATAAACTGAAATAGGGCTATTAAGGGATCCAAACCAGTATAAAACCCTTATCTTCTGCCTTTATGTTTCAATCTCGCGTATATCCTAGTACCAACATACCCTATACCACCAAAATACCATAGTCATGTGGTAACCCTTCGACAGTGACATGACAGTGACATGTCAGGTAAGAAGCTTGGTGCTGTAAGGTTTTGATGATATAGCATCAAAAGGCGAATTTTTTGACGAAGACTTATACGATCAACATGGCCTAGCAGATCCAGTCCAGCTAGTGTTCAGTGTTCACACTCCTTCAAGTCAGAAGCATCACTTTCTCCGTCCGGATTGCCACGCCTCTACTTCCGACTACACCACTCCCTATGGACGAGGACAGTAGATCGACAACACGGCAAGGCAACAGGATCCAGAGACCATGGTGCCCCATCCACAAGTCAAGTTCCTGCTCCCTTGGTGAATGCATGTAATGCTGCATGTGAGACTGCAAAGCTTGAATCTACTCAGCATATTCCCTCACGGAAATTTTGTCCTATTCAGAAGACGATTTCTCATGCTCTGGTGAAGTGCAAAGTTTTTCCTCGGAGGCTGATCTGATAACCTCATCTCTACCAGACATCACTTCTGGCAAGAGCTGTCCGTTCCACTCTCGGCGGCCTAGGCTAGTCAATTCAAAATCGAACGGCGAGTTGTCATACACTCTAATCTCTGACGACTCAGATCAGTTGGTTAACCACCTCAGGCTGGATCCTCTCGAGCCCTCCGTTCTCCACAGTCTAGAACCCCTCGAATCCTCGGGATCAAATTCAGATCGTGACATGAACATGATCGAGTCAGGTGCAGTCGCTCCCCGCATTGACAGAAGAGCTGATTTTGAGGACGGACGGATCGCTAGCACTTCCACCCCGGCTACACGGAGAAGCGCTCAACGAAATCCTGCTGTCACCCCGGCCGAGCACTGACCAACGTACAATCTCTCTCTCTGTGCTTCTATCGAACGGTCACAAGTAGTTTTTGTTCATGTTGAGGATAAAGCGTACCTCCAATACACGGGTTAGTGGAATACGACAATACTATATACCCGATAGTATACGAGAAGATATCCTTTAATTAAAAAAATATAGCAGATAAAAAAAGAAATTATTTTTCTGGAATAGAAGGTGTCAGAGTCCTAGTTAAGGAAGATAATGTTTCCTTAGACCCGTATCCTGTTCTATCTCTCTGAGTTCTACTCAGAGAAGAAGATGATCTACACTATATATACAAGGCCTCCTTGTTTAGGGAGAGGCATCAAGTTACAAGCTATAGCCAAAGCCACATCCAAAAGCAATTCGAAGGAAGCCAGCGTTTTATTCGTTGAATAGATCTCGTTGAGTCGTTCTCGACAGCTTCTAGTCGACGGATCAGTCTAGTCATCCTATTCCTCATTGTACTCTGTGTGGTATTCTCATCCATAATACATAAAAACTGAAGTAGGGTCGTTACTCATCTTGAGGGCCTGAACCAGTATAAATGCTTGTCCTTTGTCTACTTCATCCGATCTCACGTACGCCTTGGTTCTAACGATCCTCATACTCTGTAAATACTGTCTGGGGGTATAGCCTATCGACAGTTTTCATTTAGGATCTGCCACTCATGCATCTTGTATATGTGGGCTGAGGACGACCACCATGTCATAGGCACGATGGATGAAAAAGAAAAATCCTCAAATGCCACCGTGATGAGTGTCAAATTAATCATGAATTTACCTACTTGAAAATTTATAAAATAACCGATCATTATGGATTTACCATATAATTCACCAACTCGTTTTACTCATCATCATCATCATCATCATTGGACAAATCCAACGCCCCTCGTCACTCAGCCCTTATCCAAAGGTCCGGACACATCCATCAGCCCCTCACGCGCTCACCCCCTTTCTCTCCCACGTAACTCCCATCCCCCTCCCCCCACCATCAGCGCATGACACGCTCACCCCCTTTCTCCCCCGTAACTCCCATCCCCCTTCCCCCACAATCACCCTCAATCTCGCGATTCTCCAAAAAAAACGCCATCCTCAACCTCCCATCACCAGGTCATCGCCGAAGCCCGATGTCGGGTCGTCCACCCGCCCACAACGATTTCTCCTGTTGGCGTCGCTAGCTATGCCTTCCTCGCCGATCTAGCTACGCCTTCCTCGCCGCACCGCCGCCAAAGCCCGCCATGAGGTCATCCACTTGCCTGCTGCGATATTTCCCCCCCGACGTCGCTAGTGATGCCTTCCTCGCCAATCTCCTCCGCGCCATCGGAAGCACCAGTCGGATTTCCCCGCCGACCGGTCTCCCTCACCATCAAACCTCCTCGCCCTCGCGATTCCCAACCCTAACCGCTGTCGCCTCACAGGTCCCAATGCCGACATATCAAGGACTCTGCCTCGCTGTTGTCAAGGTGGTGGAGGTGGCTGCCTCCGGAGTCCCTGTGACGACGGAAACACATCTTGGCCACGTTGATTGCTTGGATGCGGCTCAACAAATGCCTGTCGGGTAGCAATTGTTGCACTTAGATTTTCTTTCTGTCTTGCTAATTCTATATCCTTATTTCTTTCTATACTTACTAATTCTAGATCCCTATTTCTTCTAACTTTATATCCTTATTTCTTTCTATACTTACTAATTCTAGATCCCTATTTCTTCTAACTTTTTGTTGCAGTAGTTGATTGGAAGGCTGTCACATCCAGAAATTTTAGCCAAATTTTCAGACTATTTTGTGTATAAGTCCTTGTGCAGGAATCAAGCCAGAATACATAAAACGACAAGTTAATATACAGATCCAAAAGTAAATAAAGCGTAAATACTTATAGAAGAGACACTTAGTCCTTACACCGAAAAGGAAGCAGCAACAACGGAAAAAGACAATCCTAGCAGGGCTTCAGCTCTACTTCACAGGCAAAAACTTAACTGGGGTATAAGCCTTAGTCCTCTATCTTCGTCTTCAGCTCAGAAGCACTACACTTCTGAAAGGGAGGAAATAGCAAGATTGAGTACAACCATCGCACTCAACAAGCTACACCAATGATGCAGATGTGCAAGGGGAGACAAAGGAAGGTTTGTGGCTATTTGCATAAAGACATTTTTAAATAATTATATTCACAAACATTAAAACTGTTGATTAATTAAGACAAGATTAAATCTCCACTGAACAACGCTAAACCACGTTGAACAGGCCCAACCAAACCACCTAAATTATACCAGTTCATTAAGTCAAGTTAATTAATAGTATGGAACTAATCACGGTGAAGCTGGTGGATTGCCCATTACGTGGGCACGGCTATTTGAATAGTTTTGCTCTGGCCATAGGTGTACAACTGTACCCACAAGACACGATTCCATACATGTTGCCATGCCCCAAAGTACCACCATGGTACCACAAAGGGAGAAATCGTGAAAAGACCCTTCGCATAACTCCCCCTAACCAAGCGTACCACATTGCAAGTTTCACCCCACCTTTAAAACCAAGGTGGGCAGCCCCCTCTTATGTCTAGGTGAATCCGGAAGCCGCATAGACCGTCATAGGGCCCATCCAAACTCCATCATGCTCACCCTTGCCTGGGTACGTCAGAAAGGGAAAAGGTATACTACAAGTGTAGCAGTTGCCCATGCTTACTTGTGGTAAGCATGGTAAGTCTTCTAGGATTTCCCACGAACCGGTCCTTAATTGCCATGGGTGCGACGAGAAAAACCATGCACCCACAAATCACCCTTAAGCCATATTTTAGTTGAATAATTATGACCAATAAAACATGGCCAGATGTCTCAAGCTTGCAACTCATCAAGATACTAAATGTAGGTAGTGTAATTATCCCATTAAGTGAGCTAATGGTAATTAAGCATGACTAAGCATATATACTTCTAGCTAGGTCACATAAGAGACACAAGCTAGTCAATTTATTACCCAAAGTTTGACAAAGGATGGGTATCAAGTAAATGACACAAGCAAGCAAGTAGGTAATTCCATAATCCCATGTAATTAGCAAAACATGCAATTTATTTGTAAATGGTAAAATATTTTATAAGGTAGGATCAACATGCTCAAGAGGAAATGTGTGACTTGCCTTGCTTCTTCAAAAAATCTTTCGAACTCTTTTTCTTGCGACCACAATCTTCCAAAACGGTGGAATCTACATGTTGCCACGAAAAAAGAGAAAAAACCATAATAAAAACCAAGTAAACAGTACATGAAAAGTAAACAAACATGTAGAGCTCAATTTTAGATGAATTTTGCAAGTTGAATGACCCAATTTGGACTTCATATGAATTAGTTATGAATTTAGAAATATTGAGCCATTTAAATGAATTTTTGGAAATTAAACCAAATTATGACACAATTATTATTTATTTTCTTAAGGGAAAAGGCGATAGCTGATGTTAGCAAGGGGCCCCACATGTCAGCGGGTCAAGGGGGTGGGCGCACGGTGGACTCGGTCCACCGCCGGCCGGGACGGTACCGTGGACTAGGACCACCAGCAGTCTACGGGTACGGACGGCCCAGATCACCCCGAAGGGGATCAGGCGGTCACGAGCAGGGGAGGCAACAACCGCCAGTCGGTCGGCTAGGAAGCACTGACGCGTGGCCCGATGGTCACTGGCTACGACCACCGGCACGACGACACGCGCGGTAATGTGGCAGAGGAGGCGAGGAGAGGGAGGCAGGTGGGATGGCTCACCGGGCGCAACAGCGGGAGAGGCGGTATAGGAGGAGCTCAGCGGCACCTCTCGAGTTGGCGACAGCGACGGCGGTCCCGGGGCAGTCTGACGACAAGGAGCGGTAGACGGGAGGGCCTTGACCTGGGGAAGGCGAGAGAGAGGTTAGGAGAGGGAGGGGCGGCGCGAAGTGGCGAGGAGAGTGTTGATGAAAAATCCGCGTCTAGCCGATGATGCCAAATCTGTGTTGACGCGAATCATATCGAAACACACGAAGGCCTGGGAGATCCGCTTAGCTCCAGTGCAGGTCCTAAACTTTGATGAGATGCGGGCGTGCCAATCAGTTTGATCCTGTAACTGACAAGATATATGAATTGACGATCAAAGAGCCAATCGGCTAACAAGCCGATGTAACGATGTTAGCTGATGTCGATAGGGTTTTGAACAATTGGCTATATGTTTGATGTAGTTTCTGTTAGTTGAATAAATGATGATATAAAGTGTAACATCCTGAATATTTCGACTTTGGAATACGGAATTAAAAATTTAGAATCACCAAAAATCTTTTTCAAAATACATTCATGCCTGAACTAACTCAATTCGATCTGTCGTTTTTCGTTTACACGTGGGCTAGTAGACGAACGTCTGAGGATATGTCGGTATTTTATTTCAAATAATTATTTATTCAAGGAGCTATGATTTGCATATGCCAATTATTTTCGAAAAACAAAAACCCTCGGGCATATTTACTTTATAAATAAAGCTATATATCTAAATGTATCACCATTTTGGATAAAACCCATTAAGGGATATTTATTAAAACAAATAGTTCCACTAAAGAAATAGCTTTGATTATTTTTATGAACCTTTATATAGAGTGATAAGCTTTTGTAAATTATTTGCAAAATAATGTCTATTGGTAAAGTATTTACTAGAAACCTTAATTGCGAAATATAAATTCCTAATAGGCTATTTTCAAAGATATGACCTCCTCAGCAAAGTCTAGTCCTAAGCATAATTTTAGTTTGCTTGTTAATTGTTTATTTGTGTGTGTCTAGAATCTGTGCCAAAGATCTCGATTAAATCCATCCTTGAGAACCTAAATTCTTGCCATGCATTGAATTCCTTAGTGTTCGAATTTCGTAAATCGATCCTCTTCCTGAATTGAACACCTCTCGGGGTAATATCCCTCCTTTGTCTTCTCGACCATCCATCTATTCTGGTAATTGCGGTTCTCTAATCAAAGTCTCGAGAGCTATTGTCAATTATCAAATGTCACGTCCCTCCTTGACATCCTCGACTACCACAATTGAATATTAAACCCAACTCTTTTAATCGAAATTTTCTCTGTTCGAATCCTTTTTCCTCATAAATCATTTTATTCAAAATTCCCTAATTTAGTCCCTTCCTCGGAATCCTAGGACTACCGATGAATTCGTATATCGAACGTTGATTCGGTAACGCGGTCCATCCATCCGATTAAATTCGGGGAAATCTCTAAGTCTGATCCTTGCCCATCTAAATGCCAGATTAAATTCAAGAGCTCACTTAACAGTCCAATTGTAATTCAAACTCAAAATTAAATGTCCATTTATACAGTCCCTTTACAATTTTGGAATTTAATCTCATTCAAATTCCATAATCCAAATTCCTATAAAATTACAAAACATCCTATTCCTTTGGACTCTTTCCTGTTCGGCCCAACTCTTTTCTCCCTCCCTCTCCTTATTGGGCCAGCCCATCTTCCTCTAGGCCAGCCTAGTACTCTTCCCTTCCCCTGGCCCAAGGCCTGCCCAGCAAAACAAGTCTGTTTGTTGTCCCTCTTCCTCAGCCAGCTCGCACGCCAGGTGTTCGACGGAATGCCTGCAAGCGCCGAGCCCCACGGCTCCCCCCTGCACCAAGCTTCCAGTCCACCGAGGCTTTCCCCCAAAACACCGGCAACACAGTGAGCGAAGTCCACACCGAACGCGTACGCCGCGTCCACGCCGTCCTGCAACAGCCCCATCCTCGCTCTGCTATGACTCCCTGTCGACGACGACCGCCCCACAGGACCGTCGGCCCCACTCGGCCGAGCAAGCTTGTCGCTGTCCGCCGGCTGCGACGGCTATAAAAGCCGCCCTTTTTCGCTCACTGTCGCTATCACACCGACGGGCCGAACACCGTTGTCGTTCGATCGGCCGCCTTCTTGCCGTGCACTGCCAGCTCTGCGTCACGCGCCACCTCCACCTGGCCGAACGCTCAGCCCGGCCGTCGCCCAGGCCGAACCGAGCCCCGCCGTCGCTGCCTGGCCGACGCCGTGGCCGGCCCGCACGCCAGCCGACCACCCCTGCCGTGCGCCGAGCGCCTCGGCCGGCACTGCCCCGGGGTGCCGACGCCACCCCAAACCACCGGCGCCCTCCCCTCCTGCCCTGACGCCGCCTCGGCCGGCGCCGCCCCAGCAGAAGCCGCCGCCGCCCCGGTCGCGCGTCGCCTCGGGTCATGGCCGCGCGAGCCGCGACGTCGTCGACCCGCAGCGCACTGCCGCGCCCGCGTCGCGCCCGGCTGGCGCCCGTGCCGCCCGACCGGCTGCCCCGCCACCTCCCGCGCCGTGCCGAAGCGCCGCCGCCCCGGTCGACGCGACGCCGGCCGGGCTCGCCACGTCGCGCCGCGCAGCCGCCCCTTCCCCGCGGCGCTGCCGCGCGTCGCCGCCCCGTGTGCCCCAGCCGCCGCACGCGCTGCCGCGTGCCGCCCTCCCGGCCGAGGCCAGCCATGGCCGCAGCCGCCGCGCCGCCTGTGCGTCGCGCCGCCGCGCCGCCGCCCGTGCGCCGTGCCGCGCGCCGCGCCGCGCCTGCTGCCGCGCGCGCCGCCTACGGCCCACCCTGCGCGCCGGCGCCGCTCCGCCGGCCGTGCCGCGCCGTCGCCCGGCCGGCCGCCTCCCCCAGCCGTCGGCTCCCCGCTCGGCACCTTCCTCTTTTCCCCCCAGGAAGCAGCAGCAGAAGAAGAGAAAAGAGAGAGATAAGGAAAGGATAAGGAGAGAGAAGAAGAAAAGGGAAAAAGGAAGAAAAAAAAAGAGAGAGAAAAAGAGGAAATAGGAGGTGGGACCCACAAGTGGGCCCCACGTGTTATTATCTCTCTCCATGGGCCACCCATTGACCGCGGACTTCCAAAAAGTCTAAATCGCGTCCCTCTTCTTTGTCGGGCCGAAGCCCATAAAATCCGTCAAGAAGTCTACAACGCCTCCCCCTACCTCATTGGGCCAAACAGCCTTACAACCTATCCACAAGTCCATGTTACATCCCTCTTGTTCCTCAGGCCGAAGTCCACCAACAAGCCATCCTCCTCACCAAAGTCTAACATATATCCCTCTACTCACCCAACCCCCTCTATTGAAGTCCATCTTGCCTCCCCAAGCCATTCATTCCTGTTGGGTTAAGTAATAAAAAGATAAAATCTAATGCTCCTCCCCGGGAATACTTCCGGCAACGACGTCGTCGTGCGCCGCGCCGTCATCTGAACCCCAAGAACGACTAACTTATTGAACGGCTAACCTCTAACATCTAACATTTAACCCATTGACTCACTAACCCGCTGACTTCTAACTCACTAACCCGCTGACCTCTAACTCACTAACCCACTGACCTCTAACTCGCTAACCCCTAACCCCTAACCTGCACTAACCCGCTAACATTTATTCCTTAACGCTGTGTGTTCGTTTGTTGCCACCGATCGAACACGTGGTGTGCGAGGACGATCCGCGGGCCGACTGTCCCTAGGCTGTACATCGACGCCCGTAGTTTCGTGTGAGGATCACCGCTCGGTGTGCCGCTACCCGGCTGCCGCAAGGTGAGCTCCTCTCCTGCTCTTCCTCATGCCTTTGTTTCCTTGCCGCCGTTGTTGCCGCAGCACGGTAACGTTGTGAGGCGCAACACCGTACCCGTTCCCTACGCGGTTGCCCTCCGCAGCGATCACCGCTGTGCCACCGGCCATGCATGCGCCACACAGCTAGCTGGCTGTACGTGTGCATGCATGCAAGCAGCTCACATGCATGCAGCTAGCTAGCCGTGTGTATGCATATGCATGCATGCTTGTAACTCGCCCAAGCGCTTCACCTCACCATGCGCACACTCTTTTAAAAACAAAATCTGTACGTGAGGAATTAAGGGCAGTTCCACCCGTCAGACCTTTCCCTTTTCTTTGTTTTAAAACTTTTCCAATCTTTCGAATTCCATATCTCCCTCGTTTTAAGTCGGATTTGAACGAAACTTTCGTCAAAATCTTTCTAAAATCAAGATCTACGCAATGGCACTAGTTTGGTTATTTTTTATTGTTCTAGAATTTTTGACTCTTTTTGTGTTAGCGAGTAGTTTGTGACGTTAGTATTCAACCGGACAGGGTACATCTGCGAGGAGGAAACTGAGCTAATCGAGAACAAACCCCAATTGAGCAAGGCAAGTCACTACGCCCCCTTCCTCGAACATGTTGATCCTATTTTTATAAATGTGTTGATTGCAAATAAAATTGCATGCTAATTATAAAACGCGTACCCACATTTGCTTAAAGCCTTACCTTTGATATTGTTTATCCTTATGTATTTACATACCTTTGTTACCTGAGTATATTACTTTACGCGTGATTATTTACTCACTGCTTAGCCCTGCTTACATAGGCATTATACACTCCATATGTGGGATATGTGGATGTGGTTACACTGATCACTCGATGGGAGTGATTGATAGAGATTGGGTGGAGACATGAGCGCCACCCACAGCATGAAAACCTTTGTGAAAACCCAAAAACTTAATTAAACAAAAGTGATTTCGACTGGGGCGGCACGGATAGAATATGGGTGGTTCTGGGAACGGTAAGCCGCCGACCCTGGTCAGTTAAGGACCGAGTCAAGAAGCTAAGCAGGAAACGAACCGAGTACGACCACACTTCTTGAGTGGGGTTAGACCCGGTGGACTAGGTTATTCTCGTGGGGTGGCACCCCAGACATGGTAGGTTCTGGATATCGGTATGAAAAGGTGGAAGGGTGTGGTTTAATGACGTCAAGCTTTATATATGTATGATGTAACCTTCAATCTCGGGAGCGCCAGGACTCCCCTCACAACCGGCTCAAGGTAGGAATGTGGCGCCGGGGGTGCAATGGGGATTCATAGTCCTTGGAGCGGGTGCCGCCATGCGAGGGTAACTGAAAAACCGGGCCGTGACAAGTCTCATGTGTTGGGTGCGTCACGGAGTGTGGGATTAAAAGCGTACATCCACTGCAGTGTGAGTAAACTAAACTATTCGAATAGCCGTGCTCGCGGTTAATGAGCGCCGGGACTTGTATTACTCTTGACTAGCCTCGTCAATTTGTAATATTGCTTAAAATATGATGGGTGTGGAAGGTGTGACCTTGCCTGATATGCAAAAAGGTCATAGTGGTTAAAATTGTGGAAATAGGATGCGAGGGTAAACCGGACCAAGCGAGGCTTGGGGAAGGTGGATGAACCCTCGCAGGTTAATGACAACTTCAACTGAACGTGGTTTTCAGTTAAAACTGTTATGGCATAGGCTTGTGAAATAATTTGTGAAAACTAGCTTTATGCAAATAAACCAAGCCATCCTTGAACCCCTATGAACATTATATGCATTCTGTAGTGGTGGCTTGCTGAGTACGGTTGGTACTCACTCTTGCTTATTTACATCTTTTAGAAAGGTGTTGGTGACGACCTGTACTTGGGCTATGCTGGCAAGGAGTTACCGAGGACGGTGGAATAGGGACCTAGGTTCACCAGGCGATGCGTGTGGGATAAGATGGACCGCCGCTGCTTCGCTTCCGCTACTTCATTTAGTTGTTTTGGTATTTTGTGTTGCTGTCGACCATGCTTGGTCTATTCGGGTTCCATTTGGGCTACCCTTGTATTATTAACATATTGTAAGACCTGTAAGACGATGTCAGCTTGAGATATACAACTGTGCCATGTGTGTACCATCTACTGATCCAGGGAATGGTATTGTAATACACATGGGGTTTCCGGTATACAAAACCAGGGGCTCACATAAAGCTTGAACAAAGAATCCAATCAGCCGATGATAATATAATGAAGTAATGAACTAATTGGCTTTGCTGTCATCGGCTAAAACCAACTTCTATATAATCCTTATAAGCTGATGCAACGTCCAGATAACTCATCGGCTGAAACCCCGATGAAACCCTTATTGGCAATCAAAGAGCAAGCTAGTTCTTATAATTCCAAACACGACTTAGTAGGTCAAACCCAATTGATGCAACACTAAGTATCATAGGAGGTATAAGGTCTAAACAATCGAGCCTTTGATTGATTTTCAAGGTGGCCATGTATTAAATTTAATCGAGATAGTAAAACCATCAAAGAGAAATTTAATGCATTAGATAAGATCTAACCCTCCGATAAAACATTAGCACGAACCTCGGCTTAACAAGATTTAGATTATAAACAACAATCTAGTAGGTTGAATCCAATCGATGCAACACGAGATTGTATATAATAATTTAATACTCAATGAGCCGATAAATTTGTCTAATGTGATGGACGTAACAAATCTATCTAAAGCATCATGGTGATTGTAGAGAAATATCGGCTAAGACAGAAGATCGAACCTAACTGAGATAGTCCCAACTAAACCGATATGTCTCTAAACACAATGCTATTAAAGATAAGTAGGCAAATATATCAACCGAACCAGAGCAATTCAAGAGGTCGGTGTGATGCAGCCTTAAACAACACCAATGTAGCCGATATATTTATCAGGGCCAACGGAACATAGGACTTACCCCTTCGCCAGAGATCGAAAGCTGATGCAGCCCCGCATCAGGTGCCAAGTTCCGCCGGTTGATAAGTAAAACCTCGGAAAAGAGGGTAGCGATGTGTCAAAAGTAATGTATTGATTGTTGCGATAGATTACAAAGACACCAGGTGTACATATTTATACCCTCAGGCCGATATGAGTCCTAATTGGACAAGACACAAACTTTCTTAAAGATAAAAGGAATAAGTCCTGATCGAACACTAAACACACTTTCCTAAAAATAAAAAGAAACTAATTGACTCTATCTAATTAATAGATAATTGCCACGTTGCATCCTCTTCGAACTCGACATCTTCTGGATAAGCTTCCTTTAATTGATTAATTTCCTTAACCGAATCTACTAAGAATCCAACTGCTAGCGACTGATAATTCCCATCGGCCGATTCCAGGACTCTGAAGCCGATACTAACTCTAGGCCGATGACGATTTGGGGGTTTACCAAATTTTGCCATTAACGGAGAGGTGGCCAGAGATAGCGGAGGAGGGGCAAGCGCACCTCTCGAGAGGTGGACAGGTTTCCGGTGACGGGGAGCTTGGAGAAGGGGGATGCTGGGCTTCCTACTGTCGTTGCAAAGCCAACGGATAAGGGCGCGAGGCCAGGGGTAGCTTGGAGTGGCAGCGTGCGGCGGCTGGATGAGGCGGACACAGCGACGGTTTCGGGTTTGCGGCGAAGTCGATGTTTCGGCAGCTCTAGGCGGCAAAGAGGTGGTGGCCGAGGTAGTCCTCGGTGCGGCGAAGCTAGCTGTGGTGGTGGAGCAGTGCGGCGGCGGCTAGGGAGGCGGTGGTGGCCGGCCGAGCTTGACGGCGAGCGGCAACACATGGACTCCGCACGGGTAGGGTGATTACAGGCACGACGAGCTCGAAAAAATTGGGGGAAACGAGAGAGGTGAACCCGGGGAGGGTTTAAGTAGCTTCGGGAGGTGGAGATCGTGGCCGAAGCAGCGGGATTGACCGGCGGGTGGGGCGACGATGTGGGGTGAGAGCGGCTTAGGTTGGCACCAGTTTTCTTAGGAGAGTGGGAGAAGAGGGGCGCGGGTGTGGTGGAGGAGTGGAGGGGACCCAGTCCCATGCGGTTTGGACGAGGGCACGGGCGGAAGCATGCGGGAAGGGCAACGACGTGGACGTCGGCCATGGTGGCGGGGTGGCTGGAGGTGGAAGACGGGACTGACAGGTGGGGCCCACGGTCCCACCTGTCGGCGAGAGGGAGAGAGGAGGAAGCAGAGCGGACTTGTGGAGGGGAGAGAGCGTGGGCCGGGGCGGCTTGAGAAAGGGAGGAGGCGAGCAGGCCGGTCGGCTGGGCCGTTCGAAGGAGGGGAAAGGGTTTGGGCCGAAAGCAGCCCACGAGCAAGGAGGGATTTTAATTTGTGAAATGATCTTTGTGATTTTAAAATTACTTCTTGAGCTCTGAAAATTCACGCAAAATTTCAAAGAGTATTTTAGGGTATGAAGAATATTACAAAATATTCACAGCCATGATTTTTAAAGGAGATTTGTGTTTCCCACATTAATTTTCTTTAAGTGTTAATATAATTTATAGAAATGATTTATTAAGCGATTTTTAATCCCAAACGAAAATCGGGGCGTCACAAATGCTTTGGGCTGCCTTCCTCTTCCCAATTTTTCTTTTATGTGCATGGTTTTGGAGAGATTCATTTTTATTTTCCTGTTTTCAAGAGGTATATAGCTCAAATAATTTGAACTTCTTTTCTCATGGATGGGGGTAATAGCAAGTCAGTAAGGATGCTGATCCTATGCCATTCAATGTGGGAAATCATGGTGATACCTACTAATTATGAATTCTTATATATATATATATATATATATATGCTGAAAATAGAGTTTGCAGGGAATATGCTGTAGACTATCCATCAACAATCGAGGCAGAACGTAGCTGAGCTGCAAGGCAGGAATAACGGATTTGTGAAGACAAACAGGAATACCATATGGTAATAACGGTTGTTTTTCTTTCTTTTCTGCTGTTGGGGTGGGTTCATTTCAGAAGTACCCAATTTGTTAGGTTGACCACATGTCCACATTTTGATCTGCGACGTCACAAGATAATTCTCTTGTGATGTATGTGTGCATGGTTTGTCAGAAACCTGTCGAATGGGAGGCACCATCATAATTATATGATCCAACATTATGAACTATCAACTGATCTGAGCTGGGAGGTAGTTTCTAAACCTCACCTCTGATGTTTGATGAATTTCATTTTTTCGTATACACTTTGTTTGACCAGATTTCTTGCTATATATATTCACATATATGATTGTGTAGATACTAGCTACATCTTTCCTCTTATAGCATGGACAATATAATGGTTCAGGCGACTATTGTCTACATAATCTAGACGACCCACCCAATAGAATATTTTAAGCAGATTTTTCATAAGTGCCAACCACTGCCTATGTTTTGCTATTAAAAGTATAGTTCCTTTGTGAATTTGCATATAAGCATATAGTCTGATGGTCATTTTATAAAAATCTTTTGACATGATTTTATAAGTGAACAGGATCAAATTAGTTTGAATGTACAAGCTGATATGAAATTAAAAGAAGTAGATGTTTCTTGGAATGTGCATGCTGTTAAGAAAATTTAGGTGAACTAAATCCTTATTATGCTTTTCTTGTTTTCTTCTTACACAGTTGTAAATTTGTTTGGAGAATGGGACATTAACAAATACCAAGAAAAAGGTAATTTCTAATTTCTATATAGATGGTGATCTTACTGTAATTCGATAATTTGTTTTTGGTGAAAACTAAAGAATTAACATTGATGTCTCTTTGCTGCACGCTTGCACTGAAAATTCAGGGAATCAATTGAATCCGTTGTACTGATGCAAGTGATTTGTAAAGGCCTATTTCATAATTGGATAATATGATTTTATTTTCGTGCTTAAGGGAAATTATTTTATGTTTGCTCTGAACTACAAACTTAAACGTCGTCACGTCAAATTTTGCTATATGAAAAAAATAAATGGAATATAAAGAATAAGTCTAATGCAAGCACTTGAACAAGATTGACTCGGCTAGCTTAGCATGTGGTGGCTCTACATGAGTGATAACAAGCTGATTCGGTTAAGCACGTGCGCACTGTGATGTTTTTTTAACAAAACTAAATACAGAGGTGGGCATTTGCAACAAAATAATTTATGTGGTTGGAAGTCAAACTTTAAGTAATTTATGGAGTGGTTTTTGCAATTTTCCCTTTTATCGACATGTAGTACTTGTGTGTATGCTTTTGATGGATTGCTAAATGTTTTTCACATGCACACAACAAGTGCAATTGACATCTCAAAGTGCTTCTTGCAGCAATATAATATTTATTTGGGGTATATGTTTAATTGCAGTATTTCCTTGTTGATTCCTTCCTCGCAGCTGAACAAACATGACTACGAGTTGCTACATTGAGTACGGTAGAAGGTATGTCTATATGATGGGAAAAAAACATTATATATGTGATGACTGGCTTCCAAATATGCAGCAGTTGTTTCTCTTGTTGACCCATAACTGGCTTGTACAATTAGTTCAGCTGAATTTTAGTATGGATGGTTTGGGTGGCCTGCTAGGTTCACTGCTAAATTTAGTTTCCAGGATAATTAAGCTTCAAGGTAGGGATCCAGGCCATCAACAGCTGTTTGGAATTCGCCACAGTCGCTCAATGTAAGACACTCTTTGTTTTTTCATATCTGGTGTCAAATGGAAATGTTGTTGTGGATCTCCGTCGTATACATCAATTTGGATGTATGTGGTATAACATCTGTTTTCTTCACCCATCGCTATCACCTGGCAGAAGTAGAAGCCAACAATTGAAATTCCAGCATCGGCTGACACCCTGCTTCCTTCAGATCCCAATTCCCTTTTAGCACCTACGGTCCTCTCATACAGCTCGTACAGGAACCAAACGTAACAACAATTTCTCATATTTGATATACTGTTTTCCTCGATATTTCGGTGTGTCACCATTCGTGGATCTATGATTTACTGGTTTCATGATGGATTCAGTGGACTGATTTATGTAATCCAAATATGAACATGACCAGTTAACTTCCCCTTTAACGTTTACAACTAAGACCAAAAGTCAATATTTTCAATAAAGTGACGTTCATATGAACTATATCAAACTGCATGCACATCATGCCCCTGTACTTTTATTAGCATATATCTCCTAATTTAAACCAAGTTAAGCTCTTCTAGAGTTGCATTTTGACTCAGGACTTTGAATTGTGATGTATAAGGATGAATAAAATCGACTTATATAGATCATAGTGTCGACGGAGTAGATCGCGACTACGGTATTTATAGAGTATGAAGATCGTTGGAACCAAGGTATACGCGAGATTGAGGTAAAAGAGACGGGGGACAGAAATTTTTATACAGGTTCAGACCCCTTAACGGATAGGTAATAGTCTTACTCCTGTTGGCCGAAGCCGGTGTTGCTCTTATATATCAGAATCACACAAATACAATATTTGAGAAGACCTAATCTAGTCGTTGTCGACTTGGCGGCATGGACCTCCAACACGTAGTCAATGGTAGGATAGTCTTCTTCCTCGAATATGAACTCTGTGAGAATGGGGGATAGCGCTAGATCCCTCATGTCGGCCTCTGTAGCTCCATATTGGATCTGTCTAGGCTTGTCCCTCATGCTGGTGTTTGTTGGCGTATATTGGTATGTGTCCCCTCTCCTCCTAGTCTTGTATTTATACCCACAAATGTCCCCTTGTTCAAGTAGAACTAGGGAGACAAATATGGATACGATCCGAGTAGTCCTTGTAGTTTCCAACTTGAACTCTGCTTCTCCTTCCTTATACAGAACACCTTCCGTATATGAGGCATGATTCCGTATAAGATTTGGTATATGGTAGACCCCGTCGAGCCCAATCTAAGATCATTGGGTATGCCTTATCCATAACACTGACAGTAGCCCCCGACTTCAATGCAAATGAACGAGTTGACGTTCTGGACCAAAGACCTTGAAACAATAGTTGTCGAACTCACCTAACCATTCTCGGATGACCGAGAAGGTGTAGAGTATGTGACTAAGTTCCCTGTCTAGCCTTAATCGAGAATTTGGATTGAAGTAAAAAAGCTTGCATCTCGGCAGGTGCACCATTGCTTTATCCAGTAACCCTTGTTGAACTCAACCAACCATTCTCGGACAGCCGAGTAGGTGCAAAGTATGTGACAAAGTCCTTATGTCTGACTTAACTGCTAAAATATCTGACTCTCCTGAAATCAATTACTCAGAGTAAATTGTTAGATAGAAAAAACCCCGAGCGAACGCTTGGAGGTAAAATGTGAATTGAAAAATCAAAAATAAACTAAATATATTTATGACAATAAAAGAGTACTCTCGCTGCAGCTGCCCTCAGTAATCGGAATATGGTACCCTTCCTAGCACCTAGCTATCTTTATGGAAAAGTCGTTTTTCACAAAGGCAGCTTAAATCTTATAACAAACTATGCTGAAGCAGCGAATTCCTAGCCTCCAGTCGTAAACTTGGGAAAACCAATCTCCGGTTACACGGCTTGGTTAATACGCTCAAGTGGGCACTCTAGCATGACCATATTTAACATGGTCGTTTGACCCTGCATAGCTTGACAGACTTTCACAGTGCTAGGCGTCCCCAACCAAGGTTCATGGGACCCCGAAGCTTGCCAAACTAGCATAAGAGGATAGTAGGATCGACTTTGAGACGTAGCGATATAAAAAAAGGATCAACGAACAAATATTACATATTTTATATGTATAAACACTTACAAAGATTGATGCACGGGGTGTGATGAAACTGCTACGACGCTGGTCGAAGACCAGGTGTAGATATACCTTGACCACTTAAAGGCAAGTGTAACACCCAGAAAAATTCGACCGATGAAAACGAAACCCTAAAACGCGTAATCTCAAAAACTTTTGATCAAATTTGCATCATGCCGAATTTAATTGCCCATTTATTTGGATCATTATTTGCGAAGTTTAATTAATTATTGTATAAAGAAATAATTAGGTGTAAACCCTAAATAGGAAATTACAAATAATTAACATATATATAGATAATATATAGATAAAATATGGGTGATATTAATCTCGAGTGAATCTTTAAATTAGAATAATACAAATATCGAGTAAAATTCATTTGTGTGAAAATTAGAATTTTTGGGGCGAGTTTTAAATTGGAAATCAAACCAAATTTGCAAAAATAAGAAAATGTACTGTTCATTACATGCCAAGCGTTCGACGCGGGTCTAGCCCGGCCGAACGCCCGGCCACCGCTGCCGTCGCTGTTGCCGCCTTGAGCCCCGCACCGTGCGCCGTCGCCATCCATCGCCGTCGCGTCACCGCGCCGTCGCCATCACCTCGAGCCCCGTGCCCGTCACGTCACCGTCCTTCCCTCTGCCACCCGTCTCTGCCTCACCGCACGCCGTCCCGTCGCCGCCCGTCGCCATCGCCGCTGCCGCCTGGCCGCCTCGCGCACCGCGCCGCTGCCGCCGCTCCCTGTCCCGTCGCCATCGCCGCGTGCCATCGCGTCGTCGTACGCCATCCCATCCGTCCCCACGCCGGCCACCGTGCCCCTCCTCACCCTTATAAAACCCCCGACCCCTCCCCTTCTTCCCCGCCTCACCCCACTCCCTCCCCCTTTTTCTCCCTGCCCTCCCCCTTTCCTTTTCCCCCTCCGCCGAGCCGCCGCCTCGCTACCGCTGCGCCGCCGCTTGCAGGGAGAGAGAGGGAGAGACAGAGGGAGAAGAAAGAAAAAGAGAGAGGAAAAGAAAGAAAGAGAGGGAGAGGCAGAGAGGGAGAGAGAGAGGAGAGAAGAAAAAGGAAAGAAAAATAAAAAGGGAAAGAAAAAGAAAAGGAAAAGAAAAAGGAAAAGGAGAAAAGAAAATAAAAGAAAAGAGAAAGTTTAGGAAAATAGGGGAGAAATTAATTTAAATATATATATCTATGTATATAATAGTCGGAGAATTAATCATAGATTATTTTTGAAAATTCCTAAAAAATAAATTGTGGTTAGTTATTTAACTGGTTATTTATTTAGTTATTCATTTAGTTATTTATTTATTAATTTATTTACTTTGTGAATGATAGAAGTATGGTAGAAGTTGGGGTTAATTATTGTAGGAACCTAATTATTGGGTGGATTTATTCGAAATCATGTAAATTAAAATGGATTAATACTTTAATTGGCTAATGCAAAAATTTTAGGACAAATGGATTAAAATCGGAATTTTAGTATTTCGTAAATAATAGAATCGATAACGAAATTTTGACACTCGCGCTTGATTTTTTTAATTGGATTTTATTGGATTTTATTTGAATTCTAATTGAATTCAAATCAATTTCTTTCGCATGTAATTCTAGACCCCGAGGGAGTTACGATTCCGAACGAGGATCAAGACCCGCAGGACTTCGAGCAAAGCAAGTCATCACTAAACCTTTGAGCATGTTGAACCAATTGCGAACTTATTTTGGATTTAAAATAAAGTTTGCATGCTATATGAATATATGTGAATGTCTTACCTTGCTTTATGCCATGTCTTTGATTTGATATTGATTATCCCTGCAAGTCTTTGACGTCCACAATATCACGTATTTTTAGTCAATATTTGACAATGCTTAGTCATGCTACTTTAGAATCATGCATATTCATATTTATCAAAATGCTTTATGCTCGGGCAACTACCTTTGGGAAGGTGGTTGAGATGCAGTATGTGGAGACATGAGCGCCACATTGCCATGACATTGATGACATGGTTTACGAAAGAAAAAAAATAAAACTAAACAACTGTTTTCGACTAGGGCGGCTGGAGGACTTGGGTGGTGTCCGGTAAAGGCAAGTGTCGACCCTAGTCAGTTAAGGACCGAGCCATGAAGCTAAGCATGAAACGACCCCCGTACAACCGTACTTCTCGAATGGGTATAAACTTAGCAGAGTAAATAGCCGAGCGGAGGCAGTATCCATGCATAGTGGTCTTCTTGATGTGTATGAGAGGCGTGGGCCTACGGTAGGGTCGCCATCGGTAAGACCGCCATGTGTAAACCTAAACCTAATTATAAAATTAATGCATGTGTAAGTATTCCCTCCCCGGGAGCGCCAGAACTCCTCTCACTGCTAGAAACTCGTAACCCCTATAGTGTATGAGGATGCAAGTTCATGGAGCGGGTACTGCCAATGTGAGGTTGTTGAAATGCTTTGCCATGACGCGTTTCATGTGTTGGGATGAGGCTCATGCGTTGGGCAGTCACGGAGTATGAGTAAAGTGTACATCCACTGCAGTGTGAGTAAATCAAATCTATTCGAATAGCCGTGCTCGCGGTTATTGAGCACCGGGACGTGTATTACACTTGGCTAGACTCTAAATTATTAAACTCATTGGGATGAGATGTTGCATAATGATTTTTATGCTGGTGGATCCACTTCTCGAGAGGTGAGAAGGGGTAGACCCCAGAAAACCATGATGACCCAATGGCGGGAAGCCATCCTTGGAATCACAATAGATGGTGGGCAGAACCGTTATTGATTAATAAACTGTGGTATTAAAACTTGATCAGTCTATGCTAGGTTTTAGGCTTGTGAAAAGCTTTACAAAACTTGCCTTACGCAAAAGAACTTGAAGCCATTCCATGAAATTCCCTCTATCATACGCATTATTGTTGTGGTGGCTTGTTGAGTACGGTTGGTACTCACCCTTGCAATTTACAACTCAACCAGAAGTCGAAGATGACGCTTCGGAGAATCCCTATGCTTACTATCAGGAGGTTGCCGATGACGATGGCGCTCAGTAGGTCTTAATTATGGTCGTTGTCTGTGGCAATGGCGTTGCCGCCATCTCTAATCCGCTAACTTATCTATTCTGCTTTTGGATGTATTCTAGACCGTTTGGTCCCTTGTTCTAAGGCTATTGCCTTTGGGCCTATTGTTGTAATAATTCACACTCGACGCTTGAATGCTCATTTGGTATTTCAACTATAAGTTCGTGTGTACCAGACTACTAGATCCAGGGAAATGGTACAGTATACACGAATGATTCCTGTTGTAAAAACAGGGGTCTACAACAACTCGGGGAGATGGTGAGAGGATGACTACCACCGCTGTCACGCCCAGAAATTCGCTAACCCGAATTCCAAGCAGAATGTGTATTAAAATCCCTGTCCAGGACCGGCCAGGGTACACAAACGACGAAGTTGACATACAGATTCATGTCTTACAAACATCATAAAAATCTCTTACAAAAACGCAGCGGAAAAAGGTAAACAAGCTATTCTAATTAACTAGACACTCGCAGTGTGGCAACTCCATTCCACGGGCATCCTTGACGGCAAGCACAAGCCTACTCCTCCGAGTAGCCTCCATCTGACACGTACTCCAACTCAGATGTGGGGGAAAATTAAGCAAGACTGAGTACTACCCACTGTACTCAACAAGTCATACCGGAAAGGAAGTAATGATGCAAGTAATAACAAAGGAGGCTGAAGGGGATTATTGGTATAAAATACGCATTTAAAAACAATAGTTGAAAACGGTAAAACAGTTGAGTTAATTAATCAAAATTGAACCATCACTCTCCAACGCTACACCACGTTGCGACAGGCCCAAACCACCACCTGAACTACACCAGTTCCATTAGGTCATATTATTAGAAGTGTAACTAATCATGGTGAATCTGGTTGATCGCCCATAACCGTGGGCACGGCTATTCGAATAGATCTACTCTGATCAGAGGTGTACAACTGTACCCACAAGACATAGTCCCACAACACGTTATCGTGCACCGACATATCACCACGGTACACCGGAAAGGAACTGCGACAGGACCCTTCGCACGACCCTTCCTAACCAAGCGCACCACACCTCAGGTTTCACCCCCACCTTTAAACCAAGGCAGGCAGCCCCCTCTCGTGCCTAGGTGAATCCGGCAGCTGATCAACGGGTAAACCCCCGCCGACCCAACTCCATCACGCCCACCCTCGCCTGGATGCGTCGGCTAGGAAAAAGCCATATTACAAGTCCACCCATTACCCATGCTGGCTTGTGGAAAGTACGATAATTCTTCCAAGGTTTCCCGTGAATCGGTCCTTAAATGTCATGAGCACGACCATCAAAACCATGTGCTCACAACCCACCATTATCCAGGTTTTAGTTGGACTAATTATTTAATTATTCACGATTAACCATCGTGAGCCAACATAAAATAACCAACGCTAAATAATAGTGAAACATTAAATATCCCAATAATGTGTTAATGTTTCTAAGCAGGGCTAAGCATGTTCTAACCTAATGACTACTCAAATTACTTCCCAAGCTATCAAAGGAATAAGATAATTGAAATATAAAGATGAGTACAATAGGTAAATAAGCCCATAAATGATATTATAAAACAAAGCAGTATTTAGAGAAAAATAAGACATTCGCAATTTAGGTACAATATGTTCAAATGAACAAGCATGACTTGCCTGGCTCTTGCACTGGATCGACCTCAGCAACAACCTCGAAGTAAACCGGAGAATCGGAATTACCGGAATCTAAACGAAAAATAAAGCACACAAGCAAACAGGCTATAAGTCTACGAAAACAGAGAACAAAATCATTTTTAATGGATTCTAGACATTTTTATGAATTTTCTGCAACTTGAATGGACTCAAACGGAGTCCGGATGAATTAGTTATGAATTTTAGAAGATTAACTGTGTTTTTACTATAAACAAAAAAGTCCTTATTCAATTATTGCGCAATAAACCCTAGGGCTGACGCCACTGATGCCAGGGCTGACGTCAGCGGGGAGGGCGGCGGCGCCGACAGGTGGGCCCCACCTGTCGATGGCACGGGGTCCCGGTCCACCGGCCGGCGGTGGGCGGCGCACCACGCGGCACCGACGTGGCGCCGACGCGGAGGCCACGCGGCTGCCACGCGGCACCCACCGCAACCACGGCGCAGCCATGGCACGGCACTCGGAGCGGGCGGCGGCGGGCGGCGGGACGACGCGGCGGCCACGCGGCACCCACCGCGACCACGGCGCAGTCATGGCGCGGCGTCGCGCACGGCGACGACCAGACGCGGCGGGCGCGCGCGCGCGAGCGGCGACCGAACAAGCGGTCGAGAGGAGAGGGAGAGAGGGAGGAGCGGCGCTCACCGAAGGGGAGGAAGACGATGGCGGCGGCGGCACTAGGGCTCACGGGAGGCGGCAGCGTTAGGGGAAAAAGGAAGAGGGGAGTGCGGGGAGGCCGATTTAGAGGAGCACCGAGGCTAGGGTTCGGCCGTGGGCTCCGGATTCCTCGCCGGAGTTCGGCGTGGAGAGGAGAGAGAGCGCGGGATTCGGCCGCGAATCCCGGCCTCTACGACGCGGGGGAGGTGGTGCGGAGTGGGGGAAATGGGCGCGGGCGACGCGGGGAGGTGACCCGGGCGGCGGTTGCGGGCGCGTGGGCACGGGGAAAGCGGGCGGCGTGGGACGGCGACGGCCGGCCACGGAAGTGACGGCCCGGGCGGCGGCCCCACACGTCAGCGGCCCGGGAGGAGGAGGGAGGCGGCGCGGACTTCGGGCGGCCTTGGGCCGGCCCGAGAAGGAGAGGAGGGGGCGGCGGGGCGGCTGCGGGTGGCCTTGGGCCGGCCAGGGAGAGGGAGGATGGTGGGCCGACGGCCCAAAAAGGAGGAAAAAGAAAAAGAAAAAGGGAAAAAGGATTTCCCAGGGATTTATTTATTGCGATAGAGGTTTTTAATTGATTAAAATTATTTCTTGGGCTCTGAAAATTCCACTAAAAATCCTGTTAATGTATTTTAACATGGGGAACTCAAGAAAAATCCCACCATTCCATTTCCACTTGATTAAATATATTTTTAAATTAGAATTTTGCTCTAGGTTAAAAAGGGAAATTTATTTGACACGATTATTTCACGAATTTTAGCCTGAAAAGCAAACTTTGGGGTGTGACAACCGCCGGCTGAGGACGAGGTGAGTTATCCCTTGACCACTCGAAGACAATGCGGAGAGATGGTGAGAGGATGACTGCCACCATCGGCCGAGGCCCAGGTGTAGTTATCCCTTGACCCCTCGTGGGCAGCTTGGAGAGATGGGAGGGGAATCACTACAATAGCTGGTTGAGAACCAGGCGTAGTCATCCCTCGACCACCCATAAAGAACTGGGAGAGATGGTGGGATCGTTGTCACGCCTGTACTCAGACCAGGTGTGTAGTCGTACCTCGACCACTCGTAGAAGATTTGAAAAGTTGGCGAGACCGCTACCGCACTGGTAAAGAACCAGGTGTGTAGTCGTACTCGACCACTCGTAGAAGGTTTGGGGAGTTGGTGAAATCGCTACAGCGCTGGTTGAGAACCAGGTGTGTAGTCGTACTTCGACCACTCGTAGAAGATTTAGAGAGTTGGTGAGACCGCTACCACACTGGTGGAGAACCAGGTGTGTAGTCATACTCGATCACTCGTAGAAAATTTGGGGAGTTGGCGAGATCGCTCCAACGCTGGTCAATAACCAGGTGTGTAGTCGTACTCGACCACTCGTAGGAGATTTGGAGAGTTGGTGAGATCGCTACAACGCTGGTTGAGAACCAGGTGTGTAGTTGTACTCGACCACTCGTAGAAGATTTGGAGAGTTGGCGAGATCACTACAACGCTGGTTGAGAACCAGGTGTGTAGTCGTACTCGACCACTCATAGAAGATTTTGAGAAATGGTGGAATCGCTACCATGCTGGTCGAGGACCGGGTGTAGTCGTACCTCGTCCACTCTTAGGGGGCACTTGAGTTGGTTATTACATATGCATCTCATTTGGCCAGCATGACTCACATACCCAACTAGTAGCATATCGAACATCCATTCACAATCATGCCGGGTGATCAAGCCGACAACGTTCGCGAGAGGATTGTCCATAACAACGTTTTCACAAATAGTCCGGACGTGACCGGCGCTAAATGTGAGATAGGTCATCGGTCTCTGTTGGTAGGTTCGGTCCGACAACTCCGTATTTGTTCGAGAACATTCTCGATAATGGGGTGTACTTGACCGCTACCTACTCGAGTGCTTGATTGTTCCTGAAAAATATTTTCTAGAAGGCAAGATATATAGCAAAGAATACCAAGCGTGTACTCAAAAAACTGTATAAATCTTCTAGTATTATCAGGATATAATGAGTAGATTCAGATTAAATATCGGGTAATATGTAAACCGTAAACAAGTATGATTTATACAGAAGAAACAGAGTGAGCCTCCAGTATTATACCGTTGTTGGCCCAACATAGGAGGCACTCGCACAACAGATATTATATAAAAAACATGCTTTACGTAAACATAATAAATCATGGATCTGAAAATTGATACGATAATTTGTACGAAATATTGTGTACCTTTATAGATACATGCCGGATATATCTATGAAATTACTAATTACCTTAGCTTAGTTTGTATGTTCGATGAGGACTGATATTGGCATATGTCATCCTGGTACTCGGATGTGTACAGATAGAAAATTTGTACGTAGTGATATTTTTTCTTGTCATCGGATAATAATCTTGATGCATGTATGTTAATCAATTTGGTGGGGCCCTCTGATAAGGGACACACCATGCGTTGGGCTCGTTGAATACATGATCGATATTAATACCACCGGACTCGCGTCACGCCGAATAGGATCCGAAGGAATCTTGCGCAGCCGACGTGGAGAACATCTGTTGTCTAGTTGCTTGATTTTTGTCGGCGGCAACGTCTTAGAAGCTTGAGCAATATCGATAGATCGAACTATTGGCAGTGATAATTCTGATCTGATCAAGACACGTACATTGGTCAAGTTAGATCTCTCTGAGCCAAAGTCGTTAAAGTATCCCTCCTCGAAAAATCCACAGCGACGATGACTTAACGAAGCTTGAGATGACGAGGGTCCCGATCCATCAGAGAATGCACTTCGGTCGAGTCGTATCTCCCTAAAGCCGAAGTCGTCGAGTAGTTTGTCGTCAAAGAATCCGTCTCTTGAAACTCATCTCGTCAAAACCTTTTAGCACCAAAACCCCCTACCTGTCGCGCCAATGTCGACGGAGTAGATCGCAACTACGTTATTTGTAGAGTATGGGGATCGTTGGAACCAAGGTTGTCGGTGACATGGGACCGGGGGTATCATGACTAGAGGCTTGGGTGGCCGCGGTCCTCCACGTGTCCCCACCCCCTCGGAGGGGTCGGGCCCGAGGGTGACGTGGCCACCCCTCCCTCTGTCTCCCCGAGGGGTCGGGCCGCTCTCGTTTCGGCCCCGAGGGCTGGGGCGCCCCGACCCCCTGTGATTTTGGCGCCACGTGTGCGGGGTAGGTGAGCACAGCGGGGCTCACCTAACCGCATTTATAGCGGATCAGACGAGCGCACCACGCCGCATTTAATGCGGCGCAGCGCACGCTTATCCGGTCCGTGACCGGTCGCGGCGTGTGACCGGTCACAGACCGGTCAGATCGCGGGTTAGGTGGCGACAGGCGGCCGATGGCACGCCTCGCCCCGTCCCGTCGGAATGATGAGAGCCTCCTGGCTCTCGTCCCTAGCCGGAGCCGGCGTGCTAACTCCTGGAGTTGGTATGTCAGTCCCGGTCAGATCCAATCCAGACTTCAGCGCAGGCGTGGCAAGGAAGTCGCCGGCCATTGAATGAAGATTGAAACGGGCATCCACCGGGAGAGCTGGCGAGCGGGGCAGAAGGCGTGTACCATGCTTGTCAGAAGTCACTTCCGGCTGTAGACTAGCCCTGATTGTAAAAAGAATGTTTCTTTTCTTAGGCAGCTTGAGGCCCATGTGGTGACCCCTGATCAGATAAAAGGAGGCCCAGGCCTAGGAAAGGGAGGAGGACTCCGGCGGATACGTGGGAGAGATAGAATTCCCTTTGTATTGTTGGAGACCCTCAGATCCACCAGAACACAGGAGTAGGGTGTTACGCTTCTCAGCGGCCCGAACCTGTCTACGTCGCCCGCGTCTTGCGCGTTTCCTCTCTCGCTGGCATTCCCTAGATCGAGGGCGAAGAACCTCACTTAGCGCCCCCGGCCGAACCGGCAAAGGGGGGCCCGCGCGGTCTCCCGGTGAGGAGCCTCACGCTCCGTCAAAGGTATACGCGAGATTGAGATAAAAGAAACAGGAGACAAGAATTTTTATACAGGTTCGGGCCCCTTAACTGATAGGTAATAGCCCTACTGCTGTTGGCCGAAGCAGGTGTTGCTCTTATATATCAGAATCACACAAATACAATATTTGGGAAAACCTAATCTAGTCGTTGTCGACTTGGCGGCATGGATCTCCAACATGTAGTCAATGACAGGATAGTCTTCTTCCTTGAATATGAACTCTGCGAGAGTGGGGGGTAGCGCTAGATTCCTCATGTCGACCTCTGTAGCTTCATATTGGGTCTGTCTAGGCTTGTTCCTCATGTTGGTGTTTGTTGGCGTATATTGGTATGTGTCTACTCTCCTTGTAGGAGGTCTTGTATTTATACCCACAAATGTTCCCTTGTCCAATTAGAACTAGGAAGACAAATATGTATACGATCTGAGTAGTCCTTATAGTTTTCAACTTGAACTCTGCTTCTTCTTTTTTATGCGGAACACCTTCCGTATATGAGACATGATTCTGTATAAGATTTGGTATATGGTAGACCCTGCCGAGTCCAATCCAAGATCATTCAATATGTCTTATCCGTAATACTGACACATACACTTGAAGAATAAAGGAGATTCTACATAGGAGTATCGTATTATCAATTGTAAATATTTACCTTGCATGGCAGGTGATTGTCATTGTGCTCTCCTCATGCATACTCCAACAAATTAATTGATCTTCAAACTGTAGTAGCAGTAACATAGGGAAGGTCTGAAAGGGATTGATTGAAAAGGTCATAACTGACATGGCACTTTAGAATATGGTTCAATTAGAATAATATACATCGAATCTAGGTTTTGAGAACCAGTGTTTTTCTTGGTTGATTAAGTATGTATGATTAAGTACCTGCCTATCGATTGCCATTCATCTTTTTTTTGAGTGAATCCACTCATCCAAATTAGAAATGGTGCATCCAGATCAGTGGGGCTTTCATTACAGCAGGAATTGTATACAAAATCCACCCTTTTTATGTACCTGTTTGTATATGAACCAGTGTTGATTTGGTTAAGACGTGCGATTGACATCTCAAATACTTCTTGCAGGTAACAAGATTATTTCTGTTTTTTAATGAAACAAATCGGTTGAGAAGAAACCAATGAGAGGTATTCTTTGGATACACATAAGTGGCGATCAATATTTTGATGTAACACTGTAAAATTATGGAGTCTTTGACATTAACAGTTCTAGCGATCTTTGAGACCTGTCAGTGATGCAATATATATCTTGCAGCCATTTCTTTCTCATGTGCATAACCTTGGACGAGAATTGTGTGGAAATAATACTTGTATTCTTATAAGGATCCATTGGTGATTAATGTAACTTATGTATGCACATTTCATTCACTCCGAACACATCGCAATGCAACGTCGTGCAATTTAAGATATTGGTAATTTAAACGAAGCCACTTTTGTAAAAAAAAATTTTATCCCTTTTGGAAATATATGTGTTTCATTTGATCAAATAGTCACCGTTCCTGAAGCAAACAATCAATGTTCTTGTTTCGGTGGAAAAGAATAAATATTTATACAGTGGATTTTTGGAGTATAATTATTTTTCCATTGGCATGATATATTGGTTTAAACTTTAATTCGTTGAATGGTAGTCTGAATATATTTTATACGATCTATGTGCCCTATCTTTTTCTATTATACAGTGGAAAAAATAAATGCTCTGTGCAGAGCTCGAATGGATTTTTCATGTACGGAACTCTGAATTATGATTCATTTTAGGCATTTTTTTGACTTGCTTGTGACAAAATAGTTTATTTTAGGAAAATGTCACGCGTCTCTTTTATTTTTTTTCCACGCTTTTGATAAATAGTTTATTTTAGGATTTGTTTGTATTCATATTAATATGGACAGTCCTCTCCTTTTTTTTTTGTGTGTACGGGGTGATAAAATAGTTTATTTTGGGACCATGTCATGCTTTTTATGGCTTGCGTTTGATAATTAGTCTATTTTCTTTATTTGTATTCATATTTAAATGGGCAGTCCAATTTAATTTTTTATACGTATGAGTATAAAGTATTTTGAGACGTGTAGGTATATATTATCGCGCATCTCTATTATTTATCGAAGGGACTATCGGTGTAGGATAATGCAATTAATGCTAAGATTATTGGTGGATAGCATGCTAGCAAAAAGGTGTTCATCCTACGAATCTCTTTGTCTCCCTCCGACGATATATCTCTACCTTTCAAATTTAACAGGAAGCCATTTACAATACATCTTAGTTTCACAATGACCATTAATAAATCACAAGAACAAACCATACTAAATGTTAGGATCTATATTTTAGAGCCTGTTTTTTCACATGGTCAGCTGTATGTCTCATTGTCGAGGGGTGTGTCAAGATAAACAATAAGGATTTTGACCAAGTCAAAAAAACAAAGTAGACACCATAGAAAAGAGCACTAGGAATATCGTGCGTAAAGACAATCTTGACTGGTGAGCAAAGGTAGGTTTGTATCATGCCCAGAAATTCACGAACCAGAATTCCCAAGCTGAATATGCATTAAAACCCCTGTCCAGAACCGGTCAGGGTAGACAAATAACAAAGTTGATACACAGATCCACGTCTTACAAAACATTATAAAAAGTCTTACAAATGCAGCGGAATTAAAAGCGGGCTAAAACTAATTAACTTGACACTTGCAGCGTGGTGACTCCAGTCCACAGGCATCCTTGATGGCAGCGACAAGCCTACTCCTCCGAGGAACCTCCATCTAAAAAGTACTCAAACTCTGGTGTGGGGAAGACAGAGCAAGACTGAGAACTACCCACTGAGTCAGCAAGTCATACCAAGAGAAGGTATGATGCAAGTGATTCCAAGGGAGGCTAGAGTTCTTTTGCTTGAAGCATGCATTTATAAACAGTAGTTGAAAGTAGTAAAACTGTAGAATGCAATTAAACAATATTAATCATCACTGCCCAACGCTACACCACGTTGCGACAGGCCCAACCAACCACTTGAACTACACCAGATTCATTATGTCAAATTATTAATGATGGGACTAATCACGGTGAATCCGATTAATCGTCCATAACCACGGGCACGACTATTTGAATAGTTTTACTCTGATCAAAGGTGTACAACTGTACCCACAAGACACAGCCCCATGACATGTTTCCGTGCGCTGGCATGTCATCATAGCATACGGGAAAGGAACTATGACAGGACCCTTCACATAATCCTCCCTAACCAAGCACACCACACTTCAGGTTTCGCCTCTACCCTTAAAACCAAGGTAGGCAGTCTCCCTTGTGCCTAGGTGAATCCAGAAGCCGCATAGACCATCGCAGGGTCCATCCAAACTTCATCATGCACATCTTTGCCTGGTATGTCAGAAAGGAAAAAGCTACACTACAAGCCCAGTCGTTGCCTACGCTGGCTTGTGGTAAGTACGATAATTCTTCCAGGGTTTCCCATGAACTAGTCCTTAATTGCCATGGGCGCATCTATCAAAACCATGCGCCCACAGCCTACCATTAGGCATATTTTAGTTGAATTATTACCGTGGAGGTACATGTGCATAGATGTTATCATTAATCAAGGTCTAAGATATTAAGATATTAGTGAGATTTTCCAAAGTGAGCTAGTTAATCTAAGCACAACTAAGCATCTCCTAAACCAACATCTAGTCATGTTATGCTCCAAGTTATCAATGGTACAAGGTGAACAAGCTATGACCAAGTATAGGTAACCATCCCACATGACATTATAAAATAAACGCAATATTTAATAGAAAGCGAGACATTTGCGAAATAGGTACAATATGATCAATTAATATGCATGACATGCCTCTGGTGCTGCTGGAATCTCTGCAACGACTTCAAAGTAAACGGGAGCGTCAGAACTGCCAGAGTCTACGCGACAAACAAAGCACACAAGCAAAACATGCTATAAGTTTACTGAAACAGGAAACAAAACCATTTTAATGAATTCTAGGCATTTTTATGAATTTACTACAATTTACTACCATTTTATGAATTTTAGAAAATTTACTATGTTTTTACTATTAAACAGAAAAATCCTTAGCGATTTATTGTGCATTAAAGGCGGTGGCTGACGTCAGCGAGGGGAGGAGCCGGCGCTAATAGGCGGGCCCCATCGATTGGTGACACACGGCGGGTGGCGCACGGTGGACTAAGTCCATCGGGCCGGGGACGGGTACGCCACGTGGCGCATACGTAGCGCTGACACGAAAGCCACGTGGGCAGCCGAACGAATGACCACGATCTACCGCGTGGAAGATCGGGTGGCTGAGAGGCAGCGGTGATCGAGCACGGGCACGGCCAGAGTCGGCCCGACCGAGCCATGGCGCGCAGCGACGCGTGGTCACCAGCGGCAACCGTCGGCGACGTGAGGAGAAAGTGGGAGGGAAAAAAGGAGGAGGAGCTCCTCACCGAGAGGCCGGCCGACACGATGGAAGACGACGACGACGACAAAACGACGGCGGGAAGCGACGGGCGAACGACAGCTGAGGTGCGGGTGAGCTCGGTGAGAGCGGAGGTGGCGACGATGCGGCTAGGCGACGACCCTAGCGATGGCTAGAGGCGGCTGTAGAAGGGCGGCGAGCGGCGGTGGAGAGGACAGTAGTGCGGGAGTGGTTTAGGGCACGGGAAACGGCAACGTTTTGAGAAAAAGGGAGATGAGAGCACGACGGCCATTTTTATAGGCACGAGAGAGGGTGGACGTGACCGAAGAGGGCAGAAATAGCTAGCGACGTGGGCGGAAGAGAGAGAGATTGAATCCCGCCTCTCACAGGTGCTGGGTAGGGCGGAGTGGGGAGGCGGGGTCGATGGGAGCTGCGGGAGAGGTGGGCGCACAAGCGGGGTGGAGGAGAGGGCTAGGAGGCGTGGGAGTGGCGGTTGGCGGCACTGGCTCCACCGGCCGGAGGTGGGAGATGGGCCCGACAGGTGGCGCCCACCTGTCGGCGACCCGAAGGGGAGTGGCGTGGGAGACAGCTAGGCCGCGGCCTCGAGCCGGCCTAGCGGGAGGGAAGGCGCGCGCGCGTGGGAGAGAATGCACCGACGGCCCAAGAAGAAGGGAAAAAGAAAAAGGAAAAAGGATTTATGGAATTCTTTATTACTGAGAAATGTTTCTAATTGGTTTAAAATTATTTCCAAGGCTCTGAAAATTCCACTAAAAATAACATGGGGAACTCAAGAAAAATTCCACCATGCCAATTCCACTTATTAAATACATTTATTAATTAGGGTTTAACTCTAGATTAAATTAAATAATTTCTTAATACCTTTTATTAATTGATTTAAAGCTAGAAAAAGGAAAAACTTCAAGGCATGACAGTTTGCATGATCAAAATTAGTGTAAAAACATAATCTAGAAGATAGTAAATTGCTAATCGAAATGTTACTCACCAACGTCCGCTTGTTTTTGTACAACACGCTATCACCGTTCATGTGGAATATTGTGTGATTTTCTTCTCTATACTATCTCGTGCTACATGCGTCAGTTTGCACTAGGCTAATAACATGGCTATATATTAGCACGTGTGTCTCTTTAAATATATACTTTTGCCATCGGCAAATTTTATTAGTCGTGTCATGTATATCTTGAAAGAAGACATTAATGAGATGACCAACAATTGTTATCTTGTTATACATGGTGAAACTATTAATTTGATGTCTGCTTCATATCAAATTGTTATTTGGGTTTATATTCATGCCCTCATGCTATGTGCTCAATGGGAAGCGGCCGACGTGTGTCTTGTGTGACGAGTAGAAAAATCAAAACTTTTTAAGTACATAAGCCAAACAATAAATGAATGGAATTGACTTACGGAACATCCAAATGCTAAATATTAGGGTAGTTATTTACCTGCAGGGTATATTCTATATATATATCAAATGCTTTATTTTTATACCTGTTGATGCTCGCAACAAATTAATGAAATAACTCTATACTTTTTTAACATACTTTTTTAAATGTATATTGCCCTCGTATATTGTATACTAAAGTGGTTATATATAATTAATTCTAGTCAAAAATTTATTGTGCCAACATAATATCATATTATTATATTTTGTGTGAAATATATTTGATGTACGAGAATTGAATTAAAGCTCAATTGCACATATCATAGAAAAATATGTTTTCTTCTAACATGTAATTTTAAAAGTTATTAAAGACAATGAAATTACATCGTAATATTTAGCATGGGCATATTACTAGTATTAGATGGTTTCTTTAGTTTTAATCAATATATTATAGTAACATTCACAAAATGGTTTAAAATAGTTTTAAGACAATTGACCTCTTGTGATCACAATCTCATAATATGAGACGGTTCATCAAATTATCTCTAATGATTGATCTCCTATTGTATCACATAGATCTTTCGCAAGGTTTTATGATTTGTTCTATTAAACTGGTTTTTGAGCCATATTCGAAAAGAAAAACTCTATACGTTCGAAAAACTATTCACTGTGACGGTTATAGATGAAGCGCTTCATCTGTGTTTGACAGTGTTTTTTTTCTAGATTGTTGGTAGGCCTAATTTCCATTTGGCACTTATATCAATTGTAGTTCTAGCCAAGATACTGTAGTATAGTATAAATTCTAAGTGAGTTATATTCTATTTTGTAGTGTGCTTCATGAAAAATAAGATAGACGACAAGTGGTGACAGCTCTGTCCATTCTTTGCATTCCTCCATATTCGGGTACATCATAAAGCTCAAGGCCGGATTATCCTGGCAGATAAGGGGAGGGCCAGTGCCCAAAGCATTCGATAGAGTTTTACTTTTAACTTAAATTAGCTAGTTAAATCCGTATGAGTCATCTCTAGCCTATCCTATCATTAGTTGTTGTTTTTGGATAGAAACCTATTCTTAGATATACACACACGTTCCCTATGATTCGATACCCTTGGAATACTCTGAGGTGATATGCTGCATCGGTATCCGTGCACTTGAGAATTTATTTGTGTGCGTAGCAAATACTAACAAGTATTTTTATGGTATAGTAGCGTCATTATCAACATAATAACTACCGCTGATAATATTTTTATGGTAGCGTCATTGCCATTATGTTAGTAAAATTATCGATTATGAACATGCACTCATCTATACTATCTAAAGTTATAACCCACTAATCCTAAACCTCAACATACAAACATGTCACCCCATCATCCACTAACAATAGTTACATACAAATCTTATGCAAGCATGCAACATCATTTACAATTTATTGAATTCTACAAATCAACACCCAATCATCTCCCTTCACATTATTTTCACAATATTTTTAACATATATATATTCATCATTTTTATAATTCTTGACATATATTCATCCATATAATCAAAATGCGGGATATCATGTTTCATCTACGATCTCATATGGAGTCTACTAAATTTATTTATTTCTCTATGAACATAGTTTGACAAATTATTTTTATTTATTGTTAATAATTAATATAATTTTTACTCTTAGCTCGATTATTAAAAAAATATTAAAAATTACTTAGTAATTTTCGTAGCAAAGCTCAGGGAATCACATGGTATATCATGATGCTGACGATGGAAGATCACACATATTGACACGGTTAACACCACATAGGACCTTGTTGCGAGAAGATTGGCATGTAAATTTTTGGACTTTGGCTTGCGGCTTTTTTCCACCTTGTATATTTCCGGATTAGCTTACATGTGTGCTCGTTATCACCATTGGAAATTACAAATGCTAAACCATTTGTATAATAACCACGATTCAAGAACAAAAGATTTCGCCATTGGAGAGGTTACTTACTAATGTCAATCAGTTCATAGATAGCTTTGGCCCACAGGCTTGTACATTGTAATTTGTATCACTTTCTAATAGTGCTAGAGCTCCAAGAAGCTTCATCTCTCCAAGTGTCACATTGCCAATCTTCTTTGATTACTTGGTCGTAGATCGCGACTAGAATGGATTAGCTTCTATTTCCTTTTCTCATAATGTTTTTGTTTTTGAGGGCATAATCCTATGACCTATGACCTATAGATAGATTTCTAAGTTTTAGGGAAAAAACTGCTCTCTTTATGCCTTCATGTCGTCCATTTGAAATTATCTATTCATATTATCCAACAAGAAAGCTCCGAAAATTGGTAAGAGCTCATAGTATGTTACCTGAAAATTCTAAAAACACTCGGAGGCTCAAAGCAGTTGTAAGTACTCTAAGATTGTTGCATGACGAAGGCCTTAAATTGATTGATGAGTATATTTAATAAGTCATAACGATAAATTCACATAAATTAAGTAACTCAAAGGATCGAATTTCAGCTTCGATAAAAGAAGGGACTTTAGGATTTTGCTCACACCAGTTAAAAGTGAAGATTTTTTTTGTTTTTTTATAAGTTTACTCGTGTGACGACTGACAAGTAACAACCAGGTTTTCATTGGTTTCTATTGGTTTTTGCTACGGCCAAATCTGCGAAAATGTTTGTCTTGACCGTTCGATGTGAAATGAAATATCAGACACATCATCGAGTGAGCCCCACCACCGAACCAATCTCGTTTCATCGTTTAAATTGTTGAAACATGTTTGTTCAAAAGTTGAGACATTTTGGTTAGAGCAATGAAACTTTTTTATTAAAACATTTTTTTTCAAAATAATGAAACACGTGAAGCACTTTACAATAATACAACGCAACACCGTTCGACGTTTTGTACGTTCGATCCGTAGTCGCCCCTCCAAATCTGATGAAAAGAGAGAAAAGTCCGACCACTTTCCGTTCCTTCTCTTTGAATTCCAATTTCCACTTTTCCACCCAACCAACCAATCTCCTCGATTCGTTCGTCCACTTCCCCCGACGTCTCCGCCGCCGCCGCCGCCGGGATCCGCCCCCACGCAACCGCATCCTCCCCGCGCTCGGCACGGCCGGCACCAGGTGCGTGCGCGCGCTCAGAATCCCTAGCCCTCTCCGCGGGGGCGATCCCCACCTCCTTTTGCTGCTGCTTCTGCTTCGGCTTCGCGCTCTACCGATCGATCCCTCCTCCTCGTCGGTCGTGCCTGGATTATCGGGCCCGCCGTTGTCGTCGCCTCGTGGCTCTCGGTACCTTGGGCGTGAGGGGGAGATGTGGAGGTTTGCGTGAGCTTGGGGGGGGGGGGGGGGGGGCGGGGACAATTTGGGGCAGGTGGAGCACACGCTCTTCATGGGTGTGCCTCGCGTGCCCCCCATGTGTTCTGGAGAATTGGGGAAGGAGGATGGGTTCGCCTCCCTCTCTTCAGCTAGCGCCATGGATTGTTAGGGTTTCTTGCGCCGTAGCTTAGCTGCTATAGGTCTTGCTACCGTCCTCACTTTGAGGTTGAGGCGGCTCCCGCAAGTGGCCGCTGGAGAATTGCCACTGCGAAAAAGGTTAGAGAAGCTGGCGAGCGATTCTTTGGGTAGATTGCTTCATGTTCTCAGATAGATTGTGGTATATCGTACTAGAACTTCAGAGAAGGCGTCTTCTTTTTCCTCTTTACTCCTCAAAACACATTCTTCACAATTCATTGTTCCCAAATTTTAGTTTCTTCTTTGTTTGTTTCAAGCTCTTGCTGCTGCTGCTGCTGCTTAACAATTGTCCTTTTCATTCCCTAGATTGGGTGATCTTCCTAGATAGAGCTGTTGTCCTGTACGACTAGAACATCAGATGGCGAGGATAAAGCCGAAGCAATTGCTAATTCAAAGCAAGACGAAGAAGGCCCCAACACGGATCAGTTACTCCACTATCATCACTTGGAACCTAATTGTTGTCTTGGTTGTGCTATCCCTCTATGCTTCCTATAGGCATTGGCATCACAGGTTTGTGCCCTTTCTTGCAATATTTGTTGATTTGCTGATTTAGTAGCTAGTCCCTACCACAATTGATCTAGCTTTACTTGCTTTGATTTCCTTCACTGATGAGATACCTAACAGGCCAATGCTTGAGACTGAAATGGATCTCCCTCGTACTGAGGTACGCTAAACAATCTAGTTTACGCCCTATATGTTCTTATTGTCTTGCTTTATCTCCAAGTTCTATATTTAATGTCCAAATCATACGCATAGTTAATGACCATGGGAACTTCTGTGTTACTGTTGTAAAATGAGCCATGAGAGACCTTGTTTACAGCAAATACTCGTGTCTTCCTTTTCTTATATAGATTCGATAATATGCTATGTTAAAAATAAGACATTTTCTATGAACTTGCAATGGCTTCTGTAGGTGATTTGTGTCCTTATATACATTTTTTTTAGAATGATGATATCTGCTGATATGAGCCTTACTCAACCTGACATCAAATTCGTTGTTTTTATTCTCTTATGTGTTCTCTTCCTGACTTCCAGCATGTTGGAAGATCTGAGGATTCCACGAAGACAAGTAGACCAAGCTATGCGGTAAGTTCTACTATTTTCCTTTCACAGGACAAGATTTCTGACCAACTTAGCAGCATATGATGTTAATGACAATTATATGTCCGATTGTCTTTTAAGTGTGTCGTTAGTATATATATCGGGTCAATTTGCAATTGTACATGATATGTTAATTATGTCTTGCTCTTCTGGCGGTCGGGTAGTGACTGCTATACCAGGTTTTGATCTGAAACTTGTGGTATGGTATGCTTTGGAAATGTTGCAATCAACTATTTGCCTGCTTAAGTAGAATCAAAAATAAATACACCATGCATGGATATAAAACAAATTATCCTTAGGGTAGTCCTGTCCTTATGCACAAACCCTGAACTCCTGAAGGCCTTAACAAGATAAGAAAACTATCCTTGCCATTGTTGGATTAATCATCAAGTTTTAAATAATCAAAACTCCTTAATATGTGCATAAAAAGACGATGAACCAGTGTTCATCCGGAATTGAGTAGGTTAAGTAGTAATAGTTTTACAGTCTTGGAATGCTTCAGCCAAATGTATTGATAGTGAATACTTTCATATCTTAAACATTGTGGTTTTATGCTGCAGAACTAGACCTGATGCACATCCTTTTATTGTTATGATGTTTGGATGCTAATTATTAGCAGTACAAGTATACAATTAGTAAGAGAAGTAGATTGTATGCTATTGCCTGTAAATATAGGAAATTAAATCTGATGCATATAACCTTTTTTATGGGAATTTGTGCATATGACCTTACTGAGTAGACATAAAATATTTAATGCAACAATGTTAAGCATTCACTGAACATAATGCTATTGTAATTTTCTTCCTCCAGGTTATGGATACTGCCAAAGGCTCAATTACTATAGAAATTTACAAAGATGCTTCTGCTGATGTTGTGGATAGATTTGTTAGCTTGTGGTGAGCACTGGAATCTTTGCTTAATCTTATTTTATACTTTTACATGATAATGCTACATGGATGGTGACTTGTCTATGATCATTTTTTTGGGGCATTATTTGCTCGTGTTGGACTCTCTGGCTATCTGCAGTGGTGCAATTCCACACAAACATGTCATATTCAGTCCCTCTGATGATTTCATGAAAGATACAATTAGAGTATAAGTTTACTCCATCTAGATATGTAAAACATATAATTTTAAGACGGATTGTTGATAAATATATAAGGCTTGCATGTAAATTTAAAGGTCCTTTTCCTATCATGCTCTTATTGATATTCTCTTACATAGTCCACCCATACAAAGCATCCACTCTCTTCTTTTCCAAAACAGTTACCAAAATGCATTTTTAGTCCCAAGCTCTCCTACTTTCTCAATTTTGTAAGCTCCTTAATTCTTATTCAAAGTCAAATAGACCCCTATATTGATTTATGAAGGGAGCATGAGTTATTAAACTTTCTTCAAGATTTTGAAAATCGTAGATACCCAATAAGTTTTCAGCAAAAGGGTGTGCACTTCTCCCTCTAGTGTACCTCTTTTTATGGACAGATTTTTCTGTGTTCCCTATTCCTTTCCTTTGCAAAATTTCTTTCTTTTCTTGTGTTCTTGGCATCAGCTTTATTTCTTTGAATACTTTGATCATAATGGATCTTTCTGTTTTATTGATAACACATCACGCACTGCAGTAATGAGTTAGACAGCTAGTGATAGCAGCATCATGATACTATTAATATGGTTAATAGTCTAGGCACCTGTTTTGGATCCAAATAGTAGTAGTTGGTTGCTTGTATCTTGCATAAATGAATGAACAACCTTAGAGTTTGCAGCAGAATATATAAACCTTTATGGTTGCATGCAAGGTTCTTGAATCCAGTTTCTTGTAAAGATATTGCTTGGTAGGCTATCCCTGTGTCAGTAGTCATGCAAAGAATGTAATCAAAGTAACAAATGAAATCTTTTTAGAGGTTGATGGATTGAAATCTGAAGACAACTGTATTGTACAATACTTCAAGGCAAAAAGCACTATATTTTATTTGTAAAGTTCTTTTATGCTCTCCGAAAGCAAGATCACATGAACTTCAATGCGAGTAATTTGAAGCAGGCTCATCATGCCCACCGGTTAGCAACTCTAAATGCTTAATGTTCACAATATTTGTTCTTTGAGGTCAAGAAGAAGCAAACTATGATTTATTAAGTACAGTGAACAAATTTAGTTTTGGTTTTGAATATGCGATATATGATAAACTGGAGTCTGACATGAGATGATGCTTAACATGTAGCAGCGTATTTGTAGTGCAAACATATTTGCTATTATGGTATTTGTTATTTGTACCATATTGAGACTTTAAGTATTTATGTTCCCTTCAGGATGTCTTGGAGTCTAAGAGTAACTAGTACAATTTCTCTAGGCTTACATTGCTGGAAGGAATCATGTTTCAAGGGAGGATAGCACACATGTTAAGAATTCATCAAGATAAATTATCCTTTTGTCTGCTTTGGATTATCATCTAACATTTGTTTCAATTGCCAGCAAGAGTAACCATTTTAAAGGAATGCCGTTTCGTCATGTCATCAAAAACTTTGTAATTCAAGGGGGTGATTTCGATTTCAATGGTGCTGCCCAGGAATGGATACTGAAAGCCAAAGCCAATGGAGAAAACGCTCTAAGGTTTGTCCCCAAATCAATGAACATATACAATTCTGTTGAAGTCTTGGTTTTGCCAGACTTAGTTTTTTCTTTGCACTACATGTATTTCTATGATTTTGCAGTCCAAAGCATGAGGCATTCATGATCGGGACTACGAAGAATCCTAATAATAAAGGATTTGATCTTTTTATCACAACTGCTCCAATTCCTGACTTGAATGACAAGCTTGTTGTATTTGGGCAAGTTATCAATGGACAAGATATTGTTCAGGTACTAAATATTGAATTCTCTCTGGATGCATTAATTCAGTTGCAGTTGCCCTATGTCATTGGAACCTTTTATTTTTCATTTATCTTTAATATCATTTTCTAAAAACAATATCTTTCATGCTGAGCTGTTCATGTCCTTACCTCATGATTAATATTGTTACATATTTGTTCATTTTTTTGAGTTACAGTAGTGCTATATGCCAATAGGAAATTGAAAGAGTTAGACATGAGTTTAATAGGTGTGCTAATGGAGAGGATATGAGCTAATTCAATTTCATTATCTACAAATGTATCAGACGCATGTGCTTCAACTGGTTGGAATAGTATTTTCTGAGTATGTTCATTTTCATGAGACTTGTTGCTTGTTTGATGACACATTGCTTGTTCTTCTTTTTTAATATATAAACAGGAGATCGAAGAAGTTGACACTGATGAGCATTACCAGCCAAAAACCCCTATCGGCATACTCAACATTACGCTAAAACAGCAGCTTTGAGCTGATGGCTTCTTGTCCTTGCCTGAAAATGACCTATCTGTACTCCAAGAGGGTCCATACAACGCCTCAAATTGCTGCTGAAATTGATTATGATTATGGCTTCCTCCAGAAGCCCATGGGTTGCAAAGAAGGCGCGCTCTAGGATCTTGCCTGTCAGCTAAAAGCTTCTTCCATCTCATGGAGTAGTTGTGCATAAATTTATCCCCTGGTGTCATTCGGCTGTCAGTTTTTGCAGGCATTACAGTGTATTTTGATGCTTGGTTGTTTCATTGTAAATTTGAAGCCCATTTGGATCATGAATCATAGAATTTGGAATTCCTAGTTAGTTATGAGGAAAAGCATGAATGTTGTGAAATCTTTGATGATGTTCGATGTGCAAAGCTGAAGAGTGCCACTTTGGTTTTAAAGATTTAGGATTGGCAATCGAACCCTTCTGTTCCCAAACGTATTATTTATCCACTGTTTCGTTATGCGATGCTTTACTTAGTCCACGGTTTAGTAGATTACGTAGAAAATATAACTGAAATTTGCAATAGTGGAATATATTTGTTTGCAAAAGTTAGACCAGGTAGTAGTATTAACCTTCGAATAAAAGGTTGAGCTCATGCGTAAATTAGATTTTGAGAAAATAATAAACAAACTATAAACATTTAATAATAAACTGGTTCTTAGAAAACAATTAGCTTAAAGGCAGTAGTATTCCGTATTAATATGGACATACTATGTAGCGCGCAGTCGCTTTATTGCCTAAACGCGTAATTCATTCTTTCCCTAATTAGCATCTGTACGAAGGCGCGCCTCTTTTCAAAAAGGTACTCGCCTCTTTCCAAAAACGGTACTGCGTGCCGTGCGCTCATTTTCGTGCTGAGCGCCTTGTAGCTAGCCCACATAGCAGTCACAATTCGTCGTGACACGTATTACTGTACAACGATCTTGGATTAAAAAAAAGAGCTTCATCAAGAGAAGATAAATTTTTTTTATCAAAAGCTCTACATCAAATCATGAAAACCAAACAAAACATCAAATAAAAAAATTGTTTTCTGGCTCTCTGCAACATCTTTGTTTTTAATTTCTTACCAATAATACATGTTTTTTTTCTTTCCATATCATCAGTGCACGTTTGGTTACTTCTAAAACATGTATATTCACATTCATAACATAAATTACTTCTATCTTCTATCTAAAACCAAAGTTACTTTTATGTGAAAACATAGTTACTTCCGTCTAAAACCAAAGTTACTTTTATCTAAAAATAAAAAAAATCTGAAAATGATACATATGAAAACACAACTACTTCTATCTAAAAAAACAGAGTTACTTTTATTTGTAGTAAAGTTACTTTTATCTAAAACCAAAGTTGTTTTCATCTGAAAAGAAAAGTATCAAGTTAAATAAGATCTATGCATTTACTTGAGACTTTTCTATGTATTTTACATATTAGTTCCTTATTTCAACTCATCCATTATATAACTACTTCCAATGCTATAGGTAGTTATTTTTATTGTAGAGCTAAGTTACTAAATTACTTTTAAATTAAGTAAATTACTTTAAATATTTGAATATATTCAATATTGGACTTATTTTATCATATATTTTGAGTAGAGCACGATGGTACAAACAAAAATGAAAAATGATAAGTGGTTTAAAATATATAAGTCATAAAAGATATTGTCAAAAAAGAATTGGCTAGTGTTGTAGGATCGAACACAAGAATCAAGCCAACCAGGGAGGGATGAATGGTTGGAACACCAAAAACCAAAAAATTTTAGTGGAAATAAAAGTTACCATCGAATTAATGAAGTTTTCGGCGTGGTGTTGTCCGGCCGGTCAGATCGCCGCCTCTCTCTGTTGCCTTCTCACCGTCGCCGGTCTGACCGGTTCATTGCTGTCGGTTAGACCGCCACCATGCCGCTAGTTAGACCGCCTAATGAACTCCGGTCAAACCGTCAGGATCCAGAAAAACACGTATCGACAAAACTCTTCAAAGTAGATCAACTTTATTGCGTCAATATGTGTTTACAAAGTACATCTAAAACACTTCTCTCTCAACTCTCGAACTAGGATTGAAACATTGAAGCAAACCCTAACTTTTCTCTTCCAAAAGTCGACATCTTGTAGCCTCAACTCCTCTTCTATTTATACCCACAACATAGCTGCCTCTAGCCACAAATCCAACTAGAACTAGGACTCATAATCACATAGGAAACGTACCAAACCAGGGAAACAACATCCCCATACAACTCCACACTCCAATCTTCTCAAACTTGGACTCCAATCCAAATTTGACTCCTCTTTTCATATGCACACAACACCATGTGTATGCCATATGAAAACTTTCACCTTCACATGCATTGTTCTCTAGCCAAAGCATCCCACATGATATCCTTGACCATCTGGACCTCAATTTCTCCCAAGTCTAGTCCTGATCCATCACTGCTATACCCCCATGGTGTCAAGCAACACCTGCACATGAACAACAAAGAAACTTCATATCCGAGTACAAGTTCATACCAAATTAATTCACATCAGTACACAATAATATCACATACGAATAGAAACCATTTAGAAGTCATAAACATGAAGCAGTCTAGAAATTCCACGAAAATAACCCAAAACTGACTTCAACCTGGAGTCCGCCAGTCTAACCATCAGGCTATTGGGTCAGACCACGCCAACACCACCGGTCTGACCGGCGTCCACTGCCTGGTCTAACCGGCCACCCAGTGCCGACCGCACTGTGCACCGACCGAAAACAATATTCATCGTATTTTACAAAACACTTACCTATGACAATTTGTTCATCACATAGATTAATCAACACCTTAATTTCACAAGTGTAACCAACCTTTAGTTTTGATGGTTGGTGGTGCCCTTTGTAGCAATGCGTGACGCTATGTAGGTTTCCTTACTTTGATGTCATTACAGTGGAAGCAAGCCTGTCTCTCCGACAGCACGAAGATACGGATGGACGGCTATCGGACACGTCGCGTGATAGGGGCTTTCGATTTAGATTTCCCGTATTAATATTAGATTATATACCTTTACATGGCCTGTTGTAGCGGTATAGTTGCTCATTGTTTGGCTCAAGTTGGTGAAGAAATGGAGCCAGGTTTTGTCAGGTTTTAGGCACTTCATTCTCTTGATGTTTTAAGTTGTTTAGTGGATTCTGCTTCACTCTCTAGTTCATGGAAATTTACTATCTCTCTCAAAAAAGATTATACCTTGACATCCTTTGTACATGTGAAGCTTTCAATACAAGCAGGAGTGTTCGCGAAAAAAAAATACAAGCAGGAATAAACCCCTTCTTTATCCATTTTTTTCCAAAAAGATTTTCGTCCCTTTAGAAAAATTTGTACTGTTTGAAAGTTTTGGTAAATTTTTGACTTGTAAAAAGACCTTTTTTCCATGGGTGAACGAACTTCATCCTGACCATTGGAAAACCTGTAGGCCCAGCATCTCCCACGGCCCATTCTCCCACCGTGACGTGTACGCTATCCAATCTCGACCCATCCCATTAGGAACGCTTCACGTTAGGGATGACAATTTTGTCCACGTGTCTGGGTATCCGCGGATACCTGGCCCGATGGGCACAGGCATCAGTGTAATATTTTATCCGTGGACACGCCCGCCCGAGACTCGAGAATGTAGCGGGCGGTACCTGACCCGGTACGTATGTATTAACTAATTTTGGCCTATCTGGTCATCTCTTAATTCTCACACCCTTTCTCTTGGCCCATTTGGCCCATTAACCAGAGATATATATTAGGCGTGACTGAGGTGTTTTAATTGATTTCATCGATAGAAACATAAGAATGGCCATGAGTTTGCCAAATCCTCCAATAGGTTGTCAAATGGGCATGGTCTTTTCGTGTGCACTTGGGCATGCATAGCAACATGATCTGTTTGGTTGTGGGTCGTGCTGACACGACCTGTCTAGCTACGCCGTACTTGGATTACTATCTTGCCCAGCATGCCAACACGACAAGTGCATGTAGCGAGCCAACATGACATGGCCGGGCCCGTGCAACACGATAGCGACTGACAGCTAGAGAATAACCGCTAGTCGAGCAACTACCATCCGAGTATGAGCCAAGAGAAAAGGAGAACGGAAAAATCGAGAAAGCTAGGGGCTCGGGATAAAGGAAGCGATGGTGGACACTCATCGATGTAGGCCTGCACAGCAGCGTGGTGGCACGACCAACCCCATTCGCGAGCACAACCACTAAGCGTGTCGGTCATTGGGGGTTCACCGGCTCAGGGCGAAAAAAGTAGGAAGTGAAGGGTCAAAGTGATGCTTGACGAGGAGGAAAAGGAATGTGCTATCGGTGAGCGAATGATCTTGCTAGAGCTTCGTCGGAGTATGTGCAGCAGGATGCAACAGACTCTGTTCGCATTTTGTTCTTTGGTATATATCAAATTTGGGCTAACCGGCCTCTACATAGCCCATGTATCCTAATCGTGCCAGGTCAACATGTCATGACCCGACATCTCACTGGACTATGCCTAGGCTCCGACCTCAGCACGTGGGCCAACACGAGTACAACTTGTTTGGTGAGCCGTGACTAATTGGGCAATGCCAAAACATACATATTATTTATTCACCATCTCAACTTTATAAAACTAAAATAAAATAAAAATCCACCGTCTCAAACATACAATCCTAAAGACTTCATTTGAAAAATGGGATTAGGACTAATGGATATTATTTTCATTTTTCAGATTTCCACCGTTTGGGTTGGGTTGGCGGGGATGGGATGTGCAAGCAATCCGGGTGGATTGAGTGCTAGGCGAAATTACTAAATTACCCTCGCCATTTTGACGCCTCTGTCTTGCGTGAGTTATCCCCAGTTCCTGCCTGCCTGACAGAGGCTTCGTCAGTTTGCCCTTGCCCATCGCCGCCGCCGCCGCCGCGCCGCCGCCGATCCCCATCCATCCCGCGGGCGAGCAGGGCCAGGGCGCCGTCGTTCGTCCTGCTGCTTCCGCCGCATCCATCCTGGTGAGCACATCCTCCGCCACCGCCGCCTGCGCCGATCCCCATCCATCGGGCGAGCGAGCGAGCAGGGTCGGCGTCGTTCGTCCTGCTGCTTCCGCCGCATCCATCCTGGTGAACACATCCTCTTTCCCATCTCTCTCTCTCTCTCTCTCTCTCTCTCTCTCTCTCCACTCACTTTTTTCTCGAATTTGCGTTAACCCTAGCTTCTGTTCTAGAAATTTGCCTTAACCTTGATACTAATAACAGTTTGATGGTTCCCAAAAAGGTTTGGGGGGTTCAACTGAACCCCCATGTCCCATGTTAGATCCGCCACTGGTTCGTTTGAACTAGTGTAAGCTATGCCATTCTCTTGATAAAAATGGGGTAAAGAAATGATCTTTACTCTGTTGGGTGCCGATTCCACCCTGTTCCCGTAGAACCAGTCCGGCTGAACATTGGACACCGCAAAAATAGCAAGACATGATGTTGCTGAGAGGGTGCTGGGCATGGAAATTGACGAGGGGACTGCACATAATTTGTTGAGAATACATCCGAATCCATCTTTCATGAGTTGTCTTCCTGTAGAATTGAACATTTACAAACTTGAAGATTTTCCTCATTCTGATAGACTACAGTTACAGTAGCTTAGTCGATAGCAGGGAGCTTGGTGCAATATACAGCTGAATCTTGCTTGGTGAACGAGGAACAGACTACTGAGGTTTGGTTTGAGCCTTGTTGCGCTAATGGCACAATATGGAATGCTGTGTATTGATTACTCCCCAAGGGTGCTTCCAGCCCTTAAAAACCATGCAAATAGCGATGATAGATTATGGGAAAAGAATAGTAAGATAGGGCATGTTGGCATATTCTACTACACAAATTTTCATATCCAAAATGCATCCAGATGTCAAGAATCAAAGGAGATTCTTTTTCAGCAGAACACCTTTCTTTTTGTTTCTTCTTGTTTGGATTGAATTTAGATTGATGTTTTGTGGATTGTTAGATGCCAACATGCTCTGTACTACTAAATTGTTCCAGATTATTTTATTACTGCATATGAGGTTGTAGGGGTTGTCTTAGATATGTCCATGAGCACCTGAAATGTCCTCACTGTTGGTGAAATACCTTATACACCATGGCTTACTCTAAATTACACAATCTGGCAATGTGGAAAAGAGAAAGTAACTGATGTGTTCTGACCCATTTTTTCCCTTTTTATTGGCAGTGCATTGTGTCAAAGGCATTGGGCTATATCCTTCTGTATTTGTGTTTCTTGCTTCATATTGAAGGACCATTGACATTTTTGAGGGAAAATGAGTGGTGCACCCAAGAGGTCGCATGAGGAGGGTAGTCACTCCACACCGGCAAAACGGCCGTTAGATGACAGCAGCTTGTACTCAAGCCCTTCTGGGAAACTTATTCAACCAGGCAGCAGTGATTTCCATGGCTCATTTGAACATGATGGGAGATTTGCCAAAGTTCAACGCATTGAGCCCCGGGATGATAAGAGGCCATCTCTGGCACATAGGATGCCTATTGGCCCCTCCAACTTTGTGGACCACTCAATCTCATCTGATGGCAGATTAGAATCAAAGCAAAATAAAGATCCACGGGACACTAAGGTAGATGTTCGGGAGGCAAAGGCTGACACTCGAGATGTCTATAGTGATCCCAGGGTTGAATTTCCAAGCAATAAAGTTGACAATGATGTAAAGACAGACAATAGAGCAGATGACAATGAAATAAGAGCCGACAGACGGACACATGTTGACTACAAAGGTGATGCCAAATTGGACAAAGATGGTCATCCTACAGCAATTTCAAACATAGCCTGGAAAGATAACAAAGAACATAGGGGTAAAAGGAATATTGAGCAGCCATCTGATAATGCAGATTGGCGTTTTCCCCGCCCTGGTTTGCAAGGAACAGATGAATCTTCCAAAGGTCCAGTTCCTGCAGATGAGCGGTCCAAGGATGCTCATGAATCTACTGGTGAGAATAGAACTGAACCTAAAACTGAAGATAAGCTTAGAGATAAGGACAGGAAAAAGAAGGATGAAAAGCATAGGGACTTCGGCACAAGGGACAATGATAGAAATGATCGCCGAATTGGTATTCAGCTTGGAGGCAATAGTGTTGAACGAAGAGAAAATCAGAGGGAAGATAGGGATGGTGAAAAGTGGGATAGGGAAAGAAAAGATTCCCAGAAGGACAAGGAAGGCAACGATAGAGAGAAAGATTCTGCAAAGGAGTCATCAGTAGCAACTGAAAAGGAGAATGCATTACTGGAAAAAACTGCATCCGATGGAGCTGTTAAAAGTGCTGAGCATGAGAATAAAACAATAGAGCAGAAGACACTTAAAGATGACTCATGGAAATCACATGATAGGGATCCTAAGGACAAGAAAAGAGAGAAGGATATGGATGCAGGAGAAAGGCACGACCAAAGGAGTAAATATAATGACAAGGAATCAGATGATACTTGCCATGAAGGAGATATAGAGAAGGATAAGGAAGCCCTTGGAAGTGTCCAACGCAAGAGGATGGCGCGATCAAGGGGTGGTAGTCAAGCATCCCAACGAGAACCTCGATTTAGGTCTAGGATGCGTGATGGCGAAGGGTAAGTTTAACACTGCATCTTGGTATGTTTTTTTTCATTATTGATTCAAATGCACAATTGATGCTTCCTGACCTTGATTTAACAGGTAAAAACATTATTTATTTGTTTTCTTGCAGATCTCAAGGTCAGTCTTATCTTCAACCACAGCAGAATAAAATGGAATAGGGATAGTGACATGTCCTTCAAAACTGTCACTGGAAGCTTTCCAGCAGACTTATAAGTTTGCATTTTCTTCTCAGAATATTTTAATGCTATAACTAATCCATTTAATGTTTTGAAACCCCTTTACATTTCTCACTTTTAGGATGATATTTTTCAATACACTGCATGTGCTAGTGTGTTTTTCTATTTTCTGCGGATTAAATCCAGCCAGAGAGGATAAATAGGGTAATCAGGGGATATATTTACGAGGATTCTGTTGCAACTTGCAAATTGAGCATAATGATAATTTATCTAAGGTGGGCTGGTAGGGAAAGTTGCTGTTTTTGTATTTTGTTATCTTAGTCTCATTCCCATTGCAGGTAAATCTGAGGTATCAGCCATTGTCTATAAAGCTGGTGAGTGCATGCAAGAGCTTCTGAAATCATGGAAAGAGTTTGAAGCAACCCCAGAAGCTAAAAGTGCTGAAAGTGTGCAAAATGGCCCCACTCTTGAGATTCGCATACCCGCAGAGTTTGTTACGTCAACTAACCGTCAAGTAAGTGTGTTGACTTTTACAGGTGGCATATGCTAATCCCTTCATCTATCTCCAAGTCTGCATTCCAGAATGTTAATATATTAACATCTAAAATTGAATGATTGTGCAATTCACTTGCAAGTGTGCATTTGTAGATTTATAGCTTTACAGGAGATTATTCTATTGTGATTTCTTTGAACCAGAGATGTATCTTCTATTTATCTTTCCTCTTGAAACCATATATGCCAATTGCTATATATTCCCTGTCATGTGGTTGACAATTGCTTTATAAATTAATGATTTTGTTCGTTTCTTAAAAATCACTGTTGTGTAGGTAAAAGGTGCTCAACTTTGGGGAACGGATATTTATACAAATGATTCAGATCTTGTTGCTGGTAAGTTCCTGATTATTTTCCAAGCTTGAAACGAACCTCTGAAAGCTGATGTTCTAAACGGTCTTTCTTTTAGTGCTAATGCATACTGGTTACTGCTCCCCTACATCCTCACCTCCACCATCTGCAATCCAAGAGCTACGAGCAACTGTTCGAGTTCTACCGCCACAAGACAGTAAGCCTTCATTCTTTGTCAGTCCAGTTATTAGACTTAAAAAGGTCAGAGCAATATGGCTAAATTAGTAGTGTTTGTATAACACTTGGTCTACCTTCCAGGCTATACTTCAACTTTAAGGAACAATGTCCGTTCACGTGCTTGGGGTGCTGGTATTGGTTGTAGCTTTCGCATAGAACGCTGCTGCATTGTTAAGGTATTAAAACTGTATAAGATAACATACAAGACTACTGCGTTCTCCTTTTGCTTTGAGCAAAATTTCAGTGCTTTCTTTTGTTTTAATCTGCTGATGTAAAAACCTTTTGTTGACCACCGCTTCATAGATTGTTTGCTTAGTTTGTATTACGTGCTTTGCAGAAAGGTGGTGGTACTATTGATCTTGAGCCTCGCCTAAGCCATACATCAGCTGTGGAACCTACACTTGCTCCGGTTGCGGTTGAGCGCACAATGACAACAAGAGCAGCAGCTTCTGTAATTTTCTACTTCCTCTTTCTGTTATCAATGCTTTCAATTTAAAGACATTTTACTTCACTTTGCAACATTTAGTTTTTGTTATCGCAAGTAATCTGTCTCTATTCTGTAGTAAGGTTTTCTCCATATGATCTATGCAGAATGCGTTACGTCAACAAAGATTTGTTCGTGAAGTCACAATACAGTACAATCTCTGCAACGAGCCATGGTACTTTCCTGACCTACCTTCTGATGCTACTCATTTGCTCATGAAAGTTCCATCCAGCACGTACTGCAGCTTTTTCTGTTTATTTGAGCGCTCACCTCCTCAGCTTTTAGAAACTTTTGTCTAGCTCTTTTTTGAGCTAAGGTTGCTCCTACTAACCCTGTTTGTACTTCTTGATTTTCCTTCAGGTTGAAATACAGCATAAGCATTGTGGCAGACAAGGGATTGAAAAAGTCTTTATATACTTCTGCAAGGCTGAAAAAAGGCGAAGTCATATACTTGGAAACACATTATAATAGGTATAAGCTGTTACCATTAACTATTTGGCCATCACCCAAAGTTCTACTTTTGACTTCTGTGGAGCTCACAGTCCCTTCTTTGTCTTTTCCTCCTGTTAACCGCAAGTTTTCACAGGTATGAGCTGTGCTTCAGTGGAGAAAAGGCTCGGCCTGTTGGATCAAGCTCCAATGCGTCAGAAGCAGAGCCTGAGAAACACCAGAATAGTAGCCACCACCATTCGCAAAATGGGGACAGGGCCTCTTTAGAACATGAACTGCGGGATTTGTTCCGATGGTCCCGCTGTAAGAAGGCGATGCCTGAGAGCGCCATGCGCTCCATTGGTATCCCGCTGCCAGCTGATCAACTTGAGGTAACGTCCTACTTCCCACATCAGAATGGTGGATAATTCGCGATACAGAAACCACAATTCTCACACGGTTTTCTTGTTACCTCGATGTGACACAGGTGCTGCAGGATAATTTGGAATGGGAGGATGTGCAGTGGTCGCAGACTGGTGTTTGGGTTGCTGGGAAGGAGTATCCTCTCGCCCGGGTGCATTTCCTCTCATCAAACTAGCCTGCAAGTCCCCCTCAAGTTGTGGTAGCAGCCGGTTCTTGAACTAATTTATCGCAACAATTTAAGGCAGGAGCTTCTCTTTTGTCCCATGTCGTGGTTTTATTGTACAATGTACAATGCATCCATGCCATGTTTGTGTATAAATTAAGAACGCTCAGCTGCTGTAGGCTGTGTTGTGTGTAGTATTTTCCCCCCTTCTTTTTCATAAACTATTTGAGTTCTAGGTGGGCTGCTTCTGCCCATGTCACTGAGATGTTGTTGCTTCACAATTTAGCTAACCTGATGATTATTGTTGAATGATTGATGTGCTGTAACTTAATTCGGTGCTGTTCATCTGGGGTGTTCTCTGACCAAGCATATTCAGACGTAGGATATTTGACTGAACTTCTGGAAATTACATATGATCACTCAGAGAAGAAATTTAGGGAAACTCTGTTCAAAACAGGAACTTCTTGTATTGGTATTACTTGTTTTAAAATTTCTCCTGCAACTGTAGCTAAATAATTGAAGTTATATTAAAATGTGGTGGAATCCTACATAGTAGCATCCACAATATAATGATAAACCAGGTAGTAGGTATTGAATGCACCTCTACTATCTGATAAGAGCAAGTACCATGTGCATCTAAACACAAACTTCAAGGTGTCACATAAGACTAAATAGTGAGGTGGAAAAGAGAAGAACACAAACTCTAAGATGTCATCTAAACACAAACTTCAAAATGTCACATAGGATTAAATGATGAGGTGGAGAAGAGAAGAGTGAAGAGAGAGAAAATGTCATCTTTCATGCAAGGAACAATTTCTACATAAACTAAAATAAAAATATGAGTGTGTTAGAATTATTGGGGATGGTGGATTAGAGACAACCTATAATACTATTTATTATTTTATAGTATGCATGGTAGTATCCACCTCTGTTATAAAACTTGCTTTAATAGCCATTGTGAAACTGATAAACAGATAGCACCGGGTAATATGCTTGCTATCAGTAGCAAGGGAATAAACAAAGCTATTTACACAACCGAGAGGGAAAAGACTAGGGGATGAAAGCATCTGGGATAATATGCTTGCTATTGGTAGCAAAGGAATAAACAAAACTATTTACACAATCGAGAGGGAAACGACTAAGGGATGAAAGCATCTTGCTCTCATAGAAGGATGAGGATTGATGAATATTTTATTGGTGAGCCTCATCTTAATTTCTCCTCTTTATTGGTATACATTGTGCAGCATGGTTGCAACTATTATCGTATGACAAAGAACCAGACGCTAGACCCAAAACCCTATTTCCCCTCCTTAAAACCCAAAGTCTAATTTAGGTCCCTAAAGTTCTTCCTCCCTTTTTCTTTTTCCTCCTTTTGGACCAGCCCACCAGCCCGACACAACCTGGCAGCCCACACGGGCAAGCCGGCCTGACAAGCTGCCGAGCCAAGTTGGCGACCACCACGGCTCGATACCCTTTCCTCCTTCACCTTGGAGCCCGTACGTCGTCGAAGCCCTTGTGTCGCCAATCCGTTGAAACCCGAGCGTCCTCATCGTCAGCAAGCACGCCGCCGGAGTCCACCCGAACTGTCGTGCCTCTTCAACCCCAAAGTTCGCTGCGGCCGCCGCTGAAATCCTAGCCGAGCCATCGTCGCACCAGCCGCTTGCGCCGCATCGATCTCCTGCTCTTCCTTGCGCCACACCGTGTGCCCAGGCCCGCGACCCTAGCACGTCGCTGTGACGTGACGGGATGGGCGCAACCCGCGAGAAGAACTGGACGTCACGTCAGCCGTCCTCGCTTGGTTTTCACGCACAAGTGGACGCCGACCATCAAGTCCCCAGCCCCACTCCCGTACCCATGCTCGCGTCAGCTATAGCGGCGCACAGCGGCTGCCCTGCCAGCCGCTGCCTGACGCCCATAATCACCATCTTGCCCCAGCTTCTCGTCCAAGGCTTCGAGCGCGATCGCCACCGCCTATAAAACCCTCGCGCCATGGCCTTTCGCGCCGTTTCCCGCTCGTTCGCGCTCACCATCATGCCACAACACCCCCTCGTCCGCGCGTCGAACACCTGGAGTGCGCGCGGGAGCTTCGACGTGGACGAACTGCACGCTGGGACGAACTGCGTGCGAACTTCGTCGTCGTGCTGTGAACATGAGGACGAGCCTCAAGACGAGCAAGAACCACGAGCTCGATCATCCCCAACCCGTTCGTCTACGCCCGTCATTTTGCCGTCGTCGTCGCTTCGGTGTGCCGCTCCCCTGTTGCCGCCCGGTGAGCAAGTTGAAGCCCCCATCCTCTCCCTCCTCCCTCATCGCCACTTTCTTGTGTTGAGTAGCCCGCTCGGTCGTCGGCACCTCCTTAATCGGCGTCCCGTCACGTGCAACCGCACACCGCGCTCTGCTTTGGCCGCCCCCAACCCTGACGAGCCGTTCACCGCCACCATGGCATTCCCGGCCAAGCCCTCTCGCCGATAGGTCCACCTAGCCGTCCCATAGCAACCCCCCACCCGTGCCCCACCGATTGCGCCCCGTCGCCGGCGCCATTCGCGCACCGCCGCGTCCGTATGAAGGCCGTCGACGGCCGCTCCGCTCGCAACCATCGCCGACCGAGCCAAGCAGGGGAATTGATCCCCCTTGCAACGGTAGTGCTCCCTGGGGCATCACGCCGACCAATTTTACCGCGGTCCTGGCGAATTTCACCGGAGTCGAGTCCTCCTCGCCGCCTCCATGGCCGCTCCTGGCCCCATCTTCGCCGCCCTTCGCAGCCGCCAGCCATCCTCGAGAGAGCTTCGCCGAGCCTCCCCCCAAGAACCCCTAGACCCCGCCGACGGCCTCTGCTTAGCTGCTCTGCCACTGCCTCGACGGCACTCATCGCTACCCAAAGGCCGCGCCACCGCACCCAACCTCCTCCACCTCCACACACCTTCCCAGCCGCTACGCCGCCGCCCGTGGGTGGAGAAGGCACCCACGATCCACCCCTCCTCAGTCGCACCGGGTTTCGGCCTTGCGCGCTGCCGCGCGAGCCAGCCCTAGCGCCGGCGCCGGCATGCTCACGCGTGTGAGAGAGAGGGAGTAGAGACAGCGAGTAGATGGAGAAAGAAAGAAGAGAGAAGCGGAGAGGCACCGACAGGTGGGACCCTCATGGGACACACATTCCTTAATTAAGGTCTCACAGTAATCCCACCTTAATCATCCCCTAATGTGTCATTGACAAGTGGGCCCCACCATGCTTAGTTTCTATTTAATCCTCCTTTTTACCATTTCGAGGTCGCTGACACGTGGGCCCGTAAGCTTGGTCTACCACCCCGGTTCACACCTGTGCGCCCAGTCCACCACCCCATCCACCCATGAGCCGCGTAGACCCGGTCTATCGTGAGTCCGCGCCCCTGTCTCTATGACAGTGGGACCAGTAGAGGAATATTCCCCCAAATATTCTTTCGCAATAAAGACAATCCTTCGCCTTTGTTAATAAATCCTTTTAAACTTTGAAAATTCATATCTTGCAAACTGTAACTCTAATTGACTTCATTCAATTTATAGAATTTTTCTAAAATTGAGATCTATCAAATGACACTATTAGCTTGTAATAGATAGTATATGCTTTGTAGGGTTTTGTATGATTCTCTCTTGTCGACCGCGTGGTGGATATTTCGGATTTTCAACGGACGTGGATTTCTCAAAGATTTAAGGACCTAAAGCAGGGCAAGTCACTACAATCCCCTCCTTGAGCATGTTGATCCTATTCTTATAAATGTGTTGATTGCAAATAAAGCTGCATGCTACTTATGAAAATGCGTACCTAAACTTGTTTGTAAGCCATCTTTGAAATTGTTATCCATATATCTTTGTTGCTTGAGTCTATTATTTATGCGTGGACAATTATCGACTATGCTTAGCATTGCTTGTTTAGACAAATATACACTCCATGATTGGTATATGGATGTGAATGCGGTGATCACTCTGTGTGAGTGATTGTTGGAAGACGGGTGGAGACATGAGTGCCACCCCGCAACTCAAAAACCTTTGTGAAAACCAAAAACATAATAAAACAAAATAATTTCGATTGGGGCGGCACGGATAGACTATGGGTGATTCTATAAAACGGCAAGCCGCCGATCCTGGTCAGTTAAGGACTGAGTCAAGAAGCTATGCAGAAAACGAACAGAGTACGACCGCATTTCTCGAATGGATATAGACCTGGTGGATTAGGTAACCCCAGTGGGGCGACACCTGTTATGGTAGTTCTACAGTTGTTACGATTGTGATGGAAGATGTGTTGGATTGATAAAACGTCATGACGAAAAACCTAAAATGCACCTAAGTATGTATGTGTGTGTGTGTATTATGTAACCCCCCTAGTACCTCGAAAACACTAGGACTCCTTTCACCATCAGCTTGAGGTAGGGTTGGGCGCAAGGGTGCAAAAGGGATACATAGTGCTTGAAGCGGGTGCCGCAATATGAGGGTAACCGAAAAACCGGGCCATGACAAGTCTAATGTGTTGAGACTAGGCTCATGTGTTGGGCACGTCACGAAGTGCGGGATTAAAAGCATACATCCACTGCAGTATGAGTGAACAAATCTATTCAAATAATCGTGCTCGTGGTTAATTGAGTGTCGAGACTTGTACTACTCTTGACTAGCCTCATAAGTTTTAAATCTTGCTTAGAATAGGATTGGAAGGGAATGTGTGACCTTGCCCGATGTGCGGAAAGGTCAGAATGGTGAAGAATGTGGAAAATTGGATGCGAGGGTAAACCGGACCAAACAAGGCTTGGGGAAGGTGGATGAACCCTCGTTGATTAACGACAACTTGAACTTAATATTGTTTTCAGTTAAAACTGCTAAGTCATAGGTTTGTGAAATGAATTGTGAAATCTAACTTTATGCAAATAAACCAAGCCTTACTTGAACCCCTGTGTGCACTAAATGCATTCTGTAGTAGTGGCTTGCTGAGTACGGTTGATACTCACCCTTGCTTAATTAAATCTTTTAGAGGAAAGTGTTGGAGTCGACCCGTACGTGGGCTATGCTGACGAGGAGGTGCCGAAGATGGTGGAGTAGGGACCTAGGTTCACCAGTTGCTACCTGTGGAATAAGATGGACCGCTGCTGCTTCGCTTCCGCTATCTTATCTACCTCTTTTGGTATTTGGTATTGTAATCGACCATGTTTGGTCTATTTGGGTTTCACTAGGGCAACCCATGTATTATTAATGTATTGTAAAACCTTAAAAGCGATGTCAGCTATGTGATATGTAATTTTGTCATGTGTGTACCATCTACTGATATAGGGAATGGTATTGTAAACACATGAGGTTTCCAGTGTACAAAACCAGGACCGACAGATTCCAAGACAACGCGATCGGCTCAGGACTCTATCTATTGAAAAAGAAACTAAAACAAACCTTCCCCATTATGGAAGCTGACGCAAAACAATTCTAAATTTGAATAAACTTTCCAACTGAATCAACTATAATCACGGCATTAATTCCTTTATTGACTCGGCCTTGACTAACAGTAATTGCCAAATTTCACCGTTAACACATGCCCCCAATTCCGGAGTATGGATAGACATGCTTCGAAATTGCTTGTTTTGGCCCATTTAACCTTACCGACCCACCAAGCCTTCATCGGCCCAGCCTGCTCAACACGGCCCTTCATGCGTTGGTAATAAAAAACCCTTCGGGTCCCGTTCCTTATCATTATGCCGTCACTTCTTTGTCTCCTTCACCGATGAGCTCAAGAAAAACCACTTTCTCCTCCTTCTTCGGCAACCCACCCAAACGGCGATCACCACCGAAAATCTTGCTTCTCCGTCAACAATGGCCTCCTCAAGAGCGGTTCTGGAGGTAAGAATCTATCCACCCTTCATTTTCCATTTTTTTTACTACATTTGCATAGATTGAATCTAGGTTTAGGCCCTATCTTCTTCCGTGTTCTTCATTTTTACTGTTCACTTTTCACTGTAGCATTTCAAAAATCAAATTATAATCCCCATCCGTAATTGGCCCGCCTTCTATTTCTTGGGTCGGATGGGCGATGAAGATCCTATCGATATTATCAAGGCCGAGACTAACAAGATCCCTTTCAAGAACACTAGCCCAACATTGCAAACTGGTACAACAGCTTCAGATCTTGGCCATCAAAAGTAGTGGGTTGGTGCAATTGGTATCGGCGGTTGCTGGCATCAAAGTACTAGTTCTGGAATGATCTAGGCATCGCGCTATGCATCAACCTCTCCTTGGTCAAGACTGAAAGAGATGAACCTTAATCTCATCAGCTTGTTACTTCTGGTCCGATGCTTTCAACGCCTTCCTCTTTGGTCATGGGTCGATGCCCCTAACTTTGATGGATGTGGTTATGCTTACCAGTCTTGATATCACCTCATCGGCCAACCTCATCATTCTGAGGATCAAGTGCACTCATTGCCTTGATACGAAGCACGTCAAGGAATGCGGATCGGTTGCTAACGGGGAACATGTCGCCTTCCTCAACATGTGGCTTTTCTGCGGATCAACACTAGGACCTACAGCCAACATGCAGCACATAGCAGAGGCCTTTGCTGATGGAAAAACAATGCCTTTGGGCAAATACCTTTTGGGAGCCACCTATCAGCTGCTTCACCAAGTTGCGGACAAATTATCAGCTGACCAGCCCATCGGCCACATCGACGGTCCATGATGGTTTATCCAATTGTGGCTAAAACTCTACACTGTTGAAGCAGCAAAAAGATCGGACCTTAATACTTTGTCCTTCCCAACAGATTACGCTGAGGGCACAACTCGTCGCCGATGCATGTCTCACGACGAAGAGCAGTCTATCCTAGAGGCAAATTTTTAGTTGCCGATGTTTGCTTCTGGTTTAAAACTTTATGTTATGGCTTCGCTGAAGACACGATGATGTGGTATGTATACGAAGACGTCGATGACTTTGAGCTCCCTGCTAACTTCAAACTCAACGCGATGAACACCGATGAAGAAAGCAAAGACGTCTTTATATCCACCATCACCCTTTGCCTCCTGCCGATCGGAATTTCTACGGGTCATAATTCTAGTACTTCATACGAGTTCTATCACCCAACAACTTTTGCTCACCAGCTCAGCTTCGACCAACTTCTGATCGACCTCTTCTTCATCGGCAAGATCCAAATCAAGGGTCCTGTCTCAAGAGCCCTCGAATTTGATCAGCTACTCCTAATTGAAGGACCTCCCTTGGGCAATCTTGAAGACTTCGATAATCATGCATCGAGTTCGAAGCTATGGTCCCGATGGTGGGGCGAATGGAAGTAACACCTTTTCAATTTAACTGTCACCACTTACTACTTCATCCTTGATCTCGATTTTATTGAATCTGATACAGAGGTATTTATCGCCCATATTTCTCATCGTTTGTGAAACTTCTTCAAGTAACATTATCATATCTTACTATTTTGCAGATCATCGACCTCGATCCTCCCACCGTTAGTGAAAGCGGTTGGCCAATCGAGTATGAACCAACATCGGCCACTCCAAACCTTGGTGCCAGTGCTCCTCCTCCATCATCCCTACTTCAAGGCCAAATTCGTGAGCCCAAGGGGAAGAGAAAGAAGACCTCAACACATCCCGGCCGCAAGAAGCAGAAGAAAACCATTGACCCCTCAACCGTTGCTGAAGATGAAGCCGAACTTGATCCTAAAATCAACGCCGTTGTTGATACCGCAACCGATGGTATAGAAGACACTCCCGCGGATGATGTTGAGCCCGACGCCGCTGCCGATGCCACTTTGAGTGTGGAAGTTGATGCCGCTGCCGATCAGCCTAGTGACACCAATGCTGATCCCGCCCAGGCGGAAAAACGAGCAACTCCTTTTCTTAACAATAGGACCTGGAGATTTCTTGGTTCATCATGCTATTGCTTTAGGTTTGCATACAACTACATTGATTTTAGTAAATGGTGCTTTAGATGCACGTAGTTCCAAATTAATGTCGAATAAAAAAGATTTCAGATATAGTTTTCCTTGCGACGGCCCAGGTCGCGGCGATACTTGTGATATTTTTGCTTGGGACGTGTTTTATTTGGCAGTTTTCTGGATGTTAAATACCATTGGATGGGTTACTTTTTATTGGCATTGGAAATACATCACATTATGGCAGGGCAACGTTTCACAATTTAAAACTCCTCCAATCGTCACTCTGCCTGCATCGGTAAGTTCTTCATAACTTGATCTCCTATGATATCCCTTGCTAATCACATTTGTATCTCAATCTCAGCCTCCGGCACAATCGAGTTCTCCTCATCGATCAACTGCTGCTTTCTGCCATGTGTCTAGTAGGTGCACACTTGATGATCCTCTTCGATCTCCTCGGCCAACAGCCATCATGATGAACAGGCCAATCCTGAACTGTGCTGATTCCTTTTCCTTAGTTGAAACTTGATCTAACTTATCCATCATTTGAAATCACAGGGTGTAGCCGATCTACTCTATTTTGATATCGGCCAATACCTCAATGACAACGGGGATGATATTACAAGCAAGGCCACTTCACCTCCTTCAGACGCTCTTCGAGGCCAATTTCTAGAAATCGCCGATCGGCTGAATGCCTCTGTCGATGCCTTGGTGGAGAACGCCGACCCTACAAGGAGTAAGGTTGATGAGATCTAGGGCCAGTTGCCCGATGAGCTTATAAATGCTCTAACTCCTATAGCTTTTCTCGAAGCACATCGGCTTCAGGTTCTGCGGGCTTGCCAACATATGGCCGATAGCATTAACTTGCGGTCCTCAGAAGCAACCTTGCAGACTGATCGGCAAACAAACTAGGCGGATAAAATCAAGCTCGATGAGCTAATGGCTACTCTAGAAAATACCAAGACTCATATAGAAGAATTGGAGAAGCAGGAAGCCGATCTGATGGCCCACCTCGAGCAGACTCGCAAAGAGTTGGCCTTGGCAAAACAAAAACTCATCGATCTTCCCAAGGCGATTGAAGATCAACGGGCCAAGCTGAAGGCATCAATCCGTCAAGTGGCCAATCAGCGCAAAACCATCAAGCCAGTCCTGGGAACCGGTGCCGAAGATGCTCGCATTATCGATGAAGTTGATTAAATTCGCCTGCGAACGATATCGGCATCCAGAAATTTCACTTATGCCTTCTTTTCTTTTCAAGCAATTCTATTAATTTTGATGATTGTACAACAAAAGTGCCCGAATTTTTAAGATTCCCTACCATTGGGCTAGAATTAGACTTTTTTTAAATGGAGGGTGTATTTATGTTGCGAGTTACTACATCCATTATAAAATATAAGAATTTTTAAATTTAAATTTTATTTCACAATATAAATATATCTATCACCATCCACACTACTACTTATTCCATCGATTACTTTTCATTCAAATTTCTTCTCATACTATCCGTAGTCACATTTTCACCCTAACCCTCTCACATTTATTGATGGGCATCAAAATCTTTTCTCCTCAACTTTAGTATCTACTCTATCAAGATTGATAATACTTATCATTTTGTACAAGACTCTTATCAAATTATATATTTTTTTATGCAATGTGGGCTCTATTTTTTTATATTTTTTATGCTGACTGGACTGCTATGTATACGTCACATAGTCACATAGGACCAAAATCGCTTCGGAAGTAATTCGTCAAATATAAAAAATAAAAGGTGAAGAATATATGGTTTTGAATTGAGAGGGATAATTCGTATGTCACAGTAGTTTTAATTTACCTCTGGCCGGTATTAAAAAAAAAATCCCCACCCAAACCCCGCGCCGCTCCCTCTCCCTCTCCCGCCGTCGCTGCCGCCGCCGCCGCCTCTGCCTCCCCCTCGCGCCGCCTCCGCCGCCGTCGCGTCGCCGTCTCCGAGCGCCTCCGCCTCCGCCTCCGCCACCGCCGTCGCCGTCGCCGAGCGCCGCCACTTCCGCCTCCGCCTCGTACCCTCGTCGCCACGAGCCCGTTTTGCCCAAGCCCCGCACAGATCGGACCCGTGGTGGCGCTCCACCGTCGTTCCCCGTGCTCCTGCGCGCCCGTGCATCCCGTCGCGCGCCGTGAGGGGGACAAAGCGAAACACCCAGCCGCCGCGGAGTAGGATTTCTCTCCCCTGCGGCGGCGGCGGCGGCAAGGCAAGGGGAAAGGAAGGCTGCGGGGAAGATGGCTAGCGTATACATCCCAGTGCAGGGGACGGAGGAGGAGGTGCGGGTGGCGCTAGACCAGCTCCCCGCCGATGCTTCTGACATCCTCGACATCCTCAAGGCCGAGCAGGCCCCGCTCCACCTCTGGCTCATCATCGCGGTACGCTCTCCCTCCCTTCCTAGTCCTCGCGAGTCGTCGTAATCCAACGAAAATCGCCAATATTCCCTGCAATCGCTCGGAGTTATAGTTCGTCGGAGGCGTGATTAGGAGTAATTCGGCGCGTCATGGTCGAGGTCACTACCCTCGGGTCTCGGCTATCGCTTCCTTGAAAACCTGCCTTGGGGTTTTCTAGGGCCATGGTCTCGCTTAATCTTGCCTGCAGATGCGCACCTATTCCTGTTCCACTGTGGGCCTTTTGATAGATTTGTTAATGATGTTCATATTTTCAGTTTATTCGCTGAACTACGTGATGTTGTACTTGATTAGCTTTGTTCTTCTCTGGTTGTTCAAAGTGAACGACCATGCTGGTGAGGTGCCAGAAATCACTATGTTCATCTCTGCAAGTAGCGTGCTTGCGCACTTAATCCAGGACTAGCCTTCTGATGAAACCTGTACTTGTGGGGACCCTCTCTTTCAATTGCTCTCTGAGTCTTGACAAATTGAGCCTTTCCGAATGGTTGATTTAACTGTTGTAAATTTGGAGGAAACAATCAATTGTATTGTTTTGTTCACTGGTGAATCTTGTATTGACACAGAGAGAATACTTCAAGCAAGGAAAGATAGAACAGTTCCGACAGATTCTAGAGGAAGGATCAGGCCCAGGTTTGTTTTTAGTTTCTATTTCTCTACCTGTAGAACTACTGGTCAACCACATCATCTTTAATTTTTTTACACTACTAATTTAGATTCTCATTGTTGCTTGAATGCCTGTTCTTGTTGAATAGTCTCTTCTCCCTTGCAGAAATTGATGAATATTATGCTGATGTGAAATATGAGAGAATAGCTATCCTTAATGCTTTGGGCGCTTTCCATACTTTCCTGGGGAAGGTTGAGAGAGCACAACAGAAGGAAGTCCATTTCATAGAAGCAACTCAATGCTACAATAGGGCATCAAGGATAGATGGAACTGAACCTTCAACATGGATCGGAAGAGGTTCTATTATTTAGAGCATTTCAAATATCTTCATTTATTGTATTTTATGGCTTAGTGAATGTTATGCACAGCTTCTTTTACCACTGCTGTGGTTCTATAATGATTGTCTGCATATTCATTTGATCTTGGGATTGTGTGGTTAATCCTGTGGGAGTTTTATGTTTTTGTCATTTTTGTATTTGAATTTAATCTATTAAATATGATAATACTGTACTTAGTTGATTGTATTTATTTCAAAATGTTCTTCCAACAATTTCAGTAAAATAATGTTCTTCCAACAAAGCTCAATTCGGTTCAAAAGAGATGCAGCAATAAGTATGGGACTGTGATAATCATTTTCTAATATTCATAAAGAATGTTTTCATGCGTGTCTAATCTATTTAAAAACATATTGTTTTCCACGCATTTGTTGATGTTACATAATATATTTGTGGAAATCACCTTCGTTTGTGAATATTTTGGCTCTTCGAGACCTGTTAGTGTTGGATTAGTCCCAGAGAGTCTAATATAGTGTTTAGAGAAATATGTTGCTCCTTTTAGACAAAGCGAGGAGCCAATGGAGGAAGCCTAAGAGTTGATGTGAATTTGATGTAGTTTTGCATAGTGACAACCATACATATATATTTAGTTCATATTTACCTCCATTGATTTATATACATGGTATGATGAAGGTGTGGTGTAAGATGTAACGTTTGGTTCCTCAGACTGCTTTATAGCTGTTTTCAACAACCATATCTTATCTTGAAGGTCACATTATTTATAATCTCTGTTATGCGAATGCTTACATCTTACAGTAGGAATTTCGATTGTGCATGTCATGGAAAACTATCTTGTTGCATTGCAAACACATGGGGAAGAGGAAAAACAATCCTTTCATAGTTGCAACTATTAAGCAAAAACTTGTGGCTACGATTCATTCTTAATCAGATCGAGCACATATTATTATTTTGATCATGTGTTCCAGTGGCGTTCTTGGTTTTGGGATTAACTTTCTTAGTACACTATTTGTTTTCACAACTTAATTGTATTCCTTTCTATCTTTAAGTTTCATGATTTGAGCATAGCGCACTCATACGAGTTCTGCAGTTAATGCCATTTCTTCACCAAATTCATTTGAATGATTACCAGCACAACACTTCATGATTTCCTAACAAGTATGGTTTTAAGTATGCTGATTTATTGATGTTGCTCTTCAGGTCAACTCTGTGTGGCCAAGCACGATTTGCAAATGGCATCTGATTCATTCAAGATTGTGTTGGATGAAGATGGAAGCAATTTTCCAGCTTTACTTGGTCAGGTAATTTTCTTGAGGATTTCGAAAATATAATTACAAAATCGTGGTATGTCAGGTGGAATCATGGTATGTGGGTTTTGAGGTTCGCAATTCGCCAATTAACCAAAAAATTAAAAAGATTCACTGGGTACGCCTACGCCTATGTGATTCACAAATAAAAAGAAATCAGTTCATGAATCAGAGATTGGATTGGTTTATGGGGTTTGGTACCAAATAACCAAAACGTGCCCTACCAATTTTTTGGCAAGATGGACAGTATTTATGACTTGTTTGGATTGAAGCCAAATGTTTGGCAGTGCCCACACCCAAATTTGGTAGTGCCCTCCTCTACCCTACAAAATCACACCCTACAAAATTTGACAACTAGTTGGTAGCAAACCAAATGTAAGGCAAGACAGCTCTACTCTACCAAATTTTAGTAGTGCCAAAACTTACCAATTCTTTGGTAGGGCTGAGAATCAGTCAACCAAATTCACCCTTATCATTAAAGTCAAATAACAAAATTTACTTAATTCAAATACATTCAAAAGGATTGGGAGTTTTAAAGGACCAAATGGCGAAAAAAAGGTATGTGAAAAACTGATATTAGGATTATTAAGGAAGATAATGTAATGGGCCCAGTCCTCCAGGCCCACCTGAGCGTTCCCTCTCACTGTACCTTCTCTATCTCAATCATCAGCGCAAAACAGCAGGTTTGACTTTCCCGTCAACCCTAGCGTTGCCAACCATCCTCCCTCATCCTTATCTTCTCGTCCTTTCCCTTCTTGTTGCTCTTTGCCTCCTTCTCAGTGCATCTCTATCTTTCTTCTCCTGGACCGACAAAGATGCATCCAGCAGCATCTTCAGAAAACGGTGGCCATTGTAATGGTGGCCAAGGTGATGTAGATGATAAGAAGCAACAGTGGTTACTCTGGTTGGATTCCCCTTTCCACTCCTCTCCTTTGCCGTCCATGGGGTTGCTGATTTGGCCAACTTGTGCCAATAAGATGTCATTCCCTAGTGATCTGAGTTGCAAGTGTACCACAATGCATTTCATGTGATTGGAACTGCAGTACGTGTCCTCTTGGTATGAGTCCAGTAACTACTTGAAGTGATGGTCATTAAATATGTATAAATTCTGAATGGCCACAGATTGCTTCTCATATTAGGTTTACACTATAATATTTATTTAAGTTTTGAATTTTGAGCTTGATATGAACACTGAACGGATAAACCTATGACAGCAGCCAACAGAAGTGTTATCCTATCATAGTGCCTGTGCATTGCGATAGATCTCAAACAAATAAACTATAAGTTCTTAATATGTTAAATGCAGAATATATTATCATCATATATCTAAAAAGTTGTACAGATGATCAATGTTAGCTAAACTGGCCATTTGGATACACACAAAATAGCAAATTAAGAGAATGCGCGTAAGTACATTAAAAAAAGATTGGGGGTAAAGCAAATGCTATCATTCTACACTGTACTACTGTAGGTAAATATGACAACCTGGATTAGATGGCTTCACACCATTTCTTCATATGCTTACTAGATCTCCTGCATTAGTTTATCTTTGTACTGTGCTCTGCATTTTGGCTCTTTAGCATGCAACAGATAAAGATCGTCACAACTTATTGAAGGCACTAAAAAAAAGTACAATGTGGTAGTCATTGTTTACTCCAGCATCTTTCTTCCAATGATTGCAACCTTAAAGTTATAAGTCCTATCTGTGCAGGCCTCTGTTTATTTCCTGATGGGTGACGCAGAACAGCAACACAAGAAAGCTCTGGACTATTATAGGAACTCACTGGATCTCTATAAGGTTGGCGATAACTCAGCACTTGAGTTCCTTTTGACAATGCCATATTATTTTGCTGCGATAGTATTTTTACTTTTATAAACTTCGTAGAGAGCCCTGCGGGCCTATACCAGCTGTCCTGCTGCTGTAAGGCTTGGTATAGCATTTTGCCGATACAAACTTGGTCAGCCAGATAAAGCTCGACAAGCTTTTCAACGTGTTCTGCAGGCAAGCGCTATTTCTGTCACTTTTATAGCTGTATAGAAGATTTACCTCGGTTAATTGATTAACTAAACTAGCCTTTCACAGTTGGACCCTGAAAATATTGATGCTTTAGTAGCACTGGCAATCATGGACTTGCAAACAAATGAAGGTAAATGCTCTGTCCTAAGTACTAACAATAATTCTACCTTTTTTCACAAATTTTCCCCTGAAGTCTTGCAACTTGCCTATAGCTGGTGGAATTCGCAGAGGAATGGAGAAAATGAGAAGAGCTTTTGAAATTTATCCTTATTGCACATTGGCACTCAACCACCTAGCAAACCATTATTTCTTTACTGGCCAGCATTTTGTGGTTGAACAACTGACTGAGACTGCTCTCTCTTCAAGTAATCATGGACTGCTGAAATCACATGCTTTCTATAACTTAGCCAGATCGTACCACAGTAAGGTGATATACTCTGTTCATACACCCAGGGAACTAATTGTTTATTCTTTTACTTGTTCTCTGTGTTGAAACCTTGAATTTTTTTGGTTGCTACTCTTGTTTATAATCCTCAATCGAACTTTTACCAAATTCAGGGTGATATTGAGACTGCTGGAAGGTATTATATGGCATCTGTCAATGAAATCAGTAAGCCACAGGACTTTGTGTTGCCATTCTTTGGTAAGTATGTTCTCATTTTAGAGACTGTTATGTTATGACATCACAAGCCAACTGATCATGTGCTCCAGTGTATCTCAACAAACATACAGCACCAACTCTAAAACACTCAAAACCAACTACAAGTTATCTTCATTCTAGCCTTTACTTGATCAGCATGTGAGTTGTGATTGTGACCTGTGTGATGCTTTGGGTGCATTGGATCATGTTTAGCAGTTTCTGTTTTGGGTCTGTTAATTATATTGATTGAACTGGTGTTTTCTTGATGATACCATGATATTTTTCTTTTCCTTTTGCTGACTGTCTAATGGTTAGTTCATTACTAGTAGTATAATGTTGAACTATGGTTATCTGAGCTGCATGTGGAAGCTGAACGATATGAGAGTTGCTTGTCATTTTGACCTCAAAACTCACATACAGAGTTGATTATAGCATTGCATGATTTGTTTCAATTGAGAAATGTAGATTTTATTTTATTTTTGTCTCGGATAGGTGAATCTTGATTGTCAATTTGTCTATTTTGCACTTCTAACTTTATAACCTATGGTATTTTTATTTATGATCCAGTCGCAATGCGCATGCACTACATTAACTTAAAAGCTATTATACTTCTTTTGCCATTTCTATATGTGCAAAGCTGCTGTTGAACTATAAGTGATTCCCGATCTTTTTGTATCAACTTAATGGGTTGAACTGATTGGCACTTACCTAGTGACAATTTAAATATAAAATGGCATCCCACTTCTATTCCACTTCAAAGGGAGCTTATACATAGGGGGACCGATGAAGTATAAATGAGTTGCTACCCTATCAACTTAAACTTCTGGCTGAATTGGTTGGTGCATGCTACCCAATATCTATATTCCTTTTTGCAGCCATCATCATGGTACTAATGCACCTAATGATCTTACTAATAGCCTTTTCAGATTTTGTCCGACCAAGACTTCAAACTCTTAATGTCTATTTTGCACTTTTATGTGGAGTGCTGATGTTTTCTTATCTTTTCCTTGATTGATTACCATTTGTTTGACAATTGTAAATAAAATCATGCTAGCTTTATATGCTTCTTTTGCCTTCTTTTTTCTGATTGAGGTTTGTCAAACATGTGCTAGCAGTTCTAGTAGATTTATTTTTTTAGGTCAATTGGGAATAATTTTTGGCATTTCTCATTTTGTTTGTTACAAATTAATGATTTGAACCAGGACTTGGTCAGATACAATTAAAATTTGCAGACTACAAAAGTTCATTAGCTAGCTTTGAGAAAGTGTTGGAGGTGCACCCAGAAAATTGCGAAAGTTTAAAGGTGAGATGAGGCTTCCATTCAATTTCATTTGTTTGAGAAGGGGCTATCTGCATGAATTAATTTATGTTGCTCTGTCAAGGCTATTGGGCACATATATGCAAAGTCGGGTGAGAATGACAAAGCTATAGAAACCTTCAAGAAGGTTACCCGGATTGATCCAAAAGATCATCAGGTGATCTCTCTCTCTTGCTTGCTCACTTATTGTAAGAAACATTCTTTAAATATAATCTTATCATGCTTCTTCTATACATATAAAGAATAAGGCCCTGTCCATGTGAGAGGAACACCACTGAACCCGTACCCAGTTTTCAATCTTCAGACGTTTTTTATTAAAAAATGTGGATGTTAATCTGTAAACCATAGGAACTGAGTGCTGCTAGGTTGTCTGAGTGTGCTGTTTGAGCACCTTCCTGGGCTAAACACCTGGTGCCTGTTTTCTTAGGTGAACGGCAGAGCACATGGCCATTTTTTATTTTAAATCTGTGAAGCATGTCTGAGCGTTTAAGCATGGTGATGATCCTAGAGTATTTATTGAAAATTAGGGACATTAATTAATACTCCATAATTAGTTCATTGTATATCTGTGGTACTCTATATAACCTAGAGTATTCAGTTTGAACTGGAATTCAAATTCAATTTTATTCTCAATCTACTTGCCCTACCTATTAATTTATGTACAGCTGTTCTGGGTTACATTTTTAATATGCTAAATGTATTATAAGAGCAAATGTTTCGAATGTTTCATCAATATTGTGAAATGTTGTATTAGTTCAATTCACTTGTTTGTTTGTCGTAGAAAAGTATGGGCATTTATTTCTAATGGGTTTTAGATATGACTAAAAAGATTAACTAAAGTGGCTGAAAGTTCACATTTCTTTTTGCTCTCTTGAACTTCTTTTCCTGGTCATGGTCTAATACCATCTAGATGAAGCTTGTAACCTTCAAGTTTCCTTTCTTAATTCAATGATATGCAAGCCTTCTACATATTCCTGAAAAAAGGTTCCATTTCTTTCCCTTTCTTCTTAAAAAGAGGAATTTTGGGTGATGGTGTGCACTACACCCATCCCCTCATCAAGGTCTTCTGTGAGTTGTGACTAGATATATGTAGACGTGTGTGAGTTGTGACTAGATATAATTAGTAAAAAGTGCATTCTTTGCATATGTGTGTATTAGATTTTTTCTGTCATGTAGTCATGTTTTATATATATATATATATATATATATATATATATATATATTTGAATGAAGGACAATTATTTTGATGCATCTTTTACTATATAGATCTTACAATATATTTATTTGGCACCCATTGCAATGTGCAGGCTGGCTGGTAGTTTTGTTTCAAACCTCTATCATCCACTTATTTAGAGTTGGACATATTATTTAGTTACTTCATGTTTGTGTTTGACCCTTCTTGCATTGTTACAAAATACAAACTTACAATCTATTTTCTGGGCACATATCTGATTTTGTAGCCGATGTTCATGTTATGTATATAATCTTGATCATCAAACCATTTTGCAGGCATTTATGGAACTAGGTGAATTATTGGTACAATCTGATTGGGCTACTGCTATGGAATACTTAAAAACAGTAAGGCTATTCACTGCTAGAAGTTTATTCTGTTATCCAGTATCAGATTCTACCTTGGATGTACATGTTTCAGTCATAGAGTTTAGCACAGAAATTTTGTTTGATGGAATTTGTTGGCTGATACAAATGTATGATCAATATATACACACATTGTATAGTATATGTATTAATTGAATTCTATCTGTTATCAGTCGTCACAGTATATTCTTACAATCTTTGGTTTGATCCTTTGCCACTTCAGTCTTCTATCTCTATTATCCCAGCTATTGAGTAAATGATAGATTGCCTCTTCGATGTTGAGTTATTCTATGCTACTGCATCATGTACTCTCAGACACAACTTCAAATTTTATCCGCAGCTGTATAGGGTGGTGATAGTAGTAGTAGTGTAGTTCATCTAAGACATAACCTAGGTAATTTTGACTGAACTAGCTGACTGCCGATGCTTTGCATTGGAATTAAAAATGAGAACCACATCGTATGCTCTAAAGCTCCAAAAATCATAATAAAAATATTCCCATTGTAATCAATATTTCGCATTATGAGTTTACATGTGTGTCAAGCTATATAGTTGCTTTTAAATATGTATTTGTACATCTGTCTATAGAGGTGTCCACATACTCACTATTCAGATGTCCCACATGTCAATGGTGGTGGGTGGTGGCAGACTCACCATTCACTACCACCATTGGAGTCTTTGAAAGGAGTAATAGATAATATTTGTTGTCTTTTCTTGTTACCTCTGAATGAAACATGTGTACTGCTTTGTTTTTTGATCCAATTAACATGGGTCTTGCTTCAGTTTGAAAATATGAAATCTTACCTAGCAGTTCACAGGCTCGGAATCTCCTAAAGAAGGCAGGAGAGAAAATACCCATTGAATTGCTCAATGGAATTGGACTACTTCATTTTGAGAAGGGAGAGCTTGAGGTTTGTTACTGCATACATATAAAATACTTTACACATTCATTTATAACTGATGGTACTTTTATTGTTTGCTTTTTCAGATGGCTGAACAAAGTTTTAAGGAAGCGTTAGGAGATGGCTTTTGGGTTTCAATTATAGATGGCAGTGTAGGTAGCTCCGTGGTTAACTGGAGTATTCAGTATAGGGACCAGAGTGTTTTTCACCAACTTGAAGAAGAGGGCACACCTCTTGAGTTACCTTGGGATAAGGTCACTACATTGTTTAACTATGCAAGATTGTTTGAAGAGCTCCATGATACTGTGAAAGCCAGTCTCTTTTACCGCCTCATTATTTTCAAGGTACTGCCATTCCCACCACATGTGTGCCATCATGCAGCTCGACAGAGTCTGTTCTTTCATATAGTGATGTAATATTAAGTTTACCCAAGCAGGGAAGCATGCACTGAAAAGAATGTGAACATATTTAAATTCTGACCTTTGCTCATACATCCTATTCCTGATGTTTATTGGTGTTGCAACCTCCAAATGTTTTCATTTGTTATGTTCTGATGTTTGCATGGAATTCCACACCTTTGCATTTTATTTTGTTTGTGTAGCATCACTGATATATGCAGTGCATTGTCTCTGCTTTATAGTCTTCCCTTGTTAAATTAGTTGATGTGTTTTCCATGCTTATATATGAGATTGCCTTGTTTGATCACAGGGTTTGAAAACTCATGATATCAGATATAATTTCCATGTTCATCAATTATGACAGTTAAGAATGATTTATATTCCTCAGTAATTTGATTTGTCTTGATTATTACAGAAAAATTTAAGATATGTTTAATGTTAAGGCTTGTGAAAGGACCGTAATTATTTTATATTCCATCTTGTTTGCATGTATGTTTATATGTCATAGCTCATTTCACAAGCTGTTATGGGTAGGGTTATGCTTGAAAAGATATGTACTTCCTTCACAACCATTTGCCCATTATCTCCAAATATATGTACCCAAATAACTGCTCCAGAGAATATATGGTACATAGGTATTTGTTGTAGATTCTCCCTGGAAATGTGAAAACAACAGAACCCCTTTTGAAACTATTTTTTTAGGGTACTGTGTGCTGTACATTCTAATTCTAACTCCTTTTATTTTTACATGACAGTACCCAGACTACATTGATGCTTATCTTAGGTTAGCAGCTATTGCAAAAGAAAAAAACAATGTCCAACTGAGCATTGAGCTGGTGAGTACGAATGCTTCTGCATTTTTCTTCTTCTTATTAAGAATAACTATAATATATTTGTTGTAGATAGGTGATGCTCTAAAGATAGATGATAAGTATCCAAATGCACTTTCTATGCTTGGAAGTCTTGAACTCCAAGGTGATGAAACCTGGCTTACTGCAAAGGAGCATTTCCGTGAAGCTAAAGATGCTTCTGAGGGAAAAGACACATACTCTATGCTTCAACTGGTATGTGAGCTTACTTCACTCTAGTACATTTATCTACTTTACTTATCACTTTACTGGTTTGATTAACAACCTTTTGTTCGAAAAAGGCAGATAGGGGCTTTATGCACCAAATTGGAACAAACTTGTTGTGGACTTTGTTCTTATTTTTCTTCTGAAAATTAAAGCCCAAATGGAGACTTAAATTACACAGGAAGATATGGATAAGAATTGTTATGGTTAAAGTGAAGAAGTAAACTCCTCGTTATGAATTAGTTGCCTATAATTACTGATAACTTTGTTTGGCACGTAATGTCTGGACATGTGCTACCTCAGCTGGCAGGAGATGATGCGTTGAGCTTAATATATTTTGAATCACTAGTGTATCACCACATTTACTACTGAGTTAGGACATGCTAGCATAATCTTAGTTTGATGTTTTCCCCCCAATAGGTTTACATCTGCTGGTTATTGTAACACATGCTACCATTTTATGTAACTAATCAATTGTTTTTTCTCTATTTTAAAAACGATTTTTCCATGTTGTTACAGGGGAACTGGAATTACTTTGCTGCTAATCGCCCTGAGAAAAAGGCCCCAAAATTTGAGGCCACTCATAGGGAGAAAGCCAAGGAACTGTATTCGAATGTATGTTGCTTTACGCTCAATACCAATTTCAAAGGATCAGGATTATATTTTGTGTAGAAGTTCAACCTTTGGCGGATTAAATATACCCGATTACCTGCTCAGATTAATCTTGCCTTTAACGGTTTGATTCATGTTCCAGATTTTGGTATTCCATAGCTTATGTAAAATATAATTTGTTTACTTAGTCAAAGGAGCAAATTTAACTACCTTTTTAGGAATTTAGCAAAAAGTTCAGTTTTAGCTTTTCTTTTTTCTTTTTGGGTAAAGTCTGATGTTTAGTTTAACTTTTATTTTCTTGCTATGCTAAATCATCGACTCCTGAAACCATGATTTCCTAGAAGTTGCAACTACTCTCCCCAATTGAAAACAATGAAATAATAGAATTGGTGTAGTCAATTTATGATGATGTTCAAAGACATCATCTAGAATATGTTGCTGGGATACAAGAAAATGGTGAATGAATTTGTCATAGAAGTACTTCCGTAATACTACCCTTATAAATATATTTTTTAAATATATGATATTAAAAACTAGAGGGTAAGGTGGTATCTCATCGAATTTGGGAAATCGTAAAAGTCCTTCCATTTGAAATGGAAAACCTTCCCACTTTAAATGTCTCTTTTTTGAACTCTAGCGTGAGATCATGCAATTATGTAGTCTATAGAAAATCAAGGAACTTGAATAGCTTGATTTGGAGCTATTGTAGTACTTCAATAAAATATATGGCAAGATGTGATAATATGTGCACTCATTGTTTGGATGCACTTTGGTTTGATTTGTTGTACACATGAGCAAGTGTTGCTTACAACCAAATCTTGTTTGGTAGCAGAAGCATCCGGTGGGGATAGTGTGGCCACATTAAGTGCTTGTTTTGCTCACTTTTGAGATCTGAATGTCTGATGCAGGTACTAAAGCAGCACCGTGGTAATATGTTCGCTGCAAATGGTATTGGGATCTTATATGCTGAGAAAGCCCAATGGGATATTGCCAAGGAGTTATTTACACAGGTCAGGGGAGAGTACTATTCATCGTTCTATATGATTACTGTGAATTATGAGAAATTACATTAGCAATTTGAAATGAATTAGGTACATGAAGCTGCATCAGGAAGTATATTTGTCCAGATGCCCGATGTATGGATAAATTTGGCTCATATATATTTTGCTCAAGGTTTTTTTCAACAAGCTGTGAAAACGGTACTACTCTCTCCACATAGACAGACATGCCTGGGCACATAAATATTTAAGACAGGAAAGAAGTTGATAAAAGTTACTGATTCTTTCTTGCAGTACCAAAACTGCCTGCGGAAGTTCTTCTACAACACAGATGCAACTATACTTCTATATCTTTCCCGGACACACTATGAAGCTGAACAATGGCAAGACTGCAGGAAAACATTGCTGAGAGCTATTCATTTGGCTCCATCAAATTATTTATTGCGATTCAATGTAGGTGTTTCGATGCAGAAATTCTCAGCTTCGACTCTACAGAAGACAAAACGAACAGTTGATGAAGTCAGTATGGCTGCTTTCCTATAGTTGGTCTCTGTTTATTTGATTTTTGAAATAAATAACTAAACTGGCAAAACTCATCAAATTGACCTTTATGTTATTTTAGGTAAAATGAATTGGGGAATCTTCAGCCATAGCTGATTATATATCTGAATTGATTGTGTTTAGAGATGAGATTATAAATTACAGTTGTAATATAGAAAGAAATGAATACTTGTCATTCTGATTGATATTTGAAAAATGTATCATCTTATATATTTACTTTGAAAACCTTATCTGTTTACTCTTTTTTCTCTATTTCCAGGTTCGTGCGACGGTCTCTGAGCTTCAGAATGCTATTAGAGTATTCAGTCTATTGTCTGTTGCATCTACATACCATTCCCATGGTTTTGATGAGAGAAAAATAGAAACTCATATTGAGTACTGCAAACATTTGCTTGATGCTGCTAAGGTTCATCGTGATGCAGCTGAGCAGGCTGAGCAGCAGAATAAGCAAAAAATGGAAGTTGCTCGACAAATTGCATTGGCTGATGAAGCTCGCCGCAAGGCTGAAGAACAGAGGAAGGCCCAGGTATAGGTCTTACTGTATTTACTTCATTGTCAATATGTCTATGCTGATGATAAGATTACTAGTTTATGCCTAATGGGGGTGGTGTTAACAGTTAGAAAGAAGGAAGCAAGAGGACGAGCTAAAGCAAGTCATGCAACAGGAGCAACACTTTGAGCGTGTCAAGGTATTTTACATGTTATTCATATTTTAGAGATAGCTGTTAAAGACCTGCTGATATGAGATGTTCTCTTGTTTCCCAAGGATCAACAGGATATTTGCTTTACTTAGAGCTTCATCTATCACTGATTACCATGACATATGGTCTCATCAACCCTGGCCTCTTCTCGTAGTTCCTTTGTGTATAATATTTTTTTAAAAAAATTGCACAAGTATATAAAAGATATCTACCTCAAATGTAAAAAATCTTTTTTTTCCATGAAAGACATGATTTCTTTATGCTGTTTGAAAAGATAAAACTGTTTGTTCCTTTGCCCCATTTTTGGTGAGAACTAGTTACTTTCTTGCCATGTTCTAATCGAATGAGTTTGAATGAACCTTCTGGCTCTTTTGAAACCTGATAACCTTCAGTAGTCTGGCAAGAGATTGATGCACGTTCTAATGGGTATTAGGTTTAACAAACTTACAAGTCAGCTGAAGATAAGCCTTCAGATACTTGCCAGTTGCCACCCTTAAGTTTGTAGTTTAGAAAAATGTCAACGTCTCTTTCTTCTGGGCCTCAGGCAAACCTATGATAAAACGGCTTTAGTTTTTTCTGAATCATTGACTTTGAGGCAAGTCCCTAAACAGTTGATATTGTTATTAGCTGGCAGATTTTGTGGTGTTGTTTGATTAGTAACTTTGCCTCTAAAAGAGATTGCAACCTAAGCATTTTACTCCAGGATTGTTTCTCAGATTGGAATACTGCAAATATATTTGGTCTATGCATGACAACTTAGAAGATCGTTCTGATATTGACCATCTTTCATTAGGAGCAATGGAAAACCTCAAGCAACAACCCTGGCAAGAGAAAAGATAGGTCTAAGCATGAAGATGAAGAGGGGGGAAGTGAAAAGAAGAGGAGGAAGGGTGGTAAGAGAAGGAAGGATCAGAAGACAAAGGCACACTATGGGGAAGAGGAAGAAGATGAATATAGAGATGAACCAGAAGCAGAAGATGATTACGCAAACACGGCAAGGAGTAATGATGGTGACGATTCAGAGAAAGCCCCAGGTCACCTTCTTGCTGCTGCAGGTCTTGAAGATTCTGATGCTGAAGAAGATGACATGGTTAGGGTTCTGTTTTCTTTTTTTTTTTCCATAATTAACCTGTATCCCTTCATTTCTATTTACACATTATTTGCTTATCTGCTTTATCATTGTTGCCACTGAAAGTTTTAATTCCTTTCCAAGCTTTGCATTGAAAGTTAGTTTGCTTGTTAGATCTAGCCTTTGCCCTCTTATGTTCATTTGTATTACTTTTGCTGTTTATCTTCACTAGAAATAACATTTTTTGGATGCTCTGGTACAAAGTTGCCTTATTTTGGCTTTTCCTGGCTGTAGGGACATCCTCAATCTGCCATAGAACGGAAGAGACGAGCCTGGTCAGAATCTGAGGATGATGAGCCAGTGCAGAGGCCAGTGCAACCTAGCGCAGGCGAGAACGATCTGAGTGATTGAATTAAATGGTGATGCCCTTGACGGTGAAGATGATGGCCGAATTTGGGATCACTTCATATATTTGTGACGAAGAATAGCTCCTTGGATGCGGAATCAACTATAGCGTATGCTCCTATGCACTTTTGGATAATTCGATGTTGAAATGGAGCTTAGCCAGATGGTTGAACCAGAAGTGTTAAAATTTTGTCAGGGAGCAGAGCAGTCACTGATATTCAACAATTAATCTCACGTCATTCTAGACGCAGACATGCCATGGGTTGGCGGAGCTAACATAAGGCAATTTGTAATTTATGTCTTGTTTACGCTTAATCAGCCAGACTTTTGTACTGTGGGCTTCTAACGCTGTACCAATTTGAGCTGACTTGCATCTCCTCCAGGCTTCAGCAAGGATAGCTGATCTCCTACTTTGTTCTTTGCTTCTAGGCAAGCGTGCCAAGAAAAGATTTCCAAACGAGTATTTATTCTCTTTGAACATGTGCACCTAATTTTTCAGACGCCTCGGTTTGGCGGGCAATTGTACGTGCCTTATTGGAATTCGCCAATATCGCCCTGCTGTCGTCCAAACAACCAAACAAAGTAATGGATATATAGATCTAAAGTAACGGATTTTTTCTTGCGATTTGTTTTCGAGTTGCACCTTTTGGGCCAAAAGATTTCTTGATGTCTGCATATATGTTGCATTCATGTATTTATTTGTGAATCTCTGTTGGTGAACTAAGGAAGAAAGAAGAATGTCCTTTGATGGCTTCAGTTGCATACTTGCATCCTGAATGATAAAGAGTTAAATGTCTCGTTATTAAAAGCTTACGTAATAGAAGCAAATACGAATGGATTTGGACAGCAGAAGAGTGAATGCGATGAGAAAGACGAAGCATACGAATAGTGTCAAGTACAAAGCAATATTTATTCATTCTATAAAAATGTTTCTTTCGACAACAATCGAGTGCCCTACCCTTCTTTTGCCACCAACCAACATTCGACTCCTTTGATCGCCGAGGCTCCAGTGGTGGACGCATGATTAGAACAAGTTTAGAACACCTTATGTCAAAATACAAATTATACTGACAAATCAAACATAAATAGCTCAGATTAGAGATATTTCAAGAACTTTTAGCAAATTATAACATAACAAATTTACCTCTCGGATGGCTATGCCGTGGAAGCGAGAAATAATGACGTTTCACCAACTAGTAATCCAAACCCGACGGATTTTTACACTAGCACGGAACAACTCATCTGTGTCGGATGGAAACCATCATCTGTGTCGGTGAGAAGCTCCGTCACGAACTAAAAGTCAGTGATGTGAAAAGTCATATTTGTCGGGCCGATCACTGTCACTGATGACAGTTATCTTTGTCGGGCTAACATTAAACCCTGTCACCGATAAGTTTGACCCAACAAAAGAGTCAAACTTGGGCCTGTCACCGATGAGTCATCCGTGACGGGCCCCAACTATGAACCGACAAAGATGACTAGGTCACTTTTGTTGGTATGGTTTGGGACCATCACGGATGAGTCATCCGTGATGGGCTCTATGTTAGACCCGACGTCTGTTATGCATATCGGCATCAGTTATTTATTCTAACCCGTCACCGATGAGTAATTTATCAAATTTTTTTTTATTTTTTGGCTAGCCTTAGGTCTTTGCTAGCCATACCCGCTACAAAATAACAGAAATATATATATATATTCCCTTTCCCAACAACCCTATTCACACAGTCATTCACAACAAACCCAATATTCACACATCCATTCACACATGCCATCAATCCATACATTGACAATCACATCAACATTCACAATCACCTAACCACCGATATGTATCTTCAAGAGTGGAGCATCAAAACCTGTAGAACCGAGTTATAATTTGAAACAAATTATATAATTAGCATTGCAAATGTATACATTAACATTAGAGATTGTATTACATATAATATTATACATAAATGTTACATAATCACATGTTTTTGACAAACATTCAAAAATGTTCAACAAATTTTGGCCGAGCTACTGCATTCTAAAGCATCCTTTTGGAGATACGAGTTCTACAAGTAAGAAGGCAGCTAGTTCCTCTCTAATATATTCGAAGTTGTCCGAAGGAATTTTGCTAATTTTTTCCTGCAAGTGAGCACAAAGTTAGTATATATACATACATACATACATACATACATATATATGTGTGTATGTATGTACACAATTGAACTAATAGTTTTTTTTGTATGAGTACAAACCTCAAGATCTAGCAATGTCTCTTTATCCAGCAAAATATTCATGTTATGGCACACGTGGAAACCACAAGTTTCACCAACTTGTTGACGGCATGGGAAGTCTTTGTGGTGATAGAGATCGGGACGTCCTTCCTTATGCTTGCCGTCTTTTTCCACATATTGGGCCCACGTGTCATTTAATGTAGCTTCAAGTGCGTCAAAATTGGATTTATCATTAATTTGGGAGTTAAGGCAGTAGACCTTACTCTATTTTGGCACTATGACCAAAAGAATCCAATGAAACCTATGGCATTAATATATTGCAAGTTAAATACTAAAGCTATATGCATCGTTGATTTTCATCAAATTAGGTAACACACTTAGGGTGAGTTCTTTCACCCTACTTTCCCAACTCACATATCTCTTTTTTCGCGCACATGCTTTTCAAACTACTAAACGGTGTGTTTTTTGCAAAAAGTTTCTATGCGAAATTTGCTTTAAAAAATCATATTAATCCATTTTTTTAAAAAAATTAGTAAATACTTAATTAATCATGTGCTAATGAGTCGCTCCGTTTTTCGTGCGGAGGAAATTTCTTCCCAACACCAACAAAAGAACACACCCCTACTGTTGATTATGGGCTAATAGAATGAAGTCTGTCCTGGCGGGCCCACAAGTAGTCCTTGACATAAGTTATCAACGATTCTAATGTATTGTTGAGAGCTGTCTCGTTAACTTGGGTTGTGTCTAGGAAGTCAACTTGTATTCTGTTTCTTTGTGCCTTCTGCCAACTTAACCTACAAGTCAACGAAATAACCCTTATAAGCATTCTATATGGATTGTTATTAACATATTTTATACTCATCAATACTTAGAACATGTAACACTTTAGGAGATTGGTGTCCACCGCTTGCAGCCTGAATAGGTCAAAGAGATTTACGAAGTCTACCACAACATAGGAAGCTAGCCCAAGAAATGGCTCTGCACCGTGATGGCATATTATAGCCATCTCTTTGTTCTTTCTCCTTGAGGTCGACCTTACCATGTAGTATCCGTGCAACTCCCGGGAAGCCGGACCCATCTTGGCTAGCTCGTGGTCTCCAACCAATGGCATGCCTAATTGGAAGGTTGTCGGAGCTAGGCTCTTAGGACAAACTGATATGTCCTTGTTGAGATCTACCTTCTTGGGAGCCAGAAGCGAGGTCTGCAACTTTATTTTCCTTCCCCCTTCAACGAGCTTTTTTTCTAGATATAACTGGTGGAGAAGAATGTGCCTTGCTTTTCTTGGAAGGAGGGGGATATTATCCATGTCGTTGGCTTCCAAAGGATGAAATCCAAAATCTGTATTATCTTGTAAAGGGATATTCTCTTGTGGTGGGCCTTCGATAGCAGTAGGGGCTGAAGGAGCTAGAGCGGGTCTTGGCGATAGACGACTTGGTGCATTTGACCTAGGAACCATTGTAATGACAATTTGGTCCTTGGCCCATTGAATAAAGGTCCCATGTGCAGCTCCAAGGGTTAAAACTTCGTCGTTTGGTGGGATCTCCAGAGGCCAGTTGACCCAATTGTCCTTGACCATGTCAACCTGGACTTTAGCATGGCCAACCACCAAGTTTGCTCCGTGCACTTTGGTTTCTGGGGTAGGCTTGAAAGCGTCTCCTTCGACGATTGCGGACGAGAAATTTTGTGTCACCCTAACTTCTAGGATGCACTGTGTGGGTCCCTGCGATAGATTCATCCACGTTCTTAGAATATGATATATTAGATGGGTTAGTTAAGACAACATGTGCATGGTATCATGGTTTTACCGTTATATGCTCGACTGCGGCAGGGACTGGTTCATGTTCTTGTGCTGCCTCAGTTGACGTGTAACTGCTTCGCCGTTGCGTGGGGCTCACTTGTACTCTAGGAACGGGGGCAGGGTCATTGTTCTGCTGCTGGAGCTCTCCCCTGATGTGTGCCTCCACCTCAGAAAGTTTCTGATCAAATTTCGAGCTAAGTTCAGCTCTGATCTTTTCTTTCAGGCACTCATCTTTCTCCGTCTTAGTCAGCTTCCGCCTCCTATACTGCCATGAGTACAGGGGCAACCCAATCTTCCATGGAACGTTAGAGCCAACGCCTCTTGTCCGTCCAGAATGTCCTGGGTTGCCCAGTGCTTTTGTGAGGATGTCTCCTCGCATCTTTGTGAGCATACCTATTGTGACGACTGTCTCTTGGCAGCATATTTGACTTACAGTCGTGAAGTCAGCTTAAATCATGCCTACTACACAAAGAGACATCCAGATTTACTTTCTGATATCACGAACTCACCATTTGTTGGTACACTCGGTCATCATCGGCATTTGGGAACGTAAGTGTTCCATCGCTGTTCTTAATGGCCCGTGCCCCTGCCCAATTCCTTGCCCAATTGTTTGGGATGTTAGCAAATGGCGGCGGGGTGTTAGATTGTGCTGCAGCCTCATCCTCCTTCTGCCATTGCTCTTGCCTCCCGCTATATCCTCGAGTGCCAAGCCGGTGTGGGTGCTTGTTTCTAGCCTGAAGTTGTCGAGTGGCCTCACTTTTTACTAGGAACTTAGGAGTTGTTTTTGCAGCCACGAACTGGCCCCAAACGGTTTTTGTGATCCATGGGTACGTGCGAAATGGTGTTGGGTGGTTCGGGTTGAGTACGAACTCATTGACGAGCTTTGTCTTGAAATTTTTCCAATGATTACCCATCTTTTGGAGTGCACGACGCTTCAAATTGTTCTCGTCTTCTTGAGGGTACTCAAAGGACTCCTTGAACTTTTGCCAAGCTGTCTCCTTTTCCTCTTATGGCACTTCCTTAACATCGTCCAATAGGATGCTAAAGTGTCGTCTTCCTAAGACTCCTTATACACTTGCAAACCGCTCCACTACCGATGCTAGAGCCACCGGGAATCCTTCGGCGTCAACATTTGTAATCGTTAACCGTTCCCTAGGTAGCCTATTTGCAGTTCTAGGGTTACGTCCAGACATGGTTGCACTAGTTGTCACCGACATTTCCTTCAAACTTAAATACCGCAAAAATATCGTACATACATAAGAAATTACCATAAATTGCACTTAGTGACATATATATATCAATGCACTAAAAAATTACCCTAAATTACATAAAATATCCTAAATCACCGTACATGCATTAAAATTCTTAAAATAATCTAAATCACAGTACACGCATAAAAATTCACCAAGTCACTATCACTCCATTCAACATACATACATAAAAATTACCATACATTTCATATATGTAATAATTCACTAAAAAAATCACCCTAAATTCACCCAACACTACACTACACTAAATTCACTCTAAATTCACCCTAAACTACACTAACAAATTCACCCTAAATTCATCCTAAATAGCAACCCTAAATTCATCCAAAATAGCAACCCTAAATTTACCCTAAATAGCAACCCTAATATTACCTAAGTTCGCAGACTTACTACACTCGAGAGGACGGCGGCAACGCTCAAGGATGACGGCAGCGCTCAGGACGGCGGCGCCGCTCGGTAGGAGGGCAGCGACGCTTGGGGGGAGCGCGGCGCTCGAGAGGATGTCGGCACTCGGGCAGGCGTGGCGCGGGGCTCGGGGGAGGTCGGGGACGACGACGCTCAGGAGGACGGCGACACTGGGCTTGGTGGAGGTCGGGGACGGTGGCGCTTGGGAGGACGGCGATGTCGGGCTCGGGAGAGGTCAGGGAAGGCGACGCTTGGGAGGATGGCGACGCCGAGCTCGGTGGAGGTCGGGGATGGCGGAGCTCGGCAGCGACGGCGGATTGAAGTGAGAGTAGATATGAGGGTGTGTGATCTGTTTAGAACCCTAGTCTTTAGGTGGTCAAACCACATCCGTGATGGCCCTCAATTTACCTCCGTTATGAATTGCAGACATCGGTGACGTTATTTGGTTAAGGACCGTTATGGAGTCATCTGTGATGGTCGTTAATTAAACGCCCGATTGAGATGTAGTCATTCGTGATGGGCGTTGGTTAAAAGGTCGATTGAGATGTTTCTCATCCGTGAGGGGCCTAAGTAAAAGCCTGATTAAGATAATATCTCAATTGGTTGTATCTTAATGCCCGTCACAGATAGGATTTTTTACTTGTTTTGTAATAATAGACATATTACTATTTTGTTTTTTGTGCTTCTTTGAGGATTGACAAATGTTGACTTTTTCTTATTATTTTTCTAAGGGTTTAGGGTTTTCTAAGGAAGCTATGCCAATATTAAGTGGGACTGTGTGATTTGCTTCCTCCCTTTTGAAGTAGAAATTATTGAAATGTTGGAAAAAGCACAGCTTTTTAGCATATTATATAGCAAGCCCAATTTTTGAAACATTGAACCAAAATACTTGTTTAATTGCAAGAAAGGCTTATATAGCAAATCAAATGAATACAAAGGCTTTCTTTACAAGGATAGGAATTTGGAATGAATGAAAATAATACATGCTACAAGGATATGCCTTCCGTGCGATCTGGATGAGCATAGGCCACATCATCTTCAGGATCATCATCGAGATCTATGTCGGGTCTTACATGAAGATTTTGGTTGTATTCATCTTTATCGATGATGTTGTCGACCCTAACAATTCTTATCTTTCCATCCCTAATGATGTGCAGCTTCTTGTTTGCCGGGTCTTTTATGTAGAAAATCTGCTCGACCTATTTCGCAAGTACAAATGGTTCGTTGACGTATTCAACCTTGGTTTGATCTACAGTTGTGAAACCTTCCTTGTCGACTTTGACACCAATGCATAAATTCACCCATCGGCAACGAAACAAAGAGACTTTGAACTTCATGAAGTTTAGCTCCCAGATCTACTCTATGCGGCCATAGTATGTGTTGGACCCAAGTTGATCCTAAAATGCAGAACCCTGCTATTTTGTATTGTGCTCTTGTCATCTTGTTTGACAGTGTAAAATGTGTAACCATTAATATCGTATCCTTGCCATGTGTCAAAATCCCAACAAGGACCCGCCGCCAACCTCCTTACTGTTTCATTTGGACCATCGGTCGACGTTGTGATACAGCTCTTGAACCATTCATTGAAACGAGAATTATGATCTTTATTGATCCACATATCCGATCGACCCATGTTCTCTTGTCGAACCTTCGCTAAATGCTCCTTGAAATATGGGGCAACTTCTGCCATATGTTGGAGCACTGAGAAATGGGCCTGGGCATAGGCATCTTAATCTGGGACAACTTGTTTCCTGCCTATTGTGCCAACACCTGACAACCTTCCTTCATGACGAGACATTGGAACTCCGTTAGGATCGATCTCGGACATGTAGTCAACGCAGAACTCAATAACCTCCTCAGTCGTGTACCCTTCAATGATGCTCCCCTCCTGTTTTGCTCTATTTCGGACGTACGACTTTAGAATTCCCATGTACCTCTCGAAAGGGTACATTTCTCTTAGAAAAGCTGGGCCACACAATTTTGTTTGCTTGACAAGATGAACAGAGAGATGAACCATGATATCGAAGAAAGATAGTGAAAAATACATCTCCAAGTGACAAAGAGTTTTGACAATATCAGCCTGCAACCTATCAAGATCTTCGAGATCTATAACCTTCTGGCCGATTGCATTGAAGAAGACGCACAGCTGCATGATCATGTGGCGGACTTTTGGTGAAAGAATATTTCTTATAGCTACTGGTAAGAGTTGTATGATTAGGACGTGATAATCGTGGGACTTCATTCCAACCAGTTTGAGATCATCCAACGAAACATACTTACTTATCCTTATTGAGTAGCCCGATGAAACTTTTATATCTTTCAAGCAGCATAACATTTGCATCTTCTTATCCTTCGACAAGGTGTGGCAAGCTGGAGGGAGGAACACTCTTCCTATGTCCGGATTAGTTACTGGCGTGAGTTCACTTCGAATATTCATATCCTGTAAATCTAGGTGCGCGTTCAATCCGTCCTTTGTCTTTCTAGGAATATTCAGCAGTAGCCCAACCAAACTCTCGCACACATTCTTTTCCACGTGCATGAGATCAATGCAATGATGGACCTCAAAATCTTTTCAATAAGGTAGTCGTCAAAATATGGATTTTTTCTTTCACATACCCTTGTCCTTTGCCTTACCACGTTTCCTTTTCTTCCCAAACTCATTAGTTATGTCCTTTGCCTTACTACGTTTCCTTTTCTTCCCAAACTGTGTGTATTTTCCATACAGTCGGAGCAAGCCTTCTTTTCTTTGACAGTTTGTCCAGAAAAATTACCAAGTGCGGGGTAGTCGTTAATGGTGTAGAATAGTAGAACGTGAATATTGAAGTTCTCCTAACCATACGCATCCCAAGTTTGCACACCTTCTTTCCAAAGTGTTTTTAGATAATTGATAACAGGCTCCATGAACACATCAATATCATTGCCAGGCTGTTTCGATCCTTAGATTAACAAGCACAACATAATGTATTTTTTTTGAAGCACAACCATGCCAGTAGGTTATAGTTTGTAATAAGAATTGTCTAGGTGCAGCGAGAACTGTTCATATCTTCGAAAGGATTCATGCCATCCGTACACAAACATATCCTTATGTTTCTCGAGTCAGCTGTGAATTCTGGGTATTTTCGATCGATATTCCTCCATTAAATCGAATCTGCAAGGTGCCTTAGCATACTATTGTTCCTTCTCTCTATGGCATACCAACATACTAACTTCACTTCCTTGGGATTGACAAAGATTCTCTTCAAACGATCAACGATAGGTAGATACCACAGAACCTTTGCCGGACCACCTCTCTTTGACTTTTTTCCTTAATCAGAACTTCTCTTTCGCTTGTATCGAGAAGCCTTGCAGACAGGACATGCCTCTAAGTCCGCATATTGCTTGTGGTACAATATGCAGTCATTTGGAAAAGCGTGAATTCTACGAACCTCTAACCCAAATGACACAAAACCTGCTTTGCTTCATATGTCATCTTGGGTAATGTGTTCTCCTTAGGAAGCATGCCTTTCAATATACCCAAAAGTTATGTGAAACTTTTGTCTGTCAATCCACTACTTGCCTTTAACTTCATTAGGTCCAGGGTTGCTGACAGTTTGCTGTGCTTCGACTTGCATCCGGTGTATAGAGGTGTCTCTGTTGGCGCAGAATTTGGACCCGTCCAGCAACCAAACGGGTTCCGCGTTACCACGGCGGCCTGGAAGATCTGCTTAACTCCAGTGCAGGTCCAAATTGGCTTGCCTAGTCGTGCGCAGAGCGTGCCAGTTGATTTGATCTGCAATCAACAAGAAACAAGTAAACAATATCAGAAAACAATGGTCAATCGGCCGATAGGCCGATGTCACATTGTTATGGCCCAGCCGATAGGGCAAAGCTGTATCGGCTTACTTGATATAATAAGCAAATTGACAAGATCTAATCTCATCGGCCTATGCTAAAAGCGTGTGACAGATTAATGAAATTAGCCGATGAGGGTTTCATGAGGATAACTACGCTAGCTATTACTTTAGTGTAAACTTATACAAGTCAACCGGCTAACATAAATACACCAACCACAGAGAAGTTTTTAAAAACACTCTGTGATCGATATGTTTATATTCGTCGATCCACATGTATAAGTGGCAAACACATGCAAAAACCTAAATAATCACATGCATTAGATAAGACCGGTTGAAACCCCGGCGCTATCCTTAATTACAATCGAAAACAGGCTTCGTGTTAGATCTCGAAACAGGACTAAGGTCGATAGCAACTCAAAGTGTGAATCGAGACTTAACACAAAGAAAATCAAGCCGTCGATTGCTTTTGGGGATGGTAAATGCCTTAGATAATCTAAACGAGCAAACTGATTCGACCGACGTCAACAATAAACCCTAAAGCGAGTTAACTGCCAGCGAGACAGAATCAGAAAACCACATCGAGATTAGCTAACACACGATAACGACGATCACATCATCAGGGCTTAACGTGCCTAAAGTGACACGCTAGCCCCGACGATGCAAATCGTCGGGTACGAGTTCTTACCTTGCTCTTGGGAAGCAAGAACTCGTCAGGAGTCAACCTCTTGCGAGGGTTGGCGATGCGCCGAAAAGTAGATTAGTTTGATTGTATGATTGATTGAGAGAGAGCTTCTATGTACAAACTATTGGGATATTTATACCCGAGGTTAGAACAGAACCCTTGTAGGGCACGATCTTATCTACAACTAACAAACAAGTCCTTGCGGCAGACTTAAGCCACAGATTAGATCTAAACTGCTTAATTTACAAGATACAATTGCCTAAAACCGAGTTTTATCTCTATTTGGCAACTTCCTTGAAGCTTATTCCGAGCCCAGACCAAGCCCACATTGACGCTGTCAACTCACAACCCGTATCGGCCCACGACCAAGCTGAATCCGTATCGGCCGATACGCTCTCTACGGCAACACCTCCCCAGTCCGATACGATTACCGAGTCCGATACGAAGCCTGGTCCGACTCCAACTCAATCCTTCCTCTCTGCTTCGGTTTCCTCTTTTCTTTCCAAGTCGATTACCAAAATCCGTCGTTAACAGTCTCCGAATTACTCACCAACCTAGTGAACTTCATGAAATCTCTCTCGTTGTAAGCTAGCTTCTCAACATCACACAACATATCTTGCAGTAGATCGTGATCGACATCAACCATTTCACTGCCCAATGGAGAAGGAACAAACATGTCATATTTATCTTCATCTTCTTGATTTTGTGCGCCACTACTCATAGCATATGCAATATCGACTGATTCTTGCTCTCCATGCTTCGTCCAACATGTGTAGCCCTTCATGAATCCTTGACGTATCAGATGAGCGTGTACATCTACTCTATTATCAAACATCTTCTCATTTCTACAATCTGCACATGGACAAGTCATGTAATTGTTGTTTCTTCTTTTCCTCTCCTCCTCTATGATGTTTATAAAATTTGAAATGCCACTTCTATACTCTTTGTTATGTCGAGTAGTATTGTATATCCACCAACTTCTGTCCATCACTGCAAAAATGAACAAATATTACATAAATTTTTTATAATATAAGTAATACCAAATTTGTAGGGAGTTTATTATTTTCCAAATTTAGACCTTTTTTGAATTTTCTTTTTTATAAAAAAAAGAAAAAAAATCGCCCCCCCCCCACACCTCTCACCACAAATGTGAACAATGGAATAGCCATGCTTTTGAACAGTCGGAGTATTTATAGTGAGCAATAAATATCGGTAATGGTCAATAAATGAATACCAGTGACGGGCTTTATAGATATCTTTGTCGGGCCTTAAGGCCGCCCCGTTACCGATGACTATCATCGGTGACGGACTTAGACAGTTATCTTTGTCAGGCCTTTGTCTGAGTCTGTCACGGATAAGTGTCATCTGTGACAGGGATATTTTTCGGCTTGACAAAGATTACCTTTGTTGGGCATTTATTCTAACCCATCAAGGATGAGTGTTATTGGTGACGGGCTCTGCCTAGAGGCCTATGGAAATTGCCTGTGAGTGGACATCTTTGTCGGTGTTCATTCCGGCCCGACAAAGATAACGCTGGTCTCTGACAGTTGGTGAGCCCCTGACATGGATAGGGCGTTCACGATGATGAGTTCTGTAGTAGTGTTAGCACCAGTTCCCTTTCTTTTTTTACGTCGCTAGCCAAGATTGCATTCAACAGATTCACACAAAAATTGCAAGAAGCAAGTTCATTAATCCCATTTCACCCACATAAACTGTGAAGTCCTTCGGATGGGCTTCGATGGGTGTATGCGTCCTCGCGAGTAGTGTAGTCAGACAGCCAGAGAAGAATAGTCGGGATTGATACGGGGATGGAGAATGAGGATGCTTGTCATGGTCTAGGACCTGGAGAATACGTGAATTACACAAATGAGCACTTTTGGCTATATACATACTCCTTCCGTCCCAAAATATAAATGATTTTGATTGGATGAGTCATATCCTAATAGTACGAATCTGGACAGAAAGCCTGCCTAAACTTCTAGTATTAGGATATATCCCATGGCGACTACAATATAACGTAGACACACAAAGAGATGATGACGGCAAGGCCATGAACTCATAGCAGGTAGGTGCTATGTTGATTGGGGAGAAGCGTCCATAATCAGAACCCCAAAGATGTAGGCTTTGGCTAAACTTCGTTAACAAATATTATGTGTTCTTTTGTCATTAGCTGACGTGTCTTGGGTGATCAATGACTAAACCAATCGAGAAGGTTAGTCGTCGTTCCGCTATATTGACTAACTTTCATAAGAAGTAGTATCAGAGCCGAAGGTTTCAGCATTGGATCAAGGCGATATGTGGAGGTGAAAACACGAGGTGGGATCGTGCATCGACAGGAGATCATCAGTCGTGACGATGAGATCGATGGTGACAACGAGGATGTCATGGAGACGATGATCGTGATCAGACCGACGATGGCGAAACATGACCGGAAGACGAGATCGGGTGTGGCCGAAGGAGTTCGGAGAGATCGGAGGGGTAGCGTCATGGACGGTGTGCTCGACGCACGCGGCGGTCGTGGATCCGCAACAAAAGGAAGGCCATGATGGCAGGGCGAAGCTGGCAAGCGTGGCATGGCACGACAATGACGACGAGATCATGGACGACGAACACGAGGGCTGAGACTGCGGTGCATGCGGAGGCACGTACAACATGTATCGAGGACGTGCTACCTGCGTGCATAATATGCACCAAACAAGCCAGGCAAAACCAATAGGACTTGTTAGCCGTATGCAAGGAAGACACGGGTTGGTGCTTGCATTGGAAATTGTGCACGGTTGTCAGGTGAACATGCATGCATATGCATGCTTCTCGATGGCATTGGTGTATGCACAAGGTAGTCTGTCCCAGCTTCGATGTACAAGTGCATGGACGGCAAGCAAGTATAAGCAGGTGGTTCTATGCTGTAGTTGGAGACCAAGCAACAAGGGACATACACGACAGATCCGGTCGCGAGGCAAGCATGCAACGGTCAGACTCTCGGACCAGTGAGGAGAGTCCAATTCGGACTCGATTGTGTAGGTCGCGAGAGGCCGAAAAGCACAAGAAGACTTATTTGCACAACAGAGACTCAATAGACAGTGACGGATAGAAGTGACGTAGTGGTGATCTTGGTGTTCGCAAGCGTTGGGTCAAGCAAGATGATGCAGGCCAAGTAGTCATGCGTGAAGAAGGCTTGGCTTAAGGTGACCTGAGGTATGCATGTATGACGGTTGGATTGGGCCGGCAAGGTGCACTACTACAGAAATTGACTTTGGTGCCAGTTGAGAACCGGCCTTAGGTGCCAGATTCTCAAATCAGCACCCAGCAGGCAGCACACATGAGGGATCTCATTCATTGCAGTTTAAGAATTGACACCTATTAGTTGTACGGTTTGAAAAAAAAAAAGCAGCAGGCTCGACTCAATTCGAGCCCATGCTTCAAATCCAGCAAAATGTAAATCGAAAAATCCCAGAATTGAACATTTATCCTCAACATCGCAAAACCAAGCCATAAGATTCAATAACAGAATCGGAATCATATAATACAAATCACGAAATCAATGGAGAACTCCGCCACTGCATGCCCGCTGCCGTAGCTCACCAGGGATGGCGCCCGCCACCGCTGCAGCTTGCCAAGGAGGGTGCCTGCCATCGCTAGATCCATCCATGTGCGAGACGCACCACCGCCGTAGATCACCGAGGATGGCACTCGCCACTACCGCCGTAGCTTGCCGAGGAGGGCGCCAGCCGCTGCCAGATCCACCCATGCATGAGCCCCCGCCACCTTTGGATCCATGAGCCACGATTGCCACGCGTCGCCCAGGGGAGAGCGTCGATCGATGGAAGAAAGGCGCGAGAGAGAGAGAGGGGAGAAGCTAAGGTCGGGAGGAGGACAGAGGGAGAGGATAAGGACGGTGGGTCGGGCTAAAAATATCTCTCCCTCCTCGTGCGGCTCGGCTCGGTTTATAGGATGCCCGACACCTATAATATATTATAGGTGTCAGTTTTTTAATTAACCAGCACCTATAATATATAATAGGTATCAGTTTTCTAAAAAAGGTACATATAATATTGGTGTTGGTTTTTCTCTAAAACCGGCACCTATAATCATTCAAAGGTGCCAGTTGTATATATTTTTCAACCCGCGAAGATGGGAAAAGCACTATAAGTGTCGATTTTAGCTGTTCTGACACCTATAGTGTTGTTTCCTTTGTCCCTTTCTGTTGTAGTGGTGGTAAGATCGACGTATTGGTTAGACTGTGGAGCTTGAACGGTTAGAACAGGTTCAATGGATGGGAGGTTCGTTGCAGGAACTTGTGAACGAATCCAGAAGAAGGACAAGAAGGTTCTATATATGGATAGTTTACAAGTGTGAAGGACGAGTAAACTGGCGGCGACAGGTCGGTCAGGTCACACATGGAATAATCTATAGGAAACAGGATATATTTGGGACTCAATGATGGGTTAAGATATATGGAGTTAGACCAAAATTGAAGAGTAAGAGCAAGCGCATTGGGGTAACATCTTCGGGTGATTCAAGGCAATAGTGAATTTTCTCAAATTATCGAGTACTCGGTCTACGGATGTTGGAAGCATGGATGTTGGATTTATTAGCTCAGTTCATAATACAACAAGGAAGAAAGGGTTCAATTCATAGTAGTCTGGTGAGTTTGAATTTGTCTATTTGGTGATGACATCGGTTATCTGACCATGGATTAGATCAAATCAAATTAAAAATAAAAGATGAAGGTGAACATGGTCTTCGGGGATTGGGGATTTGCCAGCTAAAGGGAGTCCAATTTCGCTTGGCAAGAGATTGTGATGATAGTTAAGAAGGTGAAGCACTGTTGCAAGTGGAGTTTAGAGGAAGAAGTTATAGGGATAGCGGAGTCTCTTGAAGGCGGCGGGTTTAGCACAACTCGTCGGGCAACTCGTGGTGAAGCTGCAAAAAGGAAACAACCCCAAAACTGGAGGACCGGTGGATTGGCATGGTGATTGTAATGCTTCTAGGTGACGTATATTCGTCAAGGTGGAGTTTATTAGAATAGGTGTCGATTATACTAGTCCTAGTAGGAGTTGGAATAGGTGTAGGATAAAGTTAGAGTCGGACTTCGTCATAGGCTTTCTCTTAAATGGAGAGAGGGGCACCGCAATGTAACCATGACGACTACAATGTAACGTAGACACGCAGGGAGATGATGGCGACGAGGCCATAGACTCATAGCAGCTAGATGCTATGTTGATTGGGGAGGAGCGCCCATAATCAGAGCCCCGGAGATGTAGATTTCGGCTGAACTTCGTTAACAAATATTGTGTGTTCCTACGTCGTCATCTAGCGTGTCTTGGGTGATCAATTTCTGAAGCAATCGAGAACATTAGTCATTGTTGACGGTCGTTATGTACCAAATTTGATCGTAAACTTCTGTATAAAAGAATATAAAATATATTACCAAACACAGTGATAGGGGTTTATTACTAACTGTTTTCACTAGTATTAATAAATATCTATATGCAGGTGATTTTTGGATGAAAACACGCAGCCATGCGACAAAATGTACCTCCGACCAATCATATGCGAGCACAAGGATTGGAGGGCCCACATGTCAGTCAAAACCGACTTAAAGTGGGGTCTAACCATACTCGACTGTCATAGAGGCCACATGTCATACACAGAAGGAAGTCGGTGGCCAGAGACGGTGGAGGTGGTTTGGCCGAACCCTTGGTTCGGTCAAACCAACCTTGGCGCCTCTAACCGCCAACTTTCAAGTGACGCCTCCCTATTGGTCCCCAATGACGATTACCGACTTAACTACCGACCTACAATCGTCATTGAACTGCTATAAAATAAGGAACTCACTTCACTCACAACACACAACAAAGTGAAGTACAACTCACTTTCATATTTTATATATCACTCTAGTAGTGTGGAGAAAATAGGTAGAGATTGAGAGGAAGGTCCGAAGGAATGATGGAGCTGTCGACACTCTCTCCTCTCTTGTAGCTCACCGGATGCTTCTTTAATAAATTAAGTGTTCGAGATTTTACGTTGGTATTTAATTTACTTGTTTAAGTGAGATATATTTTCATCATTGAGGGTTCGTCATTTAGTATTCCTATTAAGTGCTCTAGTACTAGGGTTCTGAATAAAGAAGAGAATTCATGTGTGAGGCTAGAGTAGTAATCAATAACTTAGACGAGGTGTCTAGGTTAGTGGTTATCTTTGTTTGTCGTGGGGTCCACGAAAAGTGAGATAAGCGACAGGTGGTAACAACCCTGTTTGTCCTTTGCATCCCTCCATGTTCGGGTACATCATAGAGCTACAGGCCGGACTCAACTTGGCAGATCAGGAGAGAGCCAGTGCCTGAAGTAATCAATAGGGTTTTACCTTTAACTTAAGTTAGTAAATTAACCCATAGGAATCCTCTCTAGCCTAAACCTACCATTAGTTGTTGTCCTTGGATATAATTCTGTTCTTAGATATTCATACATGTTCCTTGTGATTCGATACCCTTGGATTACTCTAAGGTAAAGTTCTACAACGATATCCCTGCATTTATGAATTTATCTGTAATCATAACAAATATTGACAGTCGTCAGTCCGGTATATCAACTAATTTTGTAACAGCATCGACAGGTTGTGCTTGATCTGGCTAAGCACGAACATCTCGACCATGGCTCACCGGCGCCGCCAGAGCAGAGGAGCACACAGCCCCATCGACAGAGAGTGAGTTGCTGGTAGTATGTACTTGGACACCCTCAACTGAGCAAGGAGGTCGAGGCGCCAAGCCACCTCCGTCTATAGTCACGAGGGGGAACGAACGGGCCGCCGCAGGGCAGGGATGGGGACGACAGCGACAAAGCCGAGCTGGCGGGGGTGATGGTGGCGGCGGTGTCGCGGCGAGGTTTGGGATGCGAGGGCAAAGGGAGGAGAGGAATGAGCCTAGGAAGGGTGGTTTGGGGGATTGGTAGGCTGATGAGTAAGTTTGGCCTAGATGGGCTTCAAGAGCTACGGGCTTGTTGGGCTTCTGTAACCAGGCCCTGTAACCATCTCCGACTCTCTGATGGGCCTTGCCGTCTTTGACCTGACGTCCACCCATAAATAAAAGGGCACATATTTGATCGTGATTTTTTTAAAAAGAGAATAAATTGTACATTGGACTACTTCTGTTACAAAATGAAAGTCGCTAATAGCAGAGAGCTAAAACAACTTACCATCTTACATATTGTAACAGAGGTAGTAATTATTTTACCAAGTTTCATTTGTACCACCACATATCCAATGTTTTCATTTATAATGCTAGGCATTGTTACTGACCTTTGCACCTTGGATCACCTTCTATTCATCTCTCTGCCTATCTCTTCTCTTCTCCGCCTCCGATTCCTGATGGTCGTCGTCATCGCCGCTAGCGTGCCTCATTGCTTAAGCTTGAGCTATGTCTCTGCTCACCTCAGAGCTCGAGAGCCTCTGCTTCCTTCAGAGATTTGAGCTCAAGCTCTAATGGAAGACTGGGTTTGTCTCTAGCAGAATTTTGTATTTTTTTTCTCTTTTTGTTGGTTCCTCATTTTTGTCTGAAATTGTACTTTACGGCACACTTTTCATCAAAGATGTATTTCAAAGATCATAGTTTTTTTTACGCAAAAGATAGAAAGGCTACCTTATATCCATTGGATTAATCGTGAGTCACATTGTTACAGAGCCAAATGGCAAGAAAAACAACAGAGAAATATCTAAAATGGTAATTATTTGTGACCAAAGAAATATGTGTAGTTAGTAGCATACTTACAAACACTTTCTCTGGTCAGATTGATTATTCAGTTCTAGCTAATTTATGCCATATTTATAATATATTAATTAATAATTAAATAATTGATATGTATAAGATCTCAAGAACAATAGTATGTATAAGATATCAGTAAATTTTGTAGCAATCTACCAGAGATGGCCCCTGAACTAACATTTCCATTTTCTCCCTCGGGCCACCGGGTACCAAGGCATATTCTTGCAGTTGCATGCCGGCATACTTCAAATAATAATAAGTAATCATATTTTTCTAAACCGATGTGATCTGCGAGGCTACGAGTACGACTTCTAAACAAGCTTATCCCCTCTCCACCTATCACTACTACCTTCTTGATTAACTTAACTAATCAGTACGTAACCATCTCATCACCTAGCTTTAGCAATGCTTGATCTCGTATAAGATTCTCTATTATTATTAGTACTACTCTAGCTATTATACTAATCACCAATGATACTACAAGTTAATATAATTAATTGTCCTTTTTGTCATCTACCCCTTGCATTTGTTCCTCCTGATCTTCTTGCCGGGTGATCTAAATTATGCTTGCTAGCTAGGGACCGGGTTGTAATTAGTTAGCACAATTAATTAATACTATTGAGTTGCAGGATGATATACAAATTTTAAATTAGTATTTGTTTTGGTGCTCACTACTACTAATATTATAATGTCCATAATCTTATCCACTGATCATCCACAGCTAGCACAAGCTTTGAGTGGTACGATCGAGGAGTAGTATAATGATTAATCAAGTTAATTAATTAATGGTCGATGTAGCGGTCAAGGTCCTCATTCCGAATTCCGAACGAGTAACTAGGTCTTAGATTATTCACGATAAAATTACCTTAATTATACAGGCTGTGTTCTGACTTCTGATCACACACAACGCGGGTCTGTACCGTACTGCAAAGGCAATAAATAAAGTTGTCTCTACTACCGTCAAATAAACATTTTGAATTTTTTATTACGTGGAGGGGATAGAAGTGATGAGATAAAGATATTATATTGGTTTATACGGAAAAATTTACCTGTAGAAAAAACCACCTCAAATACAGATTTTTCTAAAAAAAAAGTGTAACTCGCATTAATTATATTGGTTTATATGAAAGAATTTACCTGTAGTCTTTAGTATTATTTATAGATGATGTATCTTAAAAGGAATTGCTAAAGTTTTTTAAAAGGGAATTAGTAAAGATTTTTTGAAAAAACTTTCAAATATAACTATTTTATAGTTATAGTGTAATTATATCGTAACTATATTGTAACTTTAATAAAAATTTAAAAACTTATTTAAAAGTTATATTGAAGTTATATATGTGTTTTTAATACTTAAAGTTATATAAAATTTACAGTATATAGTTACACTATTAGTTATATTTGAAAGTTTTTGAAAAAAACTTGTGGCAGTTTTTCTTTAAGATAATCTCATTTAGAGATTCTCTGTAAGTTGGCTGGTGCAAAAATGCAAATTTATCTATATTATATCACTTGCCACGGTACGAGCCCATTATCAATTATATGCTGAATATATTTGACTATAATAACACCTTTGACTTGCTTGCCTGTATTCTTTTTCCTAGCTGGTAGGTTTAACAACTATTTCAATGACTTATGCATATTAATTATTGTGAAGTTCACAATGAGGATTGGGAACTCCGGGCACTCGATCCCAATCCTCATTGTGATCCAACGTGAACGCCATGCGTCTAGAGGGGTAAGAGGATCGAGTTCCCGGCGTTCGCATTGGATCTGCTCATTGTGAACTTACCCCTCCAACGCGTTGGATCCCAATCCTCATTGTGATCCAACACGAACGCTGGGGACTCGATCCTCTTACCCCTCCAGACACATGGTGCGTGTCTCTTAGCCCTTCTCTTTTCTCGTCATGGATGAGAGCTTGGGATGCTGAAACTCCTTCAAATATAAATTCCTCATTTTTTATTTGTTATCCGATCCTGATTGAGATACATCACAAGACATATAGAAATTTTGAAATTAATTTTTTCGTTTCAAAATAAATTAACCTAAGATAAGATAGAACATAATCTAGTATAGCGAATTTGAACATGATTATGTCTTATTTTATGTTAGGTTAAGTTTTTTTGAAATGGAGAGAGTATGATGAATGTGACATTTCCTAGTATTTGTTCAGATTTGTAGTACTAGATATGTTTCATTAATTCAAAAACTTTTATATTTTAGGACTAATGAAGTAATGAAGTTTATAGCTAGGCAGTGTGTCCAGGTTCACGCTGAACCTGGCTGGAAAGGTATCCCGTATTAGGATATTGCAGCATTGAAAACCTTTGTGCAGCAGCGGGACAAACTAATAGATCTTATCCACTTGAACATAATGCAACACTTTCCTAGTTTGAGAGAGGAAAACAATGAGTTGAAACTTCAAAGAAAAGCGTGGCAGCAAAGCACGCACGTTCCTTGGCTGGAATTAATGGTTCGTCGCATGCATTATTTAGTGGCGCCAGGTGCATTTTAAGTGGGCCCCACATGCTTGTATAGTTGGATCCATAAAAAAAATTTCAAATTACACGGCACCATAAATTCTTTTGACAAATTTGACTGAAGTTTGGTCACAGCTTCTTGGTTCACAAATATAAGCATTTTAGGTTGTTTGGCAAATGGCCATGTTAAGGTAAAAAAAACTTTAGCGTCTTATTAAATGAGGGATGGTTTGATAAATGAAGGTGGTTGTGATAGAAAAAAGAATAAAAGGTGATTGTTAAAGTAATACTTTAGTAATCCTTATATTCGTGGATGAATTTCGAATGTTTGAACTTTTATATTTGTTGATAGAGTGAGTATGATATAGTTGGAAGACGATAGGTGATATGAAATGTGAGACCATGTAATAGAAATATGTTCATTGCATCACTATCATTTCCTTTTTAAGAAAAAAGATGGAGTTTTGGCCTAATAAAATTGATCGTGTGGGATTGGATCTGATTAGTTGCAATACATAAATTTATATTGGATAGTGGACTTTTCCCCCTGTGTTGCACCTCTGTATATGTTCAGGCTTGGATCGTATCCCCATCAATTCCTTCTTATCTCTCTAGCCTACCACTTTACCCCTTAATCGTGTGTTCTTAGTATAGGAAGAAGGGAAAATTCAAATACCCCCTATAACTCACTGTTGTTCTTATTTTCCTTCTACAACTTAATTTGATATACAACCTCCTTAAAAGTCAATTTCTCTTCTAACTTCCCCCAACATCTAGTTTTTATTATCTATTTCACCTAATTATTTCAATTTCTCGTATTCAATAGGCCTATAGTGTCGTGGGATAATAGGAACTCATGCCACCTCAAGAGGTTGAGATCATAAAAATTACAGCTGATGCAACTTAACAAGTTTACCATCGTGTTTTGCTACCATCAGCTCGCTCATGTGGGATTTGGGAAAGGCACAAGCAAAAAGCAAGGAAGGAGGTTTCCAAAAATTCACCATGCCAAAGGCATATGAGGCACGAAAAACTGAAATAATAAACTTAAACAATGAGAAAAAATAGATAAAAACAAGATGTGGGGAGAAGTCAGGAGAGAAATTGACCTAGAGGGGGGTTTGTGTACAAAATTGAGTTATAGGAGGAAATAGAAACACAAGTGATTTGTAGGGGTATTTGGATTTTTCCCCTAAAAAGAAGGATTTAAATTATCCCACAGATTCTCTCAAAAATATATCCCATAAAAATAATAGAATAATCCATTCTACACTATTCAAGTTATTGGTTAGTATTAATTGTTCCATACCATCATAAATATTTACGTTAGTATATATAATAAGATTCAATTAAACTTTTGAAACATTAACCATCAAATATCTATGTCTGGAGGAAGGGCTGGTCCAATTGCACAAATTTGAGTCATTTCTTTATAAATTTCACTAGTATATGCGGGCAGGTGTAGTGATAGTGACATTACATAGGAGGGAGTCGGTCTTTTTTTCCCCTTATATACAAGGGACTACATACATTTATCCTATAGAAAAGTCCAAATTTCGTCCCTCAACAATGCTTAGTTTATCCCGGAAAAAAAACAATGCTTAGTATATAAGAGCTTTTTAACTGATATCCTGGTTATCTAGATTTAAAATATTTTGTCGAATAAAATTAAACGATTTTACTATTGACTATCAATATTTGTGGCCCTAAATGATCCTGGGTAATCTACTAATCTTGGCACTTAACTAAATTAAATCAGTGAGAGAAAATGCCAACAGGTACTTACAACTTGCTACTGTCTACTCACCATGTTCTTGTGGGGAAGCAGAACAACACAACTTTTCGCATAGAGATGAATAAAGTTTCAGAAACAAAGACATCCGTTGGATTCAACTTGTACTACCTACGATTTTATGTTGAGAACGATTTATTGGATCTTTATTTATCCACTGTGCGGCAGGTTACAAACTTAGAATCATGTTGAATAAATTAACCGATATATGTCCTTTTAAAACACTTTTCTTATTAGTAGTACCTGTCATCTTTTATAGTTAGGGATCGTATTTTTGCCCACGGATACCCGACCAATGGACATGGACATAGGTGTAATATTTTGTCCGTGGGCACGCTCGCCTGAGACCCGAGAACGTAGCGGGCAGTAGTCGGGTGTTATTTTTTGCCGGTGGGTAACTCATGCCCGATCCGATATCTATGTATTAGCTAATTTTGGTTCATCTCTTAATTCTTATACCCCTTTGTCTTAGCCCATTTTGACCCATTAACTATGGACTTATATATATACTCAACTAATTGAAACCCTAACCTAATTCCCTACTCCCCTCTCCTACCCCAATCCCCACAAACCATGGCGGTGGCGGCGGCGACAACGCAGGCGGGCAACGGCGGCGTAGGCAGGAGATGGCAGGCGGCGATGGCTCAAGGTGACGACGACGACAGCGGCTCAAGCAGGCGACAGCTGGCGGCAACAACAACGGCCGAGGGTGTGACACGGGCTAAGCGGCAGTGGCGCTAGGTGCGGAGATAGGCGCAGGCGGCGGCAGTGCACGACATGCCCGATGGGTACCCATTGGGCATGCCTGTGCCCGACGGGCATGAACATGAGCATGAAGTTTTTCCTGATAGACCTTGCGGGTGTGGGTCGGACGCGGGCACATGGGTCTCGGGCCGAGCATGGATTTGCTCTGCCCGTGCCCGACCGACCCGTTGCCATCCCTATTTATAGTCTAGACGACAACAGTTAGTACTAAAGCAACGTTATCAATGGATGAAACGATGTATATTTAAGTACAGGTGATTAAGAAATCTTTTGAAAAAACGAGAGATTAAGAAAACAAACAAAGCTAGAGGAACAGGGGATAAAACAAAGTTGGATGTAGAACAGGGCCCACACCACGGGAAATGGCACTTTTGCAGCTTGAACCTCTAAACATCATTAATTCGCTATACACATTAATTTAACTCGTCCCTCTTTTCTTCTCAAGCAATTCTATTTATTTTTTATGATTGTACGGCAAAAAGTGTCCGAATTTTTAAAATTCTCTATCACTGGGCCACCGGATCCCATCAGAGTTTTTAAGATTCATCGGCCCACAGTAATATGTAAGTCAACAGTAAAAATTTTAGGAAGTACTATTTCGAATTTTTTTTACAAATAGTATGGTTTAAATGGAAAATCGCAAATCTAGCAGGCTTGTGGAGAAAATCGCAAAACTAGCGGCCTGTCGACCCACGGAGAGACGAAATGCGGCCCAGTCGACCAACCGCGTGACGACAGGGCCCAGCGCCGCACCTGTCGACGCTCCGCGTGGCGACAGGCCGCCCAGTCGGCCAACGGCGTGGCGACAGGGCCCAGCGCCGCTCCTGTCGTCGCTCCGCGTGGCGACAGGCCGCCCAGTCGGCCAACGGCGTGGCGACAGGCAGCCCAGTCGGCCAACGGCATGGCGACAGGGCCCAGGACCGTGCGACAGGCCGCCCAGTCGGCCAGCGGCGTGCCGACAGGCTGCTTTATAAGGCCTGGTTCGATGATTCCAGGACCACTTCGCTGCCTCACCTCTTCTCCTCGCCTCGCGCTAGTTTCGCCGCCGCCAGCTGAGGCCGCCGTCGCGCCAGCCTGCCGTTGCCATTGCCGTGACTACCGGTGGCTACCGATGCACCACGTCGTCGTGAAGATAGCAGCAGGAGAAGAGAAGGCAAGCTGCAGTGATTAAGGTATAAATTTGCAACCGTTAGTATATGTTTGCAGTGATTAAGGTATAAGTTAAGTTGTGAAATTTTAATTTGTACATATGAGGTTTGTTATTTCGTTGTTTTTATTTGTGAATCGGTAGTCATTGTTGTTAGTGCATATATAATCTGTTGAATCTGTTAACCATTAGTCATTGTGTTAATGTTAGTATATATAGTTATGTAGTTGTATATTGCAAATAATTCGAAGTTAGTATATGTTTGCTGAGGTGATTAGAAATTTCGTACTGGTGAGATAGTTATCTTCGGGGAGAAATCAATGTTGAGCGTTAGTACGAATCGAAAAGAAATTATATTTAATTAGTGAACTTTTACAATGCAGAGCTGTGTCATTTAGCCAGAGGGAATTACTACGTGGTTGGGTAGGAGGCGTCTGCAATAGTGCAGGAAAGAGCAACAACAGCGAAGGTATAAATTTGTAATCCCTTTGGATGACGACAAATTATTTGTATTAATCATTGTTGGTTGTTAGTACATGTATTATACGTTTATTATTAGTTAAAATGGAATGGAGGTATTATACGTTTATTATTAGTTAAAATCGAATGGAACGTATATTTAAGTAATGAAATATAGTTTGAATAAGTTAGAGAAATAACGTAAGCATAGAGTATACGACACCTTACTGGATAGTGACGTATTAATAGCAATTGGGATGCTATTTCAGGATGTCAGGTGGTGTGCCCGTTCGGGTGTATTATGGTGACGCTCCAATACAACTCTGTGATAGCGGGGTAGATTTGACCGTATATGCATTCGTTGATACTACCCTAAATACACCAGACCAGTTGGTTTTGAACGAAGTGTTAGGGTGGTTGCATAATATGTTCGGGATAGATCCTTTGATTGAGAAATTAATCATAAAAGCCGTGTGGCCAGTAAGGGGTGAATACGGATGGCAGTGGAGGGTAGTAGAGCTTGCATCTACCGGGAGTTGGAGAAAATTTGTGGCTAAAGTAAGAGAGAAAGGTTATAGCCTGGCAATATTGGTGCAAAAGAAAATAGATATTGTTGGGACCGGCGAGAGCAGCCGCACGGAGGTGGAACAAGCGCATATTGTGGAAGAGGCTAATATTTCCAGGAGTGGTGAAGAGGAAGCAGTAGAGGAGGAGGCTACTGCAGATGTAGTTGTGCCCGGTGGCAATTGTCCGGGTAACGAATTGGATGACGAAGAGCCAGACTCACCTTTGGCTGTTGATGCAGCGGAGGAGAACGATGCGGTAGTGGAAGAGATGGAAATGGAGAACGAGGAATATATTTCGTTCGTGGTGGAAGGGGAAGATACGACACGGTGGGACGAGGAAACCAATGTACCCGAAGATTGGACAACCATATCCATGAGCCGTCTGGGGGTTAACGATGGTTTAGATGCCCACTGGCGATATGATAGAGAGAAGGTGCAAGTTGGACAGATGTTTCACGACAAAGGACACCTACAAGACGCGGTCAAGAGGTGGGCTTTTCTGCAGAAGCGGGAGTTCAGGGTGAATGTTTCAAATCGGACGACGTACGACGTGAAGTGCACTAAGCCCGGATGCCCTTGGAGAGTGCATGGTTACAAGCCACAACATGACAACTTATGGGTAGCTTCAAGGGTTGAGGAGCATACCTGTTTGCTGGACAATACCCCTTTGGTACATAGGAACATGACGGCTGCATTCGTGGCACAAATGGTGTACTCGAAGGTTGTTAAAAAAACCTCATTGTCGCCGTTCACAATAATGCATGACGTGGAGAAAGAGTACGGGTATGAGATATCGTACGACAAGGCTTGGAGGGGTAAGCAGAAAGCACTGGAGATGAGATTTGGAAGTTACGAAGACTCATACCACAACCTTCCCCCACTTTTGGAGGTGTTGCAGGCCAGAAACCCAGGCACACATATGGCTATTCTCGATGAGGTTGCTGACAATGGGAAAAACGTCCTTCGTCGTGCATTTTGGTCATTTGGGTGCATGATAGAGGCCTTCCGAAATTGCATTCCGTTGTTGTGTGTTGATGGTACTTTTATGACAGGCAAGTATAGGGGAACAATTTTAACCGCAATCGGAGTCGACGCTGATAGCCATGTCGTTCCCGTTGCCTTTGCTTTTGTTGAAAGCGAAAACACATCGAGTTGGCTATGGTTCCTGCGTCACATTAAAAGGGGTGTTGTTCAAAACAGACCAAATGTGTGTGTTCTGCATGACCGTCATGCCGGCATTCTATCAGCGGTGCAGCAGCTAAAGGAAGATGTAACAGACGAGGTTTCCTGGCCAGATTTGCATAGCAGATGGTGCATGCGACATCTCGGGGCAAATTTTTACAGACAATTTAGGAGTAAGAGGTTAATGGACCTGTTCAAAAAACTGTGCAAGCAGAACCAACAAAGAAAGTTCGACGCCATATGGGAACAGCTGGATCGTCTGACCACTACTCACATGCAAGAAGTTCGAAAAAAACCCGTTCTTGCCCGACAAGAGGAGCCGGAAGGGCTGGAACCCGTTCCAAACGAACCACCATCTGTTACTCGATGTAGGAAGCGAGGGAGGGGTACGAAGTGCTTCACTGACTGGATAGAGCATGAGCCAAGGGAAAAGTGGTCCTTGTTGTATGATACCAATGGTTCACGGTATGGTGTGATGACAACAAATCTTGCAGAAGTGTACAACTGGGTGATGAAAAGTACACGTCCTTTACCACTTGTTGCTATCCTGGAGGGCATCACAAGGGGTACACAGAAGTATCTTCGTAAAAGATACGCCATGGCTAGTCTTAACCTTGCCAATCCTAATGTAAGGTATAGCCCCGCTATCACACAATACATGGAGGAGAAAAGCAAGAAGGGGGGAATGCACAGGGTCTGGCCTGCTGGGAATAGGGAGTTGCTTTTTGAGGTACGTCTGCGTGACAAGAGTGGTGTCGGTATTGGGAGAACGGACATCACATTGGAGTGCACGTTGTGGCCAGACTGTCATGCTTGCAAGTGCAACTGCAACAAGCCTTTCCTTCGACATCTGCCATGCTCTCATGTTCTTGCCGCATCCGCAAAAGGTGGTGTCGATGCGAACATATTCGTCTCGCCTTACTTTACTAAGGAAGCATGGGAGGCAACCTGGCGCGGTGAATTGCGTGGTTGGCGTGCGGTATGTGAGTTTATTCGCCCACCCCCAGGGGAAGCCAACTGGGTACCTGATTCAAATTTGCTAGTTGCAACGAAGGGGCGTCGCAAGACCCGTCGAATCAAGAACCACATGGATGAAGCTGAAACGAACACCCGTTCACGGCGTCCAAAGGCTTGCATTGTATGCGGTGGAGACCATAGCCGTAAAGATTGCAGCATGTACAATGTAGGCAAAGATCCAGAAGGTGGCGATATTCGGCGTGTTCCAGGGCGGAGGTCGACTTCGAGAAGGAATCCTTAGTTATTCGTCTTGTAATATTTATATTTACCAGCACCGCATTGTGTTCACTTCATTTTATCAGTTTTTGACTTATATTTCTGAAATTTCGCTTTGCATAATTTTGTCATGTATTAATTTATTTTTGATGCTCACGTCACTGATAATCATGCATTTTGTAGGTATGGCTGACAGGGATGACGTATCGCTGATCGACGAGGTGATCGATAAACATCACCGATCGAGACGACTTAGTCAGGGGACGTTCTGCAACGTGCTGAGAATGCGGGGACCGGATCAGTACTGGCGTATAGATCCTCGTTGGGTTCCAAGGCATGTGAAAAACCATTTGTCACCGAGAGCTGCCATTTAAATTTTCTCGCATTGCTGATTATTTATTTATGACATGTAACAGGTTGAGAGCCGCTGGGTTGTTGACCTTCGCACGCTTGGTTGAGCCTTCACGTGGAAGGTCACCCCGTATCAATATGGATGCGGCCTTGCTGAGTGCTTTGGTGGATAGATGGAGGCCCGAGACACACACCTTTCACCTAACAGTTGGAGAGATGGTACCCACTCTACAGGATGTGTCTTTTTTGTTGGGTCTACCAATAGCGGGTGCAGCAGTTGGCCCGACACAGGTTCACGCTGGATGGGCGGATGATCTGTTGGCCAGTTTTGGTGGAGTGGTGGCTGCTCCGCTGCTTGATCTCACAGATGGACATGGGCCCACGAGGAGTTGGTTGCACCAGTTCCACCAGGAGGAGTTCCCAGAGGACCAGGAGGACTGGGTAGTGCGCCGACACTTAGTCGCGTATCTACTGTGGCTGTTTGGGTGGGTGATGTTCACGGGAACTCACGCTGACTCCGTGGACAAGCACTTCATCCACTACGCGGAGCAGATCGCCGAGCTACCTGTTGAGGACATTCCGGAGTACAGTTGGGGGTCGGCAGTTCTTGCGTCGACGTACGCCGGTCTCTGCGATGCTTGCAACAGGAACAACAGGGGAAGTTCTCTGACAGGATGCCCTCTGCTTCTAATGTTATGGGCGCATGAGCGCTTTGACATTGGGCGGCCACAGCTAGAGTCGTACGCAAGCTACGGCGTCGATGAGATGTACAAGTCTGGACTTGAAGACATCGACGATCGTCCAACCATGGGATCGCTGTGGACACACCGCGAGGTAAATTGTACTTTGCAAGGCATTTTTCATAGCACCCTCTTTTTCTGCGCATGATCTAGAGTTACGGGAACTAATCATATTTTTCTTGCATTTGCAGCCGAGGTGGGTGAGCGGAACGACACGTCGCGTGTACGCACAGTTCGTGGCGGACTTCGATCAGCTTACGCCCGACCGTGTACGCTGGACCCCGTACACGCATCACGATGTCGTCGAGCGGGCACCGCACGGTCTGGCGCACCTCTGCACGCGCGACGTAGAGCTTTGGAGGACCACTTGTCACCTCGTGCTGGACGTGCACGTCGAGCCGTACCACGTGCAGAGGGTACGTAAACAGCTCGGCATGTACCAGGACTTCCCTCCGAGAGGTGGACGCTCATTAGCTGTTACCCTCCACAAGTAAGTACACGTCCGACAATGTTAATTTCACGTACTGTGTTTTATCCCATTTTAAATGTTTCTTACGTGCTCACTACGCCCTACGCAGGTACACCAGGAAGGGACTCGGTCTATCCCACGAGGCGACCATTGTTCAGACGATCGCGCCAACGGTTGCGGAGTGGGAACATGCGGCTGAGCACCTGGTTCTCCAAACACCTCCAGACGACGGAGCTTCGTACGGACAGTACCTTCGTTGGTATCGTAGTGTTACGCGCTGGAGGTGTTTCCCGCCACAAGGGGAAACTTCTGTCCCTCACCAGGCGTCGATCACGGACACGTTTGCCCCACAGCCTCGAGCTGCGTTCAACTCAATGGTATGACGGTGCTTTCGTTGATTATCATTAAATGTGGAATATGTTCAATTGTTCTAACGCCCTTCCCAATTCGTTCGATAGGCCGAGTTTGTGGAACAGGTTCACACTGAGTCCAACACGTTGCTACAGCGAATGGAGACGAGGCCTCAGCACGTCAGGCAGGACGACGTGACGTCCGTCCTTCGCAGTTTTCGTTCACGGGCTGCGGCGCTCCTTCGTCGTGTCTCCTGTCGAAGCGCGGCTGATGTTGTGCAGCCCACCAGGCGGGCAGGATCGCCACCACTACCACGACGTTCTAGTGTGGACCAGTTCCGCTACTCTACTTCACGTCGCCAGTACGACGACGCCGGTCCATCGCACGCTCGGCCTTCGCTTCAGGAGACACCGGTCCCCTTTCGCCCAGGGAGATCGTCTGACTTTGGGGTTCCGGCATCGAGTATGCCACCACCGCGGCCTCCGGTACAGCAGGTTTGCCTTGCTTAACATACAGTTCATATCGTACTCAACCTTCGTTTTATACCATTTCGTAACCTCCGCAACATGAACACCCACAGCAGGTGTACGATACGCATCCAGCTTCTGAGCCACCAGACTTTCCCTACCTGCCGACAAGTCACAACCTGGCGCCCACACCCAGTTGGGGACTCTACTGTACTCCGCGCGCCCCGGAGGCAGGTTACACACAGCACACAAGTAAGTATTGTTTACAACCAAGGCAACCATCGTCGTTCGCTTAATTCTCATGCGTACTTACTAACTATTGTAGTGTGCCATCGTCTTTAATTTGCAACAGGTCACGACTACGGGTTTTCCCAGGGGCATTCTGCAGTTCCTGCTGTCTCTCCTCGAACACAGTTCGTGGACGATTTCTTTGCGCCGAATGCACCCGATGCGCAAGCTGGCGTAGACTACTGGTACGGTGCTCCTCCGGTCACGCAGCCTACGCAGCAAGAGGAGTTTGTGCAGCCAGAGGATGCCACTCCACAGCAGACGGCACGACATAGGCACCCACCTGATCATTTGACCTATCCCACGGAGCAGGTCAGACAACGTAAGAAGGGAGGGCCTAGCAAGCGTGCGAGAGGGGGGCATTCTTGACTTGTAGCCTCGCCAGTAGGCTACAAGTGCTACATGTTTGTAATATTTACAGTTAGTAACTTTGAGTTACCTCTTCGTACGTAACACTATTTGGTTGCCGCACTCATATGTTACGAAAATATTCCATGTCATTCGCTACATCTACTCAACGAAACGACGAAAAACTTTCGGCGCGTAACAGAGGGCTACGATTGGTCCCTACCAGTTTTTGGCCCGTGACAGACGTTTACGATACGTCGCTATCATCTTTCGGCGCGTGAAGGCGTCCGGACTCAGCTTTTGCCGATGCTTTGTTCGACACAATCATTCAATTTGCGCTGCCGCGTGAACGTGTTGTCAAATCCACGCTACTGGTGAACTCACGTTAGATGGATATGTGCCTCCTTCCTCCACTATATATTACATAGGTCCGAATATGCGCTCTTCATCCAATGGCCCGAGGAAGTGCTCATTTCAACCGGTCACAATTGAAGGAAAAAAAATAGAGAGGTCAGGAAGAAGGACAAGAGCCGCGAAGCGTTGTTGCTGTGCTTATTCGATCGCACGTTAGTACAATATCCCGACGTATGGTTATATTTTGTGTCGCATACTAGTGTAATTACCATGTATTTCAAATTTCTGAGTAGATCTGTAGCACTTAGATGCGGAGCCTAGATTTTTTGCGAGTAGATTTGTAGCACTGTGAGTAGATATGTTGAAATTTGTGAGTACATATGTAGCACTTAGAAGTGTGAATAATTTTAGGCTAGATTTGTTATGCACACGTTTGGTTTGTAGTACTACTATATTTGACCGTACAATGAGAAGTATTAAGGGTGTTTACAATATTTGATAGTTGTTTTTTAAAACTGTAGGATGCCAAGGCGTGGAAAACCTACCAACTCAAGGTAACATAAATCGTTTCTGTGATATTATGTGTTATTCGTTGTGCATGAAATGAGGAATCCTAGATTAACAGGTTAGGGTGCTTCATTTATTATTGACTTGTAGTTCTCGCCCGAAAACTGGAAATGCCTTCAACCCATTGCCTTTGCCTACCGGTGTTCCAGTGCCCATGTGCTGGTGCGGTGATCCTTGCAAGGTAGCCAAGTCTGATGAAGACGAGACGTACATGCAGAGATACTGGATGTGTGCCAATTTTGAGTTTGAGCCAACACCTGAGATCCGCCGCATTAACTTAGTGGTGACGAACTGATGTTTTGTAATAATTATTTGGTGTATTAAGTAGTCTTGAACAACTTATTTGGTTAGTAAACATTGCATTTGTTGTAGACCCCTCCACCGCTATGTGATTTTGAGCAGTGGATCGACACCGAGATCAAGCCGCAAAACAAGGAGCGGTTGGAGTACATGCGGCGATGGGATGCAGAGCGCAAGGAGAAGATAGAGCTGAGACGCAAGGAGGAGGCCGCAGAAAAAGAGCACAAGGCTGAGGCGGATAGGAGGCGTGTTGCTGCGTACAGGGAGGAGCAGGAGCGGAAGCTTGAGCGTGCGCGGCGAGCGAAGGCAGCAATGGAGGAGAATCCCGATGCGCAGAGGAAGGGAAAGTGGCCTCGTTGCACTCAGTAGTATGCACGAGTTGGTAGTTGTATCGTCGTCGTGTTCAACTCTTGCACTACCTTCCTTCCAGTTCTAATCTAACCTTATCTATGTAACCACAATGGAACCAGGTGTATCATGTTTAAATTGTACTACAACTTCTCCTTGTTTCGGTATGGTCATGGATGTGCTCAACATCAATTCTTAAAAAAAGTTTCTTCTCCGTTTCTAAAAACAAGTTCTGTGAATTCGAAATTTTTTGAGTTCTCCGAAAACGATTTTCAGAATTTTTGAAAATAGATAGAACCAATTTTCGCTTCTACAAATTTTTTGCCCTATCCGAAAGTGATTTTTGGAATTTCCCAAAATAACCGATAAACAAATTAAGGTTCTGTAAATTAATAAATTACAAATGAATATATCTAAAATTATTAAATTATAACTCCGATATGTTTATCCAAATATGCAGCTACAAATGTGTATGTCAGTTATAATAAATTATAATTATATTAACAACTTATAAATTACAATTAATCAATTATAAACAGTTCTCTCATTAATTCTTAACTAACAACTTAAAAACAATTCTTACCCAATTAAAAAAAAATTTCTGTACATTACTAAATTATAAATAGATATATCTAAAATTAATAAATTAAAAATCCAATGTGTTTCTCCAAACATTCAATTCAAAATGGGTATTAATCAATTATAACAAAATTATATTTAGAAAAACTACTTACAAACTTAATTATGAGAACAACTTACAAATTATAAGTAATCAATTATAAATTATATGTCATTAATTAATTAATAAAAAGTTAAAAACAACTTTTAAAAAAATAATTTGTATTAACAAAAAAAACTACACTGAACAAAGGGCCGGCACCGGCCCGGCCTATCGAACGGCCGGCGCTCGACTGGGCCGGCCTGTCGTCACGCGGCACGTCGACAGGGCCCAGTCGAACCGCGGGCGGCCGATAGGTCCGGCCTGTCGTCACGCGGCATGTCGACAGGGCCCAGTCGAACCTCGGGCGGTCGATTGGTCCGGCCTATTATCTTTCCACCGTTCGATTGGGCCCTGTCGTTACGCGGTTGGCCGACTGGGCCGCATTTCGTCTCTCCGTGGGTCGACAGGCCGCTAGTTTTGCGATTTTCTCCACAAGCCTGCTAGATTTGCGATTTTCCATTTAAACCATACTATTTGTAAAAAAAATTCGTACTATTTCCTTTCTCAAATATTTGACATTGATTCACTACTACAAAAACCTCCATAGGTACCGACCACATAGGTGCCGGACTTACTAGAACCGATACCTAAAAGACAATTCACGCCCATTTTTCCACGAACTGGCACCTATAAGGTCATATAGGTGTCGGTTGGCTGAGAGGAGCTCATTGGTGCCGGTTTGAGAAAAACCGGCACCTATGAGCATAAAAAAGGTGTCGGCCTTATTTACAAACCGGCACCTATAACAAAGGTGCCGGTTCGTAATAAGAACCGGCACCTATGTGACGGCCAAAAAGGTGCCCCTTTAACCTAATAAACCGGCACCTATCACATAGGTGCCGGTTCTTAATAAAAACTGGCACCTATGTGGTGGCTTCCCAAGGAAGGAAACTAAATAGGTGCCGGTTCATAACATGAACCGACACCTATATCCCCCAAGTCTATATATACCCCTCGTTCACTGCATTCTCACGATTTTTAGACTTCTCTTCAGCTCATCCAAACGGGGGAGGAGGTTTTGCCCAAAAATTTAAAAAATATCGAGAGATCTATGTGTTTGCATGCGTAAAGGTTAGTATATGTTGATTTCATATGTAATTCGCACTAATATTTATCAAGTTATTTTTTGCAATTTGTTTTGTTGAATGAGAAGCATGAGAAAGTATGATGACTCTTTGTTCGTTGGAGTGTCTTCCCAAAACCAACAGTGAGCACGGAAAACGGAACAGTCCATTAACGCGTGATTAATTAAGTATTTGCTATTTTTTTTTCAAAAATGGATTAATTTGATTTTTTAAGCAACTTTTGTATAGAAACTTTTTACAAAAAAAATACACCGTTTAGTAGTTTGAAAAGCGTGTACGTGGAAAAAAGGAGGGTTGAGTTGGGAAGACATAGGAACAAACTCAGCCTTAATATTGGAGTAATTTAGAGATTAATCATTAATGAGTAATGTAATTGTTATTAACATATATCAGAATTTCAATAGATATAGAGAATGATATATGTATGTTAGTGGTTAATTTAAGAATTTTCGTAGAAGCGATGGATGAAGGAGGGATAAACGTTCCGGAGCGTGGTACCTTGGAATATGCCAGGAGAGTAACCAACTTCGTGATCACATCCACGAGATCTAGATCATTGAACACGACGGAACACTTGTGTTGTCCATGCGCTGATTGCAGGAATAAAAGACAGTTTCCTGCAAAACAAGTTCATGAGCATCTCCTAACAAGGGGTTTTATGCCTAATTACACATGTCAGGACAATCATGGTGAAGATGAGAATCCAGATGTAATGGACGGAGACAATGTGGAGTTGCCTGCTGACGGAGGTGGATATGATAGTGTTAACGACGGATTTTGGTAATCGACTTGGAAGTGAAAGAGGAAACCGAAGCAGAGAAGAAGGATTGAGTTGGAGTCGGACCAGGCTTCGTATCGGACCCGGTAACCGTATCGGACTGAGGAGGTGCTGCCAGAAAGAGCGTATCGGCCGATATGGATTCGATGTGATTGTTGGCCGATACGGGTTGTAAGTTGACAGAGTCAGCGTGGGCTTGATCTGGGCTCGAGATAAGCTTCAAGGAAGTTGCCAAATAGAGATAAAGCTCGGTTTTAGGCAATTGTATCTTGTAAATCAAGTAGGTTTAGATCTAATCTGTGGCAAGAGTCTGCTGTAAAGACTTGTTGTTTGTTAGAGATAAGATCGTGTCCTACAAGGATCCTGTTGTAATCTCGGGTATAAATATCCCGGTAGTTTGTACATAGAAACTCTCTCACAACTCAATACAACAAACAGTTTCAATCTACTTCGGCGCATCGCCAACCCTCGCAAGAGATTAATTTCGATGAGTTCTTACTTCCTGGAGCAGAGGTAAGAACTCGTTCCCGACGATTTGCATCGTCGGGGCCAGCGTGTCGCTTTAGACACGTTAAGCCTCGATGATGTGATCATCGTTTATCATGTCTTGGATAATTTTGACAGGCATTTTAGTTATGCGTCGCCAGCGATCTACTCATTTTAGGGTTCATTGCCGGTGACAGTTTAATTATTGTGCTTGGCTAGATTGTTCAATGCATCTACCATCCCAAAAAGCAATCGGCGGCTTGATTTTCTTTGTGTTAAGTCTTGATTCACACTTTGAGTTGTCATCGACCTCAGTACTGTTTTGAGATTCAACACAAAGCCTGTTTCCGGTTGTAATTAAGGATAGCACTGGGGTTTTAGCCAGTCTTACCTGACGCATGTGATTATCGCTAGGTTTTTATATGTGTCTACCATCTGCATGAGTAGATCGATGAATATAGATGCATCTGTTATAGGTTAGTCCTTTGGGTTTATCTGTGATGGACGTGTTTATATTGACTGATTGGTTCATGTAGATTTGCACTAGAGTACTAGCTAGTGTAGTAATCTTTATTATTCCTTATCGGCCGGTGCTGTTGATTGACATTAACATGTTGACAAAGGCCGATAAGTTTGGATTCATGCTTTAATCTTATTTTATCATGAGTAAGCTGATATAGCTTTGCCCTATCGGCTGGGCTATGACAATGTGTCATCGGCCTATCGGCCGATCGGCCGTTGTTTTCTGACGTGGTTTACTTGTTTCTTGTTGATTGCAGATCAAATCAACTGGCACGCTCTGCGCACAACTAGGCAAGCCATTTGGACCTGCACTGGAGTAAAGCAAACCTCCCAGGCCGCCGTGGAAACGCGGAACCCGTTTGGTCGCAAGGCGGGTCGAAATTCTGTGCCAATAGATAGTGACGAATCAGATGGTTTAGATCAGAAGTTACGCGATGGGGAGACAGCCTACGACGATGACAGGCAATACGAGAAGTTCAAGGGCATGGTGGAGGACTCAAAAACCCCGCTTTATCCAGGATGCAATGAGCAGCACACCAAGTTACACGTCGTCCTCTCGTTGCTGTAGATGAAATCAACCAACGGTTGGAGTGACAAGAGCTTCACAGAGCTTCTACAGCTGATTGGAGACCTCTTTCCAGCGGGTCATGTGCTGCCAAAAACAACATACCGAGCGAAGAAGGTTGTCTGCCTACTCGGACTGGAAGTGCAGAAAATTCACGCATGTCGAAATGACTGTATCCTATATCGAGGTGACTATGCAGACTTGGATACATATCCAGTTTGCGGAGCACCATGGTATAAGGGTGGAGTTAACGATGATGATGACGTTGATGATGACAGTGGTGGCCCAGTCCTGAAGAAGAGGAAAGTGCCCGTTAAAGTTGCGTGGTATTTTCCTATAATCCCTCGGATTGAACGCATGTATGCAAACAAAAAACATGCAAAGATGATGTGTTGGCACCACGAAGAGCGTAAGAAGGATGGAATGATAAGACACCCTGCCGATGGATCTCAATGGAGAAAGATAGATCGAAAGTACAAAAAGCATTTCGCGCAGGAGGTTAGGAATATAAGGTTTGGGCTGAGCACGGACGGAATGAATCCTTTCAGTGACATGAGCAGTCGGCATAGCACGTGGCCAGTGGCACTTGTTATCTACAACCTTCCTTCATAGTTGTGCATAAAGCGTAAGTATATTATGATGCCACTTCTAATCCAAGGACCGAAGCAACCTGGCAACGATATCGATGTCTACTTCAGGCCATTAGTGGATGATCCTAAGTTTCTATGGGACCGAGGTGTGCAGATGTGGGATGCGTACAAAAGAGAGTACTTCACCTTAAGGGCAATGTTGTTCGTTACCATCCAAGATTACCCTGCAGCTGGTAACACATCCGGGCAAACAGTGAAAGGTGGTTGTGCATGTGTGCAGTGCATGCGGGATACAACGAGCAGGTGGCTGAAGTACTCCGGAAAGACTGTGTACATGCGCCATCGGAGGTTTCTTCCAGCCGACCACCAGTACCGTAGCAATACAAGAGATTTCGATGGCACGGTGGAGGAGGGTACAGCTCCAACACACCGTACCGGCAGAGAGATTTTTGAGGAGTTACAAGATATTGAATGTATATTTGGTAAAGGGTAAGGTAATCGAAGCGCAACAAGCAAGGGTGGTGAGAAACCTCTTTGGAAGAAGAAATCTATCTTTTGGGAACTACCATATTGGAAAGATTTGGATGTTCGTCACGCGGTTGACGTGATGCATGTCGAGAAGAATGTGTGCGAGACTTTGATGGGACTCCTGCTAAACATACCCGGCAAGACAAAGGACACGTTGAAAGCCCGGAGAGACCTCACAGAAATGAACATCAGGCCCGAGCTACATCCTCAAGAACGGCCCAATGGTCGCCAGTACCTCCCTCCCGCGTGCTACACCCTTAGTGCCGCAGAGAAAATAAGCCTGTTGCAGTGCCTGCAGGGTGTCCGAGTTCCTTCTGGTTACTCTGTGAACATTAAAAGACTTGTCAACATGAAAGAGAAGAAATTAGTGGGCATGAAGTGACATGATTGCCATGTGCTGATGACACAACTTCTTGCTGTTGCTATTAGAGGCATTTTGCCAGATAAGGTTCGAAACCCAATCATAAAGCTGTGCTCGTTCTTCAATGCTATATATCAGAAGGTGATCGATCCAAGCACGCTAGACAAGCTCCAAGCAGATGTAATCATTACCCTTTGCCAGCTCGAGATGTGTTTTCCACTATCATTTTTTGATATAATGGTTCACCTCGTGTCACATATCGTGAAAGAGATAAAGATTCTCGGCCCAGTGTATCTGCATAACATGTGGGCTTTCGAGAGGTTCATGGGGATCATAAAGAAGTATATGCATAATAGAGCTCGACCAGAAGGCAGTATCGTAGAGGGTTATGCAAGAGAGGAGGTGGTTGAATTCTGTATCGACTATATGGATTTGCATCCCATTGGTGTGCCGATGTCTCGACACGAGGGCAGGCTACTAGGGAAAGAGACACTAGGGCATAAGGCAATTTTCGCTCCTAGCCTAGAAACATTACGGCAGACACATTTCGCAGTGCTCCAGCAGTCGGCCTTGGTGGCTCCATTTGTCGACATGCATTATAACACACTCCGCAGCGAGAACCCAAGCAAATTAGAGACATGGATAGCTAAGCAGCATAGGTTGAATTTTGGCGATTGGTTACGGAAGCATATCATTGCTATGAATACTGATAGTGACCAGCTGTATGTTTTGTCTTGGGGACCTGCGAGCACAATTCATTCATTCCAAGGGTATGACATTAATGGATATACATTTTACACGAGAACCCAGGATGCCAAGAGCTCGTATCAAAACAGTGGTGTCCGCATAGACGCCTTCGACAGTAATGGTGTAGAACAAACGTACCATGGTTATATAGAGGCAATCTGGGAGCTAGAATATGGATCGCTGAAGGTACCACTTTTCCAATGTCAATGGGTCAAAATTCCCAGTGGTTTGAGGATTGACAAGTACGGAATGTTCATCGTGGACTTAAACAATGTGGGTTATCAAGATGAACCATTTGTGCTCGCAAAATCCGTAACACAAGTTTACTATGTCAAAGACCCTTCTTCGTGAACCGATCGCCACGTGGTTCTCCATGGAAAGCGAAGCATTGTCGGAGTTGAGAATATCGTTGATGAGGAAGACTACGATCAAATCGACGAGCTACCACCGTTTGCAACAGATGTAGAAGGAGGTGAAGAAAGTCAGGAAGACGAAGACAAGGAAGAAGCACCATATGTTCGTAGCGACCATGAAGAAGGAGTAATTGTGATAGACCTGCATGTTTGAATTTTATTGTAACAAACATGAATGTGTAATGTAATGATAAATTACATCAGTTTACTGCTAATTTGTACTACCATGAATAAACCAATACTGTGAGCTTCGGTATTTCTTAATCCTCTAAAATCGTTACATCCTACAATAACTAAAAAATTGCACATGTTTTAAAGTAGCAAGCGTGCCAATTCTGGATGTACAGGTACGATATGGTTGTCAGCTCATTTCAAAATAATTTATGTTCAATTACTATGAAAATTTTGTATTACAAATTGATCATTCAATGACAACACTTACAGTCACAGGCCTAAAGCATCTGCATCTGCAAAGAATGTGAGCTTGGAGTTAGCCACATAGGTACCGGTTCCTATATACAACCGGTACCTATTGTGGTGAAAGGTGCCAGTTTTAATTAAGAACCGGTACCTATAAGACACAAAAGGTACCGGTTCTAATTTAAAACCGGCACCTTTTTGCCAAAATAGGTACCGGTTGTAAATAGGAACCGGTACCTATGTGGCTCATATATATATATGCCGTCGTCTCTGCCTTCGCCATTTTCCCCAAACCAGCCCGCTGTCGCCATTTTCCCCAAACCAGCCTGCCGTCGCCATCGATCTGGTGGCCGTCGCCCTTCACCACCGTCCCCTCGCTCACCCGCCAGCCAGCGCCCTCCAGTGCCATCACCGCTAGGCAGCGCCATCCCCGTCCTCCACCACCGTCGATCCTCCCCTAGCCTGGATCGATCTACCGCCGTTGCCATCCACCGCCGTCCAGCTCCTCCGCCGTCCACCTCCTCCTCCTCCTCTGTGTCGCCTATACAAGAGGTGCCCCCGTACGCTCTTCCCCATTTCGAACGGATCGGGCGCAGGAGCGAGTGCGAGAGGCCAATCCCCAATCCCCCCCTCGTCACCGCCGCCGCCGCCGACCGCTCCCCTCCCTCCGGCGCCGCCCCGTCCGTGCCCAAGTGCGACATCTGCCAGGTCGGTCCCTCCCCCCCTCTATCTGCCTCGATTAGGGTACTTGAGGCCTGCAGGAAATTCTTATCTTGTGTTGTATGCTTAAGCTTCTTGATCATAATTAGCCGATTTTACATCTAGTTAACCACTATAATTCTTTTTATCAGTGGAAGGATCAAACTCACTTTAAGGGGCAAACTAAATTCTCACACACTTGGGTTGTATGAAGTAAAAAGGAGATTAAAAAAAGATTGACAGTTCATAGTTAGTTTATAACTTTATATTGTGCTTGATGAATGAACATTAGAGTGAAGAGACAAGTCTAGTAGTGATCTTTTTTGTTGGTGCTGTCTGAAAGTTTAGGGTCCCTAATATGATAGCAAATGAGGAGTTATAAAATAAATGGTGAAGTGATGACTATCTGTTAACCCTAGCTTAAGCTGTGTATTTGAAAATACAGTTGCATATTTTACTTATAGTGAGGACACATATTGGAAGGTAGCACTGTAACGACATTTAATAGAGTCATGTCCTACTGCACATCAAGAACAACTTCTTTTTGCGATGCTTTGAGGTAGACTGTAAGCCTTTTGCAGTTCTACCTATGAAAACCTAGTATGTAGTGGCTATATTTGTTTTGTAGGTTTATTGGTTTATTTCTAGTCAACAGATTGTTAGATGTAAAACTTATTTTTTTTAAATACCCAAAATTTTTTTTAAGGAAAAGTATATGCTATTGCTTTGCATGTTTATTTGTGCTGCACTTTATGCTGCGCAATGTCTGTATATTCTGAACTTCTGATTGGAAGTAATATTAATTTCTTCATGCGCTACGAGACATTGAGGGCCCTAAGTTGTCACTACCTTGAGGCAGCTAAATTGTAGCTTCCATAGTGGTTTCTTTAACACAAGTCTGTTTGTTTTGGAGCTGTCATTCTCATTCCTTGTAAGATGTGATATAGATTTGGTTAAGTCCAAGATCTTACAAATGTTTTCTTGGGTTTCTGCATAACAATTTGATGAAACTCTGAATTATTCGGTCCTAACCCAGATCGTGACCGTAAAAACTGCAGTGCAGGCATGGGTGCTTATTTTCTGAATTATTTTGAAGCTGTACTGTTGCTAGCATTTTAAACCAACATCTCATTCCACTATTTCCTTTCTTTCTTTTTGAGCTCCAAAATACTGTATAGTTTCAGTTTTGAAGCTGATGCACTAAATATAACATTGAATATGAGTTGTAGTAAAAAATTGTAGAACAGATAGTTACACACGTAGCTATCGAAGAATGTGATCATTTTCTCACTTTGCTAGCTTAATTGATGTATGCAAGCTGCTGGGTTAGCTACTACCTCATGCAAATACATTAAATTAGATCCTACTGGTCCAGTCAAGTTACGTATGAAATTAGATGGCATTACTTTACTTTTGGTATATTTAGAAGAATATCATCAAGAGGACAATAAGTTGTTACACTAATTTCTTGTATCTATGTAGCAATAGTTCTAGCCTAGGTCTACAAAAGGAAATGTCAGGGGAACAAGATAACAGTAGGGTTGCAAATTCTAGAGAAGGCGATGGTGGTAACGGTAGCCCAAGTGACTTTCTAAACTTGAATCAGCCCGGTGATAACCCACACAATATGGAGGTAAATTAACCCATCTGGAACAAATAAGACCTTAAAAGTACACATATCGTCAGATCTGAATGACTAATTTATACTGATGTTTGAAGGGGGTTGATCCTTCGGCCACTACGCAGTCTGCGAATACTTCAACCTCATCGGCAAGAAGAAAGGCTAGAGGTCCAACTAGGATGCCCTCAGGTCTATACAAAATCACAGAGTTAGCTGCAGATGGGACCCCTATAGCTCCAGAATCGGCACTCACCCCATATGGCAATGCTATAGGTGTCATCGTGAAGGATGACATCCCCATCAAGTACCGGCACTGGAGAAGCAGTGATAGAGATGAATTAGAGTGGACGGTACCAAACAAAGACAAGGACCTTGCTTGGGAAAAGTTAAAGCGGACATTCCAGTTTCCCGAGGGACAAGAAGAACTCGCAAAGTCCGGGGCTCTTAAGAAGATGTCCATCAGCTTCAAGAAGTGGAAGACGGACCTTAACAGGAAGTATGTCAAGAAGGGCCTGACACTAAATTTTGAAGATGCCAATTATCGAAGGTGTCGTCTTTTCTGGGATGACTTTGTGGCCTACAGAACATCAGATGAGGCAAAGGAGATTAGCGACAGGAACCAGGCCAATGCGGCCAAAAACCGATACCCTCACCGTCTCGGCCCTAGCGGATATGCTAAGAACATAGTCAAATGGTAACTCCGGGAAGATGAGCTGCTGCAAAAGGGAATCGAGATTGAGATGAAGGACTGGTGTCAACGGAGAAAGAATTACCAATACGCCCGAGGTTCAACACTCTCGGATACAGGCGAGTTGGTACACAAGGGTCCTCGAGAGCAAGAAGTGTCCCAAAGGCTCCACGAGGCCCATCTAAAGTCCTCAGAAGGTTCTTTTGTTGCGAGCAGGGAGAGAGATGAGCTTACACTTGCATTGCAGAACCCTGAGCATCCGGGACACACAAGAGGAATTGGCCTAGTTCCATGGAGAGAAGGTTTTCCTAAAGACAGACATAGGTACCGGTCTCGGAGCAATAAAAATTCCAGAGACCAATCGGAAGAGATAAGGCTATTGAAAGAACAAATGGCACTGGTAATGGCAAGGCTTGAAGGTCAGGAAGGAGGCAATGCTGGCCACTTAACCAGTCCAGGTGGGAAGAAAAGCAGCTGCGCTTCAACTGAGGTTCCTCAGGAACCGGACACGGTTCGTTACCCCGTGGACGACATCACTGTACGTACTGCATGCAGGCTGCATGTGCCACTTCAAAACATCAGTCAAGAGGTGGCACGCGCTATGGCACATCCCGTAACGGAGGGAGGGACGATACACGGTAAGCCGATACCAAGTGGCTACTCAAGGGTCGAAGTGGAGGACGTGCCGAGGAGGTACAGGGCAGTGCAGCTTGATTTTGCTCCAGAGGAGGGGGTGAACACTCTTGGAGAAGCTATCCACAACATAATCCTGTGGCGCAAGCGTTTCATTATCTTTCCTTAAGGAGATGGTGATGACGAGCCAAGCGATGGTGGGTCTAGCTCTGAAGGACTTCCTCCCTCCCCTCAAAGGATGCCAACTCCACCACCATTGCCACATAAGAGCCCGTCTCCTCCACTGGCACAACGTAAGAGCCCATCTCCTCCAGAGGCAGCACATCAGAGCCTAGCTTCATCAGACCGGCCGAAAAAGAGGGGGCACCTCTGTAAAACTTCCCAAATGTCTGAACCACCATCTCTGAAGAGGACCAAGAAGATGCCATTGCCTACCAGGTCGGAGCCATCTTTCAAAGTGCCAGTTGAAGTACAGGATCACTTTATTCGCATGGCAAGGCCACCTGCCCAAAAGCAACCTATTACGGACTTCCGACGCACGATCAGGAAAAAGGGATTGCAAGAATTTTCCAAGAAAGAATTCGAGAAAGATGAGGCCAGCAAGAATATGCAAGACTTTCTAAAAGAGGCAGGGCTAAAAAGTTTGGATGATGTGGATAATATTGAGAAGGCCCCATTGGTAGCTCAGTTCAAGCTTGGTCATTCTTTGACTACCGACGAATATCGCCATGTCGTTGGCAAATGTACTCAAATGAGAAGGTGTAGAAGAATGGTACTTACAGATGGCCAAGGATGGTAAAGAGATGTTCCCCGTCTTTTACAGGGACGAAGACTTTCATCACTGTGATGGTATAGTTTGGGTCTCATTTAGAGAACTATTTCATCTATGCAATCTGAGGGAGCTAGACTTATCGGTGATTCAATTATGGGCATTGTAAGTATACTCGACCTCTCGACATTTTTCTAAGTAAATATCTTCGTTGCGTGTCTAATTTTTCCCCTTATGCAGAATGGGGGCGCTTGAATGTAGAGCGACCCATAACAAGCTAGGATTCCTCGATACTCAAATAGTCAATTCCTCTAATATTGAGGCAGGCGAATGGTCCTCCCAAGAAGTGCTGAACTACCTTTACACATCCTTTGTCAAGCTGCAGGACATGAATACTATCCTTTTGCCCTACCACTTTAAGTAAGTGTGGCATTATCATTCTACCTCCCATCGATGTACTTTAAGATGTTAATTGTTCTCTTCCCTTGTATGTAGGCCTCACTGGATTCTTATTGCGATCCATTTAAACGATTCCAAGATTGTCGTCATGGATTCAATGAGGAAACCGCAATCCAACTACCAATCCCTCATTGACATCCTAGATAAGGCACTTGTGAAGTATAAGAAGAAGTGCATTCGACACGCTCTATGTGCAAATAAATTCCGAGTTTGTTGCCACCCTTATTGCTCACGTCAGGATCCGGGCACGAGCATATGTGGGTTCTATGTGATGAGATTTATGTGGGTATTCATGGAGGACGGCAACTGAAACATTACGAATGCTGAGGTTCGCCATGTCTCTTAAGACATAAATCCATTATTCTAAACACATAGTACCTTTTCACATCTTTAATTCTTCCATTTGCAGAAATTAAAGCTCCCGACAAGTAAATTGCTGTCACATGTTTGCTTGGGCCTCGCTGAACAGCTATGTGGATTCATCTTCGACCATATCATCTCGTCAGACGGCGCGTACAACATTTCAAAGGCTCCTGCTGGGCTAGTGGGTTTCATTGAGGCTGGTGACCCTAGTGACACTTTAGATAGCCCATCAACGACAAAGCACGCAAAGACCTAGAACTAGTGGACCATACCTTTCAAACATTTTATAAGTGTCTTGTAGATTAGTTATTTGGATTGATGTGGTTTTCTTAATGACATGAACATGCATTAAGTTTCTCTATTTGTTAATGTTTATCTATTATTTTTTCACACATATATCTAACCATGTATTCAATTTTTTATATTTCATATTTTTATCCCTAACAGCAACAGGTGATCTCACTGATTGGATGTGGCATGGATGAGGGAGGCATCATCACTGTTGTCTCTGTAAGCAACAGGTGAGCATGAGTAACTAAAATTTTCATATGAGTACGAGTTTAGAGCATTTGAGATGTTGTAGAGCTCAAGCGAATTTTTGTCAAGTCTCCTGAGATGTGTAACACATCTGGTCGCTGCCTTCGTGTGGTTCGACGGGCACGTCTCAGGCTGAAGTTAACTGGCACGCTGAGTCCCAGCAATATCTTCTATGCTCTCTACTCGAGGCTTCGGGTTTTATATTATAGTTTTTGATACCAAAATAGTTTTTGTTGCATATGTATATAATAAATGGTACGCTTGAAATTAAAAAAAAATAACGAATTACTTCTGCATAAGGTAGAAATAACCATGAAAGCAAAGCAACATGGCATAGCACTAATGATAATGAATTGTATATCTCCTTATCAGCAGCCGTGTTGCTGATAATACAGTGATTTTTATATACTTGCAAGTGGCCATGTATTTCGTTTTTCACTACAAGAAAACACTGTACTTGTAGAAGAATCAATCACCGTCTCGCTGAATGCGTGAGGCGGTCGATGACTAGACTGTTATATAAGTACTCTAAGACAATTTTTGAAACAAAACAAATGTTAATTGCCTATATGCAACCAGTCAATATTGATCGTTTCACTGTAAGAAAACCTCATGGGAAGACGCATTAAAATGGATGTGTTACAAACGGTTTGAAAAAAGGGGTTTCATCTTTCATTTAGGAACTAATTTTTCTACTTTACTTTTCAGGGAAAAAATTAAAAAAGAACCAATGTCTTTGTTTGAGCCATGCATGTACTCCAGATCAACATATATATTTACAAATATACACCAATTTAACACTATCAGATCAGTACTATATACTGCATATATCTGTAGATGGAAAAAGCCTACAACTTTAAGACATCGTCTCACCCAACCTTATGATATGATCTTCTTTCTTAATTAATCACACCAAAACGCTTAACTATCATTGAGACAAAAACAAGTTAAAAGCTGTTTCTAGTGGGGATAAAACAAAGGGTGAAGTCAGAGCAGGGCTCCCATTGGCGATATTTTGGTGTCACAATACAATAAATAATCAGTGCCAGTATATTTTGTTCCTCTTGTATATGTAAATTCCATGCATGGATGCTAACTGCAGCACTTATTCTTGATCTATATGTGTTAATTGAATCTATCTAACCTAATACAAATATAATTAACCATGAAATCTATTTCCTTTTTTAAAACGAAAACATGTTGAAATCGATCTGATCCATTTATCTAGTCTGTATGTGTTGTTTAATTAGGTGATCTTCAGTTTCATAGAAATATATAGGAAGGGCATGGGACATGAATGGCCATGAAAGTTCTTAGTAACATACTGTTTTTATTAATTAACCATGAAATATATTTCCTTTTATACCATGCATTGATTTTCATGAAAATGGATAGGAGTCCACCTAAAATGAGTCTTCCTGTGAATGTGAATAATGTGAATGTAATATTGTAATATTCTGTAATTTCTATGTTTCAGGAAATATTATATATATGTGACCCCGAAATTATTTTTTTTTGTGCTTCAGGACTATAGGTGCCGGTTCTTGTAAAGAACCGACACCTATGAGGCTTCAAAGGCCGAGTCCTATCACTTATAGGTGCCGGTTCGTAATAAGAACCGGCACCTATAATACCACATAGGTGCCGGTTAGAAATTCACAACCGGCACCTATAGTGTTATAGGTACCGGTTGAGAAACCGGTACCAATAGCTTCGATCTTTGGTGCCGACCAATTGATGCCGGCTTCGAAACCGGCACCTATGAGCCCTTTGGAACCGGCACTAATGACTATTTATGTAGTAGTGATTAGTTTAATTTTGAGCTAATCAATGTTAAAAGAAATGAAGAGAGTAGTATTTTGTAAGCCTCACACCCTCTTTATTATTTCTGACAAAGCCAAACTTAAACTTATATGAGCGCAAAGTCTACTTGAAGGATATATTTAGGTTGTGACTTGCACCTTCGGTCTTATATAAGGATTGCTATATTTAAATTTTGTTTCACAATATTAATAATTCTATCAACATCTACACTACTACTATTCCATCGATTACATTTTATTCAAATTTCTTCTCATACTATCCCCTGTTACGTACTCTTTCACCCTAAACCTCTCACATTTATTGATAGGCACCAAAATATTTTCTACTCAACTTTAATGTGTACTAAACAATTTTTTTAAAAATGTTTATATTTTAAAAGAGAGGACGTACAAGTTGTGAGTATGACTGATGTAGCTTAAAAAACAGTTTTGAATAAGCTTATGATCGATGGGTTGATCAACTACGATTGGTAACCTGTGAAAAATAAACGAAGCTGAAAAAGTAATTTATAGATTAAAATTGTATATATGTGTTATTAGAGCTGAAAAATAGATTACGATAAAAAAAACTTAAAATTAACTTTAAAATTATTAAGATTTAAATTTTAGTTGTGAATGATATGTTAGGAAGAAGATGATGAGAACGTTCTATTCTTTTTTATTTGAAGACAATGTTTCAGTGACAAATCTAACTATAAGAAACCTCTAAATTCAATTTGGCTCTAAACTTGAAAAATGGTTGTCTTACAACTGTGCCTTTTTTCCTCTCGACTAGAACAATTTAATACTATCTTCGTTTCAAAATACAAAAAAAATTTATATTAAAAAACAAAATCCATATTTTAAGATGAAAATAACAGTATACAATTATCATATTATAGTCACTCTCTTCGTCAAAAACTTTAAATCCCAAAAAATTAAAATTCTGATTCTTTTTAGACTAAACATGTATGCCATGCGATGAAGGAGCGTCGTGTCGCGGTGAAGGAGCGCCGCGTCGCAAACTGGCATGGCGTACGTGGCTGCCGGCAGCGAGCCAACCCGGTGCTGTATGGACGAGGTGTCGCGTCACGTGATGTTGGCAGGGGCAGCAGCAGGAAGAGGCAGCAAAAGCATCCGTCGTGCAGCCGCCGTGGCAGCGACTGGCGGCCGGCAATCAACCACTTCGGTTTTTCGCCGGAGCAACAGTGAGTGATGGTGTCTGTACATAGACAACCACGGCGTCCACGTGCAGCTAATTAGCATGTAGGAGCACATGGTATTGGTAGTGCAGATCCTTCAGCCACATTTCGCCGCATAATGCGACCAAAAGCTGACTCGAGAAAAGCTGCCTGATTTTAGGGTCTGTTTGGCAGACCGTTTTCCCCAGCTCCTCTATATCGTATTTCACGTGCATGTATTTTAAACGGTTAAACGGTACGTTTTTTACAAAAAAGTTTTTATACGAAAGTTGCTTTAAAAATTCATATTAATCCATTTTTTAAAAAAAATTTAGTAAATATTTAATTAATCATGTGTTAATAAGTCGTTCCGTTTTTCGTGTGGAGAAAATGAGTTTTCAACTCACAGCAACAAACTCAGCTACTCTAGCGTTTCGTGTGTGCTTCTCCACTATTTGTACTCCCTTCGTCCTCCTATATAATATTAAAAAGAAAAATCCAAATCACATCAAAGAATTATTCCTCGCAATTTAAATACCAAACATTTTACATCCTAAATATTTTAAACGGAACGAATTATCCTCATACTTTATTTAAAGCGATTTTAATTTATCGTGGTAGTCCAGTCAAGAAAAAATTATTGGGGCTCGCACGTAAGTGATTATACCCCTATTCCTCCAGCATCGGCGCATCACATCCCAGCCGATGTCGGCCCACTGCTACAACTATCGACAAGTGAGCTGGACTTACTGTTGCCCGTGCGACGATGACAGAATGTCCCGGAGGCTGGTGTACCCTCGTGCTCCGTGTCTGCCCATGCTGTTGCCGTTGGGGATCTCTATCTCTGGTGGTGCCCATCACCTTCGCATCCTAGACCCCGCTCACTTGGTGTTCGCATCCTAGACCCTACTCGCTTGGTGTTTGCATCCTAGACCCCGCTTGCTTGGTGGTAACTAGGCACCAATGTTAGAGCTTGAAGTCCCTACTGGTGGTAGTAATACTAGCACCCCTACTGGTGGTGACCGGGCCGCCTAGTCGGCACCATATCAGTGCCAACAACGGTGGCGGTGGCTTCACCATGGCTGCCACAGTCATCATCACGGCAATAGGTGATGGAGCCAACTAGCTAACGTGACGCTTCTTCTTATTTGTTCTTCTTCTTGGCCTTGTCTTGTACAAGAGAATCATGTCGAATCGAAGCCAAAAATCACCAGGAAGTAGGAGCTTGAGGTGGACGTCGTCGCCTCCAAATCGAGATCCGTTTTTAGTGCCCTCCTAGATCTGCCTCTGCCTCCAAAGCGAGCTTCATCTCTAGTGCCCTCCCCAATCCACCTCTAGCCTCCACCGCCAGCCACCACCTCCAAATCAAGCTCATCCCCAACTGCACCACCTTCTCCCTCTTGACGGCCGCACCGTGCTCGTCCCGATGCATCTCGATGGCCCTACTCCTTACCACTACCATCGACAGAGAGACTGCCTCCTCCCTCGCGGCAGAACCGGTGCCAAGACCAATGAGGAGTTCATCATCTCAATCTCGAATGACCACGGCATCGACAACATGGAGCAACGCCATCGCCGTCAAGATCCTCATACGTGAGTTCCTTCCATCTGGTTAGGTAGCCAATCGCCTTCATTGGCTTCTCCATTGTTGATTAACAAAAATAATTAAAAACTATTACTTACTACTAAAAATAGTCTTTGTTGTCTAGTTTCAAAGTGTTATTGGCAATACCACTATGACTACGTTAACCTAACAGAAAAAGAGCTAGAGTACAAAGTGACGTTTGGATTAACTGAGAATATCCTCACAAATGCTAGAACCCCTATTCAAAATCAAGTCATCCATACCTATTTTCTAAGTTGCAATCGACACGAGTATCTTGTTAATCGTAATCGAAGGAATATGCCCACAAAGATGCCAGTGTCCTAGTGGAAGAACAAATGGACTCGGGACACTTGCACGTGGCCATTATGGATCCTGCTAAAGGATTTTGTTACTCTACAATTAGTTGTACATACCTTTTTCTGTTCATAAAGAAAAGGTAGCAATCATTCTTACTACTTTAGGTTTCGCGTTGAAACACGGACGTGTATGCAGAGTATGTACAATGATGATGATTAATAAATCATTTTATAGCGCTTGTGCTTATTTTGCTGATGAGGATGAGAGAGAAAGGAGCAACTGGAGCATGAGTTAGGAGCAAACAGAGTAGTTATCTGAAGTGTTGTATTAACTCCGTTTTTAAATGTATGATGACTATTTTCTTAAACTGTATAATCAAAAATAATTTAAGCATGCATAGTGTATTTGTTTATTTGCATAAATATTTTTATAAAATATGAATATTCAAACAAATTAAAAAATCAACTGCATATATATTTAAAAAAGGTAGTACTAACCTCTTTTACAGTACATAACTTTTATAAATACTAAGAATACTGAAATGGCCTCTGAATGACATGGACATCAACTAATCAAGTGCCTTATATATGATTAATTAAACGTGCCAAATCAACTTTTAGTGAAAGTGCAAAGGGAATTCAGACCAAATTAGTTCCCCCCTACATTTCAAAACTCACAAATAGCATGTACACCCATCATGCTTTCTAGGATTACTGCAGATGCTCTGTAGGCCCAACGGAGAGCGGGTGTCCTTCACTTCCTGGATAAATGGACCATCGGTAATGCTCCTATCTTTTACCTTACAACTTATGCTACCAAAATTTCATATATAAAACTTGATTTAAAGTTTTTTTTATTAAAGTCTATTTTTTAAGTATAGGTTTTTAAATCACTAAGAATATATACATAAAGTTTTATCTGTAAATTATTTTTTTCTAATAAGCTGTATGGCTTATAATTAACATATGCCCCAATAAATAAGTCTGAACAACTATAACATAAATGAAATGCACCACGTGTTCATGTTGATCATATGGTTCCAAACCAAGCTTGTTAGGTTGGAACTAGCAACCTCGATAGTTTGTCCCTATCGCGGATGGAATCATAAATAGTTGATGAAAGCACACATGGCATTATGCTTGGAAGCTACTCCACTAAAACATTATTATGCTTAGGAGTTAACCGTATATAATTTAGGATGTGACTGAGAGGAGAAGAAGATGGAATATTGAGAAATACGTAAAACGAGATGATTCATTAGCACATAGTTAATTAAATATTAATTATTTTAAACTTGAGAAATAAGTTAATATGATTTTATAAAGCAACCTTTTTATAAAACTTTTTTGCAAAAAACAAACAGTTTAACCGTTCAAAAAGTATGGACACATAAGATACTTTTCTCCTCTTTGCTCTTGTCCCTAATTTGTTAGAATATGGCTAAGTAGTATTCATCAATGCTGCTTGGGTTACAACAATGTTGATTGATTTCAGGGCATTACTCGGCACAATAAGGTACATAACTCTATATCAGCAACAATCACTAGTGAAGAAACAATTTTTAATATTGGTTAAGAACCCTTTTAATACCGGTTATAACAACCGTGGTAAATAAATCGGGACTAAAAATCAAGATCTTTAGTATCGGTTGAAATATGTGAGATATGGGATTCGAACTTAAGATAAAAAAATGTGTGAGATATGGGATTTAAACTCAAGATCTCTCACCTCAGCCCTCACACGTGTTATCATCCCATCTACTACATACATCTAACTTAAATAGAGATGCTTTCTTTTTGAACTAACCCTGAAGACATATTTAGTCCCGATTGGTAACACCAACCCGGATTAAAGATCTTTCACCTTTAGTCTCGGTTGGTGTTACCAACCGGTACTAAAACTGTATTTTTAGTACTGATTAGTGTTATCAATCGAGACTAAAAATATTTCAAGGGACTTGGATTTTTAGAACCGGTACTAAAGCAGCGGTTCGTTAAACATTCGAGATATTTGCTGTTTTTATCGATCGAGTAAAGATCGGTTGCTAGTCTAGCAGTGAATGTTGATTGATTTCAGAGCATTGCTCGGGCGACAACATCCTCCACGAGATTATTCAGTTTCATCGAATTAACATAGAGGTGGACTGGACCAACTGCAAGATGGTGTCGTTTAATTTGTCTCTTTCACTAGGGTTCAACTATTTTGACCACTGTACCGTGACTTTTTGGTTGAACTAGATGTGTTCATGGGTCAAACCCGATCTTTCGATGACCGGGATCATACCTTCAATCTAAATTCTTACTAATAAACCCAAAAGACCAACTCAGAATTTTCTCCTAAATTAATGAGACTCTGGTTGGAACTCGAGGGAATTTTCATGTCACTATGGAAAGAGAACTATTTGCTATCAAATTTTTAACAAAAATGTTTGGTAAAAGCTATATACTTATCGATAAATTTTCTTTTGAAAATTTAACAAATGTAAATATAGTATAATCATAGTGTAATTACATTTTAACTTGCATATAATTACAATATAATTTGTATGTAACTTTCAAAAATCCCACTATAAGACATTATTTTCATGAACCGGAGGTCACGAGACTGAATCTCCTCACCGTGCGTGCTATGATTTTTTTTCAACTTGCACGAATCTTAAGGTAAATTTAACGGTATAAAATTATGTAAAAGTTACATACAAGTTACAATATAATTACACTATAATTATACTATATTTACATTTGACAAATTTTTGGAAGAAAAATTTGTCGATAAATATATAGGAAAATCGAAATGTTTTCCATATTTTAAAAATGCTTTTAGGCTATGTAATAAGTGTATTCCTGCGTCAATCTATCATGTTGAATTCATGATCAGTTCGAAGAGAGATGCGTCGATCTATCATGTTGAATTCATGATCAGTTCGAAGAGAGAGGAGAGGAGAGGAGAGAGAATGAAGATTGAAATGTTTTGAATAAAGAAATAAGAGGGGGGAGAAAACAAAAGGGGAATGAAGAGAAAGAGGAAAAGGGATAGAGTACGCTCTCTGAGAAGGAAATAGAAAGGAATAAATTACTATAAAACATTAGAACGGTATATACTACATTTTAGTGAGTCGAACAAATGGTACTATTTGATAGGCAGATGATGTGAATCAAATTAAAGAATTAGGATTTTATTTGATTTGATGCTGAAACAAGCCTTACCAACAATTTGCAAGGACAATGCAACTTGTTTCTTTTTTCAAAAATGCGAAGTGCCCAACCCATTCCATTGCAAAATGAAAGTAATGTGCATTGGTTAGTATTAATTAATCAATCTCAAACAAAACAACACCCCACGCACCCTACCAATATTTTTCAATGGATCAAACATTAAAATTAACATGATAAGACACGTCTTTTGCGAGGTGGCAATGTGTAGAGGCGATAAGGGTTGCTGGTGAAAGGTGGTGGCAGCAGTGGCAGCTTCAGAAAATTTTCTTAGGTGGTCCTATTTCAGGCTCCAAAATTTCAAAACATCGACAACTCAATTTACATATGCAAAATTTGCTCAAATATTTCACTAAAACTAGCATTTTAGTTTAAAAATTACAAAAATACAATATAGTCTAATGGGTCATGCCTGTAAAATGAATTTAGGTCAAATTTGAATAGAAGGGTCATTCTGCATCAAAATTGAGGGTGGTCCAAGGACCATCTAGACCACCCCCTAGAACCGCCCATGGGTGGCAATGAGTGGAAGGCCTCGTTAATCTATTATTGAGGTGGCTAGGGGTTGTCTGGCGAAGGAGGAGAATTGGTGTGAGCGCAGGCATGTTCTGGCATTGGTTGGTGGTTGTTAAGCTTGTGGGCGATGAGGACACAACTACAAGGTGACATGCGAGTTCTAGGCGAAAGCCCGGCCTATGGTATTCTAGGCGAGCAGTGGCAATGCCTTCAGATGCTGCAACTCACTTTAGGGTGGTGTCGAGGTGCCTTTCTTCCTGTCAAACAGAAACCACCTTGGGGTGAAACGATATCTAGATATCCTTGGACATGCAATAGCAATGTCTTTGACGTCGCAACCTTCCTGGTGTTGTCGGTTTGGAGTTTATGTTTTTGTGAGTCCGATGTAGGCCAGCGATGATCGGTCTCGCATAGAGGTGCTCGGATTTGTGCTATGCTAGTGTTGGTAATTGATACGGTCACAGATAAATCTGCAAACTCACGGATACCGTTGTAGCATTTCACCCGAGAGTATTCCAAGGGTATTGTATTTGTTTTTCCACAAGAAAGGCGGTGATGTCAAGAGTGGGTTCATATATTCAGAATCATGCTATAATTAATATACTATAGTCTAAATAGGGGTTAATGATAATAATAATAATATTTGGGTTGTGTGACATACAAGAGATCCATCTCTAATAATAATACATTAGGCAGTGAAGAAGAACTAAAGAAAACTAAGATTCATATACACTTCTATACTTATAATGATTAGATTATACTTAACAAGTGCTTACAAGGTTATGACTTAGTTCTAGGCACCCAAGCACTACCGAGAGACCACTCCCCACTGGTCTGCCAGTATGATTATGACATTTTACGAACTCTTACATCATACCCGTACGTGGAGAAATACAAAGGATGGACATTGCTGTCATCACTTACCGTCTACCTCACTTTTCGTGAGGTATACCCATATCTAACGACATTTAATTAACCCAAATATCATGCTTAAGTTAATAAATAATGACACTAATTCCCTCGGGACTCCCATCCTTCGGATGGACAAGTTAAAACTATTACAACTCGTTAAGTTCATTGGACCGTTGCCATAGCATAGATCGACTAGTCTAATTAAGTGAAGCATATGAATGAAGTACAAATTACTCATAAAACACATAACTTATAAACTAGTATATGAACTATGAACACTAATAAGTAAAGAGATAATTCCTTTATTAAACTCATAATATTAAAATAAGAATAAATATTAAAGACATACCTGAGTCTTCGAGAAGACTATGAAACCGTAGACTACTCTAAGCCTAACTCCACTACTACTAGAGAGATACAACTGTACGGAGAATTGATCCTTAAATATGTGTTGTGAAGTGAGAAAACCTCCTCTATTTATAGCCTTGTAATGACGGTTGTATGGCGGTTATAGAGATCGGTGCACCTGTAACCATCATTAGGAAGGGTTGAGATGATGCCACATGAAAGATGGAGATGAGGGGTGCCCATGGCGCTTTAGCCGAACCAGGGGTTCGGCTGACCCTTGGGCCTCACCTCTCTCCAATGCTTTTCACTAAGGATTGGCATGTGTGCCCCTAAGACGGTACATGGTGGTTTGCCTCCACTTTAAGTTGGTTTGAGCTAACTTGTGGGTCCATCAATCTGTGTGCTCATATGTTATTCGTCGAAGGTGTGTTTCTTTGCATGCCGACTCATTTCTCCTTCATTTTAATATATAATTCCTGTATCCATGGTAATTTTTCAAGACAAGTGAAACTAAATTATTTATTAATACTAATATACGTGTAAAAAATGTTAATTCTCTCTTTATTTTATTTATTGAGGTAAATGACGTTCAAAATCAATAAATTGCTAGCTTGTTCCTAGTGGTCTTTTTTTTGTTTTTTTTTTATAGTTTCTCAGGGCTATATAGTCTGGTATTGTTTCATACTGTGCGTTTTATTCCAAAGAGAATATTGACGATAAAGTAAAATCAAATGTGTGCTTGAAATTTTCTTTTCACAAGCTCATCAATTGGCCCGAACAAGAATCTGCTCGAGCGAAAGCAATCTATCCCCCGAGTCAAACACGTCATAATCGCTGTCCTCCTCAGTTCGTATCCAAGAATGCGATGCCATATTTTGTCGTTGCCAGGACGAAGAGGAAGGGCGAGGAAGGTTAGTAATGCGCGCCTGTCTCAGGCTCCGCGTGACACGTGTCCCCCCTCTAGTCTCCTCCAGTCCACTATAGTATATATGTACTTTATGTACATACATATAAAGTTTATACGTATATATGTATATATAACATATATATATATATAAATTTTTGTATATATATGTATAAAAAATATATATACGTATACAAAGATACACTCATATACGTACGTGTAAAAAAATAAAAAACAAAAAACCAAAAATCTCACGCCACGTGCCCTCTCCCGCGCGCCATTTCGCCGCCTTCCTCTTCGTGCGCGTCACGTGGCTACGTCGGGGTTGGGGAGGAGGGATGCGTGACTAGGCACGCATTATTGTTTTCGGAATAGGAAGGCGAGGATGGATGATCCCGAGATTCCGACAAAACCGAGGGTGACAACTCCTAAACATCGCTGTCGCGCCGCGTTTACGAATAATATGTGGAAAAACGGAGGGGCCGCGACGCAACACAATCATCACATAAAAAATCCAGGGGGTCTGGATGTAAAACGGTGCAATTACGTGAAAATCCAGGGTTCTGGATGTAAAAAGGGGTGACTGTCCTCGAATCCAGCGCCGCGCTCGCAGCTTCCCTTCTCCCCGTCGCAGCGGTGATGACTCAGCACCGCCAAATCTCTCTCTCTCTCTCTATCCTCTCTCCTCTCGTATAAAGACGGCGGCCGCTTCCCCGGCAAGCTCCCCCCCATGAGGCCTCGCCCGTCTCGCCTCTCCGCCGCGGCCCAGCGTCGGAAACCCTAGCCAGCCGCGGAGCCGCCTGCGTGGGGTATCACACGCATGGCCGGCGGCGCCGAGTCGTGCGGCAGCCGTGGGGACTCGCCCCTGCCCCCGCCGCCGCCGCGGGGGGCAGGCCGGCGGCGGAAGGCGGAGGCCTACCGAGAGGTGCTTCGCCGGATCCGCTGCGGCGGGGGCGGCCCCGCGCTCGACGACGACGAGCTCTGGGCCCACTTCCACAGCCTCCCCGCCAGGTTACCCCTCTCTCTCTCTCTCTCTCTCTCTCTCTCTCTCTCTCTCTCTTCTCTCTCGGCTGCTGCTGCTGCGGCGGCGGCGGCGGCGGCGAGATTTCGATGAAGCATCATTTGGCTAGCTACTGTGCTGTTGATTCTTGGGGTCCAGCGGATCGTCGCACACTGGAGGAGCTCATCCGTGGGCGCTACAGCTAACATCATGTGTGGGTGTGGCACACTCTGCTGCTAAATGGCCTGATTTTCGATCGAGACGCATATGCTGCCACTCGCGGATCAGGGATTCAGAGGATGAAGAGATACGCCCGCTGCCGCTGCCGTTTCTCTCTCTTCGGTTTCACCTATTCTTCTTGTTTAATTTAATGGCTTAATTACCATCGTTGCCTAGCTTAGCCATGGCTCGGGCGTACTAGTACGTCTCTGTCTGTACATCAGGCCAAGCTACCAGCAACAGAAACAGCAGCAGCTAGCTCGGTCGTCTTGCAATCACTAGTACAAGCAGTACAACACCTCGTAGTACAAGTTGTTGCCTTTTTCTAACCACGTGAGGACCACCACCCTGTTTTTTTTCTTTTTCTCTGGATAAGAAGGCTGAGCTATATATGCTTGTCTGTCTGCATACATGTTTGATATTCCATCTCTCTCAAGAAAATGAAAAGATGTTTGATATTGACTGTTTATCAAAACAAGACATTTTTTTCCTGTGAATAGTTATCCCTGTCCAGTATATGTTTGTTTTTTCGTATCAAATATATTTTGAGCTAGCTTGCCTTTGTCATGCGAGACATGTGCTGCTTTCTGCAAATATTACACCTTTCTCGTCTCTACTTCCTTTGGGTCTTTGTGCCTTAATTTGTTCCATGTATTATTCTTGGCTTCTCTTGCCACAGTCCATAGCATTAGTCATTAGTGTAGAGCCTTAAACCCAGAAACTAAGCAAAGCTTGTTACATTAAGTGCTGCAGCATTGCATACACATGCCTTTCGGAAGCCCTTAAGTGCTGAAGCGACAAGCTGAGAACTTGCAGCTAGCATTAGCTTGAACAAGCAATGTCATTATGATCTAATTGCTGACATGCTTTGGCTTCATGCATTGGACAGGTATGCGTTGGATGTGAATGTCGAGCAGGTTGATGATGTTCTATTGCACAAGAGGTTGCTTGACCAGGCCCGTGAACCAATGAATGGGCTGGTCTTCGATGTTCGTCGTTCACAGGTGATTAATGCATAACATGACCTGTCTACCTCTTTTTTTGAAACCGACTAGGCATCGCTTGATGACCGTCGCATGCCCGTATATTGGCTAGTGTCTAGGATAAGACCTCAACATTTTTCATAACCATGTTATGCTGTTAGATAGATACCACAGTACCACGTGATGTGTTGTGTAATACGATGTACCTTTTGTTCCATCGTTATAATAATCACTATTCTGTAGAAGTGTAAATCACATATCCTTGATTTTCAAACTACATTTGTTAACTGCTGGTTATTTTTATTTTATGTACAACAGCTGCTTTTGCTTTTCTAAAGCTTGTCTCACTGTCTCAATTTGTTCTGTTGGAGAGTGACTGAGCTATAACTTTGTTCCTGCAAGTCAGAGTCATAGAAAAAGACGATGATTACTGTTTTTTTCTCCTCCTTTTTGTGCATTTATCTCTTTAATGTTTTCATACTAGCCATAAATTTATTACAGTTTGACTTAACACATATATAGAAATAAGTATCGGATTATAATATGAGAAGCACAAACTTATGAACTGATTATTGGGATCTACTAGCCTATGTCTTTTGTTGAGCATAGTGATATCTCATTAGAACATATTTCATATCAACTACGCGAATGTGCACGTTTTAGGCTGTTACTCTGGATGGAAGCACTGAAGTTGAGCAATCAACTTCCTTTAAGCATGAAGAACAAGATCCTCAGTGCTCATCGTTCACATCGAGAGACCAAAGGTGATTTTGATTCCAGCTTTTGTCATTGAGTTGAGTTACAAATTGTTTTGGATAGCATCACATCAGTACGGATGTTTATGGACGTGTCCTATTTCTCCTTTTGAAATATAATTTTAGTATCCTTTTGTCATGCTTCTGAGGAAAGTACACAAACAAACATGTCTTGTATGATTTCGTTAAAACTGTTGCATCTCGATGTCCTTGTTGGGATTCTTCACATTTAAGTGCCTTTTTGGTTGTAATGATCCAAGGGTCAGTATTTTAAGATATATGATATCATTGCAGGTGTTTCCATGAAATTATATTTGCATGTGACGATAAGCCAAAGCTTCTTAGCCAGGTAAAGTAATAATTCTTATTTGAGATGGAAAATATCGTTTCTGCAGTAGTAGCATATTAATTTGTGCTATCGGTATATGAATTACATTTTTTATAGAGTGAATTGCACATTGGACCACTTATTTTTACCTGTTTTGCAACTTGGGCTAGGGATAAGAGAAGGTTTTCACTCTGGACCGGCTAAGTTTACACCTGGTTTCACTTTGAGGCAATGTTCTCTCCATCTGTCCTGACCCTTTCTTTCTTCTCTCATCCGGGCAATCTTGGCGAGCACATTATTTCCTTGATACTGTGGTGTCTGAGCTGGATTCAATCATCAACAGCGGAAGAGGATCACTCTTTCGTGTGTTGGATTTGGAAACTGACAGCAAATGATGAGAATCCGGCCATTGTCCTCAAGCTTCTCGTGAGGTAGAGGGCACAAGCCACTATCACAGGGGAGCAGGTGCTCCTTGGCACTGAGTTTGTTCATGTAAGCGAGAGAGCACAGCTCACAGGTCAGACCAGACTGAGGAGGAAGAAGATTGTTGGACACTCACACATGAGGCTACTAGTCCAAAGTGCAAAGTTTTGTAAAAAAACCTAGCCCCAAAGCGAAAACTTTTACCAATACCTAGTCCAATATGCAACTTAGGTCAAAATAGGTGGCCCAATGTGCAATTCACTCTTTTTTATATGACAATTTGTTATGACAAATAAGGTTGAGCCTCAAATTGCTGAAAATTCTACCCACATAATGCCACTAATGCATGCAGTTGATTTTGTTGTGGACTTCAGGTTCTTAGCAATGAAATAGACACTTGCATTTGTAGGCTACAGCCAACGTGTAGTCTCTTGATGTTACCTAGGTCCAGGATATACAGTTTTGTTCAGTCTAATATGCAGAATGACATGCAGGCACCACTAACATGCATTGGGTCCTATATCATGTTGCACATTTGTGATGTGCTGATGTGTTTGGACGTTAAATATGCTGCTAGAGCCAGGTGAGCACGATTTTCTATGGACAACAGGATTAGTATGATTATGAAGATCCTTGAAAAAGTAGAGTTCAGTCAGATACAATCATACATAAGTTGACAGGGTGATTGGATTATTATGGGTACTTCATAGAAGGTCAACTATAGAAAGTTGTAACAGAGTGGTCCCTTTTGCGTTCATCTGTTAGTTGTGGTGGACTGGTGCTTTATGTTGTGTGCTGCTATCTACAGTGTTGGTAACAATATGTCTTCTCAATACTGATCTATTTGTCCACGTGTTAGTCAAAGTATGCTGAGCACTTGATAGAAAGTACCTGGTTATCCATAGGTTCTGCTTTGCAAGGACACTTAATTGGCAAACACCTGTACACTCTGCATGAGAGTTCAGTATTTTCATGAGTAAGGATAATAGTGGGCTGAAAGTTGACTTGTGCATTATGCAGTGGAGACAAATAAGAAATTAAGTTTTATTGCACCTGAACTTCTTTCCAGCTTAATTTAAAGACTTGCATGTTTTTATCTGCTTTTCCCCAACAATAAGTTCACATCATTTTAAACCGAAATAGCCAAATCTGTGGTTCAGCTGCTCACATGTTGCAAAATTAACAAAGCATATCCAGTTATATGTGGAGTTGTGTGCCTATCATGATATCACATTGCAGACTTTATGGTTTTATAAAGTTGTATGTATGTTTCTTTGTTTGTTTTGCATCAGTTCTGCAGCATGAATCTGTTCATCTGTATCTGAAAGCATGATAGTAACAGTTTATTGTTCTGCAAATAATAATTATGAAACTTCATCAGCTTCAAGCAACATAAGGGGAGAATAAAAAAGGGCTGTTATGTTCAAGAGTTATATTCTTGATAAACTTGGTTCTGTTCGCTAATTTCGCATGATTCTCAATACCGATGTCCATTATGCTGAAGTTGTTTAGTTTGGTACCTTGCTTTTGGAACAATTTTACAAAAAGAGCTGATTGTGTTTCATCCAGCTAACCGCTCTACTTGGGGAACTTGGCCTTAACATCCAAGAAGCGCATGCATTTTCAACAAGTGATGGCTATTCCCTTGACATCTTTGTTGTTGATGGCTGGAGTCATGAGGTAACTTAATATTTATCAATTGTACTTCCTGTTATGAAAAAAGAACCATCTCTATTCTTGCTTGCCAGGTGTATATATTGCTTATTCATCTTGAATGTCAGGTCATTTAAATTGGTATTGCAATGCTCAACTACAATTGCTACCAATGTAAATAAATATTTACTCATGTAATATTTTGTATTCTGAGGGTAAGACTGGATTAAAATTTAGATAGTGCGTTACACTTACTCTTTTGTCTAACCTAAAAATTGTATAATAAATCTAGATACTTCCAAAATCCTAGAGCATAGGAAAATTGTTAAATTTTAAAACAAGAAGAAAATGTTTAGAAGTTTTATAGACCTTTATGGAAAGCCATAAAATTTCTGAAAAATGTATGTATATATTTGAACAGTTGTAAATACAAAAAATAATTTTTTTCTTTGATATTTAAAATTTTTGATGTTCTAGTTAAATATCTGCGTGTTACAATGGTCTTGCAATTAATATGTCGTAAATCCATTTTGGTTTGATTTTTAAAACTAATTGGCACAACCACTGTATAGTTTATTTTACTAATAGGAACTTGTATTATACTTTTAGCCCTATGTTCAAAGTTGCTAGTAGTCTATTCATTACTCAGGATGTTTTTGGAACCACATTAAATTGTCACGTTATGCTATATACAGATTACTGTTAGTATTTTCTAAAATTAGCTGAAATGTTACTTGTATCTATCTTAGTATAATGGTAATGCTATTTGAACATTAGCTTTAAAGAAGGCATGCAAATTTGAGTGTTGCTACCAATTGAGCAACTGTAGACTGTAGTTCAAGCTAACCTAAAAATTTCTTCCATTCCATTGTTCTAATGCTTTTGTTATCCTTTTGAAATATGCCACCACCAGGTATCTATGTTGTAGTTATTGTTTGACAGCATGCTAATGGCACGAAGGAAGCAAAATAACGTTGGCATACTCAGTTACATGTAATGCTTTGGGCCCTCTAGTGTACTATAGTAAATCAAGTTTCTCTTATTTGTCATAATTATCTTATAAGAAAGAACTGATAACTGTAGCAAAGATGCAACTATTGCGCTTAAATTTTAACAAAAACATATGAGCTTATGTTTGCAAGTTGTGTTATATTTTCATACTTGTTTCTTAAAATGACCAGATCGATATTCTACGAGATGCATTGAGGAGAGGAGTTGAAAAGATAAAGGTACTACCTCTGTCCCCAAAGGATTGACGTTTTAAGGATTCTCAGGCAAATTAGCTACAAGTAAAAATGACCAAGTTACCCTCATTTAATAGGTGCAGTTGTCATTTCAATGCTTGGTAATTTGAGGCAAGTTAAGTGGGCATGCACTCATGTTATACTTAAAAAATACTTCTTACATGCAAGTAACTAATAAAAGCTAGTACTAGTCCTACGAAACACTCCTACTACTGGCACCACTTTCCTGGTGAAGATGCTTAAACGACAACTTTTGTGGGACATCTTTTGAACCGTAAAACGACATGCTTTCTGGGATGGAGGTAGTAACAAACAGATCAAAGAATGCTTTTCCTCAAATTTGGTCTGAGCTGTTTTGTCTACAGTGCACCACCAGTGATTAAGATCTTGTTCTCAGTTGTTACTTTTGTTCAACCATTATATTGGTTCTTGCATGTGATCAGTTGAATATTGAGAGTCTGTTGAACTATTTAATGTTTTGTTCTCTATGAACACTAGTACACTACTAACTTCATTGCAGTTTGCTGTTGCTAAGTAGCCAATTGTTTGACTTCAAGAACTGTATCAAGCAAAGGAAACTTGTTACTTAATTAAGGAATTAGTCTATTTTTTGGCCTTGATCTTCACTTGTAAACTTAGTCCACTTTCAACCTAAACATTGAATCTGGTTATTTTTTTTCTCCTCAATTTCTAAATCTGGACAAATAACACCCTAGACTCTTAGGCAAACTGAATTAGCATGGACCCATCTAATTTGCGTACACATCAGTGTAACTGTTATAAGTACACATTATGGGGTGAAAATTAAACGGTTCTGAGCTCAGAATGAAAATTGGACTTTAGAATATAGGTCAATGACTGTAGATTTTTTTTACTTTAAATAACCATGAGAACCATTCTGCAAACGTACAATAAACTAACCCTTGGTCATGTTATCTGCAGTTTAGTATTTCAAGTCCATTTCTATGTGCATTTGCGTCTTCTAAGTTTTTTTTAAATATTAATGCAGTACAAAGCATGGCCATTGGTTCAGTCCATGCCTACTAGGACAGGTCATGAGCTAATGGAGGATTCACCTCCAGCTGATTTTGTCCAGATTCCAGCTGATGCAACTGATGTTTGGGAAGTTGATCCAAGGCTTCTGAAATTTGAACGAAAATTAGCATCTGGATCATTTGGTGATCTGTACGTTCTACAATCTTAATTAACAACTCCACTTTGCATGTAACTAAATTATGGCTGTGTTAACCACCAGATACCATGGGACATACTGTAGTCAAGATGTAGCAATCAAAGTACTCAAGCCTGAGCGGGTTAGCGTTGATATGCTGCGTGAGTTTGCACAGGAAGTATATATAATGAAGTGAGTGATGAGCTTTGCTTTTGCTGAATCTTGTCTTTTGGTTTATTTTAAGCCGCATTTTAATTTCAAAAGGTTTTCCAAGAAAAACCTTTTTGTTGAGTATGAAGATTAAACTTTGACCTTTAATTTCTTGTAGAACATATTCGTAGTAGCTATAAAATTAATATTATGTTAAAGTACTTTCAAATATGAATCTAGTACGTGTGATTTTTATACACTGAATGTACTAGTAATTTGACTAATTGCTGGTCAAAATCAACAAAGTCTGATCTTAATAAAATTAAAATTAAAATATGCCTTATAGATGTCATGGAGGGAGTAATAAACTTTGGTCATGAAATACATTTGTAAGACATTCATTTTGGATGATAAAAATTGCACTCACGATAATAATAAATATGTTGAAGTAGTTGCATGGTGATATTCTTAGGAAATGAATAATTCTTTTCATAGTTTATTACACAGAATTTAGGTTTACTAACCAGGGACAATATTATTGTTAGGTACTTAGCCAAAACTTATCAAATTTAGAGGATTATTACTGTGACAGTTTCAAGACATAATGAATACACTTGATTATTGTTTCTTCAAATTGATAAGACATGCCGCCTTTCTACTTGATGTATTTCTTTACTTAATCCTATTTTCGCAGAAAGGTTCGTCACAAGAATGTTGTGCAATTGATTGGTGCATGCACCAGACCACCTATTTTGTGTATAGTTACAGGTATACAGGTCTAATATGTAATAATACATGTGCAGAATAGGCCTTAAAATGGAAACTTTTCTGTTTAAATTGTTCCATATTTCTACCGTGAATCATGATTAATGTAAGTTATTTAATTGTCTTCTATTTCATTCCCAGAGTTCATGCGTGGAGGAAGTATTTTCGACTTTCTTTACAATTTTAGAGGAACTTTTCATCTCCCTGATGTGTTAAGAATTGCCTCTGATGTATCCAAGGGAATGAACTACCTGCATCAGATTAACATTGTCCATAGGGACTTAAAGACTGCTAATCTTCTTATGGATGACCAGGTACTTTGACTGCACATCTTGTTTTCTTGTCCTGTTATGCAACATTCGTGTCAACTACAGTCCCCATATTTTGATATAGTTGATCGCTTGAATCTTAGGCTTGTAGCATAAGTTATTGTTTCTGATACCCTGATCCTGTTGAGATACTTTCAAATAAGATCGAAGATGGTCAAACTCAGTATCTGTCATTTCTTATATGTTTGCGAAAAGGCCACTTGCCCATTTGTCTTTTTTCCCCCTTCTTCCTGCCCCTTGCTGTTGACTAGTGCCACTGTTGACATCTAAGCCACTATATTGCTAACACAGGGACGAACATACTGATTAGTGATGATCTTGAATCTGTAATGTCTAATGTGACACTTCTTGTTGGGCATGCTTTAATAAAGAAGAGGTATTTAATTTCTCTAATGACATTATATGTCGGAGTAGTATTTTGTTACACACCCCTCTCATAATATTGCAGGTTGTCAAGGTTGCAGACTTTGGGGTAGCAAGAGTTAAAGACCAGTCAGGAGTTATGACTGCAGAAACAGGAACCTATAGATGGATGGCTCCTGAGGTTGCCTTTTGTCATTTTCTTTGAAGAATCTTCATGAATTTTCATTTCATTGCTTGTAGTTTATCATAAATCTGTGAGCTATATATTAAACCCACGGACTGCAGAATTCCTTCAGCAATCTGCTTGCTCACACTACCGAGAGTTTTTCGACCGTTTTGGTTCAAGTGTCAAAGTCATTGGGGGCTTATCATATATAATAATAGATTGAAAGATCAATGACTAACCTACTCTATGTTCTCTGGGGTACTTTTATGCTAGCACCTAACCCTAACCTAAGCCTTTTTTGATGCAATCCCTTCCCATTGCTATTTTGCTTGTTCTACTAGACGACTCCTATAATGTGTTTGAATATAGCTTGTTTACTGGCTGCACCATGTGTTGCTTGTTCCATGTGTTTTTAAGGATAGTAGAATCAAATCCTCATACTATCAGAAGTGATCAGAAAAATTCTAAGAGACTTTTGTGGGTTTGCACCCCTGGAACTTTGAAAAGAGACTTTTGTTAGAATAACCTAGTGCATTGCCTATTGAAAAGAAACTAGGTTGGCAGTTTGCACATAAGCTATGTTCAGAAATATATCATTAATTTTGCAATTAAAAATATTATCGTAAAGTAGCACTTTTATAATTTACTGATATATTCATATAATGATAAGGTCTGTGTTGTATGTCGGAGACTTGAAAAAAGTTTCGTCAGATAATGGGGTGAACCCTTAATTTTGATAGGGTATAATATTTTCTTAAAGCTGTATCTTATTGTTACATACATGCGTCATCTTCACTATGCAGTTTACATTTTGCCTTTTAACCTTTAAGGGAGTAATACCTTGTTATTGATTTTGTTGTTTTTGAGATAAGTTTTAACAGAAATTATTGCAGGTCATTGAGCACTTGCCCTACGATCAGAGAGCAGATGTTTTCAGTTTTGGGATAGTTATTTGGGAGCTGCTGACCGGAAAGGTTCTGTTAAACATGCCAAGCGGTTATGTTTAGATGCTCTGCACCTAACATCTGTGCTGAACTTTTGCTTTTTTGTTTTCTGTTACTTTTTTTTTTCTCAGCTTCCTTATGAAGATATGACGCCTCTTCAAGCAGCCGTTGCCGTTGTCCAAAAGGTACAAGATAACAAACCTTACTATTGCCCATCTTGTAGTTCTCCCAAGAAAGAAAATGTGCTAAGTTGGGACCTGGCATGCAACTACATCTTCAGTCGCAATACACGAGTTACTATCGCTGTAAATTTTAGAGAAGAGGAAATTTGGGGATTGAACAGTTCATTCATTGAAGGCCCAAAGGAGCGTATATCTTTCTACACAATAGATGGGAAATGACTATACTGTCCTTGATATTGCACCTTCATGTTTGCAGGATCTGAGACCTGTCATTCCTGCTGATACTCATCCTACGCTTGCTGGTCTACTTCAGAAATGCTGGCAGAAAGATCCAGCTCTAAGACCAACTTTTGCAGAGATTCTTGATATACTAAATTCTATAAAGGAGGTATGTATATTGATGGAATGTCTATAAGATTTCTCAGTTCGATTTGTGTTTTGATTTCATTTGTTTTTTTTTCATTTTGTGCAATCAGCAGGCTGTTCGAAGTTCTGGACATCAGAAGAGACATCCAGGTCGATCTTATTCCAGGCAGAGACGAAGCGGTTGATGCAGCAATTTTCCTGTTTTTTTAATCTTGTTTTGGTTTAGTTTCTGAAATGCGGCAGTTTTTGTTTACCGTTCCACACCCTCCCTTTTGTTATTGTCATTTCCACGGCGAGCAATTTTTACTTGGTTGTATCTCAGCGGTAACGCTGGAATATAATCTGATGAGTTTCTTGTGTTTTTTTCGTGTTGAGTTGGTGTAAACGATTGTTGATTAATCTTCAGTTCAAGCACGAGATGTCATGTCTTTTCCTTTTTTTATATCATCCTTTAACTCTCTCCGGTCATTCGATATTTCGATATGTGACTTTGACCATAATTTTATTTACAATAATTCCATAAAATCTGATAAGTTTAAGAGATAACAAAAATATTTATCAAGGCAAACCTTTAGCATTTTTACGTTTTGCAATCAAGTATTTTAAAAGTTATTGATGACTAGAGTTTCGAAAGTTTGGTTCCAGATCGTCAAGAGGAGGGGTCCAATGAACCTTTTATTTGAGAACCATAAACCACACACGTCTAACAAATGGCATACCAAAAAGGACAAAACAAAAAGGTAGAATCTGAACCAGTCATTTCCACATGGATGCAAGGTACGGAGAGTGGTTTTTTCTGAGGTACAAAAAGACCAAATCGATTCAAGTTCCTGTTTCAAATTTCAAATTCAAATGCTGCGTTTGGGCCTTCATATGTTGATTGGGCCGGGCTGACCATGCGTCACAACACTGTGGTATAAACAGGAGGAATAAGTTCACTTTGGTTTCTCAATTTGTCGCCCAGTCTGATTTTCGTTCTTGAACCAGAAAACCAGATACAACGGGTCTCCCAACCTACAAAACCAGTACAAAATATGTCCTAAGGCAGTATGGCTAGCGGTATTGTCTGACGTGACGCATTGACCCCAGTCGCCCGTACTGACTCGGACAGGCCGTCGGGAGGGAGATAAATGGTGACTTGGCTACCATGCGCTGCTGAGTCCCGGCCTTATTTGGCGAAACCCTAGATATCGCGATAGTGACGGCGTGTGGCTACTGCTCAATGAAGTGCGATGCGAAGGTGCGGTGATTAGGGGTGAAAACGGATCGGATAATATCCGATCCGATCCGCTCCGAATCCGTCTGTAACGAGGATATGGTATGGGTTTTTAGAAATCCGACGAATATGGATGCGGATGCAAATAGTATGGTGCGGATTTGGATGCGGATGTGGTATCTCTAAAATCCGGCGCATCATCCGACCTTTCTATTGGATTATCCGATAGGCCATTTGTCGGATAATCCCATATTATTAACCCACATAACCACTCTATATGTTGCTTATAACATGAAGCCGGCCCATCTAATATCCTAATTTATCTATTAACCTAGACGTCTTAGTTTGAGGCTTTCGTTCTCTCATCTAACACTTTGTAGCTACGTTTTTATATTATGGACATCATATGTTTATGTTGTTTAGCACTTAAGTATATAATTATTTCGATGGGTCGTTTATTGACTATTGTATTGTTGTCCCTTGCATTGCTAACTCGATGTTGTATTGATTGTATATACACGTAACACCCGACAAATTTAATCCGTTTCTGAACCGAGTCCACACTGACTCCACACCATTTTCGACATCCGAAATAATCTACTCCGCATCCGCATCCGCATACCATCCGCGCCTGCTCCGAATCCGGTTAAAAAATATGGTTTAGGATATGGTATGACCACTATCCGTCCGAATCCGCTCCGTTCTCACCCCTAGCGGTGATGGCGAGCTCAAGGAGCGATGGTTCGTCGTCTTATTCCCGACAGTCATTCGCCGCTCCCGTCCCGTATCGGGTTGGTCCATCCGAGTACCAACCCCCGGTGATGTGTTGTTGCAAGGCAAAAGCGGTGAGGTGGATCTCGTGGAGCATCGATAACCCGGTCAGAGATATTTCAAGTGTTGCACTTGAATTGGGTTGATTTGGTGGTTCGGGTAGGATTTTGGTTGGTTTTGGTTGATTGAGTTCTAGGGTTCACTATTGTAGGTTGGCGGGTGTGATTTTTTTGCTTGGTGCAACGGGCCGACGACTAGTTTCCTAAGAAAGTTGCTCAATGGCCTTTGAGATACTATGATGTCGCTGAGGACGGAAAAGGAGAAGCTACGACAAGAGCTAGAAGAATGCAGGACGCGTTTGGGAGAGGAGACGAAAGGGCTTGAAGCAGCAAGGTCTGAGTTGGCATCACTTAGGGCTCGATAATTCAGGAAAATTGACTGCTCTGAAGGACAGGAACAGAAAGGTGGAGAATGAGAGAAATATGTTGGTCATATATAGTGTGGCATGTGTGTTTCTGCTGGTTGTGCTCTTGTTTGGGAAGAATTAAATGTTGGAATGTATGAAAGTTGGAATGCATGAAGAAATGTATGCCATTCTATCATTTTGTGTATCCTAGGAAGAAATGTATGAATCCTTTCGTTGAATTATGCAGTGATGATATGTATTGGATCAATGATTGGTGTTCGACCAAAAATATTGTGTGGTTGAATTATGTAGTAATGATATGTATTTGATCAGTGATTGGTGTTGGACCAAAAAACTTGTGTATGGCAGCATAAAATGTGTACTGAACGCCAAGCATGTAACTGAATATTTGCAATACAACCGGTAGCTGAAACTTAATTGTATTAATATGCCATGTAATCTACAATGCATCACAGATTCGGCATAAATGCCATATAGTCTGACAAACAAAATGACAAGCCTTAGTGTGGCAAACACAATGACAAGCCTAATTGTCTGGCAAACACAACAACATGCATAGTTGGATACATGGGTTGTGCAGTTCAAGTTGGTAGTTGTACAACTTTTGATACTGGCCCTTAGTGGCATCCATTGCTTTCTTCATGACAATGAATTTTGCTCTCTTTAGCTTTGATATTGAAGCCTCAGCAAACATTTCTTCCTGTACTGTGGACTTCATTTGTGACAAATTCCAAGAAGGGTTGACAGCTATGAACTTCCCATATTTCTTAGCAATCCTAGTGGCTGTAACCATCTTGTTATCCCTCCTAGGTGGACAAGCATGCAAGCTTTCATATGTGACAATCTGCCAACTATCAGACCTTGAGTTCTTGGAATGTAAACACACCCAGGGACAACTAGCACAATCACATTTGGTCCTGAGCCATTTTTGATCATCTTTGGCAAAGTTGATGACCTTCTTCTCAGCTAGAGCATATGTGGTGATAGCTTTCTTGAACTGTTTCTTGCAATTGAACTTTATGCCAAGTTCAAAGGTAGTGACCCTAGCCTTCTTCTTGTACCTTGGGTGCTTGTCCTTCCTTGTCTTCACCTCCCTATCACTGCCAATTTCTTCTACTGACTGCTCATCTTCATTGTCACCATATGGGGTTTCATTCCCATTCTCTTCACCTACTTGCATAGCTAGCTTGGACCTTTGGACCTCAAAGAATACATCATCTAGGTTTTCTAACTGCCCTGTCTTAACCTTCCTCTTGTAACATCCTGAAAATACCAGACAATAAAAATCACTAAAATTTTGAACTTTTTTTAAACTTTTGCATCATGCTGGATGTTATGGTTGCTATTGTTTGCCAAAATGTAAATTGTCACAATGGAAAATCAAATTAAAGATGCACATCTAAATAAAAATAATTTACAAGAATACATTATTATTTATTTGCGCATGCGATTAGACGCCAAATATAGAACATGTTAATTATTAAGTTCATGTAATATAAATTACAGATCCAGTGCTAGATTATTGAACCATGTCAATAGCTCGGTCTCATGGAAACGCCAGGATTGAACTCTGAGTACCTAGATGTAAACACACTACATGCAATGACGGTCATCTGGACTGTGTCACATGAAATGATAAGCCCTTTGGAATACCTCATGAAATGTAAGTACACATGAAATGATAATCATTCAAATGAACTAAGCCCTAGGTATAAAATAAAATGATATGGATTAAAACTGTTCGTGTAAAATACATTGCCATAAGTCCACCAATGTGCTATTACATTAACAAAGGTCACCTTAGAATATTTTGATTAGTTTTGAAAATATCAAGAGCCTCCAAATTATCTAAACTAATTTTAGGATTTAACCTCGTTTGTATAATGCAATAAAAATATATTGGTGCCATCACAACTTTTGGGTAAAATGTAGACTTTTGGACACTAAATATTAAATTTGGTTGCCCAGAAAATTTACGAATTAAACTGTCCTCTTTTTCCTATTTAAAATATCTCCCTAAACCCTAAAAAAGGAAACTCGACTAAATGAACAATTAAGGAAAATAAACTAAAATATGTTTTGGGCAAAATTGTAGTAACGGAAACATTCTATATAAATGTCATCAATTTACTTGAGAAATATAAATTTAAATAGGAAATTTTATATGTAAATTAATAATTATCTACACTGAGGTGTGTGTGTGTGTGTGTGTATATATATATATATATATATATATGAACAAACAAACAAACATATGTATATTAAGTATTGTCGGTGACATGGGACCGGGGGTGTCATGACTAGAGGCTTGGGTAGCCGCGGTCCTCCACGTGTCCCGACCCCCTCGGGGGGGTCGGGCCCGGGGGTGACGTGGCCGCCCCTTCCTCTGTCTCCCCGAGGGGTCGGGCCGCTCCCGTTTCGGCCCCGAGGGCTGGGGCGCCCCGACCCCCCAGTGATCTTGGCGCCACGTGTGCGGGTTAGGTGAGCACAACAGGGCTCACCTAACCGCATTTATAGCGGATCAGGCGAGCGCACCACGCTGCATTTAATGCGGCGTAGCGCACGCTTATCCGGTCCGTGATCGGTCGCGGTGTGTGACCGGTCACAGACCGGTCAGATCGCGGGTTAGGTGGCGACAGGCGGCCGATGGCACGCCTCGCCCCGTCCCGTCGGAATGATGAGAGCCTCCTGGCTCTCGTCCCTAGCCGGAGCCGGCGTGCTAACTCCTGGAGTTGGTATGTCAGTCCCGGTCAGATCCAATCCAGATTTCAGCGCAGGCGTGGCAAGGAAGTCGCCGGCCATTGAATGAAGGTTGAAACGGGCGTCCACCGGGAGAGCTGGCGAGCGGGGCAGAAGGCGTGC